>CM060905.1:1234462566-1235712566 GCA_030737815.1 Allium fistulosum
TTTAAATTGCTGTTTTCATCCAAAATCAATAAATACACCAATGGAGTCATCGAGATATTCGTAGAATACTCGATTCATAAAATGGATGAAATAAACTGCGCAAACTGAATGACATAATAAGTCATTCATAAGAATCATAACGAGTACGGAATGCAGTAAGTGAAATTCTAACTTCCGCAACTCGTAGCCAAATGAAAACCGATGGTGAGGTCGAGTTAGGAGAAGAGCTAGAACGAATAAATTGTTTGGCTTCAACTCAGATAATTGATGCTTGAGTTCCTCATTTTCCTTAACAGACTTCCTCGTGGGAGGACGACTGACGGGACGAGCACCAGAGATAAGATTAATACGAAACTCAATTGCCCTCTTCGACGGAAACCCAAAATAGGCTCAAAGACAACAGGAAAAAAAATCACAACGACTGGAATATTATCTATGACATCCTTCGGTTCGAAGGAAGAAATGATAGCATTCGAAGCATGTTCGAAATATAATAGATAACTGCTCGATAGCATCGGGATGCTTGAGGTATAAAGTTCTTTCGAGACATAGAATTTGAACTTCATAACGAACGAGCCAATCCATTTCCAAAATCATATCAAAACCAAGATGATCCGTAACATGCAGATTTGCATGAAAGGAAAAACCACAAAGAATAATCTCAACACCAACACACAACAAACCAAGAGTAGCGGACCCACCAATAGGATTTACAATCCCTAAAGGGTCGCAAAGAGTAACAACATCCAAAGGAATAACACCAACAAGCTCCTTCGACACGAATGAATGCGATGCACCCGTATCGAAAAGAACTCTAATAGAACGACCATGAAATAAAATAAAACCTTCCAAAACAGAAGGAAGAATACACTTGGGCTGAGAAGAGTCACCAGAAGCTTAAGCAACATTAAGCTTCCTAGATTCGAAACCCTTAGGAGCAGTAGGGCAATCAGAAACAAAGGACTTTCCCTGTTTTAACTCAAGGAACCCACGAGCAAGATCGGTAAGGAATTTTAACAAATGGAATACTACGGAAATATGAGATATATTCCTAGACACATTCCAACATGTTAAAGAGGATTAAAGTTTTAAGAACAACGAAGGAATCGATTAGAATGGCACGAATAAAACCCTCGACTAGTTGTAACACATGTTCCATTCTGCTTCTGTTCTGTGTTTATTATAATTTGTTCTGAATCTCAGCTCTGATACCAAGCTGTGACGCCCCACCTCTATGCTCACAATAACAAAGGTTATTATAAGGAATAACGTCTGCTATTGCGAAGAATAAGGCTTGTTAGAAGCGACCATCCGTAAGTTATGCCTTAGACGAGTATTGATTACATCGATAAGAGTTGTATAAATTACTCCCAAAGATATATATTCAATCCAAATCTAAAACGAAACTACAGTGGCTTAAGAAAAATCCAGAACAATTCATAATAACAATAACACAGATAGTATAATCACACCAGAACAGAAATATCAGATATATAGCGGAAGACAAGTCTGGATACATGCTACAACAATCGATAGTTCACATGAACCGATACATATACATATCCATCAATACATACATAAGATGAGGACTAATAAACCAAAAGAACTCCTCGAAGGCTAGACAAAAGATGATGCGAAATCCCAAAAGCTGAAGCTGCCACTGAATCAGAGATAGAGATTACCCTGAAATGACTCGGTCTGACCCGAGTATTATTTAAAAGAAAATAATAAACGGATCAGTCTAATTTATTCTCAGAAATAAGTGAATGATAACCAACACTTAAACAAATAATTATAGTCTCGAATGAGACTATACAGCATAAATAATCAGCATAGTTTAAATGAAGAAATCTCAATTTAAACTCCATCAAAATAAATTTTCAAATTCACAATTGAATTAAAACAGCAATACGCAAATTTATAATCTCAGATGAGATTATACACAAACTCAACTTCCAAATTCATAATTGAATTCAAAGCAGCAATTCACCAAATCTAGAAATCAAAATAGATAACTAGAAAATCAACAGTCACAAAATCTAGAAATCAAAATAGATAACTAGAAAAATCAGCAGTCACAAAAGTGGATCGATCCCAGCAGATGGCGAGTTTTAGCTACGCCGCACGTGCATCTCAGAGTGGCCGAAGCCTACCAAGTACTCAACATAATTTTTGGCGCCCATCAGATTGACCCGAAGGTCCGCAGAGTGACCCGAAGGTCTAGTACTGGTAATTGACCCGAAGGTCCATCAGATGACCCGAAGGTCCAACAGAGTGGCTCGAAAGCCCAACAAAATCATCAGAATCATCAAATATGAGATGTTTCAATTAACGAGTCCGGAATTAACCGAAATAGTAAAAATATGGTTTCATACTCCGTACTTTTGCTAAATCGTTTAAATCTCTTCATCGTTTCCTTGAAAGTGCAAATTGTGTATTTAATAAAATTACATTTTACGTTCTCAAACGGACAAGTCCGGAATTAAGCGAATCAGTAAAAGTAAGGGTTCATAGTCCTCAATTTTGCTGAAGCGTTTAAATCGCTTCCTCATTCTTTTGAAAGCGCACACTGTAAATTTTGAAAACAATTTTATTTTAAAAAGATTTTTAAAACACGTGATTAAAACAACAACATCAACATCTGTAGCAATTTCGACGAGGAAATTGCGCTTCACAAAACACCGTGAAAACGGGTATCAAAATCAACGTTGCGGGCTAACCGCTTGAAAAATCACTTTAAATTAACGGTTACTGACGTTAAAATAACAGTAAATTTTCATTCATCGAAAATGTCACCAAAACACCGCGCTTCAAAAATATAGCACCGGTGTAAAGATTTCGTTATAAAAATAACGGTAGTAAAATATGTTGCAAAACAAAACATCGGTTCAAAGCAAATTAAACCGTAGATTGTACGACCATATTTTCATCAAATATTGTACGTACAAAATGCAAACGCAGGTGCCCTGGAACTTGGTGTCTATGAAATACATCATTTTGTAAAATGTTGATAAAAAGGATGACCTGTCCCTACTTTCTAATATTAAACTTGCAAAGAACAGAAGTTGATAAAGTTTTTAAAGTGAACTGGGCATAGTTATTATAATTTTAAACTTTCACTTAACTATACTTCATAACAAAATCTAGGCATATATTATATACGCACCCATGCATGCAATAGTGATTCACAACTAGTATGAACACAAATTCCACTACACGTATAAACACTTATTTAACTGCAGGAGTAAACACATTTTCAACTACGTGAATAAACACATATTTATACAAAATTTTCCACGCATATTTAAGCAAAAAATTAAACAAAACTCAAGCTCCAACTGAAACAAAACTGGTACACATGCATGATATCCCTGAGCAATGACAGGAACCATATATTAATGCAGGCATAGTACCTACATGCTTTACACGCATGCACTAGAAACGTCAATTAACAATATGGTCACGAATGAGGCAAAATTACTTCACTAACTAATATAATTTTGAGAAGTGTAACTAAAAAACAAAGCTCATACCCAAAGAATAACTGTTACGCACGCAACTAACTAGAGTATAATTTCGTACACCTCTCACTGTAAAAGTTTACACAACTCTGGCCATGCTATACAAACACGCACGCCACACACTACAGAGACATGCAAGGCATAGAGGGATTTAATTAATTAAACTGGGCTTAGTTCAAATGCCTAACCTCTGCACGATATGATATTGATAATTTGCTCAGACACCTTCGCATAAATCGTATGCGTATATATAAAAAAAACAAACATTTCTCACCAATGAACCAAAATATGCTAACCACTGTGATTTATAATATCATAGGCGCATGAAAACAATTTGCATCAAAAATTTTATGCAGATAAGTATACACACCTCAACTTTATGAAGAAATGCCAGAGATATTTTGAAATAAAAGTATCTGGACTTGGTTCACCAAAAATGCAAACGCACACATTAACACAACCGATTTTTGTGTTATACAGGCATGTGAGAATCAAAAATGAAAGCATTCAACAAAATTTTCATGCTAATTATGATAGTTTGCCCAGTACGTATAAAAAGCTTTCGTGCCCATGAAGAATATGAAACTTGTCATCCAAATGCATGCACAAAACAATTTGTTAACAGCATAACTCAGATGCACGCAATAACGAAGGAGAATCAAATTTAGAGAGTGAGTGTGAACTCACTGAATATTTGCTCCGAAACCGATCTAGCCCAGATCCAACTGAGATGAATCTATACTGCCATTAATGCTTCAATCAAGCTTTTTTTTTTTTTTTTTTTTGCATCAGTAAAGAGAATGAGTGCTGGCTAACACTTTTGAGTACACTTTGCATTTAATGCGACGTGCTTAAGTGAATATAAAGGACACGCAAAAATGATGTGGGTGGCTGTGAACAAGTGATTGCAATGAAAATGTGTTTTCACACTTGTATAAGAGAATTTTTCTCTGTTTACAGCAAGGCACATATTTTGTTCAAGCTTTAGGAATTGGACTGCGTTCACACTTGGCCTATTTTCAAGCATTTAGGCCCTGCCTGCTACACGCACATATGCATTTCTTTTCAAATATGCAACCACTTAAAAGTATTCACTGACTTGCAACATTTTTGCAATTAAATTTTTTTCCCAAATTTCAAATTAAAAAAAATTTCTATTTAAAATATTTACTCCGACAGTAATTCAAAAATTACGGTCGTTACCAATTTTTAGACTATTTATTACGACAGTGATTCAGAAATCACGGTCGTTACAAATTAGGACTCGAAACGTTCTCCATTGTGTTCAGAATAGGGGTATAACATTATGAATGCCTAGTGGCACACCTCGGTAGAGGTTCGAGATTTTAAGTTGTGTAATCGAGATAATTTGAAAAATTAAATAGTATATTATATGTGATGCCCACCTCTATACTCACGCTAGCCAAGGACACTACGGGGTAATGCCATCGACTAGCATGAAGAATAAGGCTGTTGAGGAGCGACCATCTGTGTAATTACTTTGTGCGAGTACCGATATGTTAGATAATATAACTTACAATTCGTTTTAAGAGGAAATCCGACATATCAAATACAAACTCAGAGCTACCACACAGTGGCTAAGTGGCATTCGGAAACAAATATAGAAATAAACATAACAGAAATAAGTCACAGATATTCATATCACAAAGGCGGAAACAGATATGAATATATCACATAGATGTGTACATCAAAGTAGTGGTCAAACTAGATCCACTACATCATAAAAGAATAGATACAAGTGCTAGACAAAAGAATAAGTATACATCAAGGAGTCTCTATCTCAAATGTATACAAACAAAATCTACTATGCTAAAGTAGTTAGCCAAAAGTCAGGTGAAGGACCCTGATAAGAAGTCAAGTAGGAGCACGTGAAATACCTCGGTCTGACCCGAGTATTATTTAAGAAGAAAATAATAAACAGATCAGCCTAGCTATAAATATCAGAAAAAGTGAGATAGGATAAGAGATATCACAAAAACGTATGATAACAATAATGCCATACTATGACAAGTATACATCAGATAACAAGAAAAATCATATAATATCTCAAATATTCTCAAACACCAAAAGAATGTCATGTTCTTTAAATTATTCACCAAACACAAATATTGATAGAGCTTATCAATGCTGTGACGACCCGACTTTCCACTCCCGGAAAATCGCATCGACAGAAAGAAAGAAAGGGGTGAGAAATAGAAAAGAGAAGAAGAGAAAAGGAAACAACAACAGATACTCACAGCGGAAACGAAACGAAATATAATATATCACATAAATATTACATAGTATCATATACATCATCTATCAGAGTTACACAGATCACACATCACATACTAGACAGTTATAAACATCTGTCTAGTTATTACATCTCAACACAATACAGATCAATACAAAGATCAACACAGCGGAAAACTACTATCTATATCTACAACACCGAAGCCTCCTGCTCCATTGCTCCTCCAGATTACTCGTCAAAGCTAAACCTGAATCCCTTGGCTACTCGTAAAAATTTGAGTACCCAAGAGTTTATAAAACAGAAATAAACAACTTGGGTCAGACATGGGTCTGGTGTGAGTAACAGGTTAAACTTGTTTAACTTCAAAACCTTTTGAAAGAAAAGGTATCACGTAAGACTCCCCACCAATAAGTATGGGTAAGTTTTTACCTTACGCTAACCAAAACATTTGATAGGAAATTCGATTGTATTATAATAGGTCTAGGGTTTTCAAATAAATATGAAATAGCTGGAATGCTTACATCTCACGTTCCAACATAGTTGGGCACAACTAAAACGTACGGCACTTATGGGAGTTTGGATTCCATCAATGGCAGGGCTACCGGGGTACCGCCCGTCACAGTACGTGGCCTAGATCACCGTACCGAGGATCACTCCCAATCCCCTGCAACACAAGGCCGGAACATCCCTTACTGGATAATTCCCGCACAAGATACCCCACGGTTGTCATGACCAACCGCACACACTAAGTCGAAAATAGAAAGGGACATCTAGACAGAGGTCATCTTGTCCTACTTGGGTGCTACCCACTAACCTTGCTGCACCTCCCCTGTTTTAGCCATTCCCGGTTTGTGAGGCTTGAGGTCACGATTACCTTAGAAAAGAACACATCACTTAGAATGCTCATCGTCCACCTGACGATGTTCTGAAAGCATTCAGTCCATACAAGTTCGTTCCGGGTTCGAACGAAACCGAAGGCATTATCTCGTTACACTCGTTTTGGAATCACCCTCAGAGTTAACGACAATAACCCTTGCACTCTGAATCTTCATCTTCACTTGATTCACGACCTATCGTTAATTTGAATCGATGTGGTATTCGGGTCTCCAGACCTGGAAATCCGGTATACGGAAACCCGATCCCGGTCTCATCGAAATCCAAAACGTATCTTTTAAGGCCAAGTTGTTTTAAAGGTTAAAACAATTTAATTCAATTATCTTTATACACTTAGAAAGATAATTCACAATAGATAATCAACATTATCAATATCATCAGATAATCCATATTATCACAATTCAACTAAACATCCATATCACATAGCATATATCTCATCAGAGATATCAATCAAATGCAAAGCATTCAGTATTATCATCCATCCATAAGTAATGATCTATATCATCTCTAATTAATTTAAAGTTAATTAAATTAATTACTTTTATTTTATAAATCCTTCTTACTTAAACATTAATTAATTACAAATTAATTAATTATCCTCTAATTACCTTTTTCAATTAATCATCTTTGGTTAATTATCTTTTAATTACCCTTTTTCAATTAATCATCTTTGATTAATTATCTTTTAATTACCTTCAAGTAATTTATCTTTAATTAATTACTCAAATTAATTAACCTTAACCACTTATAGTAATTAACCTTTAATTACTTCATTAATTAATTAACTATAATTAATTAAATTAATCACTATAATTAATTATATTAAACCTTAATTAATTACATTAATTAATCACTTCATTTATTAATTATACTTAATTAATCAATCTTAATTACATCATTAATTATATTAATTAATGATCCTTAATTACAACTTAATTATTAATTACTTTAATTAAATTAATTACATTAAGTAATTAACTTTAAATTAAACAACATTTATTAATCACCTTGATTAATCTCATTCAGTAATTAACTACTCTTAATTACTTCTTTAAATAAATTAATTACTCCTTAATTAATTTCTTAATTAATCCCTTGATTAATTATTCAAAGTAATTAAACTTAAATTACTTTCCTTAATACATAACCATCAATTAATTACTTCAAGTAATTATCTTATTATTTACTTCCTAAATAATCATACCTTAATAATTACATTAAGTAATTATTTATCAAATCATCTATTGATTATTCTAAATTAATTAAACTTAATTAATTAACTTAAACTAAATCAAATTAACTTAATTAATTACAATAAGTAATTAATTCTTAATTACTTCCATTAAGTAATTCCATTTAAAACAAATTCTATAATTGATTATCTTCAAATTAATTAATCTAATTAACTATTAAAATTAATCCTATTAATTAATTATTAAATAATCCATAGTTAATGACTTCATTAACTATTATTTAATTTATTTAAGTGTTAACCATAACTTAATTTACTTTATTAATTAATTCTTAACCATTAATTAATACTCTAATTTATAATCCTTAATTACAAATTAATCATCCCTAATTAATAAATCTTAATCATAAATAAATTAGTTTAAACCTTTAATTATTTATTTAATTAATCCAAATGATTAATTAATCAAACAATTTAATTATCCATTAATTTCCTTATAAATTTAATGAATACAAATCTTTAATTACTTTAGGATAAAACTTATTCCTATTAAAAATCAAGTTATTATTTACAAAGTATTTTTAAATTAATTTACTTTAATTCTACATTCAAAATTTCATTTTAAATTTAAAGATTTAAAATGAAACAAATTATCTTTAACTATGTTTAAACAACATTTCTAAACTCTTTTATTTTACAAGTTAAAGGAATTTCTCATCTTATAAATAACTAAAGAATTTGAATCAAATTTACCTTTAAATTCTACCATTTAATATACATTTTAAACAATAAAGTTATTTAAACAATTTAATTTAAAAACTGCTTTTATTTTAAATCTGAGATTCAGATTTAAACTAGATTTCAGATTTAAACTTTAGATTTAAACTTTCTGTTTAAAAATTTCTTTACAAATTTAAATCCAGTTTAAATTTTATAAACAGACAGTTTTAAAACCTGTCAACAACAAAAGTACTCGAGCCCACTTAAGTTACTTCGAGTCGTAGCTCTGAAAACTTCGAGTCTCTCCCGTAAGATAACTCGAACAAAACGCGAGAACTACCTCTGTTAAAACCCAGACTTCACCAATGTACAAAGAAATACATGTGCACGTGCACCATCGATCGTCAGAGCTCCGGCTTCCATTTCCATCGTCGACAAGTCCTCTTCGACCACCTCCACCCATCTGGCCACCCAGAAACATCAATTCAACTCGAGGACGAAATCGAGCTTGCTATCCCAACCTGGAACAAAAACCATCGAAATGACCAAAACCTATCAACACTCTCGCGCTTGCTCCTCTGACCACCGGAATGTCTGAACTACCGGCCACGCCTTCGCCCATGCCCCTGCTACCAATTCTCAGAGTATGGTGGAACTCGATCCATCAGAGGGGTCGTGATGGCAACATTTCCGATCAAACCCAAAACTAGGGCTACAGACTTCTCTGATCATCCATCGCCTCCATAAAGCTTTGATCATCTCCCTGGCAATTTTCCTAAAGTCTCCGATCCTCCCTCTACCTCTGGTGATGGCCACGACTTCCCAGATCACTGAGATTACCAGATACAACCCAAAATCCAATTTCTGATCAAACTTACATTACCCATTCAAACTCAATCTAAAAATTATGGTTCCACTTTTAAAAATCATGTCTTTGATTAAGGATTCAGTTTATAATCCTGGATTTTTGAATTAAGATGTTTGAATTTTCCACAAACTCAAGCTAACCTGTTCTTCTTGGTTTTCCAGAGCAAATTTAAACTTATTTTGACTTAAATAAAATTTTAAATTTTAATCCATGATGAAACAAACAATTTTTGTTTGAAACTTAAATCCTACCCAAGACTAGATCAAGAGATAAAGAACTTTTGTTTAAAATCTTAGTTTGAAAACTAAGAACAGAGGTGTATAGAGACAACATGCATGCAACATCAATACATCCAAATATACACAGAAAAATTCATCAATAAACATACACACAAACATGCTTTATTCCAGAAATTAACATGCAACCAGTTTCAAAAACTTAAGCTTTTAAAATATATGTTACTCACCTGATTTAAACAGAGGCAGTCTTTTATATTTTGCAATAGCTTTTGAAATTTTTAAACTTGAATGCCCTTAGCTTCTTTGAATCTGATCTTAAACTTGAGTAGCTAGGCTTTAACTACTTTGAATTACAGGTATGCTGCTCCCAGATTGCAATTGAATGCAGACAGTTTGAATTTGCTTCCAGAGATTTGAAAAATGCAGACAGGCTGGTTGCTTAAAGATGATTACAGATTTGCAAAGAAGGTTGCAGACAGAAGACTTGATTTTGAAATGTATTACAGGGTTTTATTTTCTTGAATTTCTTGTTTGAGGAGTTGATTACAGATCTTTGATTTGGTTTGAGGAAAGTTTGTTTACTGATTACAGATTTTAGAGTAGAGGATTGTTTTAGAAGTGGTTACTGATTTCAGATTTGCATTTTAGAGAATTGGTTTTTGAGAAGAAAAATAGAAAGAATGAAATAAGGGAATGCATATGTATATGTAAGTGAATTTATGATTTTATAAAAATAAAAGAAAATGAAAAATGAATAAAGACACTTGTCATTACATTAGCTAATTTAATTACACATGTTAAAATGAGTCATTAGATAAAGACACATGTCTTTTAAGTAATTATCTTATTTCTATTTATTTTAAAGTAATTAAAAAGCCTTTTTCTTATTTATTAAACACTTATCTATATATATATAAATCATTTTAAAGAAACAAAACCAATTATATTTATAATTAAAAGTTATACAAATATTATAATATCCAAACAATTTAAATATTTGTTCTCTTGAATTTCAAAGCTTAAATTCAAATTCAATTAAATTAAATCTAAATTCCCAATTTACCCAAAGCTTCTATTTACAATATATATAAATAAATATATATATTCAAATAGAAAATATCTTATTAACTTTTAAAAGATAAAATCACCAATTAATACTAATTTAATCAAATTATTAAATTAAATTCAAATCTTATTATCAAAGATCATCAATATCAATTTAATTATTTAACAGATTATTAAATTGATATTGTTAAAATTTCCAGGATATTACAAATGCATTCCAGGAAAATTGGTGAAACGCAAACTCTAGAAATCACCAATTAGAAATCCAGAAATCACAAAAGGGGGAGGCTTATCACAAATGGGAGCATGAAAACTCACCAACATGTGCATCACAAACGGAACGCTATTTCATGGTCGCTAACCATCAATTTTGAGCCGAGGCTCTACAAACGGCCCGAAGACCATGGGTCGCTACCCCACCAAATTGAACCGAAGTTCCAAAAACGGGGTTTTTAGTCCCCACACAAACAAAGAGACATCGCACATCGCTAGTCTAAATCACAAAATGATCATCATCGATCAATAAAAAGTGTGAATCACACTAATCTAGTAAATATAAGTGTTTAGCTTCATGTCCCATAACCACTAGCTTAACTTAAATATTTACGAACAAATTGTAGACTTCCACTCGAAAATTGTCACAAGATTTCAATCAAACAAGTCTAAGAATTTACCGACAAAGTAAACGCAAGCATTTCATACCACTTGTTTTGCTAAGTCGTTTAATTGGATTTCTAGCACGAATGAGGTAAATGTTTGTATATACTAATAGATTGGAAAATGGTTTTATAAACGAGATTTGTATTAAAAATAGAGTTGGAATCATCTTTGTGAAAGAGTTTGATTATTTATTACTAGTATAGAAAACCTTTATATTTTAAAGTGACAAATCATAGAAATGATTGTAGAAACAATCAATCAACAAAATCCACATTCGACGACGTGAATTAAAACCATGAAAATCGATACCGAATCCATCAAAATGGATATTCCCAAAAATCCTGAAAAAGAAGTCATCAAAGACGATAGATGATAACAACAATTCGGATCATCAAAAATCGGAAACCTATAACGACCCTAGATTTTAATTTAATTTAAATTGATAATTAAATAAATTTTTGAATAAAAATTGTAAAATTAATTATAAATGGAAGCGAGTTTCCCCGATTCCAACAGAAAATATATTAAGTCATATGGGTTTGGAAATTGGTATATATGTGAATATATATGTATATATTGGATTTGAAATAAAATCTTAAATAAATGATTTTGAAAAAAGATAAATAATATATATATATATACATTGACATAAGTATAAAATAAATAAATAAGTAATTTTAAAATTTAGAATTTATGGTTAATAATAATTTGAATTTATAAAATAAATATATATATAGAAATATAAGTATTAAAGTAAAATTTATAATAGAAGTTTATCTATATTGTAAACTAATATTACAAAACATAAGTGTAAAATAAACATATACCTTCAAACAAAAGAAGAAAACATATTCAAGTATGAGACAAAGCCAAAGTATATATGTATGTATATGAAGTATAAGGTAAATACAATTGCTAAAATTGTAACAACAAGTTAAAATAGAAAATTTTCATATTACAAAGTATAAGGCTGAAAAAAGAAAACAAACGTATACATTAAGTATGAACACTTGAGAAAAATAATATACATATGAAATGGCTTGCAAAGGAAGACAAAGCAAGGTACAAAATAAAATAAAGCAAAAAGGTAAGTTTGTACATATAATCATCTCTAGTACACAAGAGATATGTACCAGCCACCAACATATTATCATCTCAGTCGAAATGAAAAGATTTTATAAATATATTGTACAACATCAATTAATGCAGCCTCCCAGCAAAACCAAAGCAAAGAAAAAGCATCGGCCTATTGTACAAACAAAAGAAAATATCACTGATTAAATTGTACAAACAAGAAAATGTCAACCTGTACAAAATAGTATCATCCCCTGTATGCTTCATTTTCATATATCAATCCTCATTTCCAATTCGTTCCATCCTCATCACAGTTTCGTCCATTTAAAACTAAAAGGAAAAGAAAATGAATGAAGTAAAATCATTTTATACTTAAACAAAAAGAAAACTTCCCTCAAAACATTTTTGAAAACCCTGTAACTCAAGCCTGTAACCTCCTCAAAACATTTTCAAAACCTGTAATCATCTCCTCTAAAACAAATGCAAGCCAGAGATCAAAGAAATATTTTAGCTTGCCAGTTTTTACAACCTGTTTCAAGCTTTCAAGCCTGGAAATCAATGTTTGGATCGAGAACAAGGTTTTAGTTTGCAAATTCAAAACCTGGTTCAACAATGGAAACTCTGTTTATCTCTGTCTTTTAATAAGGTGAGAAACTCCTATTTGTAGAAGCTTAACTTGTTTTGATTACTTGATGCTTGTGAGTAACTTGACCCAGTATCTTCTTCTTTAGATCAGTGAGTAAACTGCTACTCTTTTAATGTTTTAACATGTTTGAAAATGCATGCTTGTGAGCAAACTTTCTTTAGTTTTCTATCTTGATAGTGTTGATCAGTAGTGATAATGAGATAAAAGAAAAAATGTTGTAACTTGTTTGAATGCATATATATGTGATCATCTGTGCATAGGTTGATAATGTATGTTTGTAAGCTGGGATGTATATACCTCTGATAAAAATATACAGGCTCTAAAACAACATCAAAAATCATTTTCTCTGATTCTTCTTGCTATTAAGCCTTGGTGCTAAAACAAAAATGGTTTGTTATAGTATATATTCAAGAATTAAAACTTATTCTAGTTGAATCAATTTGTTAATAATCCTAGAAAGCGAGAAAATAAGCATAGTTTTAAAATAAGTAAAAAATTTAAACATCATAATTTACGAATTCAGGTATACGAATTGAATTCATACTGCAAGACATGAATTTTAAAACAAAAATTTAGTTTTTTAGATTAGAAATTTACGAGCAGTTTGGATTTGAATAAAAATTGTTTGTTTTCTATTTTAGAGAAATGAATCAATTTAAATTTTTGAAACTTGGATGGTAGCAAATAAAGCCACCCCTGATTTTGAGAAAAATGTCAAGTAAGTTTTCTATTTAATGGATTGAGAGGACGAAGACATCTTAGGGTTTAAGTGTTCGAAATTGTCGACTACGTCCGCGAGGCCATTGGGAAATCTAGAGGGAATCGGAGGCCATCGCGACTGGGGTGATCGCTGCGTGGATGGAAGGGGGTGCTATGGTCAGAGGGGCGCGATTTCTGATCGCCGTGAGTGCCGTGGCGAACATGATTTATCGATATACGTTGGGTTCTGGGTTGAATTGAAGGGTTCGATTTCGATTTTTAAGTGGTACTGGGTTTCTGGAAAGTGGGAGTGATCGAGTGGGCCAACGTCGACTTGGTGGTGGGTGGCGACTCGATCGGAGGTGGCTGGGGTTCGCGTGCACTTGCACGATGTGCCTGTGTGTCAGTGGAAGGTTGGATTGGGAGCTCTACGGTTCTCGAGTTTTAAGGGATCGAGCGCGGGGTCGAACTCATGATTTTGAAATTCTCGTTCCAGTTTGGGTCTAGGCTTGAACTTAAAAAAAGTATAATATAAAGAAAGAAGAGGGAGATTATATGGTAGAAGAAGAAAGGGTAGGGGAAGAGTGACGCGAGAAAAAGCAGGGGCTGTCACGAGCTTTGCTCGAGTAAACGTTTTGTTTACTTCGGGTTATATCTTCTTCGAGAATCAGCCCTTAATCCTTAAAATTATTTTGTTAAAAGTTTTAATATTGACAAATTTAAAAACTAAGATTTGATTTAAAATCATTGATAGAGTTTTAAAATATAAGATGGTTAAATTAATTTAAAGTGTAAGTGATTAAAAATGGAAATTAAGTTATACTTGTGATTAAATAAATTTGTAATTAGAAATTAATCTCATGTTTAAATCAATTTTAAATTAAGGAATTTAATAAATTACTTAAAGTTAATAATTAAAATAGTAGTTACCTAATTAAATGATTAATTAAGGATAAATGATTAACCAATAGGTAGTTAATGATTAATTAAGCAATTAAGTGAGTAATTAAGGATAATTTATTAAATATTTTGTAATTAATTAATTGGTAATTTACCATAACTAGCGAATTATTCATAAAAATAAATCTGATTTAAACCCATCAGATCATTAAATTGACCCTAGTTATGGATGTTCAGAGTATATGGGATGTTGAATTGTTTGATATTCCTGATATGTGATGCTTTGTGATATACCCTGATTTGTGTTGTGATCTGTAATTTATTATCTATAATCTTTATATATCTGTGATCTGTGAATGGAAGATGAGCATTATAGTTTATATCGCTTGTCAACTATATTTCTGTATTCTGATCTGTGATGATTGAATGATATTGCACTACTGTGTAAAACCCCTGGACTACACCTTTACACACACAAATATGGATTTCACGTGGGAATTGGTTAAGTCACAGATAATTTAAATTTAATTTTTTTGAAATTGAAAATTTATTTTTTCAATTGATTTTGAAATTGGAAATTCGAGTTTAAAGTGAAAAGCTTTTGAAATAGAATTTCAAAGATAAAACTTATTTTCGAATAACTTGATTAAGTTTAAAATTTAAATAATTTGATTTAAATTTGAATTCAAGTTTTAAATTGAATCCTATGATTTAAAACTAGGGATTAAAGATGACGTACAAGTTATATATGTGTTAAACCGTTTTAAAGGTTTTGATTTGGGAATTTGAATTTAATTCAAGGGTTTTAACTTGTGTAAATATAACTGGATTTTTCCAAAACGAAAACTACTTGTTTTCAAATAATAATAGCTTTCATTTTAAGAAAGGATTTCTAAATTGTGTTGAAAGGTTTCAAATTTAAAATGAAATTGAAAATGTTTTGAAAACTATGAAATGAGTCTTTGATTCAAAGACCGAATGAGTTAATCCAACTTGAAATAAAAATTGTTTGAAAGGCTATGAATGAATCTTTGGAAACGAGTTTTGAAAGCTATAAGTTAAATCTTGATTTAAAGATTTAACGAGTTAATTCAATTAAAATAGAAATTGTTTTGAAATCCATGAATGGGTCTTTGTGAATGGGGTTAATTTTGTGAATTGAATCTTTTTGTTTAAAAGATTGGAAATGGTAATTTGTTTTAACCATTCGAATGAAAAGTTTTGGATTTTAAGCTGTGATTTAACTGAGACCCCAATATCCATATGATTTTTAATTGCGCTCGTTATTCGGGTTAGCCGGGAAAAGACATTTGCGTCATATAACCCATTCCGAATAATGATACGACGTATATGGACAGCATTTGAAGACCGGTGGTGAAGACCGGATATTTTCGAAAACGAAAGGGTTTCTTGTCGATTGTCTCTAGACTGGCTGATCCCCGGTATAGAGATCTCCATTTGTGATGGGAAGTCCGGACATGATTAGAGAATTATCCGGATTTGCAAGGGCTTCGTAAGAAGTGCCTTCGGTTCTGTTCGAACCCGGAACAGACTTGTATGGTTACGTGTCTGACATTACACTTTGAGATATAAAGCCGATTTCTTTCAAATACATTTCTGTTTGGTGGCAGAGAATTTATTCTCTTAGCTTAACACCCTTCTTTGAGACGTACGAGCTCAGAGGTTATGTAGTTGAAGGTTATCAGCGATATATTCCCAATTTGGTAATGTGACATGCTGAGTATTGCTGTGTGATGATCATTGTTTGATCATTTGTGATATGATCATTTATTTGATCATTTATCTTTGTGATCATTACTTTGATCATCAGTTGACCCAAAGCGTGGCTTTGTGAAAAAGCGTAGCTTTGTGGATGAGACTTCGTCAGGGCCTCACAACCCGGAAATGGTCGAAACAGGAATGTTGCGGCAAGGTTATGAGGGTCGCGCCCTTTAGGGTATGTCATTTCCTTCTGGAAAAGGGTAGTATCATGGTATGGAGCCCAGATACTTACTCATGTGGACACACTTTATTTATTATGTGTGATGTTGGTTACCGAGCACTCGGATAAAGGTCCCAAAGGACCGGGGGATGACATATTCGTGAGTTACCTGTTACAGGGGTAACCCGACCTTGTTGGCAGAGAGCAGTTTGTCTCTCATGACGTCCAGCCAGAGGCGATCCCATTCTGCAGTAGGAAAGGAAGTTCCTTAGCCTGACCGTTTGTTGGAAATCCAAAGAAACAATACGAACCTTTACGATTGCAATTGTATAACCTGCTATGGAATGTGGCGGTAACCTGCTATTGAACATAGTAGCTATAGTAGGCATAACGCGGAATGCCTATGCTGGCTAAGATTAATATTATACTTTCGAAATGTTTTCTGCACTATGCACTAGTAATAATATCCAATGATTTGTTTTGCGTAGTAAGCATCTTTGACTATCATAAGGAGAAATCTCCTCCGATTCTGCGTTTGCATTGTGTGTGTGTGCGGGAGGCCTTATGGTAGTTTCATTTTCCAAAAGCATTGCAGACTTCAATGTTTTAAATTCTTTTGGTTGATTGTTTAAAGATAGATAAACTGTTTTTGTTGCTCACACCAGTCCCATGACTGATCCGGAGTTTATTGTTCCCTTCCTAAACTCTGGATGCTCAAAATTTTCTACAGAGTAGTCTAGAGTTGGGTTTTTCAAATAGTCAGATTAGTAGATTTTCTGGAGCTAGTTCAGTCTTTGGATATGGACTGCACTTGCTTATCTTTGTGCATCGTTATTGGGAGTTCCAGCTATTTCTGGATTAGTGCTTTGAGGATGGAGATTATCCGCTGCTGATGTTATCGTTTTCTTTTCCGCTGCTATTTGTTGTATCATAGCTCTGATGTACATTGATATTCATTGTATCACTCTGTTGTATCAGATATTGTATATCAATGTATTATTCTTTTCTTCCGCTGTGTTGTTTACTTAACTGTGTTATAAGCTCCGGGAAGCCAGATTCGGCGTTTGAATCTACGGCATTTTGAGTACAAGTGAAGTACGGGTGCCGATTTTTGAAGGCCGAGTTTTTGGATTCTTACAAAACCCAAGCAAAATAAACAAATTGAGCTGAGACAAGCAGGTCAGTCGACCGAACCAGATGGTCAGTCGGCTGACACAATGCCTGGAAACTTTCGGTTTCCAGGTCAGTCGACTGGACTAGGTGGTCAGTCGACTGATGCAGGGACAGAATGTTTTCTGCCCCTGGTTCAGTCGACTGAACCTGCTTCCAGAGCAGAATCAGCCTAGCCCCCAAGTGGGGCAAAATTCTATTGGAAACGATCGATTGAGCAACAGCGACTAGGGATTTATGCCAAGCGACAACCCAGCCTAATAGGCTCTTCGATACACCCCAGTAAACATGTTCAAACGCCCATAAAAGGATTTTCACAATATTGGACTTCAAAAACCAAAAATTGATAAATTCACCAAATCAATCCAAATCAAAAACAAATGAACATGAATAGATGTTAGGAATTCATACTTAACAACAACGAAAGCTATAGACGTAGATGTGAGTTCAAAAACTCACCTTTTTAACCCAAAACAACAAATGAGAAGCTTTGAAATCAAAAGAAAGATCAACCACACTTCAACTTCAACTCTAGAAGCTCCAATCTAAGATTACAACGAATGTTTCCTAAGTTAGGTCATAGGAACTGAAATTGGAGAGAGATTGAGATGGAGAAGGAGAAGAGGATGCTTACCCAAGCTTTACTTTGATTTTGGAGCTAGAACTTGAATTTGCAAAGGAAACTAGGGCTTAGGATTTTAGTTCATTTTTACTAAAGCTTGAAGTGTTAGGAAAATAATATAATGAATGAAGAGGAGAGGGGGTGGAGTTAGGATATTAGATGAGTTGGGTTAGTGGGCTGAAACCCAAACCCAAGCCCAAAGCGCTAAGTGAAAATGTCAAAATTCTACTCAACTCCAAACATTTCGATGTTTATACTCAAAAAGGTCGCAAACGTCATTTTGGACTCAATGGAAGTGGTCTCGAGTCCCAATTCGACTGTTTGCAAAAAGTGACATTTCGGACATTAATCCGACTAACGATGCTATATTTAAATAAAACATTTAAATATACAATCGTAAAATATGCGGGTTGTTACAAACTCACCTCCTTAAAGAAATTGCGTCCTCGCGATCTTAAGAAATAAATAATAAGTAACAACCATAAAAGCATATCAACACAAAAGAAGAAATTTGAAATAAGAAGTTCACCTTAAGGAGCACGAGAGAGTAAGTCCGGATGTGTTTGCTCGATGAATTCTCTAGATTCCCAAGAGCAATCCTTAGGATTTGTGGACCATTGAACTTTCACAAGAGGAACATCTTTATTTCGAAGGCGTTTAACCTCCGAAGCAATGATACGAATAAGATGTTGCTCATAAGTCAAATTAGGCGAGACTTCAATTTCTTCAATAACACCGAGCTCAAGAATAGAATCGGAATCTCGAAGGCATTTCCGTAGTTGAGAGACGTGGAATACGTCATGAATAGCAGAAAACTGAGCCGGTAATAAAAGGCGATAAGCCACGGAACCAATGCATTCGGTGATGGGAAATGGACCAATATATCGAGGTGATAATTTTCCCGATCGACTGAAACGCACAACACCTTTCATAGGTGAAACACGAATAAACAAAAATTCTCCGACAGAAAAATCTAATTTCTTTCTTCGGTTATCAGCATAGGATTTTTGTCTATTTTGAGCTTCTTTCATCCTATGACGAATAAGGTCAATCCTTTCTGTGGCATCCCGAATAAAATCTGGATCTAAAACCAGCTTCTCACCGGCTTCAAGCCAACACGAAGGAGATCGCATGGCCTTCCGTAGAGTGCTTCGAAAGGTGCCATACCAATACTAGACTGGAAGCTATTATTATAGGAAAACTCAACAAGAGAAATATGATCTTCCCAACTTCCACCAAAATCAAGAACACATGCACGAAGGAGATCTTCAAGAGTTTGATTCACACGCTCGGTTTGTCCATCGGACTGAGGATGATAAGCGGTGCTAAAATTAAGCTTCATTCCCAATGCTTTTTGAAGACATTTCCAAAATCCACTAGTAAACAATGGATCACGATCGCTAACAATAGAAGTAGGAACTCCATGCAATCTAACAATTTCCTTGACAAAGAGTTTAGCCAAAATGGGTACGGTCCGATTGGACCGAACGGGAAGAAAATGGGCGTATTTTGTAAGTCTATCGACTATCACCCATAGGCTATCATGACCCGAACGAGAACGGGAAAGACCGTCAATAAAGTCCATGGAAATTTGATCCCACTTCCATAATGGAATTTCCAAAGGTTGCAATAACCCACCGGGCCTTTGATGCTCGGCCTTCACGAGTTGGCAAGTCATACAACACTTAATAAAGTTAGCAATATCAGATTTCATTCCATCCCAATAATAAAGCCGCTTCATATCCGCGTACATTTTACTACTACCGGGATGAATGGTAAATTTAGAACGATGAGAATCTTCTAAAATGTCTCTACAAAGATCAATAATTTTTGGCACAATAAGTCTACCAAATTTTCGAATACCGCCACGAGCATCAATATCAAAGTCTTTCAAACCTTCAATATCAGTTTTATCCCTACAACTTTGGCAAAGAAGAACCAATTCGGGATCATGATTTTGAGCTTCAAGAATGCGGTCTAAAAGAGAAGGATGAGCCTCAAGGCTACACAAAACAAGAGATGAACGTGAATTGGATTCACGATCTCGAATCTCACAAGTGGATAAAGTCGCGAGATCATTCCATTCGGATATCATCATGGAAACAACCGCTTGTTGATTTCGGCTAAGGGCATCGGCAATTCGATTTCCCTTTCCGGGAGTATAAAGAATATCAAGATCATAAGATGTAAGGAACTCGAGCCAATGTTGTTGACGCAAATTAAGTTCCTTTTGAGAAAATAAATACTTCAAAGATTTATGATCGGTGTAGAGAACAAATTTCTCTCCCAAAAGATAATGATGCCAAATTCTAAGGGCGAAAACAATAGCCGCAAGCTCTAAATCATGAGTGGCATATCTAGTCTTGGCAGGCTTTAATTGCCTAGAAGCATAAGCAATAACACGTTCCCTTTGCATGAGAACGGCACCCAAACCAACACGACTAGCATCGGTATAAACAATAAAGTCTTGGTTCCCATCGGGAATCACAAGAATAGGACCATCGGAAAGGACTTCTTTTAGTTTCTGAAAAGCAGCTTCACATTGTCTGACCAAATGTATTTAACTCCCTTCTTTGTCAAACTAGTAAGAGGTACGGAAATTTTAGAAAAGTCTTTTATGAACCGACGGTAATAGCCCGCCAATCCGAGAAAGCTACGAATTTCCATCACACTCTCTGGTCTCTTCCAATTTTGAATCGCTTCAATCTTTGAAGGATCCACGAAAATTCCGGATTCAGAAATAATATGCCCCAAAAATTTTACACGAGATTGCCAAAAGTGGCATTTAGAAAATTTTGCTTTCAATTGGTTGCTCCTAAGAGTTTCCAACACAATCCAAAGATTATTTTCATGCTCTTCCTCGGTTTTAGAATAAATAAGAATATCATCTATAAAGATGAGAAAAAATCGATCGAGGAAGTCTTTGAAAACCCGATTCATGAGGTCAACAAAATAAGCTGGAGCATTCGTCAAACCAAATGGCATAACAAGCCATTCATAAGATCCATAACGAGTATGGAACGATGTCAAAGGAATGCTATCCTCTGCAATACGGAGCTGATGAAAACCGGTTGCTAAGTCTAACTGTGAAAAGACTGTAGAACCACTAAGTTGATTGAATATATCATCAATCCGAGGTAAGGGATATTTATTCTTGATGGTGAGATCATTAAGCTTGCGGTAGTCAACGCAAAGCCTAAGTGTACCATCAGATTTCTTCACAAAAATAGCCGAAGCTCCCCATCGAGAGGAACTAGGACGAATAAATTGTTTTCCTTCCAATTCGGATAATTGATTACGCATCACCTCATTTTCCTTATTGGACATATGATAAGGAGGACGAGTAATAGGTAGAGCTCTAGGGATTAGATTAATTCTGAACTCAATTTCTCGCTTAGGTGGTAATCCTAACGGACTCAAATATGTCGGGAATTCACAAACAATGTGAATGAGAGAAATAACATCTTCCTCATCATCATTATCGTCATCATGAGGATTTAGAGAATACAATGATGCTTTCGAATTGGAATCTGAATCTATCAGAACAAGAGAAATCTGCTTAACAGATTGAGGATGTCGAAGATATATAGTCCGCTCAGGACATAGGATATGGGCTTCATAACGGTTAAGTCAATCCATTCCCAAAATCATTCTGAAACCTAGGTAACGCATAACATGCAAATCGGCTCGGAAAGCATAATCACATAAAATAATCTCGACATCTTTACAAAGTAAACTGAGTGTTGCGGATCCACCAACCGGATTCGCAATTCTCAATGAAGTCATCAAGCCAGTAACATTTAAAGATAAAGCATCAACAAGTTCTTTAATATAAAATAGTGAGATGCACCCGTATCAAAAAGAACTCGAATAGGAAGATCACGAAATATAACAATGCCATCAAGGATAGAATGAGAAATACCTTGACCACGAGAAGTGTTAGTAGGGGCTTGTACAACATTTAGCTTGCCTTCCTTCTTGCTTTGAAGTTTGGGACATGAAGATATAGTATGACCCTGTGCAGTTAATGCCCCGCTATTACCCCGCTATAACCCCGCTATGTCTCATAGCGGATTTCTACCGCTACGATTTTTCCATATAGCCCCAAAATATAGCCTTTCCGCTTTAAGCCCCGTTATTTCCGCTATATCCTGTTATTCCCGCTATATTCCGCTATTTCCGCTATATCTTCTTTAATAAAATGAATTGAAAAATTGCATTTATACATTATAAAAATTATGAAACTAGTTTATTTGATTTAATTTTTAGTATATTTTTAGAAATGAAAATACTCTAATATTCTGCTAAATTCAATTATGTTATATAACAGTTTTATGTTTATTTAAAGTATATTCGCGCATGTTTTTATTTAAAATTATTTATGTATTAATTATAATTCAATTGAATGATATTTTTTCATTTAATTACCATTTATATATTTGAAAAACATTAAGTACGAGTTTTATATGCTATTTTAGAGCCATCCGCTATATCCCGCTATATCTTCGCTGTATCCCCACTATGACTTTTTGCACCTCCACCGCTTTGAATCCGCCGAGCGCTTTAACTGCACAGGTATGACCTGAACTTTTGCAATAGCGGCAAGTAAGGGACTTCGGACACTTGTTCGCATAATGGTCCTTAGAACCACAATTGTAACATTCTCCACGACTAGAGGTAGGAGTTTTTGCTACCGAAATTGCTTGCTTCCCTTTCTTATTGGGATTAGGCTTGAATTTAAAAGGCCTCTTCTTATTGATGTTTTGTTTGGCTTCAACATCACTTTCTTTATCGGCCACTTCGAGTCGAAGAGCGATATCAACAAGCTGATCGAAAGAAACTTCTAATTTCAGAAGTAATGGCTTTTTGAGGTTCTTATTCAACCCATAGACAAATCTCTGATTTTTCTTCAATGGGGTATTAATATACTCGACCCCATATTTAGAAAGAGATTCAAAAGATGCGACGTAATCCATCACAGAATATTCACCTTGAACAAGGTCAATGAAGCGTCGAGCTAGAGATACCTTTTCATCTTCTGGCACAAATTTTAACTCGAATCTTTCTCGGAATTGCTCCCAGTAAGATCCGCTTCAATAATTTCAGAGATCAGAAGCTCATACCAATCTAATGCTCTTTCTTGGAGCATTATAGAAGCCACTTGGACTCGATGTAGATCAATAAGATTCACGCGGGAAAAGATGCGATCGCATGTTCTAAGCCAAGCTTGGACTTCTATTACGTTTTCGAAACCCTTGAAAGGCCTTCCACCCAAGTTGGTGTAATCACTGCACAAGCATGCAAACCCAGATTTAGGATGAGTAGGCTTTGGAATAGGTTTGATAGCTTGAGCATTTTTCACAAGATCTAGAAGTCGCTGAGCAGACATAAATACTCCGTCCTGAGGAGTAGCACTGGATTGGCCGGCGCTGGGACGGCCTCGTCTAACCATTTCTCTTCCTTTAAGAAAGAAAGAAGAGGAAAAAGGTTATTCACAAAATGAATATCAATCAAACTTGATTGATAAAACAAGGCATCATAAAAAGGAATAGGATAGAATGGTACGAATACTCGAATTAAATCCTATGGCACGATTCCTAAGAAAGACTTAGGACAATGATCCTTACTAGATTATTCTACATCGTTTCGAAGTTTGGCTCTGATACCAAGCTGTGATGCCCCACCTCTATACTCACGCTAGCCAAGGACACTACAGGGTAATGCCGTCGACTAGCATGAAGAATAAGGTTATTGAGGAGCGACCATCTGTATAATTACTTTGTGCGAGTACCGATATGTCAGATAATATAACTTACATTTCGTTTCAAGAGGAAATCCGACATATTAAATACAAACTCAAAGCTACCACACAGTGGCTAAGTGACCTTCGGAAACAAATATAGAAATAAACATAACACAAATCAGTCACAGATATTCATATCACAAAGGCGGAAACAGATAAGAATATATCACATAGAAGTGTACATCAAAGTAGCGGTCAAACTAGATCCACTACATCACAAAAGAGTAGATACAAGTGCTAGACAAAAGAATAAGTATACATCAAGTAGTTAGCCAAAAGTCAGGTGAAGGACCCTGATAAGAAGTCAAGCAGGAGCACCTGAAATACCTCGGTCTGACCCGAGTATTATTTAAGAAGAAAATAATAAATGGATCAGTCTAGCTATAAATATCAGATAAAATGAGATAGGATAAGAGATATCACAAAAACCTATGATAACAATAATGCCATACTATGACAAGTATACATTAGGTAATAAGAAAAATCATACAATATCTCAAATATTCTCAAACACCAAAAGAATATCATGTTCTTTAAATTATTCACCAAACACAAATATTGATAGAGCTTATCAATGCAATCCACGAAAATTGGTGAAACACAAATTTTAGAAATCATCAATTAGAAATCCAGAAATCACAAAGGGAGGAGGCCTATCACAAACGGGAGCATGAAAACTCACCAACACGTGCATCACAAACGGAACGCTATTCCATGGTCGCTAACCATCAATTTTGAGCCGAGGCTCCACAAACGGCCCAAAGACCATGGGTCGCTACCCCACCAAATTGAACCGAAGTTCCACAAACGGGGTTTTTAGTCCCCACACAAACAAAGAGACATCGCACATCGCTAGTCTAAATCACAAAATGATCATCATTGATCAATAAAAAGTGTGAATCACACTAAGCTAGTAAATATAAGAGTTTAGCTTCATGTCCCATAACCACTAGCATAACTTAAATATTTACAAACAAATTGTAGACTTCCACTCGAAAATTGTCACAAGATTTCAATCGAATAAGTCAAGAATTAACCGACAAAGTAAACGTAAGCGTTTCATACCACTTGTTTTGCTAAGTCGTTTAATTGGATTTCTCGCACGAATGAGGTAAAGGTTTGTATATACTAATAGATTGGAAAACGGTTTTATAAACAAGATTTGTATTAAAAATAGAGTTGGAATCATCTTTGTGAAAGAGTTTGATTATTTATTACTAGTATAGAAAGCCTTTATATTTTAAAGTGACAAATCACAGAAATGATTGTAGAAACAATCAATCACCAAAATCCACATTCGACGACGTGAATTAAAATCATGAAAATCGATACTGAATCCATCAAAATGGATATTCCCAAAAATCCGGAAAAAGAAGTCATCAAAGATGATAAATGATTACAACAATTCAGATCATCAAAAATTGATTAAAAATCGGAAACCCAAGCAAAATAAAAAATTGAGCTGAGACAAGCAGGTCAGTCGACTGAACCAGATGGTCAGTCGGCTGACACAATGCTTGGAAACTTTCGGTTTCCAAGTCAGTCAACTGGACCTGGTGGTCAGTCGACTAGACCTGGTGGTCAGTCGACTGATAAAGGGACAGAATGTTTTCTGCCCCTGGTTCAGTCGACTGACCTACTGGTTCAGTCGACTGAACCTACTTCAAGAGAGAATCAGCCTAGCCCCCAAGTGGGGCAAAATTCTATTGGAAACGATCGGTCGAGCAACAGCGACTAGGGATTTATGCCAAGCGACAACCCAGCCTAATAGGCTCTTCGATACACCCTACTAAACATGTTCAAACACCCATAAAAGGATTTTCACAATATTGGACTTCAAAAACCAAAAATTGAAAAATTCACCAAATCAATCCAAATAAAAAACAAATGAACATGAATAGATGTTAGGAATTCATACCTAATAACAACGAAAGCTATAAACGTAGATGTGAGTTCAAAAACTCACCTTTTCAACCCAAAACAACAAATGAGAAGCTTTGAAATCAAAAGAAATATCAACCACACTTCAACTTCAACTGTAGAAGCTCCAATCTAAGATTACAACGAATGATTCCTAAGTTAGGTCATAGGAAATTTCTGAAATTGGAGAGAGATTTAGATGGAGAAGGAGAAGAGTATGCTTACCTAAGATTCTCTTTGATTTTGGAGCTAGAACTTGAATTTGCAAAGGAAACCAAGGCTTAGGATTTTAGTTTCCAATCTCTTCCCCTATTTTTGCTAAAGCTTGAAGTGTTAGGAAAATAATAGAATGAATGAAGAGGAGAGGGGGTGGAGTTAGGATATAAGATGAGTTGGGTTAGTGGGCCAAAACCCAAACCCAAGCCCAAAGCCCTAAGTAAAATGTCAAAATTCTACTCAACTTCAAACATATCGATTTTTATACTAAAAAATGTCGCAAACGCCATTTTGGACTCAATGGAAGTGATCTCGAGTCCCAATTCGACTGTTTGCAAAAAGTGACATTTCAGACTTTAATCCGACTAACGATGCTATTTTTAAATAAAACATTTAAATACAATCGTAAAATATGCGGGTTGTTACATTATATGTTGACTTGACCTTTTTATTCACATCAGCCTCTTTTTCTTCTTTTCAAATCACTGTACAACTATTCAAACACGCTATCTTCCTTTCCATCGTTTCCCCCTTCTCTTTTTAAACCCAACCGAATAGATTAAAAAAAAGAGATGGCAAACTTTAAAAAATAAATGCTCGCAATATACTCATCTAAAAATCACGAAAATAGTTTGTAAAATCCTACTTCATCTTGGGTTCATGACGTGGAATAGCATCTTGGTGCAAAAGATGGGAGGGTGCAGTCATGGTAGGGGTGGTCGCGACATTAGGGGAGGACGGTGATGTCGCGATGAATGGAGGTGGGTATCGAGCATTGTCAATGGTCGAGCGCATGGGAAATGGGAGGAGAAGCTCACCGGTTATGTTCACTTGTGGTTTCGGCGTTTCATTCTCGGTATCATTATTTTTCTGTGCATAGTCTGGGATGTTGTTCGTGCATAGGAGAAGGAAAGGGGGGAAGGAAGAAGGAGTTTGATGTTGGGCCGAACGTTTTTTTTTTGGGGCCTGGGTATGATTTTAAAAAGAAAATTTAATTAGTTATATAATTTGTTTTATTAAATTCAAATGCTTATAAATGTCATAACCCGAAAATGCTAGGTCGGATTAGAACGTAATTTTTTGCGTTGTGATCGTAATAACGTATTCTACAACATGAAGCTGGTTTGGGTGAATTTGGAGCTTTTGAGATTTTTAGCTAAATTCGAAAACCGTTCGAATTTAGTCGGAATCAGGAATGAAGGTGATAGCTGGAAATCAATGTGAGTTAATCTCACTCATTTTTGGATTTCTAGTTTAATTTAAATTGTTGAAATTTTAAATTATTGGTTGATTGGATGATTTGGTAATTATTATTATCAGTTGAATGTGATATTATATATAGTAGTGTATATATTAGTAGTTGGATTGATTATTCCTGCCTATTGGAGCGGATGAGACCCTATGCGTCCCACATAATAGCGGATGACCCTATATACCGTGATATCCCGCTTTGAAGCGGAATTGATATTTTTATGTTGTATTAACTTTTGTGGATACAAGGAAATAGGTTGGAGGGATCCAATTGGATTCCTCAAAAATGTTGAATTAAATTTCATATATATTGATATATGATCTGTTTGAATAATCTATGGTAGATTATAGTGTGATTTGAATTTATTGGATGCTATGGTAGTTTTGGCCTAGATTTTGGTATTTTTAAATACCAATAATATATGTTTTGAATTTGAGAGAAAATAACAAGAAATTTGGAAGTGAAATATTTATATAGAATTTTGGATTGGTTAAAGAGAAATTTAGTTGGAAAAATAAAAGGGTTGATTTTAAATTGTACTTAACTTTTTCGTGATATTGAAAATAGAGATTTTGGAAATAAATATATAAAGGATTTAAATAAAAAATCCTAAGTGTTACTGGTTTTAAATATAGAAGGGTTTTAAAATCAAAATTTTAAATAGATTTGGAGAATAGAAGTGAATTTGGAAATAAATGTAAAATTTGTTATACTGGATCAATGAGAGTTTCTAAGTTACGAAATAGAAGAAGAATCAAGATTTGGTTGATTTTGGGATATAGTTTGGGTTATTTAAGAAGTTAATTTATAAATGGAATTCAATTTAGAAATCAATTTATAATGGATTTAAGTGATGTGAAACCGTCATAAACTGGAATTGAAAATTGTGAGATTTATAAACGATGTTTATAAATAAAGTGAAGTGATTATCAGTTGATAAATTGAAGATATAAATTCATGGTGAGAATTTATAATGAGATGGGTAAATCGGTCTAAAAAGAAATGATAGATTTTACTTTTGTAAATGTGAAAAGGGGATTTACGGAATTGGGATGTAAATCAATTGGTCATAAATCGAGAGAGGTTTATAAATGTTAGACTGGTTATATTAGAATTGGAAAATATATTTTTATCGAGAAGTTGAGTTGTTTGTAAAAGGAGGATTTTTAATTATTAAACTAGGTAATTTAAAAAATATTGTTTATATGGTAACTTTTATTAAAGAGTTTTTGCCTAAGTTAAACTTGGGAATTTATATAGAAATTTTATAAGTATCATTTTGAGAAAATTATTAAATAAAGTTTTCGGAAAGTGATGGTACACTTTCATAGCGGAATCGGAGGCAGAGCTTGCCTGCTATAACGACCCGTATTTTTGGGTCTTCAAATTTGAATATTTAATTACTTTAAATATTCGGATTTGAATTTAAATTGTGATAAATTATCTGTTTCAAATTTAGACTTGATTTTCAATGATGTATTTTTAATTTATTTTATAGAAATTTTCCATAATTTTTTATTTGAAAAATAAATAAATTTTCGGTTGATACTTTTTGCGGAAAACGTTGATACTTTTGAAATTTAACAGAATACGTTAAGTTGTCTATTTTATTACTGTTTTGTGATAGTTCTACGCTTTTGAGCATGATCGTATTGTTATTTCGGTTGTTCGCGGACCGTACGCAAACGGAATAAGGGGTAGCGTCGTACTCAAAAACTTTTAAAATAAAATATAAATCAATTCAGGTATTTTTCTTTCCATTCGTTCAAATCTTGCCGGTCCTTTGATAAGAAAATTGGTGACTTTACATTTAATGTTTGCATAAAATGGTTGTACGTACATTCCTTAGCTTTAGAAGCAAAACTTTGCATTGTACAAGAGAATACACGCATGCATACATCATTTAGGGACAGCCTATACTCATTTTCTTTCATTTCTCTCTGTTTTTCCTTTCTCTCTTTGTTCTCTCACCCTATCAATTGTTTCCATTCTTGTTGCGGCATCATCATACTTTTGTTTGCTTAGCTGTTAAGCTTTCTAGCCTATAAGAACCCATATACATTCATTCACAGGGGGAAGACAATTTTCTAAACGCGTGAACAAAAGAAAAAAAAAGAGAGAATGCATCACTTGTCACTTTTTATTTTTGCATGCTAATGAACATATTTGTTCATTTTTTTTCACGCATGGACACATTTTTGGCCGTCATTTCCATTTCTTCCTTCTCTGCATATTAAAACAAATAGCAACCTTTTTTTTTCTTTCCATTTTTTTTCTTATTTGTTTTATCTATAAAATGAAGGCAACACACAACCATATATATTAATACACATTCACGCATGAAGTAGGAGCAGGCATCACTTTTCCACTTTTAATATTTGCATGCTAATGAACAGATTTGTTCTTTTTTTTCCTCCTTTCCCTGTATAAGCGTATATATCTTTGCATGCATGTGTGTGCGGCCTACATATATATGTATAAACTGCTATGCGTGTGTTCATGTATTTGTGGTTGTGTGTGACTGGGCGAGTGTGCGTTGTTGGCCGTGCATGGAGGAATGATGGAGGAGGTGGAGGACTGAAGGCATGAGGCAGTGAAGGGAAATTGGAATGGAAATGGACAGTGTACAGGTGCGTGCGAGAAGAGGAGAAATGATAGACAAGACTCACGCATGGGAAGATGAGGAGCGTGAAGGGAAGGAGGAACGTACGCATGAGGCGGTGGTGTTGTGAAGTAGAGGAGTGATGGCGGGGGAGGCTGGGCTTGGAAGAGGGGTCGGTATTTATATAGAAACTTTATAATTACTACTTTGAGATATTTATTAAAATAAAAGATTTTGGGAAGTAATGGTATATTTTCATAGCGTAATTCGGGGAGCAGAGATTGCCTACAGTTATTATGTTTTCACTAGGATAGTGACGTAACCATTGTGCAAACTGCGATCTATGATTGATTGCATGGCGGAAATCAGGAGGCAGAGATTGCCTAAGTTAAGCTTTGATTTCTCTAGGATATAGACGTAATCATCAAGCTACGATCCATGGTCGATACGAATGGTGCTTTCCATATTTATTTTAAAAAGTTTCCAAATATTTTAGAAAGGAATGGTTTGTTAATATACTTATTCCGGTGAGATAAGTATATGACTGTTTTGATAAAGAGATTTAATTTGTTGAAACTAAATTAAACGAGGCTTAGTGATTTAGTGGGAAATGGAATCTTTGATTTAATGATTGTTTATTTTATAGTTAAATAACCGACTATCAAATTTGGAATAAACGTAACTTTGGGAATATCTAGAAGAAACACGGGAATTATGTGGTACAGTTACCGTTCGAGGTGTTATACTATGCGTATAAACTCGTTTCGTTCTTCTAGGACGATGAAAAGGAAATCCATCCACTAACGGTTAGGAGGTGGTCTCCGATCTTATTTTCGTCTGTTTATTTCCTAAAGAACCGGGGTTGAGTTTACCGGAAATATCGAACGTTGTTTCGAAGAGACCGGGATTGGATAAGTTATCCGAGAACCACTTCGATCCAACGAGTATGTTTTCAAAGTGAAAACAAGAGCATGGAGTCGAAGATGGAGCAGTGAAGTGCAAGGGCTAATCGCTACCAATCTTGAGGATGATTCCAAAATGGATGTAGTAGGAATAGTGCCTTCGGTTCTGTTCAGACCCAGAACGGACTTGTATGGATGAATGCAATCAGTACATTGTCAATGGAGGACAATGAGCATTCTAAGTGAAAATTTCCTTTAAAAGGTAATCGTAGCCTCTAACCTCATCAACCGGGAATGACTGAAAAGCAGGGGAAATACAGCAAGGCTAAGTGGGTCGCACCCAATTAGGGTCTATCCAAGTTAGGGGTAGTCCAGTCTTGTGTTGCAAGGGATCCCGGCATGGTCCTCGGTACATTTTTTCTAGACGTGTACTGTGGTAGGTGGTACCCTAGTACCTAGTCATTCGTATGCAATCCATTCTCCAATACGTGCCTTTATGGTTTTGGTTGTTGATGCAGGCCAGATTGATGAAGTATTAGGTCGCGAACGACCTAAGAAGATGTTAAGTCGCGTGCGACCTAACAGGGGGAAGAATGATGCGAGTTATGAGAGAAAGAGCAGGTCAGCGACCTATGATAAGTCGCCAAGCGAGCTAACAAATAATGATCTAAATGAGTTAAGACCTAACCAGTTAATTCTTAGGTCGCGTGAAGAGTTATGTCGCTCAAACAAAACCCACCGACCTAACTTAGGTCGCCAATGACCTAACAAGTCACGAGACAAGGAGTTGCGACTTAACTCTTTCTACAAGCCGCGACCTAAGAAGTCACGACCTAAAAGACTACGACCTATGCTAGGTCGCTCACCTATGCGAGGAATATTAGGTCGCTCAGAACGGACGAACGAGCTACGACCTATACTAGGTCGTTCACCAATACCACTTCATGATAGGTCGCTCAAGCCTAAGTCGCTCAGCTCCTTAGGTCGCTCATCCAAATAGGTCGCACCAGATGTTCCGGAAGCTAATTCTTCTTATGTCACTGAAGCTAATGTTGTGTGGGTTGTATACTTAAGTCGTTATGTTTGTAACTTGTATATGTTGTGATTATAAATATGTTAAGTCGTGAGTCGCTGTTTGTTTTAGGTCATTCCTGACCTATGTGTTGTAATGTTGTTGTGATGTGAAGTGTTGTATTGTATTTGTTTGTTTTTAGGTCATATGAGTTAAGTCGTAAGTCGCGGCACTGTTTTAGGTCGTAGGGTGTTAGGTCGTACACGACCTATGTGTTGTCCAGATTTCAGTTGTGTGCTTGTAAGCCTATAAATAGGCGGGTGATGTCATTTGTAAAAGTTAGTTGATTTTGAATAAAACTTTTGTTTGTTAGCTTTGTGCTTTCATTAAATTGGTAGTTGAGTGTAATCTCCTATCTCCTCTTTCGGCATTCGAGTGCGCTCGAATCAACGATCGTAGAAGCCAATTCACGGTATCAAGTGCGCTTGATAAACGTCTGAAGAATTGCAGATCTTCTTTCACGGTATCGTGCGCGATCAACGTGACGAAGATAGCTAGAATTCAGTATCTTCGGATCAATGAATTTGGGCCATTCAGTATCTTCCATTCCATCGATCGCTACTTTCGCAGAATCATCTTTTTGTTATTCCGCTGCTGCATCATTTGGTATTAGAGCTAGACTTAGCCAATCATAGCTAAGCCAAGTCTTGGAGCCAATTCTTATTGAAGAAGTTGAAGAGTTAGTGAAGCCGAGCTACATCAAGCAAAGCCGAGCTAAGTGAAGTATTTGGGGTTAGAGCCGAGAGCAAGTGAAGGCCGTGCATCATATTTGTTCACACCGAAAGTTGAAGTTTGTTTCATTTAACAATGCCGCCGAGGAGAGCTAATCGACATCAAAATATTGAAGATTTGTACAAGAGGGAAGATGCCGAGCAAATGGAACAACGCATAAGTAACAAATTCAATGATAAGTTAGATGAAGGTATTGGAAGGTTAGAGAAATTGATGAACGATATGAATCAAGGTCAAAGAAGGAGGTCGCCAATCTCGAACCATGGAGGAAACCGAGTTTCGCCATCGGTTACGGAAGCGAGAAGGGTATCGCCACAATCTGATCGAGGTCGAAGAGAATCATCAGTTTCAATGAGAAGAGAACATCACGAGTATAAAGATGAAGTATTTGGTGAATATGTTTGATCCAAGATCTGTCGCCGAAGCGCATCAGAAAGCACTTGCTTGGGAGAAACAAGGAAGGAGAGGTGGTGGAATGTTTACGAATTCCAACAATCAGAACAATGATGTTAGTAACAGTGCGGATGTTTCCAAAGTCGTCAATAGACCAAATGTGAATGAAGCAAACAAAGCTAAGGTCAATAGTAATTTCAAATGCTTTAATTGCCAAGAGTTTGGCCACAAAAGAAATGAATGTACAAAGCCCAAGAAGCGAGCCATGATTGCGGAGATTGAACATGAAGATGCAGAAGTAGATGGTGTCAATTCATTACCGGTTGAAGAAGAGGAATTATTGACAGGAGATGAGGGTTGTAGTTTGTTGTTGAGGAGATCTTTTTTGACCCCAAAACAAGAGGATAATTCAAGTTGGTTAAGGAGTAACATCTTTCAATCAACATGCACTATCTTGGGAAGGGTTTGCAAATTTGTCATTGATGCAGGAAGTTGTGACAACATTATTTCTTCAGAAGCTGTAAAGAAGCTGTCATTGAAAACCAAAAAACATCCAACTCCTTACAAATTAGCTTGGTTGAGGAAAGGAGGGGAGGTGAAGGTTAATCGAAGAGCTTGTGTTAATTTTTCCATTGGGAAGAAATACAAAGACGAAATTTAGTGTGATGTGGTTGACATGGATGTATGCCATCTGTTGTTGGGAAGGCCATGGCAATACGATGGAGCTGTGCAACACGATGGACGTGCAAACAATTACAGTTTTATGTTCGAGAATACACGAATTGTTTTGGTTCCTAAAAGGCGTCACCAGAGTGAAAACAAGTTGGAGGAAATTGAGGAGCTAAAAACTTTGTTGTCTTTAAAGGAATTTGTTGATGTGGAAGATAAAGTCGATTGTTTTCAACCACCAAAGTTTGATAAAGATAAAGTCGATGATTTTCAACCAACGAAGTTTGACGAACATGAGGTTGAAAAGTCACAACCAGCAAAGTTGAATGAGGATGAAGACAGTAAGTCAGAAGGTGAAGAGGGTAATTTGTGGGTGAAGGAGGTGGATTCGACTAGTCTACAATCTACAGGAGAGCTTGTTAAAGAAGTGGAGGATAGCGCAGAAATATTCCTGTTAAATGAAAATGAAACCAGTGAAAGTGTTGGAATTATTGAGGAGGTTAAGTCAATGGTGAATGATTGTGAAGAGGCAATTCCTGCTAAGTTGTCCAAGGAATTACTGCCAAGGGAAAACGTACATCATGTTAATCAAGTGTCAAGTGCTATTGTACCGTATATAACACGTAACCATATGTGTCCGACAGAGTAGGAAGGATTGAGAAGATTGGTTGATGGGTTTCTGTTCGAAGGAAGGCAATTGTATATTCTTGATTACAATTGGCGATTAAGAATTATCAAAGACTTACATGTAAAAAGACGCGAGGACTGTGATCGTAACATGCAGTTGATTGCAACATCTTGTTTGGGGCTGTCACTAAGGAAGGTGGTTGAAAAGTTTGTTCAGAAGAGTCAGAGTTATCAAATTTCAAAGAAAACCGCGACGAAGTCAGGATTATATATGTCATTACATATACATACTAGATTATGGGTAGAGGAAAGTATGGACTCTGTTTTGGGTTTGATGGAGACGCAAAGTGGCAATGAATCTATCTACTTGATGATTGAACGATTTCTTGTTAATACTTACAACAAGCTAGATACTGGAAGGATTGGTCGTTTGGAAGTTGTGAAGGAAATTTGTGAGAATGATTGTAAGTTGAATTTGCCTGATCATCTCCCTGGTGCTAACGTTGACAATATCAAACACTTAGTGCTATTTCACAAGGATGAGAGTGTCACGAAGAAATTTTAAATTCGAGGACGAATTTTTCTCAACCGGGGGAGGATGATGCAGGCCAGATTGATGAAGTCTTAGGTCGCGAATGACCTAAGAATATGTTAAGTCGCGTGCGACCTAACAAGGGGAAGAATGATGCGAGTTATGCGAGAAAGAGCAGGTCAGCGACCTATGATAAGTCGCCAAGCAAGCTAACAAATAACGATCTAAATGAGTTACGACCTAACCAGTTAATTCTTAGGTCGCGTGACGAGTTAGGTCGCTCAAACGAAACCCACCGACCTAACTTAGGTCGCCAACGACCTAACGAGTCACAAGACAAGGAGTTGCGAATTAACTCTTTCTACAAGCTGTGACCTAAGAAGTCACGACCTAAAAGACTACGACCTATGCTAGGTCGCTCACCTATGCGAGGAATATTAGGTCGCTCAGAACGGACGAGCGAGCTACGACCTATACTAGGTCGTTCACTAATACCACTTCATGATAGGTCGCTCAAGCCTAAGTCGCTCAGCTCCTTAGGTCGCTCATCCTATAGGTCGCACCAGATGTTCCGGAAGCTAATTCTTCTTATGTCACTGAAGCTAATGTCGTGTGGGTTGTATACTTAAGTCGTTATGTTTGTAACTCGTATATGTTGTGATTGTAAATATGTTAAGTCGTGAGTCGCTGTTTGTTTTAGGTCATTCCCGACCTATGTGTTGCAATGTTGTTGTGATGTGAAGTGTTGTATTGTATTTGTTTGTTTTTAGGTCATATGAGTTAAGTCGTAAGTCGCGGCTCTATTTTAGGTCGCAGGGTGTTAGGTCGTACACGACCTATGTGTTGTCCAGATTTCAGTTGTGTGCTTGTAAGCCTATAAATAGGCGGGTGATGTCATTTGTAAAAGTTAGTTGATTTTGAATAAAACTTTTGTTTGTTAGCTTTGTGCTTTCATTAAATTGGTAGTTGCGTGTAATCTCCTATCTCCTCTTTCGGCATTCGAGTGCGCTCGAATCAACGATCGTAGAAGCCAATTCACGGTATCAAGTGCGCTTGATCAACGTCTGAAGAATTGCAGATCTTCTTTCACGGTGTAACGACCCCGAAATTTAAATTTTATTTAAATTGATAATTAAATGAATTCGAGTTTAAATCTAAGTTTAAATGGTTTAATAATAATAATGATGATAATAATAGATATTAAGTTATAAATAGAATCGAAATACATAAGATTTAACAATATATTGGAATAGAGATTTATTTACATTATAAAGGAATAAACAAACAAAAATAATAAAAGAAAAATAAAATAAAATATTTACAAGCATGAAACCAAAGAAAATTTATAGGTTAGCTTGCAAAAGAAGGCAATGTTAATATCTTCAGCCGAAAAGAAAGCATATGATAAGTATAAAGGTACATATGCATTAAAGAGTTGTATCTCTAGTACACCATATTATCATCTCAGCCGAAATAACAATCAATGAAATGATTCCTGTAAATAGAAAAGAAACATATGTACATTGTATAATATCTTCTCAGTACATAAGCCTGGGCTGTAAACAAAAAAAAGAGGGTAGTAAGGCAAACTAATTAATGCAAGCCTCAACGTATCATATCAGCCACCAAACCATATTATATCAGCCGAGACAAAGCATAAGTATATAGATAATTATATGCAAATTTGTACAAGTAATAAATACCATGTCCTATAGCCATCACGCCAAAGTACCTCAGCCTCCATTGGCTAGAAAAATCACTGACCATTGTATAAAAAAAATATAACTTGATATTGTACAAACAAATAATAGCATCTCCTGTCAACTTCTTTATATTTATCAAGCTACTTCATTTCCTATATACCAATCATCTCCATCAAATTCGTTCATTCATAGTTATGTTAAACTGAAGTAAACAAACTACAACTTGAAAACAATAATCCAAACTAGAGTATTAAAGATCAAAGGAAGATCCAGCTTCCAGTTTCAAATTGAAGAGACTCTGTTCATCCCTTAATCACTGCTGTTGATTATATGTCCTCTGTTCTTCTTCTCTGGAAAATAAGGTGAGCAAATCTACCTGTTAAAAGCTTGAATTTGTGTTATGCTTTGTTTATGTGAAGTGAAACTATTTTGTATGGGATTGTACCCTTGAGTATTCCCAGATATGTAGGTATGTATGAGAGCAGGCATTTCACCCTGTTAAAAAGGATATACAGACATATGTTAGATTTAAAATTTAATTCCTCTTATTCCAATCTCTTTTAGGATTTGAGATTTAAACAAAAAGTGATTAGGTTAACCAGATCTTAGTTTTAAAAATACTGTTAAACATAGTTAATAAGTAGTCTAAATCTGGAAGCATGAATTACAGTAACCACTCAAAAGTATGACAAAAATTGACTTTAATGATTTATTGCTTCACTTATAAAATCTGTTTTGAAATTGAAAGTTATTATTTTTAAGATCAGTTTCATGATTTTTAAGCAATTAGATGTTGAGAAATTTAGAGTTGAATAGTTTTCGAATCTCTGTCAATTCACGGCGATGGACAACGAGCTAGATGGCGAGCTTGTTCTTGAAGGTCGCTCGGGTGTCACTGACTATAGGAAAAATAGTGGTGAAAATTTTTAGTTGCCATGGAGGTGTTGCGACAATGATTTGGGCTTTTTAACCTAGTTTTAGTTGACATTAGAAAATGGGTAACTGCGATATCCAAATAGCATCGGAGTCATCAGGACCTAGGAGCATCGGAGCGTGGGTTTGCGGCGGAGGTCTAGTCGTGATCGCGAGCACTCAAGTGGTCTGAGTCGTCGGCATGGGAAAGATCTGTTGGTCGGAGTTGTTCCAGTTTTGTGTCGAACAGCTTAAATTCGAGTTCGACATTGTTTTATTAATCTGGGTGGTCGAGTCAAACGGGGGTGACGATGGCGACTTGCTGGTGGTGGCGAAGTTCGCCAGAGTGGCGGCGTTCATCCGTGCACGTGCACGAAGTTTCTTTGTGCATCAGTATGTTGTACTCGAAGAAGAAGAAGGAGATGTTGGGGAGAGATGAAGTTTTATCGGGAGTTACTCGGAGAAAGCGATAGGTTTACTCGAAGGAACTGGGAAGTGCGAAACTCGAAGTCGAACGCGGGGATTTTCGTTTCTGGCTCGGGTCAAAAACTGGAACAGGTATAAACCTGTTTTCTGTTTTAAAACTTTAAAATCTAATCTCAGATTTAAATCAAAGTTTAATTAATAAATTCAAGATTGTCTGAAAACTTAGTTGTGAATAGATTAAGTTTTAGAAGGTTTAAATTAGAGGTTTTGAAATAAAATAAAAAAATATATTTCTAAAGTTAATTAAGTTTAATTAAAATGTTTTAAACTTATAATTAAAAAGGGGTTTATTTTAAATAAAACTTAATTAAGTAATTAAGGAGTTGATTTAAATGTTTTAATGTGTTAACTTAAAAGTTAAGTTAATTTGATATTGATTTATGATTTATAATTAACTAAAGATCAATTTATTATAAATTTAAAGCTAATTAATTTATAAGAAAGGATAATTAATTAAATGGTAATAAATTAAAGGTTAATTTATCAATTGAAGACAATCAATTAAATGGTGAAATTTATAATTAAAGATTGATGAATTAAAATTAAAGGCTAATTAATTTATTATTAACGGTTAATTATTAAATGATTAAAGAATAATTAATCAAAATGATCTGTAATTTATTAATGTTAATTAACCAGGATTAGTAATTTTCATAAGTAATTAAAACTGATTTGGATTACTCAACCAATTAACTGATCTTACGTATAGATGTTTGATATTTTATTACATGCTATGTGATGGATTGATATATCAGTTATGTGATGCAATGCTATGTTATGTTTTATGCTTAGCTGTGATTTCTGTTTTCTGTGATATATTACTATCTGAATGTGAAAACCCTTGGCCCGTAAAACGGCACTTGAATTTCGATGCGACAGGGAGTCGGATTCCAGTTGGTTATCCGAAACCCACATCGAATTGTAATAGTGAATCTTTGTGACTGATAAAGTTATTTTATTTATGAATCTGTGAACGAAGATAAGCGTTATCGATTATACCGCTTATCGATATATCTGTGATGATTGATGATGTTGCACTATTGTGTTGAACCCCTGGACTACACCTTTACACACACAAATATGGATTTCACGTGGAAATCGGTTAAGTCACAGATAATTTAAATTTGATGTTTTTGAAATTGAAATTTTAATTTCAATTGATTTTGAAATTTGAAATTTGGGTTTAAAATAAAAAGTGAAAAGCTTGTGAAATAGAATTTCAAAGATAAAAGTCATTTGAAATAACTTAACCGAGTTTTTGAAAATTTAAATAATTAGATTTAAATTTGAATTCAAGTTTGAAATTGAATCATATGATTTGGAACTAGGGATTAAAAGATGATATACATGTGTTTGTATGAATCTAAACCATTTTAAAAGTATAAGTTGGAAATTTGAATTTAAACCAAGGATTTCAACTCGTATGAATGAATCAGATTTCCAAATTGAAAACTGTTGTTTTCAAATGATAAAAGCTTTTAGATAAGAAAAGAAATTCCAGTTTAAATTAAAGGAATTTCAAGTGAATTGAAAAATGATTTTCCAAGTTATGAATGAATTCTTTTTGAAAGCTATGAATTAAATCTGTCTATTTTTAACAGATTTAAAATGATGATTTGTTTAACCCATTCGAAATGAAATTGTTTTGAAAACTATAAGTTAAATCTTTGATTTAAAGATTTAACGAGTTAATCAAATTGAAAGGGAAATTGATTTGGAAAATCTATGAATGAATCTTTGTGAAATTAAGTGAACTTTGTGAATTGAATCTTTTTTGTTTAAAAAGATTAAAATGGTAATTTGATAAACCATTTGAAAAGAAAGTTTGGGTTTAAGTTGTGACTTAATTGAAATCCCAATATCCGTATGTTTTTAAATATTTCGCTCACTATTCGGGTTAGCCGGGAAAGGACCTTTGGGTCGTATAACTCATTCCGAATAGTGATACGTCGTATATGGATAGCATTTGAAGACCGGTGTTGAAGACCGGATATTTTTCGAAAATGAAAGGACAACCTGTCGAATGTCTCTGCACTGAGTCGCGCCGGTATAGAGATTTATATCACTCTTTTGTAACGGGAAGTCCGGACGTGATTGAGAGTTATCCGGAATTGCAAGGGCTTCGTGAGAAGTGCCTTCGGTTCTGTTCGATCCCGGAACAGACTTGTATGGTTACATGTCTGACATTACACTTTGAGATATAAAGCCGATTTCTTTCAAATACATTTCTGTTTGGTGGCGGAGAATTTATTCTCTTAGCTTAACACCCTTCTCTTAGACGTACGAGCTCAGAGGTTATGTAGTTGAAATTTATCAGCGATATATCCCAATTTGGTAATGTGGCATGCTGAGTGTTGCTGTGTGATGATCAGTGTTTGATCATTTGTGATATGATCATTTGTTTGATCTTATATCTTTGTGATCATAGGTTGATCATTTGTTTGACCCGAAGCATGGCTTTGTGACAAAGCGTAGCTTTGTGGACGAGACTTCGTCGGACCTCACACCCCGGAAATGGTCAAAACAGGAAGGATGCAGCAAGGTTCTAGGGAGTAGCGCCCCTTAGTGTATGTCATTCCTTCTGGATAAAGGTGGTATCATGGTATGGAGCCCAGATACTTAACCTATGTGGTTGCTGCAAATTTATTACTTTGTGGTTGTTGGAAATCGAGGATCCTCGGGAAGATCGGTGACGATCGGGGGATGGCATACGCGTGTCAGTAGTTACCTATTTTTGTAGAGGTAACCCGGCCTTGTGTTGGCAGAGATCCGGTTAGGTTCTCGGGTCGTCTATTCCAAGGACGTACCCATCGTGGAAAAGGAAGTTCCTTAGCCTGACCATTTGTTGGAAATCCAAAGAAACAATACGAGCCTTTACAATTTCAATTGTATAACCTGTCTCCTCAGGAGGCAGCTATAGCAGGCATAATATAATGGTACCTATGCTGGCTAAGATTTATATTCTACTTTCGAAAGGTTTTCTACACTATGCACTACTAATAATAATAATCAAATGATTTGATTTTTGCGTAGTAAGCATCTTTGATTAACATAAGAAGAAATCTCCTCCAAGTCTGCGTTTGCATTGTGTGTGTGGTGGGAGGTCTTATGGTAGTTTCATTTTCCAAAAAGCATTGCGAATTAACTTTAAAAATCTCTGCTATTTGTTTTTAAAGATAAACTGTTTTTGTTGCTCACACCAGTCCCATGACTGATCCGGAGTTTATTGTTCCCTTCCTAAACTCTGGGTGCCCACTATTTTCCACACGGGCAGTCTAGAGTTGGGTTTTTCATCTATTCAGGTTGAGTAGATTATCTGGAGCTAGTTCAGTCTTTGGATCGGACTGCACTTGCTTATCTTTGTGCATCGTTATTGGGAGTTCGGCCTATATCTGGCTTGGTGCTTTGAAGATGGAGATTATCCGCTGTTGTTGTTATCGTTTTCTTTCCGCTGCTATTTGTTGTATCATATCTCTGATGTATATAGATATTCATTGTATCATCATTGTATCTTGATATTGTATCAGATGTTGTATATCTGTATTATTCTTTTTATTCCGCTATGTTGTTATACTTAATGGTGTTATAAGCTCCCGAGAACCAGATTCGGCATTTGAATCTACGGCATTTTGAGTACAAGTGAAGTACGGGTGCCGATTTTCGAAGGTCGACTTTTGGGTCTTGACAAAGTGGTATCAGAGCTAAGGTTGAACTTTAGCTCAGGAGTATAACACGTTAAGTAGCTCATTAGAGATAGAGTGAAGTAAACTCTAGAATGAGTGTATTCTCAGATATCCGTCTGAACGTCTCAGTAAATTCTCTTACTATCCACTGATAGTAAGTATGAGTGCAAGAAGAGGACGAGATAGGGGACAGGGGAATCCGACTATAAAAGGTCGATACTCTGTAATAACAAGGAAGAAATCTTTTCTCTATCAATCTCTTTTGTTCAACATATTTTCTCAATTCTTCGATAATTTCTGGTAGATCCAGGAAGAGGAATTCGACATATTAATATGGGACATAAACTCCGAAATGGCCAAAATTGTTTGTATGGATGAATTGATTGCATTGGTTGAATTTAATTGTTATAGTTGATAGGTATAATTTAGTTTCTAAACTAAAAGTTTTGAAATCGTATCCATATATCTATCTATTCTTTGGGTCCGGATATATTCTACAAATGGTTAGTTATTCTTTTGAACTGACCGATGCCCTTGTATATTTCGTAGATCTGGATAACCCGAGTATCTTGTGAAGTGTTAAACAGGTTCTTTTTGGTATCTGTTATTGATATTCTAATTTGGTGAGCCAAATACAGAATAAATGTTCAGTTTGATTAGATGAAACATTCTTCATCTGTCTTTGTTTCATGCCTGCGAATTTCGATGACGAAATTCTTTTAAGGGGGGAAGTTTGTAACGACCCCGAAATTTAAATTTTATTTAAATTGATAATTAAATGAATTCGAGTTTAAATCTAAGTTTAAGTGGTTTAATAATAATAATAATGATAATAATAGATATTAAGTTATAAATAGAATCGAAATACATAAGATTTAACAATATATTGGAATAGAGATTTATTTACATTATAAAGGAATAAACAAACAAAAATAATAAAAGAAAAATAAAATAAAATATTTACAAGCATGAAACCAAAGAAAATTTATAGGTTAGCTTGCAAAAGAAGGCAATGTTAATATCTTCAGCCGAAAAGAAAGCATATGATAAGTATAAAGGTACATATGCATTAAAGAGTTGTATCTCTAGTACACCATATTATCATCTCAGCCGAAATAACAATCAATGAAATGATTCCTGTAAATAGAAAAGAAACATATGTACATTGTATAATATCTTCTCAGTACATAAGCCTGGGCTGTAAACAAAAAAAAGAGGGTAGTAAGGCAAACTAATTAATGCAAGCCTCAACGTATCATATCAGCCACCAAACCATATTATATCAGCCGAGACAAAGCATAAGTATATAGATAATTATATGCAAATTTGTACAAGTAATAAATACCATGTCCTATAGCCATCACGCCAAAGTACCTCAGCCTCCATTGGATAGAAAAATCACTGACCATTGTATAAAAAAAATATATCTTGATATTGTACAAACAAATAATAGCATCTCCTGTCAACTTCTTTATATTTATCAAGCTACTTCATTTCCTATATACCAATCATCTCCATCAAATTCGTTCATTCATAGTTATGTTAAACTGAAGTAAACAAACTACAACTTGAAAACAATAATCCAAACTAGAGTATTAAAGATCAAAGGAAGATCCAGCTTCCAGTTTCAAATTGAAGAGACTCTGTTCATCCCTTAATCACTGCTGTTGATTATATGTCCTCTGTTCTTCTTCTCTGGAAAATAAGGTGAGCAAATCTACCTGTTAAAAGCTTGAATTTGTGTTATGCTTTGTTTATGTGAAGTGAAACTATTTTGTATGGGATTGTACCCTTGAGTATTCCCAGATATGTAGGTATGTATGAGAGCAGGCATTTCACCCTGTTAAAAAGGATATACAGACATATGTTAGATTTAAAATTTAATTCCTCTTATTCCAATCTCTTTTAGGATTTGAGATTTAAACAAAAAGTGATTAGGTTAACCAGATCTTAGTTTTAAAAATACTGTTAAACATAGTTAATAAGTAGTCTAAATCTGGAAGCATGAATTACAGTAACCACTCAAAAGTATGACAAAAATTGACTTTAATGATTTATTGCTTCACTTATAAAATCTGTTTTGAAATTGAAAGTTATTATTTTTAAGATCAGTTTCATGATTTTTAAGCAATTAGATGTTGAGAAATTTAGAGTTGAATAGTTTTCGAATCTCTGTCAATTCACGGCGATGGACAACGAGCTAGATGGCGAGCTTGTTCTTGAAGGTCGCTCGGGTGTCACTGACTATAGGAAAAATAGTGGTGAAAACTTTTAGTTGCCATGGAGGTGTTGCGACAATGATTTGGGCTTTTTAACCTAGTTTTAGTTGACATTAGAAAATGGGTTACTGCGATATCCAAATAGCATCGGAGTCATCAGGACCTAGGAGCATCGGAGCGTGGGTTTGCGGCGGAGGTCTAGTCGTGATCGCGAGCACTCAAGTGGTCTGAGTCGTCGGCATGGGAAAGATCTGTTGGTCGGAGTTGTTCCAGTTTTGTGTCGAACAGCTTAAATTCGAGTTCGACATTGTTTTATTAATCTGGGTGGTCGAGTCAAACGGGGGTGACGATGGCGACTTGCTGGTGGTGGCGAAGTTCGCCAGAGCGGCGGCGTTCATCCGTGCACGTGCACGAAGTTTCTTTGTGCATCAGTATGTTGTACTCGAAGAAGAAGAAGGAGATGTTGGGGAGAGATGAAGTTTTATCGGGAGTTACTCGGAGAAAGCGATAGGTTTACTCGAAGGAACTGGGAAGTGCGAAACTCGAAGTCGAACGCGGGGATTTTCGTTTCTGGCTCGGGTCAAAAACTGGAACAGGTATAAACCTGTTTTCTGTTTTAAAACTTTAAAATCTAATCTCAGATTTAAATCAAAGTTTAATTAATAAATTCAAGATTGTCTGAAAACTTAGTTGTGAATAGATTAAGTTTTAGAAGGTTTAAATTGGAGGTTTTGAAATAAAATAAAAAAAATATTTCTAAAGTTAATTAAGTTTAATTAAAATGTTTTAAACTTATAATTAAAAAGGGGTTTATTTTAAATAAAACTTAATTAAGTAATTAAGGAGTTGATTTAAATGTTTTAATGTGTTAACTTAAAAGTTAAGTTAATTTGATATTGATTTATGATTTATAATTAACTAAAGATCAATTTATTATAAATTTAAAGCTAATTAATTTATAAGAAAGGATAATTAATTAAATGGTAATAAATTAAAGGTTAATTTATCAATTGAAGACAATCAATTAAATGGTGAAATTTATAATTAAAGATTGATGAATTAAAATTAAAGGCTAATTAATTTATTATTAACGGTTAATTATTAAATGATTAAAGAATAATTAATCAAAATGATCTGTAATTTATTAATGTTAATTAACCAGGATTAGTAATTTTCGTAAGTAATTAAAACTGATTTGGATTACTCAACCAATTAACTGATCTTACGTATAGATGTTTGATATTTTATTACATGCTATGTGATGGATTGATATATCAGTTATGTGATGCAATGCTATGTTATGTTTTGTGCTTAGCTGTGATTTCTGTTTTCTGTGATATATTACTATCTGAATGTGAAAACCCTTGGCCCGTAAAACGGCACTTGAATTTCGATGCGACAGGGAGTCGGATTCCAGTTGGTTATCCGAAACCCACATCGAATTGTAATAGTGAATCTTTGTGACTGATAAAGTTATTTTATTTATGAATCTGTGAACGAAGATAAGCGTTATCGATTATACCGCTTATCGATATATCTGTGATGATTGATGATGTTGCACTATTGTGTTGAACCCCTGGACTACACCTTTACACACACAAATATGGATTTCACGTGGAAATCGGTTAAGTCATAGATAATTTAAATTTGATGTTTTTGAAATTGAAATTTTAATTTCAATTGATTTTGAAATTTGAAATTTGGGTTTAAAATAAAAAGTGAAAAGCCTGTGAAATAGAATTTCAAAGATAAAAGTCATTTGAAATAACTTAACCGAGTTTTTGAAAATTTAAATAATTAGATTTAAATTTGAATTCAAGTTTGAAATTGAATCATATGATTTGGAACTAGGGATTAAAAGATGATATACATGTGTTTGTATGAATCTAAACCATTTTAAAAGTATAAGTTGGAAATTTGAATTTAAACCAAGGATTTCAACTCGTATGAATGAATCAGATTTCCAAATTGAAAACTGTTGTTTTCAAATGATAAAAGCTTTTAGATAAGAAAAGAAATTCCAGTTTAAATTAAAGGAATTTCAAGTGAATTGAAAAATGATTTTCCAAGTTATGAATGAATTCTTTTTGAAAGCTATGAATTAAATCTGTCTATTTTTAACAGATTTAAAATGATGATTTGTTTAACCCATTCGAAATGAAATTGTTTTGAAAACTATAAGTTAAATCTTTGATTTAAAGATTTAACGAGTTAATCAAATTGAAAGGGAAATTGATTTGGAAAATCTATGAATGAATCTTTGTGAAATTAAGTGAACTTTGTGAATTGAATCTTTTTTGTTTAAAAAGATTAAAATGGTAATTTGATAAACCATTTGAAAAGAAAGTTTGGGTTTAAGTTGTGACTTAATTGAAATCCCAATATCCGTATGTTTTTAAATATTTCGCTCACTATTCGGGTTAGCCGGGAAAGGACCTTTGGGTCGTATAACTCATTCCGAATAGTGATACGTCGTATATGGATAGCATTTGAAGACCGGTGTTGAAGACCGGATATTTTTCGAAAATGAAAGGACAACCTGTCGAATGTCTCTGCACTGAGTCGCGCCGGTATAGAGATTTATATCACTCTTTTGTGACGGGAAGTCCGGACGTGATTGAGAGTTATCCGGAATTGCAAGGGCTTCGTGAGAAGTGCCTTCGGTTCTGTTCGATCCCGGAACAGACTTGTATGGTTACATGTCTGACATTACACTTTGAGATATAAAGCCGATTTCTTTCAAATACATTTCTGTTTGGTGGCGGAGAATTTATTCTCTTAGCTTAACACCCTTCTCTGAGACGTACGAGCTCAGAGGTTATGTAGTTGAAATTTATCAGCGATATATCCCAGTTTGGTAATGTGGCATGCTGAGTGTTGCTGTGTGATGATCAGTGTTTGATCATTTGTGATATGATCATTTATTTGATCTTATATCTTTGTGATCATAGGTTGATCATTTGTTTGACCCGAAGCATGGCTTTGTGACAAAGCGTAGCTTTGTGGACGAGACTTCGTTGGACCTCACACCCCGGAAATGGTCAAAACAGGAAGGATGCAGCAAGGTTCTAGGGAGTAGCGCCCCTTAGTGTATGTCATTCCTTCTGGATAAAGGTGGTATCATGGTATGGAGCCCAGATACTTAACCTATGTGGTTACTGCAAATTTATTACTTTGTGGTTGTTGGAAATCGAGGATCCTCGGGAAGATCGGTGACGATCGGGGGATGGCATACGCGTGTCAGTAGTTACCTATTTTTGCAGAGGTAACCCGGCCTTGTGTTGGCAGAGATCCGGTTAGGTTCTCGGGTCGTCTATTCCAGGGACGTACCCATCGTGGAAAATGAAGTTCCTTAGCTTGACCATTTGTTGGAAATCCAAAGAAACAATACGAGCCTTTACAATTTCAATTGTATAACCTGTCTCCTCAGGAGGCAGCTATAGCAGGCATAATATAATGGTACCTATGCTGGCTAAGATTTATATTCTACTTTCGAAAGGTTTTCTACACTATGCACTACTAATAATAATAATCAAATGATTTGATTTTTGCGTAGTAAGCATCTTTGACTAACATAAGAAGAAATCTCCTCCAAGTCTGCGTTTGCATTGTGTGTGTGGTGGGAGGTCTTATGGTAGTTTCATTTTCCAAAAAGCATTGCGAATTAACTTTAAAAATCTCTGCTATTTGTTTTTAAAGATAAACTGTTTTTGTTGCTCACACCAGTCCCATGACTGATCCGGAGTTTATTGTTCCCTTCCTAAACTCTGGGTGCCCACTATTTTCCACACGGGCAGTCTAGAGTTGGGTTTTTCAGCTATTCAGGTTGAGTAGATTATCTGGAGCTAGTTCAGTCTTTGGATCGGACTGCACTTGCTTATCTTTGTGCATCGTTATTGGGAGTTCGAGCTATATCTGGCTTGGTGCTTTGAAGATGGAGATTATCCGCTGTTATTGTTATCGTTTTCTTTCCGCTGCTATTTGTTGTATCATATCTCTGATGTATATAGATATTCATTGTATCATCATTGTATCTTGATATTGTATCAGATGTTGTATATCTGTATTATTCTTTTTATTCCGTTGTGTTGTTATACTTAATGGTGTTATAAGCTCCCGAGAACCAGATTCGGCATTTGAATCTACGGCATTTTGAGTACAAGTGAAGTACGGGTGCCGATTTTCGAAGGTCGACTTTTGGGTCTTGACACACGGTATCGTGCGCGATCAACGTGACGAAGATAGCTAGAATTCGGTATCTTCGGATCAACGAATTTGGGCCATTCAGTATCTTCCATTCCATCGATCGCTACTTTCACAGAATCATCTTTTTGTTATTCCGCTGCTGCATCAGTTGTAGAGCCTAGTATGCTGGAATTTAATTAATGTAACAATTTCAGCTATTTGAATAAGAATTTGTACTTAGACACTATTATAATATCACTGGATTTTCTATAAAATGTGTTTTGGTTACCGTAAGTGATAAACCCGTCGTGTTTATGTGTGGCATGGTCTTACGAGATACTTTTGATTTTAAAAAGGATTTTGAAAGTTATAACGTATAAAATTCCTTTTTGATTTAAATTCTCATGTTGGTTTTACCAGACTGGCCCGAGCGTGGTTTTTCCTATATACTCAGGTCAGACCGAGCATATTTCTAGGTTTAGCTGGAAGGATTGGAGCTTCAGGAGAGGAACTGGAGGCCAGAGACGTATTCACATAGATGATTATTTTCCGTTGCATTTTAGTTGTGTTTATCAGCAATTGTAAGGACATGTGTTATAACTGTCCATGCTGAATAGGTTAGTATACTCTGATTGATGTCTGTATATATATTAATTATAGTTTTTGTTTTATGTAAAGATTTGTTCTATATTATAGATTATTCGTTTCCGCTGTGAGATTCTGTGTTGTTAGGTTTTCTTTCTGTCTTCTGTCTACCTTCTTTCTACTTTCTTTCCTTACTATCCGCTTTTCTATTCGATTTGGACTGGACAAGTATGGTATAGTGTCAATTCGAATTGTACGAAAAAGTGGGACGTGACACCTGCAGTTCTGTTTTGGATTTCTCTGGGATAGAGACGTAATCATTGAGCTGTGAATCCATGGTGGATACTGCGTGGTGCTTTCCATATTTATTTTAAAGGGTTTTTCAAATAGTTTTGAAAAGAATGGTTAGTGAACGTACTTACTAAGATAAGATAAGTACATACCTTTTGATAAAGAGATTTAATTGATTAAAATTAAATTAAATGAGACTTAGTATTTTTAGTTGAAAATGAGCTCTTTGGTTGAATGATTGTTTATTTGATAGTTAAATAACCAATTATCAAATCGGAACCCAAAATATAACTTTGGAAATATTTAGGAGAAACACAAGAATTATATGGTACAGTTATCGTCGGAAGGTGTTATACTGTACGTATAAACTCGTTTCGTTCTTCTACAATGATGATAAGGAAATCCGTCCACTAACGGTTAGGAGGTGATCTCCAATCTTATTTTCGTCTGTTTATTTCCTGAAGAACCGGGAGTGAGTTTACTAGAAATATCGAACGTTATTTCGAAGAGACTAGGATCAGATAAGTTATCTGAAAACCACTTCGATCCAACGAATACGTTTTCGAAATGAAGACAAGAGCATGGAATCGAAGATGGAGCATTGAAGTGCAAGGGCTAATCGCTACTAATCCTGAGGATGATTCCAAAATGGATGTAGTAGGAATAGTGCCTTCGGTTTCGTTCAGACCCAGAACGGACTTGTATGGATGAATGCTATCAGTACATTGTCATTGGAGGACGATGAGCATTCAAAGTACAAATTCCTTAAAAGGTAATCGTAGCCTCAAGCCTCATCAACCGGGAATGACTGAAAATCAGGGGAGATGCAGCAAGGCTAAGTGGGTCGCACCCAATTAGAGTATGTTTATCACCTTTCTAGATACCCTTGGATATTATTACTACGGTGCACGAAAGAATTCAGAAGGGTGGGAACAACCAGGGTGATAGCATATTCGGTACTATCCAATTTAGGGGTAGTCCGGTCTTATGTTGCACGGGATACCGGCGAGGTCCTCGATACATTTTTCTAGATGTGTACTGTGATAGGTGGTACCCCTATGCCTAGTCATTTGTATGGAATCCATTCTCCAATACGTTTCTTTATGGTTTTGGTTGTTGAGCCAAGTATGCTAGAATTTAATTAATGTAACAATTTCGGCTATTTGAATAAGTATTTGTACTTAGACACTATTATAATATCTGATGATTTTGATATAAATTGTTTTGGTCATCGTAAGGTAAAAACCCGTCGTGTTTATGTGTGGCATAGTCTTACGAGATACCTTTGTTTTCAAAGGATTTGGATGACTTTAATAATTCAAATTGTGTGTGTTTTCTCACGCTGGTTTTCCAGATTAACTCGGGTGTTATTTTATTATAATGCTCGGGTCAGACCGAGTATTAAAGGTATAGGATAGGATGCTATGGATCTCAGGAGACGAGCTGGATGACGAAGATGTATTACACGTATTTGATTTTATTCCGCTGTGTATTGTAGGCTGTATATTCAACACTTGTGAGGACCAAGTTATTATAACTGTCCAGTATTGAGTTATTTATGTGTTGTACTCTGATGATGTAATGTGTAAATAACAGTTGTAGTTCTTTTTGTATAAAGACATGTTATTATCTATTATATATTGTTCCGCTGCCGTTTTGAGATTCTGTGTTGTTTCTGTTTCTTCTTCTACCTCTTTCTTCTTTTCCTCTAACGACCTGGTATTTCCAGCACTCGATTGCTCGGCATGCTATACAGTGGAAGCATTAATGTCGATTTTCAAGGGTCGAAAATCCACGTTCGTTACACGTGGTATCAGAGCTGAAGGTTTAGCGAGAACCTTGGTTTTGATGGGGTAACTCATTAGAGATAGAGTAAGTAGCACCCTAAAATGAGTTTGAGTGTATTAATATATATTAGCACGTATTTGTTAATGAATATAAAATTATTTTATATTGTTTTGATTGATCTATTGAGTGGCTTATTGATTCTGGTCAATACGAGTAATTAACGTTATTGATAAGGATCTCTAAACACTTGAACAAAGCAATTCGACATGGTATTGTTTTAAAAATGGGGTAAACAAAATAATTTTACCCAAATTATTTTTATATATATAAGGGAATAATTTTCCATAAATTATTATAGTTATATATGGTGTGCTTGGTTGTTAGGAAATGATAATATTAAACCATTATCATTTGTTGTTGTGGTGATTGAATAAAAACTGATATTAGAGTCAAAGGTTAAGAAAAGTAATTCATATAACAAAATGGGATTTTGTAAATATGGTTTTGGTAAATGTGATTTAAAAATTGATATGGTTTATAAAAACGATTTATAAAGGATTTAAAAGTTGGAAATTTGGGAATTTAAATCCCGTTGGTTTTGAAAATGATTTTCGAAGCTTTGGAAAATAATAGTGATATTATTTAGAGAATATTCGTGAATTGAAAAAATTTTAAAAATGGTTTTTAAAGGAAATAAAAGAACTGAACTCACTTCGGTCGCTGGAAAATAATTCCGATGATGATCGCGACATCATCGGTGTTCATTTTCGAGTCTCCCAGGGAGGAATTGCTACCTTAATGATTTGCAATTGGAGTTTGTTTTGGAAAAACTGGTCTTGGTTTTGAAATTCAAAATAAATGATTTGATATACCAAGGAATTTTGGGTATATATAATTTCGAAAATGATTCTGAAATACTTAGAACCAAAAATGTTTAAAACTCTAGGATTTTGATTTCCACGTTTATTGGAAATATATGAAAATAAGATTGAACTTATAAAATCTGGAAAGCAAAAATTGAAATGAATCTTACCTTAAGGCAAGTTAAATAGAGTGGATAAATTTGAATGTGAAAAACGGAGAATGAAATTTAACTTATGAAGAGTAAAATGAAAGTGAGTGTGATAATGGAATAAATTAGTAAAGTAAAATAATTAAATGTAGTGAATTGGAAGAAAATTAGTGAATGGAACATGAATAGGTTTGATAACTTATAAAATTTGGAATTTGATTTTGGATTGGAATTTAACTTAAATTAAGTTAAATAATAGTGAATTTGAAAATTTAGCCTAAGTAGGCTAAATGAAATAATTATTGGAAATGGAATCTATTGAGATTTGGGATAAATGAATAAATGAACTAATTAAATCGATTAGTTATTTGGTTATGGTTTGGAATATTGATTGATAATAATCAAATGTAAAATTGGAATTGAATTTGAATATAAATGGATATAAACTTAAGTGGTGAAGTGGAAATAAATCTAAGAACATTTGTATAAAATGTTTAAAATTGACTTAAGAAAATTTGATGGCAAAATTCTTAAGTGAAATCAGTATTAAAAGGATACACTAAGTGAACGTGAATTATAAGTGTGAATGATAATTGTATATAAGTGAATATAAATGAAATGAATGCGAATAAGAGAAATTAGGATAGCTAAGAATTAATCGAAATAAAGACGTAAGTTGTACGTATATTATTTGTATAATGATTGATCCAGATTTGAGCACAGAATTTCGAGATAATTTATATCGATCCGAGTTAGGATTTTTCGCTCGATTCTCAACGGAGAACACTGGATATGGATTTTTGATTGATTTTGAGATTCTCTATCATAGTATATAGCTATGCAAGGAGAATGACGGTTTCTAATCAAGAAACCAAATCTGAGTCCGCACTAGAGAGTCGTGTGAACGATACTAGTTCGGAAGTGAAATTGTGTGATCGAGTGAGCGATCAGATTTGATTTTGCATACGAATGATATATGTACCTCGTACAGGTTTTGGGGAAATAAATATCGGGAATTGAAAATGCTAAATAAAATGATTTTGAATTATGTGATTGAATATTATTGGTAAATAGGGTGCAGGTATTTAAAATCAAGAAAATTGGATTACCCGACTAAAAGGTACATGTTTAAATTGTTGTTTGAAATTGATGGTTTTATGATTGAGACACTTGGCTTTTGTTTTCTTTTGATGATTTGGGCCCGTAGTGGCGATTTGTAATTGTTTAGATATAGCCGCGCAAAGGAGACGCTTGCGAAATTTTTCAAAATTTAAGGAGTTAGAAAATTTTGAAGAAAATTTTTGATAACTAAAATTTGATTGGAGTTATAACTTGAAATGGTTAAGTAAATAATATTATTTGGAATCTATGGATGAATTTGGAAATTAAAAAAAGTGATAATGTGGTTTCAATAAATTGATTTCGGGAAGTTGTCTCAGCTAATTGGTTTTGGGGAAAATTAATGGGTTTTGGACCATTCTTCTTACCTTGAAAATTTCGGGGATGAAATTCCTATAAGGGGGAAGGAATGTAACGATCCAGAATTTTGGTTATTTGAAACTGGAATATTTAATTGTTTTTAAATATTTAAAAGTAAAATTTTAACTTGAATTTCAAATATAACGATTTATTGGAAAATTTAATTATTGAATTTAATAATTGAAAATTGGTTAAAACATTGAATCTTGAGTTTTAAGCTTGTTAAAAATAATTTAAAGGCTTATTAAATTTATATTTATAAGAACGAGGATAGTAAAAAAAATTAAATTGAATTTAAAAGTGATTTGTTCGATTTTAAAAAATATCTCGTTTGAATTAACGAGTAAAAATAGCCTTCCGGGGCATAGTCTCGGAATTCAACGAAACCAGTTCCATTGGATCCGTGATAGTGTATTATTATTATTAGATTTCAAATTTCGTAGCGTTTGGTGTTATTGTTTGGCCGTGCGGAATAGAAACGCGTTGAAATTAATATCGAAAATTCAATATAATAATTGGGTCCAAAAAGCTATCTTCTCTATACGATCGAATTTGGACTCGAAACCTTTTCCATTTTGTTTGAAATAGGGGTATAACATTATGAACGCCTAGCGGCACGACTCGATAGGGGTTCGAGATTTTAAGTTGCGTAATCGAGATAATTTGAAAAATTAAATAGTATATTATATGTTGACTTGACCTTTTTATTCACATCAGCCTCATTTTCTTCTTTTCAAATCACTGTACACTTATTCAAACACGCTACCTTCCTTTCCATCGTTTCCTCCTTCTCTTCTTAAACCCAGCCGAACAGATTAAAAAAAAGATGGCAAACTTCAAAAAATCAATGCTCGCAATATACTCGTCTAGAAATCACGAAAATAGTTTGTAGCATAATAATATTCCAGAAAATTAGTTATTTAAATATTTTAAAATTGTTAAAATGGATTATAAGTTTATAAATAAGTCTTGTAAATCAATTAGAATTTTATTAATAAATCAAAATTAATTATTATTTCAAAGTTATGTAATTATTTTAAATTGTTTAAAGTATATTTAATTATTAATTAAGTTAGTTATAATGAGTTGATATTAAGTTAATTATTAATTAGTCGGTATTATTATTTTAAAAGGATAAATTATTTAATGTTAATATTGTCTATATAGTAACTTTTATTAAAGAGTTTTTGCCTATGTTTAACTTGGGAGTTCATATAGAAATTTTATAAGTATTATTTTGAGAAAATTATTAAATAAATTTTATGGAAAGCGATGGTATACTTTCATGGCGGAATCGGAGGCGGAGATTGCCTGCAGTTAAATTTTGGATTTCTCTGGTATAGAGACGTAATCTTTAAGCTGTGAATCCATGGTGGATACTGCGTGTTGCTTTCCATATTTATTTTAAAGGGTTTTTCAAATATTCTTGAAAAGAATGGTTAGTGAACGTACTTACTCCGATAAGATAAGTACATACCTTTTGATAAAGAGATTTAATTGATTAAAATTAAATTAAATGAGACTTAGTATTTTTAGTGGAAAATGAGCTCTTTGGTTGAATGATTGTTTATTTTATAGTTAAATAATCGACTATCAAATCTGGACCCAAAACATAACTTTGGAAATATCTAAAAAAACACGGGAATTATATGGTACAGTTACCGTTGAAAGGTGCTATACTGTATGTATAAACTCGTTTCGTTCTTCTAGGACGATGATAAGGAAATCCGTCCACTAACGGTTAGGAGGTGATCTCCGATCTTATTTTCTTCTGTTTATTTCATAAAGAACAGGGGTTGAGTTTGCCAGAAATATCGAACGTTGTTTCGAAGAGACCAGGATCAGACAAGTTATCCAAAAACCACTTCGGTCCAACGAACACGTTTTCGAAATGAAGACAAGAGCATGGAATCGAAGATGGAGCATTGAAGTGCAAGGGCTAATCGCTACTAATCCTGAGGATGATTCCAAAATGGATGTAGTAGGAATAGTGCCTTCAGTTTCATTCAGACCCAGAACTGACTTGTATGGATGAATGATATCAGTACATTATCATTGGAGGACATGAGCATTCCATGTATAAATTCCTTAAAAGGTAATCGTAACCTTAAGCCTCATCAACCGGGAATGATTGAAAATCAGGGGAGATGCAACAAGGCTAAGTGGGTCGCACCCAATTAGGGTATGTTTATCACCTTTCTAGATACCCTTGGATATTATTACTACGGTGCGTGGAAGAACGCGAAAGGGTGGGAACACCCGAGGTGATAGCATATTCGGTACTATCCAGGTTAGGGGTAGTCCGGTCTTGGGTTTTAGGGGATCCCGGCAAGGTCCTCGGTACATTTTTCTAGATGTGTACTGTGATAGGTGGTACCCCTGTGCCTAGTCATTTGTATGGAATCCATTCTCCAATACGTGCCTTTACGGTTTTTATTGTAGAGCATAGTATGCTGGAATTTAACTAATGTAACAATTTCGGCTATTTGAATAAGTATTTGTACTTAGACACTATTATAATATCAGATGATTTTGATATAAATTGTTTTGGTTATCGTAAGGTAAAAACCCGTCATGTTTATGTGTGGCGTGGTCTTACGAGATACCTTTGTTTTCAAAGGATTTTGATAACTTTAATAATTCAAATTGAGTGTGTTTTCTCACACTGGTTTCCAGACTGACTCGGGTGTTATTTTATTATAATGCTCGGGTAAGATCGAGTATTACAGATACATGAAAGGATGCTATGGAGCTCAAGAGACGAGCTGGATGACGAAGACGTATTACACGTATTTGATTTTATTTCGCTATGTATTGTAGGCTGTATATTCTGCAATTGTGAGGTCAAGTTATTATAACCGTCCAGTATTGAGTTATTGATGTGTTGTACTCTGATGATATAATGTGTAAATAATAGTTGTAGTTCTTTTTCTATAAAGACATGTTATTATCTATTATATATTGTTCCGCTGCGATTGTGAGATTCTGTGTTGTTGTTTTGTTTTCTTCTTCTACCTCTTTCTTCTTTTCCTCTAACGATCTGGTATTTCCAGCACTTGATTGCTCGGCATGCTATTCTGTGGACGTATTGATGAGGATTTTCGAAGGTAGAAAATCCACGTTCGTTACAGTGTTTGTGTAAGTAAATGGATGTAAAGAAATGGAAAATAGCATTGTATGAATAAATGAGAAATGTAATTTTTGTAATAATGAATGTAAATTTATGAAAATAAGCATTGTATGAATGAATGAAATTGAAGAACAGTAAATAATATAAAAGGAGATTAATAAGCAAAACTTACATGACATTTGAATTTATTGGTCGTTTGGCTTATGGGATGATTGGGAAGTGATACTTTAAATTTTGTAGGATGTATGGATAATATATTAAGTTTTCTCTAAGACTGTTGAGTGTATGGTATACTTAGTAGTTTATTTACCATTCTATATGATTAAAAGTTTCTAAACTCAAACAAACCATCTGTTTTGGTTGTTATGGATGTATGATTGATTGCTTTGATTGTATGTGATGATTGTATGGTTTTGTTTGCAAAGTGACTATTGTATGTTGTGATGATCTGTTTTGTTATTAATTGAAACAACTTAAATATTTTTCTTTTACATAATCCTGACGATTTTGGATTTTATAAGTGAAATATAGGTTTATGGAAGCAAATGCTACGGCTTTTGTTTTCATAAATAAGTGCTGTTTGCCCGACAAATAAGTACGTTTTCAGATTACGGTTTATAGCAATATTTTATTGTTTTCCCGTGGTTTGGGATATTTATTTTGAAATATGATATATATATATATATTGTTATTATTGATATTATTATTTCTCCCGGACCTCTCCGTACAAAGGAGAATCTGCCGAAATTTTCCGTGAAATTTTGACTTAGAAAATTTTGTGAAAGTGGAAATGTTTTCAAACTTTTATTGAACTTGGAAAAATAGGATTTAATTGTTTATAAATTGATATATTTTATTTAAATTATTTAATTATGTAAATTAATTGTTTATAAATTTAATATTTTGAATAAGACATATTAGTTTCTTAATTCTTTCCTTTCCCCTTTCGATGACGAAAATTTTTGAGTGGGGGAGAGTGTAACGACCCATAATTTTCGATAATTAAACTTATTAATTTAATGAGTTTTAGAATTTGGTGTTGTGAAAAATTAAAATTTTGAGATTTATTAATGAGAAAACTAACTAGAATGAGATGTAATAGTGTTAATATAAGGTAATTGATAACCATTTTGAGGCAATTTCAATTAATTAAATTGATTGTAATTATAAATTTTGATTATAAACTATAAATGGGGAAATAAACCAAATGTTGTAGTAAACGGTGAAATTGTATGTAATTAACTGAATTGATTAAAAGAGAATAATTAATCCGTATATGAATTTATTGGTTTTGTCTGTTAACAATAAATATAGAAATGTGTTTGAAATTGTAAGTTGTAACAATTGTTAATTATCAATTCATTATTTAATTCGTTGAAAATAAAATGGAAATCAATTGCAATTAATCCACTTAAATATTACGTTAATACGAATTAAGATGATAATCGTAGAATATTAGTGTAATAAGATATAAACCAATGCTAATTAAATCCATAAGGTGACAATTGATTGAATAATAAGATGAAAAATCAAATAAATGGATTTATTGGAATTTAAATTAATAATCAATGAATTTATTTCAATTGAAGTTTGAACGCTGTAATAAGTGCAATAATTAATGTTGAATTAGACATGGAATTTGTTTTACAAGATTATAACTTTCTATTTAATCAAGCATGATGAAATTGGTTAACTTTTAAAATTTGAATTGAAAAGTGATAAAAATTAATTTAATAATAATTTATTTAATTAACGTGAAAATAGCAATTTTGGCCACTGTCCCGGATTTCGAAGAAACAAGTTTCATCGAATCCGTAACGGTGAATTATTGTAGGATTTCAAGTTTCTTATTGATCGGACTTGTCGTTTGATCATACGGACTCGAAACGTGTAGAAATCAATTAAATTGAATTCAATTGAAATAAGCTGATTTTAAAAGCTAACTTCTTCTTACGATGGAATTAGGACTTGAAACCTGTTCCATTGAGTTTAAAAATATCAAAAACATCTATTTTGATATATAGGATGACCCACTTTCTTTTTGGAGGCAGAACGAGCTTTTCAGGTCGTTATTGTCGTTCGTACCGATTCGATATGTGTTCATTTTTTTTCTTATCGGGCCTTATCCATATAAATAGTCTTGTTTCCCAAACCCTAGCAGTCATTTTCTTATTCCTGTACATACAATTCTCTCTGGCTATCTCCTTCTTCTAATGGCAGAAACAAATTCCAAATACAAACCCTAAATCCAATTTCAAATTCAAATCGAAATTCAAACTTCTCAAAACCCTATATTATATACCGATTCGAAGCTCTTGACGAGCGCAACTCAAATCTTCTGTTCGTTTTTGCATCAGTTTGGCCAGAATTTGAGGGATAAATCTTGGTCGTTCAATTGGAGGAAGATCAACGACGACGGATCGTCGAATTGATGGTATGGTAGCGTAGAGAGGGACAAGGAGAGTTCATCTGAGTCGTTGGTTGGGAAAATCACTGGTCAGATCATCGGCTAAAATTCGATCTAGGGTTAAAATAACGGCGGCGGCTGGTGGGTTTTGTCGTCGTTCGGCGACGTTTGGTGATCGCAGGTGGTCGTAGGGCCTTGGGGGAGGTCGGCAAGCTGTTCGGAGGTGATTGGTGTGGCTGCGATCGGCGGTGGTGGCAGGTTCGACTTTGATGAATGGCGGCTGCATGTTGTCATGACTAGGTAGGGTTTCTCGGTGTAAAGAGTAACGGTGACGTGTTCTGTTATTTATTATTTTATTTTATTTAAATTCGAATTTAAACCTTCTAACGACCATAATTTTTGCATACGAGCTCGGATTCATGCGCGGTTTTCTCTACTGCGATCGTATCGAAATTTCGGACATTATGGAACTAGTTTAAATGAATTCTGAGACTGTTAGATTTTAGGCCTTTGTTTGGATTTCAAATCAATTTGAAATCAAAGGTGAGTGTTTTGACCCAATCAAAACTACTAAATTATCTCATGTTAGTTAAATTAAATTTATGATGTGATTAGTAGTAGATTGACTACTGTGTCATATATTTAAATCGTCATTCCAGTTAAATCTGAATTTATTGAATATAATTGCCATTTAATTTAATATTAAATTTTAACTTGCCAGTTTATACCTGTTAATGATAATCAGTTATCTATTGATGTTATTGGATGATTTGAATGATGGTTGTGATGGATGTTTAATTGTTTATATATTGGATGACTAGATGTTATGTTATTTTATATATTGATATCACACTGCAAGTTCCCTATGGGTTGAAATGATACATACCCGAATGATCTATAGATTAGGGAAAAATCGTTATGGGTTGAAATGATAAACCCGGGCGATTTTGTGGATTTTATTTTAATTCGGGATTGCGGTTTGAATTGATATATACCCGTAAAATTAAATTATTGCGGGTTGAAATGATATACATCCGCATCACTTGACCATAGGGTAGAAAATTATATACGGACACCGGATTGGTTAAATTAAATGATTTAAATCCTTAAATTTTGAATTCAGTTAAATGATATTTCAAAATAAAATTTGAATTATATAAATTGGATTACTTTGAAAATCCAAGCTGTAAATGTTAAAATTGGGGTTGGTAATGAATTGTCCGAAGAATAAAAAAAATAGAAATTTCAAAGTTGGAATTTGAAATATAAATGAAGTTATCGAAACTGAATTATTGAAAACGTTTGAATGTTTTAAACTTTGAAATCCTTGAAATTGAAGTGCTTTAAAATTTTAGTTCAACATGAGTTTGAAATCAATATAAATTGAAATGATTTTATGGGAATTTGAATTGAAAGAAAATTTAGTTTGTTGAAATCTAGATATGGTCCAGATTTGTTGAAATGAAAGAAATAGCTTAACTTTGATATCAAATTTTAAATTAATTATTTTAATATAAACTTTTTAAAAATTTATTATTTTAAAAATCCTGATTATTAAGATTTTCAAACTATTAAACTAACTTAATCTATTTTAAACTATTCTAATCAATTTTAACTACTTTAACTTATTTTAATCTATTACAATCTATTTAATCCAACTTAATCTATTTTAACCTATTTTAAACTAATTAACCTGTTTCATCTATTTACTCTATTTTAAATCTATTTAAACTATCTTAAATCTATTTAAACTATTTTTAATCTATTTTTAAACTATCTTAGAGTATTTTAACTATTTTAAACTATTTATGACTATTTAAACTAAATTTATAAATTTCTAACGGTGCAAAGTTGAATTGTTATATTTAAATCCTTGATTAAAAAGCAAATATGGTTGAATAATGTTATAACCTAAGTTGGGATTTGAAATAATAATTACTAGTAAAATGACATATTTGACTAAATATGATGATTTTGAAATGAGGATTTAACCTATTTTGTGAATATGATTTTGCAAGTGAATATGATTTCGAAAGTGATATGGTTTAAATTGAATATGATATTTTGATATCGATTATGAATTGGTTTTGGAAATGTAAAAGAACCATCAGGTGTGAAATAAGCGTTTGGTTGTTAAAGAGACTGAGATCGGATATTGTCATACTCTCTGCCAATACCGAAAACCACTTTAACAACTGTGTACGTGGTGGAGAATCCAGAATGAAGTAGGATGGTTTGGCGAACGATTCCATATGAGGTATTATCGTAGCGCTGACTCCCGCGAGTTAGCTTGACGTGGCTAAAACAGGAGCCATACCAGGCCAAGTGAGGTCGCACCTCTTATTGATTTCTTAAATACCATATTATGACTTTGTGGTTGATTTGGTGGCCACCCCTTGATTTTGATTTGGGAGTGTGTTTCGAGTTTGGCGGTAGTAGCTGCTATGCGTTACCACCAGTCCGGATCCGCAAAACAATAGTATCCTACCCTAGGCATTGCCTCGCGTGCCTTGTTATATGCCTTATCACGCCCACTACGAGTTTGTTTTGTACCATACCTATGGAGTGCCCTCTAGGTAAACACCAGTTTGGTGGAGCTTACAGTATTGTATAGACTACGGAAATATATAAAATGTGTTAAGGGGGATATGGGTAATGCCTTAACGCTATTTTAATACTTTACTTTACTGTAGACATATTATAATAGCGTATTGTACTACTTAGTAGATAGTTTAATGGATCCTTAGGAGATGGAAATCCCAAACATCTCTTAAGTTATTGCACGCACGTTAGACAATGGATAAGAGATGTCAAACCCGTAAACATCTCTGAAGCCGTCACGCTCATATTTATTTTACTATTGATTTTACTTACATAAGATCTTTTAGTTCTGACTCGAGTGTTTTGTCTTTTCAATTCGCTAAGGTCAGTCTGAGCTTTTCAGTGTATTGATGTGACGCCCCACCTCTATACTCACACTAGCCAAAGACACTACGAGGTAATGCCGTCGACTAGCGCGAAAAATAAGGCTGTTGAGGAGCGACCATCTGTGTAATTGCTTTGTGCGAGTACCGATATGTCAGATAGTATGACATGCATTTCATTTCAAGAAGAAATCCGACATATCAAATACAAACTCAAAGCTACCACACAGTGACTATATGGCCTTCGGAAACAAATATAGAAATAAGCATAACACAAATCAGTCACAGATATTCATATCACTAAGGCGGAAACAAATATGAATATAACACATAGAATTGTACATCAAAGTGATGGTCATATAAGTTCTACTACATCACAAAAAAATAGGTGCAAGTGCAAGATAAAAGAATATGTATACGTCAAGGAGTCTCTATCTCGAATGTATAAAAACAAAAACTTCTGAGCTAAAGTAGTTAGCCAAAAGTCAGAAGCTAGCCCCTGCTAAGAAGTCAAATGGAAGCATCTGAAACACGTCGGTCTGACCCGAGTATTATTTAAGAAGAAATATAATAAACGGATCAGTCTAGTTATAAATATCATATGAGATGAGAAAGGATAAGAGATACCACAAAAATGTATGATAACAATAATGCCATACGGTGACAAGTATACATTCGATAACAATAAAAATCATAAAATATCTCAAATCTCGTCAAATATCCAAAAAGAATATCACATTCTTTAGCTTATTCACCAAACCCCAAATATTGAAAAAACATATCAATGTCAATCACAAAAATTAGTGAAACACAAATTCCAGAAATCAACAATTAGAAATCCAGAAAACAAAAAGGGGGAGGCCTATCACAAACGGGAGCATGAAAACTCACCAACACGTGTATCACAAACGGGTCGCTATCCCATGGTCGCTAACCATAGAGCCGGGGCAACGGCGTAGTGCAATAACAGTACGCCCGAGGAACCTAAAACTCAAATGAGTCGAAACAACGACGTAGTGCAATAAAGGTACGCCCGATGAACCTGAAACTCAAATAATTCGGAACAACGACGTAGTGAAATAACGGTACGCCCGATGAACCTGAACCTCAAATAATTCGGAACAACGACGTAGTGAAATAATGGTACACTGGATGAACCGAACTCAAATAATTCAGAATAACGATGTAGTGCAATAATGGTACGCCCGATGAACTGAACTCAAATAATTCATAACAACGACATTGTGCAATAACGGTATGCCTGATGAACCGAACTCCATAAAACCCATAGGTCGCTAGCCTATAAAAATGAGACGAAGCTCCACAAAACAAGTGTAAATTACACCAAGCTAGTAAATAAATGAGTTTAGCTTTATGTCCTATTACCACTAGCTCAACTTAAATATTTACGAACAAATTGTAGATTTTCACTTGAAAATTGTCACAAGAGTTCAATCGAACAAGTCCAAGAATTAACCGACGAAGTAAACACAAGTGTTTCATACCACTTGTTTTGCTAAGCCATTTAATTAGATTTCTCATACGAATGAGGTAAAAGTTTGTATATACTAATAGATTGGAAAACGGTTTTAAAAACGAGCTTTGTATTTAAAAGTAGTGTTGAAATCGTTTTTGTGAAAGAGTTTGAGTATTTACTACTAGTATAGAAACCTTTGTAATTAAAAGTGACAAATCACAGAAATGATTGTAAAAACAATCTATCACCAAAAATACACATTCGACGACGTGAATTCAAACCATAAAAATCGATATCAAATCCAATCAAATGGATATTCCCAAAAATCCATAAATGAAGTCATCAAAGTCGATAATAATTGACAATAACTAACCGGATCAACAAAAATCGATAAAATTTGGAAATTCACTCAAAAACAGCCAAAATAGGCAAAATTGAACAGTTCGAGACGTCTGAAATTACCAACCAGACGTTTGAACCACTGACCAGACGTCTGGTTGGATTTCCAGACGTCTGGATTTTGCCTCTGCCTTTTTTCTTTTTCCAAGGACCAATTCCAGACGTCTAGATTTTTCAAGCAGACGTCTGGATTTTTAACCAGACGTCTGAAATTTCCTGCTAGGCAAAAATCAGCCTAGCCCAAAAAGGGCAAAAATCCTAACTGAAATGTGATAGAACGAGCGATGGATGTTAAGGATTTATGCCAATCGACAACCCAACCCTATAGGCTCTTCGATACACCACCAAAAACATGTCAAAACATCCAAGATAGGATCTTTAAAGATTTTGACTTTAAAATACCAAAATTGGAAAATTCACTAAATCAATTCAAATCAAAAGCAATTGAACATGAAATAGATGTTAGGAATTCATAGCTAACAACAATGAAAGCTATAGACATAGATGTGAGTTCAAGAACTCACCTTTAAACCCAAATATAGAAATGAGAAGCTCTAAAACAAGGCAAGATCAATTCCTCTTCAATACACATCTAGAATATTCAACCTATTATCAAAGGTGAAGTTTTTCCTAAGTTAGGTTATAGGAATTTCTGAAAATTGAAGAGAGATTGAGATGGAGAAGATGAAGAGGATGCTTACCTAACTTCTATTTGATTTCTAGAACTTGAATTTGAATTTCCTAGGAAAACTAGGGTTTAGGAATTTTAATTTCCTCTTCTTTCCCTATTTTCCTTTAGCTTGAGAGTGTTAGGGAATAATAGAATGAATGAAGAGGAGTCAGAGGAGTTATGGTATTAGATGAGTTAGTGGGCTGAAATCCAAACCCAAAGCCCAATAGAAAAATAGCAAAGTTCTACTCAACTCCAAACATATCGATGTTTATACTAAAAAAAGTTGTAAATGTCGTTTTGAACTCAATGGAAGTGGTCTCGAGTCCGGATTCGACCATTTACAAAAAGTCACATTTCGGATTTCAAATTCAACTAACGATGCTATATTTAAATTCAACATTTAAATATATAATCGTAAAATTGCGGGTTGTTACAGACTCCCCTCCTCAAAGAAATTACGTCCTCGCAATACTTAAGAAGAAAATAAAAAGTAACAACCATACTAAGACATAACAACATAAAAGAAGAAATTTTGAAATGAGAAGTTCACCTTAAGGAGCACGAGAGAGTAAGTCCGGATGTGTTCGCTCGATGAATTCTCTGGATTCCCAAGAGCAATCCTTAGGATTTGAGGACCATTGAACTTTCGCAAGAGGAACATCTTTATTTCGAAGGCGTTTAACCTCCGTAACAATGATGCGAATAGGATGTTGCTCATAATTCAAATTAGGCAAAACTTCAATTTCTTCAATAACACCGGGCTCAAGAATAGAATCGGAATCTCTAAGGCATTTCCGTAGTTGAGAGACGTGGAATACGTCGTGAATAGCAGAAAATTGAGCTGGTAATAAAAGACGATAAGCCACGGAACCAATACGTTCGGTGATGGGAAATGGACCAATATATCGAGGTGCTAATTTTCCCGATCGATTGAAACGCACAACACCCTTCATAGGTGAAACACGAATGAACACCAAATCCCCCATAGAAAATTATAATTTCCTTCTTCGGTTATCGGCAAAGGATTTTTGTCTACTTTGAGCTTCTTTCATCCTATGACGAATAAGGTCATTCTTTTTTGTGGCATCACGAATAAAATCAGGACCTAAAACCAGCTTCTCACCGGCCTCAAGCCAACACGAAGGAGATCGGCATGGCCTTCCGTAGAGTGTCTTGAAAGGTTCCATACCAATACTAGATTGGAAGCTATTATTATAGGAAAACTCAACAAGAGAAATATGATCTTCCCAACTTCCACCAAGAAAATGAAGAACACATGCACGAAGAAGATCTTCAAGAGTTTGATTCACACGCTCTATTTGTCCATCGGACAGAGGATGATAAGCGGTGCTAAAATTAAGCTTCGTTCCCAAAGCTTTTTGAAGACCCTTCCAAAATCCACTAGTAAATAATGGATCACAATCGCTAACAATGGAAGTAGGAACTCCATGCAATTTAACAATTTCTTTAACATAGAGTTTGGCCAAAAGAGGTACGGTCCGATTGGACCGAACAGGAATAAAATGGGGGGATTTTATAAGTCTATCTACAATCACCCATAAACTATCATGACCCAAACGAGAATGGGGAAGACCGTCAATAAAGTCCATGGAAATTTGATCCCACTTCCAAACGGAAATGTCTAAAGGTTGCAATAACCCACCGGGCCTTTGATGCTCGGCCTTTACGAGTTGGCAAGTCATGCAACGCTTAATAAAGTTAGCAATATCTGATTTCATCCCATCCCAATAATAAAGTCGCTACTACTACCGGGATGAATGGTAAATTTAGAACGATGAGAATCTTCTAAAATGTCTTTGCGAAGATCACAAATGTTTGGCACAATAAGTCTACCAAACTTTCGAATACCTCCACGAGCATCAATATCGAAGTCTTTCAAACCATCAACCTTATTTTGATCCCTATAACTTTGGCTAAGAAGAGCCAATTCGGGATCTAGCTTTTGAGCTTCAAGGATGCGGTCTAGAAGAGATAAATGAGCCTCAAGGCTACATAAAACAAGAGATGAACATGAATCGGATTCACGATGTCGAATCTCACAAGTGGACAAAATATCGAGATCATTCCATTCAAATATCATCATGGAAACAACCGCTTGTTGCTTACGACTAAGGGCATCGATAACACGATTGCCCTTTCCGAGAGTATAGAGAATATCAAGATCGTAATGCATGGAATTCGAGCCAACACTGTTAACGCAAATTAAGTTCCTTTTGCGAAAATAAATAATTCAAAGATTTATAATCAGTGTAGAGAACAAATTTCTATCCCAAAAGATAATAATGCCAAATTCTAAGGGCGAAAACAATAGCCGCGAGCTCTAAATCATGAGTGGCATATCTAGTCTCAGCAGGCTTTAATTGTCTAGAATCATAAGCGATAACATGTTCCCTTATGCTTGAGAATGGCATTCAAATCAATACAACTAGCATCGGTATAAACAATAAAGTCTTGGTTCCCTTCGGGAATCACAAGAATAGGAGCATCGGAAAGGAGTTCTTTTAGTTTCTAAAAAGCAGCTTCTATGCTAAATTATTTATTTCATGATCCTCTTTCCCGAAAAGCTAAGACATTCAAAATTATAATGAACTTTATGTAATCATCTTTCTAGAAAAATTTACTTATTACAAGTCAATTTACTGTGTCTGACTGTCTCATCATAGCGTTTAGGAGATTCCTATGGATAACGTTGATCAGGCGCATCGACCAGAATTCTTAAAGTACTCAATGGGCAATACAACACAAAATCATCTTCTATTTGATAAACATGTCTCTTAAAATTTTACGAATATTCTTTGCTCATTTTAAGAACAAAATCCAATTATACATATAAACATATCTTATTAGAAAGATTTGCAATTTTTTTTAAATTGCTGTTTTCACCCATAATCAATGAATACAAGGACGGACTGATTGAAATATTCGCAGAATACTCGATTCATAAGATGGATGAAATAAGGTGGAAGGTTCGTCAAACCGAATGATATAACGAACCACTCATAAGAATCATAACGAGCGCGGAATGCGGTACTGGGAACGCTATCCTCCACAACTCAAGCTGATGAAAACCGGTGGCAAGGTCGAGCCGAAAAGACCTTAGAACCACTCAATAGATTGCTTAGGTGATAATCCTAAGACAAGCTCAAATATACTGGGAAATTCACAAACTACTTTAATGAGGGAAATAACATCTTCCTCATCATGTGGGTCTAGAGAATAAAATGATGCCACCAAATTGGAATCGAAATCATTAAGAAAAATAGAGATCTGCTTAACAGATTGAGAATGTCGAAGATGGATAGTCCACTCGTGATATAGGACATGGGCTTCAAAACGATTAAGCCAATTCTTTTCCAAAATCAATTCTGAAACCTAAATAGCGGATAACATGCAAATCGGCACAGAAAGCATAATCACATAAAATAATCTTGACATCTTTACAAAGTAAACTGAGTGTTGCGGATCCACTAATCGGATTTGCAATTCTTAGTGAAGTAATCGAGCCCATAATATTTAAAGAAAAAGTATCAACAAGTTCTTTTGATATAAAAGAACGAGATGCACCCATATCAAAATAATTCGAATAGGATAATCACGAACAAAATAATGCCATCAAGGACAGAATGAGAAATACCTTGACCAAGAGAAGTGTTACTAGAAGCTTGCGCAACATTCAGCTTACCCTCTTTCTTGCCTTGAAGTTTGGAACATGAAGATAAAAGATGACCCAAACTTTTGCAATAGCGACAAGTAAGGGGCTTCGGACACTTATTTGCATAGTGGTCCTTAGAACTACAATTGTAGCATACTCCACGATTAAGGATTGGAGTCTTTGCTACCAAATTTGCTTGCTTCAATTTCTTGTTGGGATTAGGGCTTTTGAACTTAATATGCCTCTTCTTGGAAACCCCAATATCACCTCACTTCCTTTATCGGCCTCTTTAAGTCGAAGAGTGATATCCACAAACTGGTTAAAAGGCACTTCTAATTTCAGAGGTAAAACCTTTTTAGGGTTCTTACTCAAAGCACAGATAAACCTTTGATTCTTTACAAGATCCAAAAGTTGTTGGGAAAACATGAATATGCCATCCAGAGAAGGATTACTGGATTGACCAGCGCTAGGATTGCCAGATCTAACCATCTCTTCTTCTTTAAGAAAGAAAGAAAGAAAGAAGAGGAAAAAGGTTATTCTCAGAATGCATATCAAACAAACTTGATTAATAAAACAAGGCATCATAAAAAAAAAGGATAGAACGGGTCCAAAGACTCGGATTAAATCCTAAGGCACGATTCCTAGGACAATGATCCTTGCTAGATTATTCTACATTGTTCCGAAGTTTGGCTCTGATACCAAGCTGTGAAGCCCCACCTCTATACTCACACTAGCCAAGGACACTACGAGGTAATCCCGTCGAATAGCGCGAAGAATAAGGCTGTTGAGGAGCGACCAACTATGTAATTGCTTTGTGCGAGTATTGATATGTCAGATAGTATGACATGCATTTCATTTCAAGAGGAAATCCGACATATCAAATACAAACTCAAAGCTACCACACAATAGCTATGTGGCCTTCGGAAACAAATATAGAAATAAGCATAACACAAATTAGTCACAGATATTCATATCACTAAGGTGGAAATAGAAATGAATATAACACATAGAAGTGTACATCAAAGTAGTGGTCATATAAGATCTACTACATCAGAAAAGAATCGGTACAAGTGCAAGACAAAAGAATATGTATACGTCAAGGAGTCTCTATCTCGAATGTATAAAAATAAAAACTTCTGAGCTAAAGTAGTTAGCCAAAAGTCAGACGCTAGCCCCTACTAAGAAGTCAAATGGAAGCACCTGAAACACCTTGGTCTGACCCGAGTATTATTTAAGAATAAAAATAATAAACGAATCAGTCTAGCTATAAATATCATATGAGATGAGAAAGGATAAGAGATACCACAAAAATGTATGATAACAATAATGCCATACGGTGACAAGTATACATTCGATAACAATAAAAATCATACAATATCTCAAATCTCGTCAAATATCCAAAAAGAATATCACATTCTTTAGCTTATTCACCAAACCCCAAATATTGACAAAACATATCAATGTCAATCACAAAAATTGGTGAAACACATATTCCAGAAATCAACAATTAGAAATCCAGAAAACACAAAGGGGGAGGCCTATCACAAATGGGAGCATGAAAACTCACCAACACGTGTATCACAAACGGGTCGCTATCCCATGGTCGCTAACCATAGAGCCGGTGCAACGACGTAGTGCAATAACGGTACGCCCGAGGAACCTGAAACTCAAAGGAGCCGGAACAACGACATAGTGCAATAACGGTACGCCCGATGAACATGAAACTCAAATAATTCGGAACAACGACATAGTGCAATAACGGTATGCCCGATGAACCTGAAACTCAAATAATTCGGAACAATGACGTAGTGCAATAACGGTACGCCTGATGAACGGAACTCAAATAATTCGGAACAATGACGTAGTGCAATAACGGTACGCCCAATGAACCAAACTCAAATAATTCGGAACAATGACGTAGTGTAATAACGGTACGCCCGATGAACCGAACTCCATAAAACCCATAGGTCGCTAGCCTATAAAAATGAGACGAAGCTCCACAAAACAAGTGTAAATTACACCAAGCTAGTAAATAAATGAGTTTAGCTTTATGTCCCATAACCACTAGCTTAACTTAAATATTTACGAACAAATTGTAGATTTCCACTCGAAAATTGTCATAAGAGTTCAATCGAACAAGTCCAAGAATTAACCGACGAAGTAAATGCAAGCGTTTCATACCACTTGTTTTGCTAAGCCGTTTAATTAGATTTCTCATACGCGGTAAAGGTTTGTATATACTAATAGATTGGAAAACGGTTTTAAAAACGAGCTTTGTATTTAAAAGTAGTGTTGAAATCGTTTTTGTGAAAGAGTTTGAGTATTTACTACTAGCATAGAAACCTTTGTATTTAAAGTGACAAATCACAGAAATGATTGCAAAAACAATCTATCACCAAAAATACACATTCGAAGACGTGAATTTAAACCATAAAAATCGATATCAAATCCAATCAAATGGATATTCCCAAAAATCCATAAATGAAGTCATCAAAGTCAATAATAATTGACAACAACTAACCGGATCAATAAAATTCGATAAAATTTGGAAATCCACTCAAAAACAGCCAAAATAGGCAAAATTGAACAGTTCCAAACGTTTGAAATTACCAACCAGACGTCTGAACCACTGACCAGACGTCTGGATTTTGCCTCTGCCTTTTTTCCTTTTCCAGGGACCAATTCTAGACGTCTGGATTTTTCAACCAGACGTTTGGATTTTCAACCAGACATCTGGACTTTCCTGCTAGGCAAAAATCAGCCTAGCCTAAAAAGCGCAAAAATCCAAACCGAAATGCGATCGAACGAGCGATGGATGCTAGGGATTTATGCCAATCGACAACCCAGCCCTATAGGCTCTTCGATACACCACCAAAAATATGTCAAAACATCCAAGATAGGATCTATAAAGATTTTGACTTTAAAATACCAAAATTGGAAAGTTCACCAAATCAATTCAAATCAAAAGCAATTGAACATGAAATAGATGTTAGGAATTCATACCTAACAACAATGAAAGCTATAGACATAGATCTGAGTTCAAGAACTCACCTTTTAACCAAAATATAGAAATAAAAAGCTCTAAAACAAGGCAAGATCAATTCCTCTTCAATACACCTCTAGAATATTCAATCTATTATCAAAGGTGAAGTTTTTCCTAAGTTAGGTTATAGGAATTTCAGAAAATTGAAGAGAGATTGAGATGGAGAAGATGAAGAGGATGCTTACCTATGCTTCTCTTTGATTTCTAGAACTTGAATTTGAATTTCCTAGGAAAACTAGGGTTTAGGAATTTTAATTTCCTCTTCTTTCCCCTATTTTCCTTTAGCTTGAGAGTGTTAGGAAATAATAGAATGAATGAAGAGGAGTTGGAGGAGTTAGGGTATTAGATGAGTAAGTGGGCTGAAACCCAAACCCAAAGCCAATAGAAAAATAGCAAAATTCTTCTCAACTCCAAACATATCGATGTTTATACTCAAAAAAGTTATAAACGTCATTTTGAACTCAATGGAAGTGCTCTCGAGTCCGGATTCGACCATTTACAAAAAGTCTCATTTCGGACTTCAAATACAACTAACGATGCTATATTTAAATTCAACATTTAAATATATAATCGTAAAATATGCGGGTTGTTACAATCAAAGATTTAGTATTATTATTATTTATTATATTTATTCCCACTGCATCATGTTGTTCCGCTGCATTACTTATTCCTGCTGTGTGTACTTTGATTTTGTATTGTAAAAGTGTAATCAAATGTTATTTGTAAAATAGCTTCATGAACTGTTTATTTGATTATTATATTTTGTCATTCCGCTGTGAGATTCTGTGTTTTGTTTTCTTTCTTTCTTTACATTTTCTTATTTACCTCATAACAATCCTCCCTTTTGAATAGATTGAGTCTGACGTGTGTGGTTTATCGTCGATTTAAACTGTACAAAAAGGTGGGTCGTTACATTTGATGTTATTTTCTAAGTGTTGAAAATAGAATGATTTGTAAATATGCTTATTCTATTGAGGTAAGTATATGGAAATGTTTTCCAATTATCGAACATTTGAGAAGTTTTCAATATATATCTAGTATATGGAAATGTTTTCCAATTATTGAAAAGTTCGATTAGTTTTGAGTATATATCTTTTTAAAGATATTTTGGAGTATATATATTTGAAAAGTGTTTTAGTTTATAAGAATCATAAAAGGGCCTAATAATTGCTTTAGTACTAGACTATGCCTATTGGCAAAGTTTTCGGTTCATTGACTTGATGTGGGAACCGATTAGTCGTGCACTTAGCACGTGGCTAACTATGTAGGCTTGATTATCGTTTGTATTAAGAATGTTGATTCATGTAGTACAGAGTGAGTTTATTACTCCAATCTACAGAGCTTCCTTCTTGGCTGAAGGATAGCAAGTTGAAAGTTGGAACCGTAATAAGTCTACGAGACTTAGTTTTTGTATGAGGTTAAGAGCCACTTTTCGATATTGGTATGGAGAGACCGGGATCAGATTTATCCGAAAACCACTCCGGACAAATGTATGCGTTTGGAAGTGCATATTGTTGATGATGATTTATGAAGACCGAGGATCTTCATAGAGTGAGGACTGCTTGTTGACATTCTTTGGGTCGGTCCTATTGTAGAGGTATTTATAGCAGTGTCTCCTTGTTGTGGAAATCTTCGGATTGCAAGGACTACTCGCTACTAGTGGTAGTAGGAGAGTGCCTTCAGTTTGGTTCAGTCCCAGAACGAACTTGTATAGATGTTTGTCTGACATTGTATTCCAAATCACATTTGAGTGGTTTCTATAAATGTATATCATTTGGTGGTGGAGAGGGAAACCTCTCTTAGCTTAAAACCCTTTCCCAAAACATACGAACTCAAGAAGTTATGCTTTTCTAGAAATCAGTCATGTGACGTGGAATGACAATGTGGCATTCAAAGATGTGATATGTGATATGAGAAAGGTAACCGTAACCTCACGATCCTCACTCCCCGGTTTTGATGGGATACTATGTGGTCAGGTGTATGCATATTTTCGATTGAGGTTTATATAGGTGACCAGATGTTCTGGGCCTTATGGCAGAGATACAGCGATGTCTGAGTCCTTGGATGTTATTCGTAGAGGGTATCCTTTTTAGCCATATATATGGATGTGTAGCAACATCTGAGTCTTGGATGTTAGCCGTGGATACAGATTGATCTTTCCACTAGTTCCCTATCATGTTGGAATTCCAATTCAATCTGTGCCTGCGCATTTGTATTATAGAGCCTTAAATGATTAGGTCTGAAATGCTATATGGGTAACCATTTCGACTATATTTGATATTATTTGTGAAATAGACATTATTATAACATAATAGGATTTGATATGAAGTGTTTTGGTTAACATAAGGTAAAACCCGTCTGTGTTTATGTGTGGGCGTTGGTCTTACGAGATACCTTTTGTTTTGAAAAAATGTTTTGGTAATTTTATGAATTCAGTAGAGATGTGCTTTTCTCACGTTGGTTTACTAGACTGATTCGGGCGTTCTCCCCTTTTAATACACGGGTCAGACCGAGTATATTTCTATGTTCGGATTTGATGTGTTGGAGCTTCATCAGACAAGTTGGAAGTCTTCAGATCGTATTCCTGCATATGTTTATATTCCGCTGCATGATTGTTTATAATTCAGCATTTGTGAGGACAAGTTGTTATAACCATCCAGCTAATGATTTTGCTTCTTGTACTTTGATATGATTGATGTATGATATTACAGTTTCTCTTTTGTAAAGATCATTGATATTATATTATATATTATTCCGTTGCGATGTGAGATTCTGTGTTGTTATTTTTTTGTTTGTTTTTCTTCTTCTCTCTTTCTTCTCTTCTCTTCTTCTCTCTTCTTTTTATTATCATGATTATCTGCAATCGGTGCACTTTGGATCGGACATGTGTGGTTTAGTATTAGATTCAGAGGGCGTCGGGTGCGGGTCGTCAAAGAAAGGGACTTCATTATTCAATCTTGTAACCAAATCTCAGCATTAGTTGTCGCCATGATCTATATAAACATAGTTCTTATGTCATAAAATGATATCGTGTTTAGTGTCAAAAGACAATCGAGAATAGCGAAGTAGAATTAAAGTTGGTCCTGAAGATAAAATATGCAAATGAAGGAGTAGAAAACCATGACACTCTTGTTTGAAATTGTATGCCTACATTATAACTTTGTGGGAATTCTCCTAGAACACATGGGGTAAAAATTATATAAAGCTATGATACCAAAGGTCAAGACATACTCTATACATACCTGATAGAACTCCATAAATGGATATCTGTGAAAATATTGATCTAATATTAGAAATATTAATTCAGTATAAGTATACCGACATGAGTATTACGGTATAGAAGAACTAATACACGGAGAATTAATACATATATGCAATCATTTGAAATACAATATTGACTAGACACAACCTATATAGTTGAGACCACCCATTCTTTAAGTTGGATTTTTTTTCTTGCAAAAATGTGTATAGTTTGTCTTATAGTCATCCACAATAAGTTTCACAGAGAAGAGTCTCATATTCTCATAAATGCTTAAATTTCAATTATTGCATCTAAAGGGAAGGCTCAAATTGTCACACTTCCTGAAGTGAGATGATGCTACCTATATATGAATAATGTGTTAACAAAACCTAAAAATATTAGCTAAAACATATTCTATTTGACTTTATATTTTCTTGAAAAATAAAAGAAGGTCGTGACCAAATCAAAATAATTAAATGTTAAACTCTTACTTTGGATAAAGCAATGTCAAAGAAGATAATATGACTTGATACAACATATGAGATGACTTTGGTATCAGACGTGCAACTCAAAATCGTATCGGTTGGATTTATTTGGACTATTTCCCTTCTATATGCATATAAAAATGTGTGTGTGTAAAACAAACAATTGATATATTGGTTGTATATCCAATAATATGAACTACAAATTAATTGCTAACCATTATAAATAGATAGTCCAAAAGGTCATACCGTCAATAAAATCAACAATTTTCATAAAATAGAAGTGGTACTAAAAGTTGGCAGTATTAGTATCAATTAATGCCTCACATAATTCGCCTACAACACTAAAATTCACCCAGTTGCAGTCCTAACATAAAAAGGTAAAAGCGCAATCTTACATAAATAACATTATACCTATTTTAAACAGCTGAGTACTCATCTTATTGGAGAGAAGCATTCACCCACGATAAATATTATAATGCACCAAATTGATCAAACCTTGGAAACACTCATCTAGTATCAACATCTCTCCATTCATTGGAACTACAGATCTAAGCTACAATTATTATTAATCAACATGATTTAAAAGGATTACACATTTTATTTAACTTAAGTAGATCCAAGTTCAATTGGTCATTTCTTAACTTTTATAATAAAAAAGGCACATTTAAGTTTAAATAATGGATTTATCATTTTCTTCCTAAATTCATATGTGCATTATATATCATTAACGTAAGAGGAATGTGTGTTGTATAAATGTGGTTGGAATAAGTCTATGATAGGAAAAAATAAGTACTTATATGAGAACAAGAATTGGCATGGTCGAAGATAACCCATCGACGCTATCATGCCGACAACTATTCCAATAGGCGGAGAAGGCGAATACATACCAACGTTGGAGGAGGAAAAGTGAAAGAGATGGCACTACGAAGATAGTTGTCAGCCGATTGGCCGAAGGTTTGGATTTGAATGGGTTGGCGATGCCAGTAGGATGGGAGATTAACTTGGTGGGTAAAAGGCTCAAATTGGGAGGTTGGGGGGAGGGAACGTGAACACTTAGAGTTTGGATGTGAATTGATTTGAAGGGGAGGAAGGATAGAGCCGTGTGTAAAAAGAAGAATTAAAGCGGTGACGTTTGAGTTTAAAATAAATGGAGGGTCTTGTGAGATATAGAAACCAAACTCAGCAATAATATTATAGTATATATTAGTTTATTTAATTAGTTGCAGAGGATTTGCATTATAAGTTAATCGATACCCAAAACATATTTTACAAGGAACCTTCAATTGGTTGCTAGATAAGTTCTGCTAAGAACATCACTACACCATCCACTTCCTCAAATAGATATTATTAGTAATATATATTTCATCACAAATTTACAATTTTGATAGTTCAGTAATGTATTTATGAAATGAAATTAAGGATCACTTACTATAAAAGGTAGAAGAAAAATTCATTTAACTTTGCTGACATATTATTATACTTTCCTCTTTTGGCAATCTGTAAGGTAAAATATATTTCACTTCTTATTATGTGTTGTCTATGTCAGTATACTACTACGTGGAAATAAATTTCTCTCCACTAAGGTATAGCCTTTTTGATTTACTACCAATGTTCTTAACCCTATGGATATAAAAATTTAAACATTATATATATGTGCTGCTAGGTACTATCGTAATCTTGGGTATTTAACTACATATAGATCTTTTATGTTGTTTTGCACATAATCCTATGATTTTCCCTTATGTACACATATTTACGTGCAAATGTAAACACTCATATGTATAGTAAACTCTGCCATTGAATTTACACTTCCCATTCCACCGTTAGTTATCTTCTTCATCATTCTAATTTAAGGAATATTATCATACTTAAACTTGCAATTTCGGTTATTTAATTTATTGGCTGCTGTTTTGAAATAACTAAGTACACTCTGATAAATTTTATAGTTATCACATTTGAATAAAATTCCAATTTTCCCTGGGTTGATTATTTTGATTTTAGATTCGTGTGAAAAAGGTATTTTCCTTATGCATCACTACAAAATGTTACTATTTGTTTGAACAAATACCGACATTTGTTAGCAGCCATTTGATTTTGTGATGCATGAAGAGTGAATGAACTCTGGATTCATTATTACTATCACAATATATGCAATAAAATATCCCCTCTTGTTCACTAGTATGGTACATGGAATAATCAATAACTCATCAATTTTGGGGCTATGTTATAATAATTGAATCCAAAGATTCATCTGCTCCCAGGCTTTTACATTCTTTGATATAGACGCATCCTACCAAATAATTGTTTATCTTCTTCACTATATTACTGATATTCGAAACATCTTATTATCTAATAAAATGCACTGTGATTTTGTTATGATAACATGTTTGTGATTTGGTATAATTTTCAAAATATTATTTTTATACAAGTACTTTAATCTATATTGCATGAAATTGTTTAAACATAACTCAGCTTTCTAGCCTAAATAAATAATGTCATATGCTTAACCTTCATCTTTTTGCAACTGATAATGTACATTTGAAAACCTACCATAGACTTTATCATGTCTATCCGTTTAGAGGGATCTCATTTAGTTTTATTATATTATAATTAGTAATAAGATTAACACACACACACTCACTATACATACATACATACATACATACATACATACATACATACATATATATATATATATATATTTGTGTGTGTGGGTGTGTCTATATATAGTAGTGAGAGCCAGGTGAATACTAATATTCAACTTTATCATCTAATACAACTATAATGCAGCGATGAGAACATCCAATGCAATTTTTATTATTATTCTGTCATCCAATAGTAGTTTGAATCATTATAAAAACAACTGGAGGTATAAAAATTACAATCTTTTTCCATTTTCCATGATACTACAAATTTATTTAATTAAATTGAAATTTGTCATACATTGGTAAATTTGTGTGCACAAAGTGCATATTTATATACGTGCATCATATGATATTTGTAGCACAAATGAAATTTGCTTATTTTTCTTAATAATTATTGAAGTATTTGCATTTTGTTCACATTTGTAAATTTTATATGAAATCATGGGCATATGTAAAGAGTGTTGATAAGTAGTTGTGAACAAAAAATGATTACTTACTGGTGTACAAAAAAATAGAAAGAAAACATTATAATAAAAACTAAGGTAATATATTCCATTCGATATCCTTGGCTTTGAGAAAAAGTGTGTTAATAAAATTGGGTATTTGCACTAGACCAATTGAATGCATGCTTTATGATAATCACTTAAATGAGAATATCTTTTATTTTTGCTAAATTCTACACTCTTTGATAAATTATTTCTTTATCAAAACATGTATTTGTAATTTCTATCTTAAAGCACAATGTGTAGATAGTCCTCTCCATGTGATTCCCATCTTGACTTATTTACTTATAAGTTTATGTATATTTTAATATACATTATTTACTACGCATTCATATTTTCTTTCACCAGATATCCTTATTTGAATTCATACTAAAGTGTAAAGTGAGTTGCTTAGTAGTAATCTAGTTAGTAACTTTTCCAATCTTAGGAATTATGTATTAAGGTTCAATCCTGATTATGTAAGGAAGTTTTGAATATTAGTTTGTAATGTTTACTAATTTATCGATTTAATCCATGATCATTAAGTAATTTGCCAACATATAATAAAGTGTAACTTAAATTACAACCATTTTTGTGAAAAAATAGGCCTACATTTGTGGGAGTGATTCATTAAAATTATGTTTACTTAGTGTAACAAGTATGTTACTGTGAAACTAAAATCTTATTATTTTGTTTTGTAGATTTTATGTCTCGGTGGCAAATTTTATCTATACATATCTTACTTGACACTTGGGTCCAGAATTCTTGTTGATGCATCCTATCATTCAACATAGAAGTAAATGTAATGACCTCCTTACACCGCCGACACCTAATAATACTATGAAGTGCGCTGTTGACATGTCCGGCGATGTAGGACCACATCAGGGTTGTAAATGAACTAAAACATACCATAAACTGTTCTATATCTCATAGCACGTAGAATAAGAAATAATATACATCACATATACAAAAAGAAGAGAGAGTAATTACTAAGTAAACCGACTATCAGAACATAGATCCATAGAGCAACATAACAAAGTAACAGAGTTTATACAAACTGAGATAACCTAAAGAAACCGTCTCATAGCAAAAGAAATAAGTAGAAACTATTAATGCTCCATAGTGTTGCACAACGGAATAAGCATAAAAATCCATGTGTACATATAATACAAGATAGTCCCAATAAACTCATCCTTAGCACAGCTACTGCATCGCCCTTAGATCTACTATCCAGTCAACTCATTAAGAGTAACTAAGTTGATAAGAAACAAAGCAAAAAATCTTGAATCGGACATTAGTCTAATGTGAGCAATAAATGAATCTTAAAATACTATACTATTAGATATAGTAAGGAACAAGGGTATATGTTCATACCTGACTGGTCCTTGTAACCAAAGAGTTAGTACAAATATAACATGCAACTCTACAAATATCATAAGGGTACTAGACAACAAAAGTAGGCTAACAACTAATCATGCATTTCTATCTCCAATACCTACCTCTACTAACCTCCCTAAAGTGATAGATTCAAGGAGAAAACAACCAAAGCAACTTTGACGACCTGCCTTTTCGACCCTTAGAAATCAACACTAATACATCCATAATATTTACTTGCCGAATATCCCAGTATCGAAAAGACAGATTAATCAAGGGCAAAAAGAACAAAAGACAGAACAAAATCTTACACGAATGGAATAACATATATTATTTCAATATATATTCTTTACAGTAGAAATTTTAAATACATACATCAGAGTCTATCCTAATCCCAACCTGAATAGTTATAAAGCTCCGTCCCTACTAATGCAAAAATGAAAATGGATATCTATCTACAGAGGAAATTCCAGCTCCAGCTTCAAGTTCCTCCAAAATGTTCCAAGCTAGACCTGAACTACTTGGCTGTCCAAAAAAATAGGGAACCCAGAGTTTAAGGGAAAAAAAATAAACTCCCACTACGCCATAGATGGCCTATTGCAACGAAATTACAAGGTGTTGCTAGCTACAATGTAACGATAGCTATGCTGATTTTTGTCTATTGCAACATTCACTTCAATGTGTTAGCATAGATATCAGCAAAATGTTGCAATAGCTATAAATATATTCAAATTAAAAAAATTAATAAAATTTTACACCTCAGCGATCCACACCATCATTTAAAACAAAATCTCAACCATCAATCCACACCTTAGTAATTTCCATTTCCCGCTTTACTTTTCTTTCTCATTCCTCTCTGTGTGAAAATTAGGGCACGCGATTTTTCTTTCTCGTTCCTCTTTGTGAAAACTAGGGCACGCGATTCCAGTTGCTTTGATGCTCTGATTGATCGAATCTAGTGTGAGAAACGTTCCTGGTAGCTTGCTCCTTCGTTCTCCTTGATTGATTGCTCGAATTGCTTTGACTTCGTCGTCGGGTGCGATGTGATATTATTTGGTATGTTTTCTGCCTTCTGGTTTACTTGATTATTCTCGATTTTGGTTACACTCGCACGCTTTTGCCGATGATGAATTGGGATTTATTTATAGGCTTTATTTCTTATAATCTCGAGTTTAATCTTTCTGTTGGACTTTGAGAAATCTGGCATGTTGGATAGCGATGATGTATTGATATGTTGGATTTTGGTTCACTGGCTTGATTTTGCTTTGCCGATGATGAATTGCGATGTGATATTATTTGGTATGTTGGATTTTGGTTCACTGGCTTGTTTTTTATTTATGATCTGAGCTTGTTAGCTCCTTTCTGCTGCATTTGTTAAACCAGAACTTGAACCTTTGTTAAACTTGTTCACATACCTTTGTACCTTGCTGCATTTGTTAAACCAGAACTTGAAGTATTTGTATTCTGCTGTCCTCTTGAAAACTGCTTCACTTGAAAACTTCTGCATTTTTGAAAATCAGAACTTTGAAAGTGATCTTTGGTTTTCTAAAACTGTTGACTAATCTAAACATTGAGTTTTGATTTCCATGATATATACAAACATATGTGTGTTGAGCTTTGTTGGTTTTGCTTGGTCTGGACTGAACTGGTACCACGCTAACCTTGTTCTTTAACATGAACTGATGCTCCAAGTCCTCTGTATATCATATTACTGCCTATGTTTCTCTTGTACATGCCTGATGCATTCACTATTTTTGCTTGATGGGCTGCCTATGTGTTGATGATGTAATTTGATGAGGCAGTGAGTGGGTGTTTTGTGAAAGAGGTTGGGAGTGTGGTCAGTGTTTGGTAGATGGTCAGTGTTTCAGGCAATTGTGTTTCAGGTAAGTGGTAGATGGGCAGTAGTTCCGATGGGTGATGAAGTTGCTGAGGATGGGGTTTGCGGGTTTGCTAAGTTCAGTCTTCATTTGTGCATCATTCTACGTCGATTCAAAGAAGGCTCGATCTTCCGAAATCGGATGAATCTGGCGGTGCCCACTTGTTAGTTCGATCCCCGTCGGGACTGCGGGGCCACGGACCCCCGCTGGCGCTGCACCCGGACCCGCTACTCGGCTCGCCTTCGGCTCGGCACTCAGCTCGTCATATATTTGTCAGTATCGGTGTCTGTATAAATTGAAACTGCATATGTAATGAGTGAACTGAGTGATGTAGTGAGGAATATCTGTATATGTGAATATCAGTGTTATATATCATTGAATTGTAAAATAGTGGAGTCAGGAATTTGTACTATTTCAAATGTTGAAATAAAATATTTATTTAAATAAATTACTGTTTGAATATCAAATTCTGTGCAATAGCATTTTATTAAATAAATATTTATTTCTATTAAAAAATCAAATATGCTCTACATTGTGGGCCCCATAAATTCAGAAAGTTAATATCTATAGCAACATTTTGGAATGTTGCTACAGACACCTATGGATGTTGCTATAGACCTAAATAGGGTTCTATTGCAACAATATTACTTATGTTGCCTTAGATAGTCAAAATGTTGCCTTTGAGGTCTAAGGCAACGACAAAAATTGCATCACCCGAAAAGTGTTGCCATAGACCTATGGCAACATTTTTTGGGCCTTACCCAACATTTTTTTTGTGTTGCAGAAGGCCATTTATGGCGTAGCGTCCAGATCACACATAGGACTGGTATGAGAAGACTCAAAATAAGAATATTTTTGAAAAAAAAGAGGAATCTAATAAGACCATGCCGCACATAAATAGGACGAGTTTCTACCTTATGATAACCAAAACATTTCTACATAAAATCCAATGAAATTATAATAGTATCTAGATTGTAAATACATATTAGTCATAGCCAAAATTATTATATTGATTAAATTCGAGCATAGTAGGTATACGACTAAGTCCAAAGACACTTATTGGAGAATGAATTCCATACAATGACAGGTGAGGGACTACCTTCTATACAGTACATCTCTAGAGGATGTACCGAGGACCCACATGCAGTCCTCTTCATCTGGAAAGACAGGCCTACCCCTTTCCAGTAACCAACACAATGGTCCCGGATAGTGCCGATATGACATCACCCTGGCTGTTTCCGACATATTCGAGATGCCTCATAGCATACACAATAAACCAGATATATAAAGGGTAATCTAAAAAGGTGATGACCATAACCTAATGCGTGCAACCCACATAGCCTTACGACATACCATGTGTCAGCCATTTCCAGATGTAAGGCTTGAGGTAACATATCACTTTTTCAAAACAAATCCCACTTTGAATGCCACATTTCCATTTCTAATAAAATATTATGTATTTCCACAACTGGTACAACCCCCAAGTTCATATGCCTCTAGGAAGAGTGTTAAGTGTAAGAGGGGTTATCTCTTGCACCACAAAACAGATGTATGTTAGTAAAAAACAATGTACGTGGTCTTAAAAATGAAATGTTAGACACTCGTCTATACAAATTGTCCCCGATAGGATAAGCCGAAGGCATTCCTCCTACCACATTATGTTTGGGAATCACCCCTAGGATTAGTAGTAAGCAGTCCTTGCATTGAAGATTTCAAAATGAAGATAGCACTACCACCATATATATGATATGGGAATTAACTCAGAGGTTAGTGAAAAGCAACCCTACAATATGATGATCTCTGTCTTCAAAATCATTGTCTTCAATGTGTTTTCACTTTCGAGCGTGTATATTGGTTCGAAGTGGTTTTTGGATAGGAATCACCCAAATTTGACCCGGTTTCTTCGAACCAATTATCGATAAATGATGTCAAGCGTGTGGGTGATTATCATTCAATTAATCGATATTGTTTATCCAAATAAAATATCATCTTAGAGTCTTTAAAACATTTTCTTTTCCAGCATATACGGGATTACTAAATCTCTTTTTAATTAGGAAATACCAAATCATTACTCTTAATTACATAGGAAAAAATTTCCATATTTTATTATTAGAATAATTCCCATCTTAATGAAGATTTCATGTTTCCAAAACATATCTTTAAAGGGTCAAAAAAAATGTTATTTAAAACATCATTTACTATAAACCCAAACTAGTTAGTATTGAATAAAAGAGATCCATAAATTTTAGACTAATTTTACTCAATACTAATTTTCGTATTCATCCCGTACTATTCGACGAATAACGGTGAAATTACCTTTTAAATTCATACGGATTATACGAGTTCCCTTCTTGGAATTTAATACAGAGTTTAACTAGAATGTTCTTTTTAACAACCAAAATCCTATTTTAAATCTTGTTTCTCTTTTGGAAAAATCCAAATCCCTTTTTCTTTTATCTTAAGAAAATGTGGTCTGAGTAACTCAAATCAACTATCCCCTCCGTCAAGCCAGTCTGGATAGTTATGGAGAGCAGGAAACTGGTTTTCCAAACTCATGCCTAGAGATTATCAATCTGTCACCCAAAAAACGGTCAAGTTATTTGATCGACTCTAACCTTAATATTTTTCAAAACTTCTTAATTGCCTTTAGAATAGTTGATTAATTATTTAAAAAACATTTACAAAAGATTTGAAAAGAAAAACCAAGTTTCATAAACAATTTCCTTTAAGACATTTATTTTAAACTCCTTCAAAAGAATTGTATACCTTCCAAATCACCCTATACTTAATTATTAATTTGAAGATATTATTAAAAATACCAGGGAAGAATAATTAAGCTAAAACCCTAATTTTCAAAAGTTACCAAAACCGTCGCAAAATTGCTTTGAATAGTGATTTTAAAGCTTCTTTGACCAAACCACATTTTCATCTCGTATTTAAGTCTATTTTTATAACTTAAAACAAAAAAATTTAGCATACCTATGGAATTTATTCCATAATTTTAAAGATTTTAAAATATCCATTTTTAAAGAATATATCACTTTGGTTTTCGAACTGTCAAAACGCGACTTTTTTGAAAACTTGATTTAGACATATCTCATACTCTACTAAGTGAAATCTAAAATTTTCTTTTTCATTTGCAAAATACATACCCAAGGGTCTGAAAGATTCTTATTTCAAAAAATATGACTTAATAATCCATCCTACACATTCATCTATCTTTTCGGGTCACGAAATCGCGAACTGTTGATGTGATATCCCGGGTTTTTGGGCAGTATAAATTTAATAATCTGTATTGATAATTCAATTGAATTGATAATTTTCCTTTATAATTTTAGTTTAAATTGGTAATTTAATCTTTAAAGGTTAATAAATATTTAATCTGGAAAATATTGATAAGATTTATTTTCAAAGCTAATAAAGTTTTAAATCTATTTAAAATATATATATATATTTGATATTGGGAATGGAAATATCTTTTGTTTTAAATTAAAGATGAATTTTTAAATTGTAATATATATAGTATGTATATGTTATAATTTGATATTGTTTGAAATTTATTTTAATCTATTGATAATATATATATGTATGAATTGTAATTTAAAACTTTGTTTTAAAATTTATATTTTTCAAAGGTTAGTTTAGATTAATTCAATTTTTTTCAAAATATAAGATAATTGTTTATTTTAAATGAAATTGTTTACAAAAGATTTAAACAAGCTTTGTTTTGTCTTCTTTTAAAATACTCAAATCAAAATGGTTATAAATGTATAAAGTTAAATGTTTAAATTTTTAAAATACATGTATAAGATATATTTGAATTATAATTAGTTTTAGAATAATTTCTTTTAAAAATAATTTATATACACATATGTAAATTAAGAAAATTTAAGTATGTAAGTTATATTAACATTTGAATTAAATAAAATTTAAATTACTTAGGACATGTGTTAACACATGGTAATAACATTTGTAATTCATAGAAACACATATTAACATTTGTATATTCATGCAATTTAACAAGTGGCAACACTATTTTTATTTAAAAATTTAATTTATAAATTATGTAGTTTAGAGAGAAATCTGGTTTTCATTTTTAGTTCAAAATCGTTTCCTGCCTAAACTCTTTCTTCTCTTTTCTTAACTAAAACCTAAAAACAAATCAAATCTGAAACCAAAAATCTGGAAAGCAAAATTTAAAGCAAAGCAAAAATCTGGAAACCTGGAATCAAAGAAGAAATGGAATCTGGAATTCAAATATAACTTAAAGAAGATGGAGGCAAATTTAATTAGCAATTTCAAATTCTTCAATCAAACTGAAGACATGCAATTAGAGGAAATAAATCAAACAACAAAGTTTAAATTCAACCAAACAAAAGAAGTTCAAAAATCTGAACATGCAAGCCTGGAAACAGCTTCTATTCTCTGTCCTCTGTCTCAACTAAACTAGTGAGTAAATTATTTTAAAAACAGTTGATCTTAGATTTCTTCGTGATTTTGTGATGATATAACAATGTTATATGCAATATTTGTTTTAAATTGAATGCATGTTGAATTGAATGCTTTGAATTTCCTGTAGAGTAAAGGATTGTTACTGTGTTTATAAACAGTTTTCAAATCTGAGAAAAATTTCAATATCTTGATTTTGAATACGAACTGGACTTTGATTTGTAAATGAAGGTTGTTTGTAATCATGTAAATTATCATCTAAAAATAATTCTAGGATTTTATAATTTGGAATTTCCCTCGAATTGAAGAAAATACAGTGAAATTAAAGTATAAGTTAAAAATCAATTGCTCTAAATTCTAAGTTGAATTATATATATGAAATCGTACTGGAAAATCATGAATTTAGGCATGCATATCAAAAATTTTAGTTTGGAAATTCGAACGTAATTTGGGTTTGTTCGAATTTGGGTTGATCGGCGATTAGTGGTGATCCGCATGTTGGAGTTGAACGATTTTTGGTATGGAGGAGGGTTGATTGATTGTGATCATGGGAAAAATACAATCGAATTTTTCAAATGTTTGAATTGTTCGAATTGGATCGAAGTAGGGTTTTAGGCTGCTTTTAAATGGGTTGAACTGTTGAGGAATTTGCGACGTGGGTGATGATGCGGAGGCGATCGCGAAGGGGTGGTAGGGTGGTTCGTGAAGTGGTGATGCTCTGGTGATGTTGGCCGGGTTCATCGATGAGGGAGTCGACGGCGTTGGGGGAAGTTGCGGTCGAAGTTGGGTTCAGTTTTTCGACCGAGGAGCGAAATTTCGATTCGCGAGTCATTTCTCCGATCTGGGTTGGGTTTCTTGATCGCGTGGATCCTTGTGATCGATGTCCATGGTTGCGGCGCCCCAGTTCGGCCGGAGGCGTTGGTGTAGGTGCACGAGTGCACGATTTTGTACACTGGGGAATTTGAAGTTGGGGAAGAAGCATGGACTTAGGGTCGTTCTCGGGTAGTTGCCGTGTGTAACTCGAAGCAGAAGACGTTCGTGAGTTTCCTCGCGTGGATTCAGGGAAGGTCTCGAGTGTTTGAGTGTGGGGCTCGGGTGAGTGTGCGAGTCTAGTTTCTACCTGAACACTAGATTAATTACTATTTGTTCGAGTGTTTGAGTGTTTGAGTGTGGGGCTCGGGTGAGTGTTTGAGTGTTTGAGTGGGGAGGCTCGCACGCGATTGTTTTGTTTGAGTGTTTAAAAGCATTTGACTTATTTAAACAATTTGTTTTCAAAGGAAAATGTTTAAACAAGTTTAAATGTATATTGGAAATAATTTAATTTAAACAAATGATTAACTAAGTTTTAAGCTGAATTTAAAGTGAGATGTTTTAAAAAGGAATGTTTAGATTGATTTTAAAATAGATTTAAATGAATAAAGAATATGAAATTTGGGATTTCAAAGTTACATAATTATTTTATTTAATTTAAATCAAACATGTTTGAAAGGATATTCAAAGATTTTAAGTGTATTAAATTAAGTTGTTTGAATGGGTTTTAATAAAGTAAGTAATTTGAGTTTAATTAAGGAGAATTAATAAATAAATTAAATTAAAGCTTAATTACTATTTGTAATTAAGGATAATTACTTAATGAAGTAATTAGTGGATGGATAATTAAAGATTTAGGGACGATTTATTGATTAATTAATTAATGTAATTAATGTTAGGTTAATTAATTAGTATAATTAATTAAAGATAAATCATTTATGATTAATTAAGTATAATTACTTAGTAAAGTAATTAAATGATAATTATTGAATGTAATTAAGAAAAGAGAAATTACTTATGGAAGTAAATTCAATGAAAGTAATTAAATAAGAAGTGATTAAGGTTAATTACTTAGTGTTATTAATTAAATAAATTATTTAATTAAGTTAATTAAAGGATTAAGATGAATTATAAGGTAATTAATTTTTTTTTTTTTGTAATTAATTAAAAATAATTAATTAAGGAAGATAATTAATTAGAGTTAATTACTGGTTAAGTTTAATCAAAGGTGATTAATAAATTATGGTTTAATTAAAGGTTAATTACTTAATGTAATTAATAATTAATTAAAGGTGTAATTAGGGATCATTAGTTTATAATTAATGATGTGATTAAGAGTTGATTAATTAAGATTAATTAATCAAATGATAAGTGATTAATTATAATTAATTAAGGATTAAAGTAATTGATTATAATTAATTAATTAATGAAGTAATTAAAGGTTAATTACTGTATTTGGTTAAGAATAATTAATTTGTGAAATTAATTAGGAATAATTACTTAAATGTAATTAAAGTATAATTAATCAAGGTAATTAATTAAGTGGATAATTAGAGAAAGATTAATTAATTTATTTGTAATCAATTAATGATTATATAAGTAAGATTTATAATGAAGTAAATTAATTTAATTAATTTTAAATTAATTAAGAGATGAAGTAATTAATTTAATTCACTTCAAATTAATTAAAGATAGAGATAGTTAATTTAATTCATTTTAAATTAATTATGTTGTGATTAAGTAAATCATTGCTTATATAAGAATGGATGACATTGATTGTCTTGAATAGATGTAATCTCAGAAATGAGATAAGATGTTGTGTGATATGAATGCTTGGTTGCATTATGATGATAATATAGATTAACTATTATGATGTTGATATGGATTACCTATTTGGTTATGAATCATCTGTTTAATTGATAATGTGATTATCAATGGTGAATTGTGAATTATCTATCGGTATGAATATAGATAAGTTAAATTGTTTAACCTTTAAACAACTTGGTCTTAAAAGATACGTTTTGGATTTCGATGAGACCGGGATCGGGTTTCCGTATACCGGTATTCCAGGTCTGGAGACCCGAATACCACATCGATCCAAATTAACGATAGGTCGTGAATCTCAAGTGAAGGTGAAGATTCAGAGTGCAAGGGTTATTGTCGTTAACTCTGAGGGTGATTCCAAAACGAGTGTAACGAGATAATGCCTTCGGTTTCGTTCGAACCCGGAACGAACTTGTATGGATTGAATGCTTTCAGCACATCGTCAGGCGGACGATGAGCATTCTAAGTGATATGTTCTGATTAAAGGTAATCGTAACCTCAAGCCTCATCAACCGGGAATGGCTAAAACAGGGGAGGTGCAGCAAGGCTTCGTGGGTAGCACCCACTGAGAGCAAGATAGATCCCTGTCTAGAGGTCCCTTTTCTTTTCATTCGGCTTAGTGTGTGGTTGGTCGCGCCAACTACGGGATTATCTTGTTCGGAATTATCCAGTAAGGGATGGTTCCGGCTTTGTGTTGCAGGGGAGCGGGCGTACTCCTCGGTACGGTGATCTAGGCCACGTACTGTGACGGGCGGTACCCCAGTAGCCCTGCCATTGTATGGAATCCAAACTCCAATAAGTGCCGTACGTATTAGTTGTGCCCAACTATGTTGGAATGTGAGATGTAAGCATTTCAGCTATTTCTGTATTTTACTTGAAAACCCTAGACCCTATTATAATATAACTGAATTTCCTATCAAATGTTTTGGTTAGTGTAAGGTAAAAACTTTTCCATGTTTATGTGTGGGAAGTCTTACGTGATACCTTTGTTTTCAAAAGTTTTGAAGTTAAACAATTTTAACCCGTTTACTCACACCAGACCCATGTCTGACCCAAGTGTTTATTTCTGTTTTATAAACTCTTGGGTACTCAAATTTTTACGAGTAGCCAAGGGATTCAGGTTTAGTTTTGACGAATTGTGGAGGAGCAATGGAGCAGGAGGCTTCGGCGTTCGTAGATATAGTATTCCGCTGTGTTGATATCTGTGTTAGAGTCTTGTATTGTATTTGAGTTGTAATGTCTAGACAGATGTTTATAACTGTCTAGTAAGTGATGTATATGTCGTGTAACTCTGTAAATTGTTGTATACTATGTAATAGTTTATGTTATTAATATAATTTATTCGTTCCGCTGTGAGATCGTTGTTGTTGTTTCTTTCTTCTTCTCTTCTTTTCTATTTTCTACCCTTTCTTTCTTCATAACGATCCGACTTTCTGGGCATAGGAAGTCGGGTCGTTACAATTGGTATCAGAGCATAGGTTGAGCGAATGCCTAAGCTTTTGGTTAAGTGAATATCAGAACACTAGGTTGAGTGAATACCTAGGTTCGGAAGGATTGTTCATTAGAGATAGGATCTGTAGCAACCTGTTGAGTCTAAGTATATATATACGAGAGCGCGTATTTGTTAGTTATATAAAATGGTTTTATATTGTGTTAATTGATCGGTTGAGTGGTATATGGATTCTGGTCAATACGAGTAGCTAACGTTATTGATAGGGATCTCTAAACACTTGACCAGGCCAACGGACACAATATTGTTTTAAAGAGGTAGATGAAATAATTCTGCCCAGATATAATTTCTATATAAAAAGTATCATTTGAAATGTATATGGTATTTGTAATGATTGGTTGAGATGATAATAATTTATCATCTAGGATTAGGAGTCTGAGTGTTGAGGTTGGAAGTGTATTTGTCGAGACTGTAAACCCAATATCGTCTCGAGTAAGTTGGCAGTATGGTGTAAGGATTTCTCGGATCTCTGAAGGAAATCTTTTTCAAGATTCGGAGTCCATTATTGAAGTGTAAGCTTGGTTGAGCTCGGGTGAGCAGATTTTCTAGAGTTGGATCTGTCGGAAGTGCAGAAGCAAGTGATGATAGCTTGGCAACTTCAGGAAGGAGCAGCTGTGTGATGAGACACAATATCTATGGATGTTCCCGAAGGAGATGTTCTTTTTGGAAACAAGATCAAGAAGGTATTGGAGGAACAGTTGATGTCTACCGCAGGAAAGACTCGGCTGTATAGGAATTCTCTGATATCGAGTAAGAGAGTTTTGTCTATTTTAAAGTATGGGACTAAGGTCGATTAGTTGTTCTTCGGACATGGTCTCATTGTTCCCTTAAGAAGAGTAAGTTATTGGCATTTGGTTTGGAGCCGAGTTTCTTTTGGGATATCTGCCTTCTCGGAGGTTCGTTGTGAGGTTTGTTGATGGTTTTTAGTTCGAGGAGCCTTTGGATTAGAAGCTTTTGGTTAACTGTGGTAACATTGCAGTTCGAAGTGTTCGGTGTGTTGACAAGGAGGTCTTTGGCTTAGCAGTGTCCCAGAGATAGAATTTGGAAGCAGCAGTGTGGTTCGTTTCTTCGATGGTCCCGGAATCTTTGTGGTTCTTCTATCAGCAGTCCGGGAAGATGGTGAATGTTTTCTTGGAGGGTTGACCTTGTTTGGAAAAGCTTAAGGCTGTTTTAATTGATAAAGAGAGAACAGTTTCTTTGGAATCCGAACTAGGTAGATCGCAAAAGTGACTTGCGATTAGTTTGGGAATTTATCTTGGGTAATCTTTTGTTTGAGACTGAGATTTCTCATGTGGAAGTAGGAGCTACTGGAATAGTCAGAGATTTTCCGGATATATGCGAGGAAGTGGAAGTTTGTCTGCATCTGGATCTGAGTTCCGTATCGACTTGATTCCAAAAGCAATGCCGGTGGTTAGTCTGGTAGTAGGATGGTTCCTAGAAGAGTTGGTGTAGCAGCTCAGAAATTTTTGGAAATGGATTGGTCAGTTCTAGTTTTCAAGTTTGGATTTTAGCTGATTTTGGAAGGATCATCTTGTTGATAGGATCTAGAGATCATTTTTGTTCTTGGTTCAGATTTGTTTCAGGAACATCAGCGAGAGTTAAGCTGATCAGAAAGAGTTGAGATAGCTCAGGATCGTCTGGTGAGTTATGCAGATATGAGTCAGAGATTGGAATTCGGAGTTGGAAATTGGAAATTGTTTAAGTTTTCTTCGATTAATAGAACTGTAAGATTTGGTAAGTCTGGAAGCTAGCTCCGAAATATTTTGGATTTTCTTGTGTTCTCGAGAGGAGTAGTTCTTTGTCTATAGGATTGAATGGCCAGTTTGGATAGCTGGAATTCATTGTATTTCACGTATCTCTGAGGGAGTACGTGTATTATTCATCATTGGTTGTGGAATCTGCAGTTCAGATGGATTTGGAAGTTGAGCTGGACTTGAGTATGATCTGATATTTTGTTCAGAATTGGTGAATCTAGAGATAAGAGGAGCTCTGGATTATGGTGTGTAGATTATTTAGCTTCTGGAGAGCGAGTCTCCCAGTGATTTATACTCGGGGAAACTCGAGATAGTATTATGAAGTCTATCCTGATTTATATCAGAATAGTTAGTTAGATTAGATTGTTTGATTGGTTGCTTTGATTGTTAGGAATTGGATGATAGGTATGTGGTTGCTAAATTAAAAATCTTTGCTGGATTATTAAATTAACTTTGCTTTTAATTTCGGGGACGAAATTATTTTAAGGGGGGAGGAATGTGATATCCCGGGTTTTTGGGCAGTATAAATTTAATAATCTGTATTGATAATTCAATTGAATTGATAATTTTCCTTTATAATTTTAGTTTAAATTGGTAATTTAATCTTTAAAGGTTAATAAATATTTAATCTGGAAAATATTGATAAGATTTATTTTCAAAGCTAATAAAGTTTTAAATCTATTTAAAATATATATATATATTTGATATTGGGAATGGAAATATCTTTTGTTTTAAATTAAAGATGAATTTTTAAATTGTAATATATATAGTATGTATATGTTATAATTTGATATTGTTTGAAATTTATTTTAATCTATTGATAATATATATATGTATGAATTGTAATTTAAAACTTTGTTTTAAAATTTATATTTTTCAAAGGTTAGTTTAGATTAATTCAATTTTTTTCAAAATATAAGATAATTGTTTATTTTAAATGAAATTGTTTACAAAAGATTTAAACAAGCTTTGTTTTGTCTTCTTTTAAAATACTCAAATCAAAATGGTTATAAATGTATAAAGTTAAATGTTTAAATTTTTAAAATACATGTATAAGATATATTTGAATTATAATTAGTTTTAGAATAATTTCTTTTAAAAATAATTTATATACACATATGTAAATTAAGAAAATTTAAGTATGTAAGTTATATTAACATTTGAATTAAATAAAATTTAAATTACTTAGGACATGTGTTAACACATGGTAATAACATTTGTAATTCATAGAAACACATATTAACATTTGTATATTCATGCAATTTAACAAGTGGCAACACTATTTTTATTTAAAAATTTAATTTATAAATTATGTAGTTTAGAGAGAAATCTGGTTTTCATTTTTAGTTCAAAATCGTTTCCTGCCTAAACTCTTTCTTCTCTTTTCTTAACTAAAACCTAAAAACAAATCAAATCTGAAACCAAAAATCTGGAAAGCAAAATTTAAAGCAAAGCAAAAATCTGGAAACCTGGAATCAAAGAAGAAATGGAATCTGGAATTCAAATATAACTTAAAGAAGATGGAGGCAAATTTAATTAGCAATTTCAAATTCTTCAATCAAACTGAAGACATGCAATTAGAGGAAATAAATCAAACAACAAAGTTTAAATTCAACCAAACAAAAGAAGTTCAAAAATCTGAACATGCAAGCCTGGAAACAGCTTCTATTCTCTGTCCTCTGTCTCAACTAAACTAGTGAGTAAATTATTTTAAAAACAGTTGATCTTAGATTTCTTCGTGATTTTGTGATGATATAACAATGTTATATGCAATATTTGTTTTAAATTGAATGCATGTTGAATTGAATGCTTTGAATTTCCTGTAGAGTAAAGGATTGTTACTGTGTTTATAAACAGTTTTCAAATCTGAGAAAAATTTCAATATCTTGATTTTGAATACGAACTGGACTTTGATTTGTAAATGAAGGTTGTTTGTAATCATGTAAATTATCATCTAAAAATAATTCTAGGATTTTATAATTTGGAATTTCCCTCGAATTGAAGAAAATACAGTGAAATTAAAGTATAAGTTAAAAATCAATTGCTCTAAATTCTAAGTTGAATTATATATATGAAATCGTACTGGAAAATCATGAATTTAGGCATGCATATCAAAAATTTTAGTTTGGAAATTCGAACGTAATTTGGGTTTGTTCGAATTTGGGTTGATCGGCGATTAGTGGTGATCCGCATGTTGGAGTTGAACGATTTTTGGTATGGAGGAGGGTTGATTGATTGTGATCATGGGAAAAATACAATCGAATTTTTCAAATGTTTGAATTGTTCGAATTGGATCGAAGTAGGGTTTTAGGCTGCTTTTAAATGGGTTGAACTGTTGAGGAATTTGCGACGTGGGTGATGATGCGGAGGCGATCGCGAAGGGGTGGTAGGGTGGTTCGTGAAGTGGTGATGCTCTGGTGATGTTGGCCGGGTTCATCGATGAGGGAGTCGACGGCGTTGGGGGAAGTTGCGGTCGAAGTTGGGTTCAGTTTTTCGACCGAGGAGCGAAATTTCGATTCGCGAGTCATTTCTCCGATCTGGGTTGGGTTTCTTGATCGCGTGGATCCTTGTGATCGATGTCCATGGTTGCGGCGCCCCAGTTCGGCCGGAGGCGTTGGTGTAGGTGCACGAGTGCACGATTTTGTACACTGGGGAATTTGAAGTTGGGGAAGAAGCATGGACTTAGGGTCGTTCTCGGGTAGTTGCCGTGTGTAACTCGAAGCAGAAGACGTTCGTGAGTTTCCTCGCGTGGATTCAGGGAAGGTCTCGAGTGTTTGAGTGTGGGGCTCGGGTGAGTGTGCGAGTCTAGTTTCTACCTGAACACTAGATTAATTACTATTTGTTCGAGTGTTTGAGTGTTTGAGTGTGGGGCTCGGGTGAGTGTTTGAGTGTTTGAGTGGGGAGGCTCGCACGCGATTGTTTTGTTTGAGTGTTTAAAAGCATTTGACTTATTTAAACAATTTGTTTTCAAAGGAAAATGTTTAAACAAGTTTAAATGTATATTGGAAATAATTTAATTTAAACAAATGATTAACTAAGTTTTAAGCTGAATTTAAAGTGAGATGTTTTAAAAAGGAATGTTTAGATTGATTTTAAAATAGATTTAAATGAATAAAGAATATGAAATTTGGGATTTCAAAGTTACATAATTATTTTATTTAATTTAAATCAAACATGTTTGAAAGGATATTCAAAGATTTTAAGTGTATTAAATTAAGTTGTTTGAATGGGTTTTAATAAAGTAAGTAATTTGAGTTTAATTAAGGAGAATTAATAAATAAATTAAATTAAAGCTTAATTACTATTTGTAATTAAGGATAATTACTTAATGAAGTAATTAGTGGATGGATAATTAAAGATTTAGGGACGATTTATTGATTAATTAATTAATGTAATTAATGTTAGGTTAATTAATTAGTATAATTAATTAAAGATAAATCATTTATGATTAATTAAGTATAATTACTTAGTAAAGTAATTAAATGATAATTATTGAATGTAATTAAGAAAAGAGAAATTACTTATGGAAGTAAATTCAATGAAAGTAATTAAATAAGAAGTGATTAAGGTTAATTACTTAGTGTTATTAATTAAATAAATTATTTAATTAAGTTAATTAAAGGATTAAGATGAATTATAAGGTAATTAATTTTTTTTTTTTTTTGTAATTAATTAAAAATAATTAATTAAGGAAGATAATTAATTAGAGTTAATTACTGGTTAAGTTTAATCAAAGGTGATTAATAAATTATGGTTTAATTAAAGGTTAATTACTTAATGTAATTAATAATTAATTAAAGGTGTAATTAGGGATCATTAGTTTATAATTAATGATGTGATTAAGAGTTGATTAATTAAGATTAATTAATCAAATGATAAGTGATTAATTATAATTAATTAAGGATTAAAGTAATTGATTATAATTAATTAATTAATGAAGTAATTAAAGGTTAATTACTGTATTTGGTTAAGAATAATTAATTTGTGAAATTAATTAGGAATAATTACTTAAATGTAATTAAAGTATAATTAATCAAGGTAATTAATTAAGTGGATAATTAGAGAAAGATTAATTAATTTATTTGTAATCAATTAATGATTATATAAGTAAGATTTATAATGAAGTAAATTAATTTAATTAATTTTAAATTAATTAAGAGATGAAGTAATTAATTTAATTCACTTCAAATTAATTAAAGATAGAGATAGTTAATTTAATTCATTTTAAATTAATTATGTTGTGATTAAGTAAATCATTGCTTATATAAGAATGGATGACATTGATTGTCTTGAATAGATGTAATCTCAGAAATGAGATAAGATGTTGTGTGATATGAATGCTTGGTTGCATTATGATGATAATATAGATTAACTATTATGATGTTGATATGGATTACCTATTTGGTTATGAATCATCTGTTTAATTGATAATGTGATTATCAATGGTGAATTGTGAATTATCTATCGGTATGAATATAGATAAGTTAAATTGTTTAACCTTTAAACAACTTGGTCTTAAAAGATACGTTTTGGATTTCGATGAGACCGGGATCGGGTTTCCGTATACCGGTATTCCAGGTCTGGAGACCCGAATACCACATCGATCCAAATTAACGATAGGTCGTGAATCTCAAGTGAAGGTGAAGATTCAGAGTGCAAGGGTTATTGTCGTTAACTCTGAGGGTGATTCCAAAACGAGTGTAACGAGATAATGCCTTCGGTTTCGTTCGAACCCGGAACGAACTTGTATGGATTGAATGCTTTCAGCACATCGTCAGGCGGACGATGAGCATTCTAAGTGATATGTTCTGATTAAAGGTAATCGTAACCTCAAGCCTCATCAACCGGGAATGGCTAAAACAGGGGAGGTGCAGCAAGGCTTCGTGGGTAGCACCCACTGAGAGCAAGATAGATCCCTGTCTAGAGGTCCCTTTTCTTTTCATTCGGCTTAGTGTGTGGTTGGTCGCGCCAACTACGGGATTATCTTGTTCGGAATTATCCAGTAAGGGATGGTTCCGGCTTTGTGTTGCAGGGGAGCGGGCGTACTCCTCGGTACGGTGATCTAGGCCACGTACTGTGACGGGCGGTACCCCAGTAGCCCTGCCATTGTATGGAATCCAAACTCCAATAAGTGCCGTACGTATTAGTTGTGCCCAACTATGTTGGAATGTGAGATGTAAGCATTTCAGCTATTTCTGTATTTTACTTGAAAACCCTAGACCCTATTATAATATAACTGAATTTCCTATCAAATGTTTTGGTTAGTGTAAGGTAAAAACTTTTCCATGTTTATGTGTGGGAATTCTTACGTGATACCTTTGTTTTCAAAAGTTTTGAAGTTAAACAATTTTAACCCGTTTACTCACACCAGACCCATGTCTGACCCAAGTGTTTATTTCTGTTTTATAAACTCTTGGGTACTCAAATTTTTACGAGTAGCCAAGGGATTCAGGTTTAGTTTTGACGAATTGTGGAGGAGCAATGGAGCAGGAGGCTTCGGCGTTCGTAGATATAGTATTCCGCTGTGTTGATATCTGTGTTAGAGTCTTGTATTGTATTTGAGTTGTAATGTCTAGACAGATGTTTATAACTGTCTAGTAAGTGATGTATATGTCGTGTAACTCTGTAAATTGTTGTATACTATGTAATAGTTTATGTTATTAATATAATTTATTCGTTCCGCTGTGAGATCGTTGTTGTTGTTTCTTTCTTCTTCTCTTCTTTTCTATTTTCTACCCTTTCTTTCTTCATAACGATCCGACTTTCTGGGCATAGGAAGTCGGGTCGTTACAGTTGAAACACGATGGCTTATTTTGCCTCTAATTTCATATCTTTTCAAAGCTTTACCGAAATGAGTTTTAATGTTTGTAAAACATTTATAAACCATTTTAAACCATTTTTATTTATATTTAAAGAGGTTTAACTATGTCGTAACACCTTTATAATTCAAAAGAGAAAGTGATTTCTTCGTGTAAATTTGACGTATATTTTCCATAAATTAGTTCTACAACTAGGCAAAAACATTATCGCATCCAAAACATAATTATCACACATAGAAATAAGCATGGAAAAACATATAATATAATCATATAATTTAATAAAATAAACTAGCGATGACTGCAGCATCATCTGTATTCATTTTCGAGTTTCTAAGTTATAGATTGCTACCGCAGTGGTTTGTCATTGGAGTCTTATTTTTATAAAAAGTTTGATTTTAATATTCAAGATTTTGGATTTGATATACAAATGGGACATGTATATATATATATATATGATTTCAAATTGATTTGAAATAAAACTGGGTGTTTGAATTTTGAAATTGTTATTTAAGTGTTGGGTTGAAATTATAAGGAGAATAAGTTTTTGAACTTATAATTTGAAAAATAGCATAGATAAGAAAGGAAAGTCAAAAAATTGAGATATGAAATTAAATGGAATTCAACTTAAGTTAAATAAAATAATTTTTAAAATAAAATTGATTTGGACTTGAATTGAATCAATGAAGTGCATTAATGAAATGGGAGTTAACTTGAGAAAAGTTAAATGGAATAAATAAATGATGTGATTGCGATAATGGAAAGAATTAATGAACTAATTAAATGGATTAAGGGTTAATTAGTCGAATGCAACTAATTGAATATGGAGAATATAAATGAGAGTGATAAAGGAATGTGTAAATGGATATAAATGTGAAGCAATGAATGTGAATTAATTAAATGAAAATTTATTTGGTGTGAATGAATGGGATATTCATTTGAAGGTTTGTGAAACCGGAAAGAAAATAAGCTTTTTAACTTATAACATAGAAGTGTGGATTTTAATATGAATTTAAAATTTTAACTTAAGCTAAGTTAAATAAAATTGGTTTGGATTTGAAATAATAACAAATTGAATTGAATATAAATTTGAATTGTGAAATAGTTATATAACTATAAGTTATAAACTTTAAATGGAATAAACTCAAATATCGAATTTATAAAATTGTGAATAATAAGTTGTACAACTTATTAAATTGAGAAATGAAATGGTAAACCAAAACAAAATGGTTAAATATTTGGATTAATAGAAATGAAAAATATAGATTTGGATTATAAAAATGGAATTAACTCAAGTCGAGTCAAATTAAGCGAATTCTAGAGTGGAAATTTGAATTTGAAGTATAATGGAATTGGATTTGATTGTGATAAAATGAATGTGAACTCGAATTTAAAAAGAATTTGACTTAAGTAAAAAAATGAATTGAAATATGTTTCGAAATATTGATTCATAAAAACTGAACTATGAACTTAAGTCGTAAGAGATAATAATCAAAAGGTTAATATGACAACATTATAATGGGCTTAAGTAGAATTAAATGGAATGGAATTTGATTGTAATGGAAATTCGTATCAAATAATTTTTGAAATGGAAACTTAACTTAAGTTAAGTAAATTGGAAGTAAACCAATTAGAGAAATTAAACAGTGAACCGGATATTGAAATGAGACTTGAGTTGAATGGAATTGAATAAAATAAAAAAAAAGAATGAGATGAATTGTTGAAATAGATAAGACTTGAGTGTAAATAAAAAACAAGCAGGATGGAAAGGGCGATCACTTGAGTTAAAAACGAGCTCGGTAAGTTGAATATGGTTTTTGGATATTATTTAAATGAAAATGAGTATGGCATTAAATTTTGAAGTGGAAATGAATATAAGTGAAATGATTCATGAAATGATTCATGAATAAAGTAGCATGGAATGAAATGCAGTTTAATATGAATTGAAGTGAACAAGATTTTGTGAATAGATTGAATGTGAATTAATAGAAAATTGATAAATCGATTTGGAATCAATTTAAAATAACTTTAAACTGGAGAGGTTATATAATTAAGGGTAAATCATCGAGTTTGCATGAAAAAGAATTATCGTTCGACGAAAATGGAACTGAACAAAATACGAAATCAATGAAAAGTGAATAAATTGATTTTAGTCAATTTGAAATAAATATGGGTATAATATGTGTTGATATGAATTAAATGCTAATAATTTTTTGTAAACCATTCGAATTGAATGAAATAGTATATAAAATGATCGAAAGTAATTAAATTAATGATGGAACCATGTGATTGCTTATAAATACCTGATATGCCATGTTTTGCATTTGAAACTATGTGTTTAAAGTAGTAAAATGCATGTAATGTTATAAGATTTCATAAATTATGAAACTGATGTGTTTTAATTGAGTAAGTATAAGTACATGGAGCTGTTTTACTTGATTTTGGTTGCGCGAATTGCATATAAATCAAGCGAACTTGCTTAATAACGCTAAAATAAGGTACGCTTACGATTTAGCTCATGAAAATATAAAAATATTGATACATATTGTGTTTTCTGGCCATGAAAGCCGATGTATATCTTTTTATCATATTTGTGAAATTGCAAAAGGCTCTCCATATAATAAAGGAGACTCTGTCAAAAAAATTCGTAAATTTAGGGTGTTAGAAAAAAATTGAAAATTTTTGGAAAAATTTTTGTTAACCAAAATTTGATTTCGAATTGAAATTGAAATAAGGAATTTTAGTTTAGAAATGGAAACTAACTGTATTATTTGGAACTAAAGGATTTAGGGAAGTGAAATAGCAAGTTAACTAAGTGGGTTTTTGAAATGTAATGAGTTTGGATCATTTGTCCTACCTTAGCAATTTCGGGGACGAAATTCATTTGAGGGGGAAGAAATGTAACGACCCGGATTTTCCGCCATTTGATTTAGAATATTTGAATAGTTTTAAATATTTAATTTAGAATATACATTGATTTTTGAATATGAAGATTTTGGTTGAAATTATAGAATGAATTTAAATTTCAAGTATAGCGATTTATCGTAATAAACGAAAAATAGTGGATAATTGAAATTTGAGTTGACTATGAATCGAAATGATTTCTAATGTTGATATAAATTCTATTTGAATTAGAATTGAGTTAATAAGATTTTTAAAACTGGAATTTCAAGTGATTTCACCAATTTTGGAAATCGTCGATTTAATCAACGCGTTAAAATAGCGAGCCAGGGCACAGTCTCGGAATTTAACGAAACTAGTTCCATTGGATCCGTAATAGTGTATTATTATCGGATTTTAAATTTCGTAGTGTTTGGATTTGCCGTTAGGTCGTATGGGATAGAAACGCGTTGGATTTAATATCAGAAATTTAATATAATAATCGGGTTCAAAAAGCTATCTTCCACATACGATCGAATTAGGCCTCGAGACCAGTTCCATCACGTTCAGAATAGGGGTATAACATTAGAAACGCCAGGCGGCACGCCTCGATAAGAGTTCGGGATTTTAAGGTGCCTTAAACGAGATATTTGGGAAATTTTATAATAAAATAAATTGCTAAGTCAAACATTGGGCCGACCTAACCTACCTACCAGCCACCCTAGTACGTACGAAGCGCCTCCTCCATCATCTTTAAATCGCGAATACTTCCCCTTCTTCCTTAAATTGAAATCAGTTCGATTCATATATATATATATATATAAGCACGAATGCAAGCATCGTAGAGACCTAGCCTAGCTTGTCGTCGATCGCTAGCAAGAGGGGAGTTGCATTCTGGCGATGCGCCCTAAAGCTTCGTGCAGCCAAGGAGGGTGGCACTGGAGAGTCTAGACAGCTTTTACATCAAATCACCACGGTGATGGTGGCACCAACGAGTAGATTGTGTGGAGGTAGGCGGGGTTCACGTGTTGCGGCAGGGACATGCAGTGACTGGTGTTTGGAGTAGAGGCAGCTTTGAAGTGATTAGATGCGGTGCTTTTCAGCGTCGTCAAGTGCAACTGTGGATTGCAAGTGTACGATTAAGGTGAGTTGCAAAATTCATGAATTTTATCTCTAATTACTTGAATTCCTTTTACATGCCCGATATGGTTGATTTTGTGGCAATTCTTAGGTTTTAATGATTGGATTGGTTAAGATAAATTATTTTTCCCATTTGTATCTTATTGTTAACCTCACTCATTTGGATTGCTGGATTTAATTTAAAATATTAAAAATTATTAATTGGTTGATTGGATAAATTTATAAATTATTATCAGTTGGATGTTATAATATGTATAGTAGTATATATATATTAGTGGTTGGTTATATTTCCCGCCAATTGGAGGGGATGAGACCCTATGTGCCCTGTATAATAGCGGATGACCCTATATTACCGCGATATCCCGCCTTGAAGCGGGATTGGTATTTTATGTTATATAACATCTATGGTTGCAGGGAAATAGATTGGAGGGATCCAACTGGATTCCTCAAATATATTGATTGTTTTTCATATAGTGATATACGATGTGATTGAATAATCTGTTATGGATTATTGTATGATTTGATATATTGGATGCTATAGTAGCACTAGTCCTAATTTTGGTATTTTAAATACCATCAATAATATTTTTGAATTTAAAAGGGAAATTCAAATGCGATTTTGGAATTGATAATTTTTATATTGAATTTTGGATTATTTAAAAAGGATTTGATTTTGATAAAATAAATGATTTGATTTTTGAATTTGTACTTATCTATTTCGAAAGATATTTTAAATAAAGATTTTAAAATAATTTATATAAGGAAATTTGAACAATGGATTTAAAGTGGTATTGTTGAAATATGACAAAGGAGTCGAAATCGATATTTAAAATAGGTTTGAAAAATAAAAGGATTTATGAAGGGACGGGTTTATAAATGAAATCTTATAAATGGGATTATTTTATAAACAAGTGAAATTGGAAATGAGTTTATAAAATTTATAAACGATGGTCTAAGTACAGTGAGATGATTATCACTCGATGAATTGAGAACATAAATTCACAATATAAATTTATATCGAGCTATGAAAATCGGTTTGGAATGAAATAGTGAATCTTGTTTCGAAAATTGGAAATAGTTGTGAAATTGGTAATGAAAATCGATTTGTGATAAATCGAGAGAGGTTTATAAATGTAAAATGGTTATGATTGAATTTTAAAAATAATTTTTTATCGAGAAGTTAAGTTTTGTGTTAAAAAGAGATTTTTATTTATTTATTAAACTGTGTAGTTTAAAAACTGTTTTTAGTATTGAAATGTTTCGAAAAGTTGATTATTCAAATATTTAATCTTAATTAAAATGAATTCTAATTTTAAAATAAGCGTATAAATCGATTAGTTTTATTTATAAATTGGAAATTTGTTATCATTGTATATTTAAAAGCATTTGATATTTTAATAATAACTTTAAGGGTCTGAAATTTTATTACTATTCTTTAAAAATATATATTTTATAATATATAAAGTTTTGGAAATTGATTGAAGTTATTTATAAATACTCTCGATATTTGTAAATCGGGTTTTATTTAATGGATATGATTTTATAAGAGAAAATATTATAACAGAATTTTGGAAACTTGAGAAAATATCCAAAATGTTTAGATACGAGAACTTTGAAAATGAATTTGAATTCATAAAAAAAGTTATAAATTGTTGATGGGATTTAAATAAGTAAAATCGATTTTGGAAATTGTTGAAGGGATTTATTAAAAATTCTAGAGATTTATGGAATGAGTTATAATGAGTTGAGAATTTACAAAAGAGCTTGTAAATGTTTTTATAAACTGGTAATAAGGGAAATTTCCCTATTTGGGAATATAACCATAAAATCGATATAAGTTATGAATATTTCCTAAGTGTTGAGAAGTAAGTGATTTTGAAAAATATAGTTATAAATATTTTCTTCAGTATTGGGAAAACATGTTTTGGAAATGTTGATTATGAAATGGGTATGTGGAGGGTTGAAATCATATGTGGTTTGAAAATTATCCTGTTATGGATATAAGTTTTTGAAATGGTTTTCAAATATTGGAATACGGAAAGAAATTTGAATATATATCTTTGTAAAGATATTTTGAAATGAATATTTTGAAAATTTAAATATAGGCCCAATGACTGCTTATGTGTGAAATTTGATATTTAAATAATCGACTATCAAATCTGGCCAAATTCGTTAATCATTTCGAAGAGACCGGGTTCGGATTTAATTATCCAAAAACCACTTCGATCTGGTTTATGCATTACGAATTGTGATATCTCGAAGATAATGTAGATGGTAACCTTGAAGGAGATTCGGTTTTTTCAAGCCAGAACAACTTTAATGGATGAACGCTATCATTACATCGTTGCTTGGAAGGCAGCGTTAACATTCCAAGAATGAATGCTATTCTTAAGGTAAACATAGCCTCAAGCCTCATCAACTGGGAAATGGAAAAAACAGGGCATGCATCAAGGCCAAGTGGGTCGCTCCCATTAGGGTATGATCATCACTTATCTAGAGTGGACATCCATCATCACTTTCATTTGTATGCATTCGGGCCCATTAGTGGTGATCATATTTGGTACTAGTAGTCAAGTTCTAGGTCAGTCTTGTGTGGCAAGGGTACAAGATGTTTTTATCAGACCCTAGAGAATTTTATCTAGAGATGCACCATCGAAGGTAGTTCCTTACCTTATCATGGTATGGAATCCATACTCCAATAAGCGCTGTATGGTATAGATGTGCCCAACTATGCTGAAACGTGAGATGCAAGCATTTCAGCTATTCTATATTTTTATTCTCTAGACACTATTATAATATCAGATGATTTTGATATAAAAATGTTTTGGTTATGATAAGGTAAAAACCCATCGTATTTATGTGTGGCATGGTCTTACGAGAGACCTTTGTTTTCAAAAGATTTTGATAACAATAATAATTCAAATTGAGTGTGTTTTCTCACGCTGGTTTTCCAGACTGACTCGGGTGTTATTTTATTATAATGCTTGGGTCAGACCGAGTATTACAGATTCAGGTTAGGATGCTATGGTGCTCAAGAGACGAGCTAGAGGATTCTCAGGCTTATTCCACGTACTTGATTTAATTCCGTTGTTTGTGTATGCTGTATATTCAGCACTTGTGAGGACAAGTTATTATAACTGTACAGATTGATTTGTTGATTGTTGTACTCTGATGATGGTATGTATAATAACAGTAATAATTCTTTTTGTATAAAGATATGTTATTATATATTATATTTTGTTCTGCTGTGATTGTGAGATTCTACGTATTGTTGTTTCTGTTTTCCTCTATCTTCTTCTTCCTGACATCTAGCAATCGGTATTTTCGGCACTTGAATATTTGACATGATATACAGTAAACGTATTGATGTCGATTTTCGAGGTTGAAAAGCCTGGTTCGCTACAAGTTGCAAGATCAAATGAAGGGGTTGGGTGATGGAAGTAGTGGTGCTAGTAATTGTCATGGTTTATTTGTGAAGAAGGAGAGATCTGTGAAGAAGGATAACCGTAGGCATTCTAAATCAAGGAACCCCATTGGAGAGTAAAGTTGAAGGAAAGAAAGGGCGAGTGTTATATTTGTAAGAAGCTCGATCATTGGAAGAATGAGTGTCCAGACAAGGAGAAGGCAAAGAAGGAAGTAGCATCTTCATCCATAGCGGTGGAGAGTGGAGTTGGTGAGGGAGATATAGATGTGTTGATGGCAATAGCATCATATGCTTGTAGGTTTCAAAGGGTGCACTTGTGGTAATGAAGGGTGCTAGGACTCATGGTGTTTATTTGCTTTAAGGTGTGACTATAGAAGGTGAAACTTGTGTGGGAGTTAATAGTTCTCATGGCTTGGATGCGACTAGGTTGCGGCATTTGAGGTTAGGTCATATCCCGGAGAGGAGTTTGGATATTCTTGTAAGAGGGAGATGATCGATGAAGGGAATTTCAACAAACTAGAGTTTTGCGAGGAATGTGTCATGGGGAAGCAAACAAAAGTTTCATTCGGTGATGGAAAACCTGATTCAAGAAGGGTTCTTGAATATGTTCACATGGATGTTTGGGGACCGACATCGGTAGCTTCGTTAGGAGGAGCAAGGTATTATATTTCTTTTATTGATAACGTTTCTCGAAAGGTATGTGTGTATATAATGAAGGCCAAGGTGGAGGCATTTGCAAAGTTCAAAGCATGGAAAGCTCTTGAGAATGAGAGTGGCAAGTCTTTGAAGGTTCTAAGGTCGGACAATGGCGGAGAGTGTGTTTTCGGAGAATTCTTGGAGTTTTGCAAGCATCATGGTATTCAGAGGCATTTTACTACACCGGGAGATCCGCAATCGAATGGTGTTGCGGATAGGATGGACCATACTCAACTTGAGAAAGCTCGATGCTTGAGATTGACATCGGGTTTGTCTAAGGGATTTTGGGCCGAAGATTTGTCAACCATGGTGCATATTATTAATCGAATTCCATGCTTGGCTATTAGTAAAAAAATTCCGGAGGAAGTGTGAAAGGGAAAGAGCATTGACTTGAGTTATCTTGGTGTGTTTGGTAGTCCGGTTTATGTCCATGATCTGGGATATGATAAGCTTGATCCTGGAGCATTCAAAGCGATTTTTCTTGGCTATACGGACGGAGTAAAAGACTATCAGATATGGAATCCAGAAACAAAGAAGGTTATGAATTCTCATCGTGTTACTTTTGATGAGTCAGTTTTGTTCAAGGAGAATGAGAGCTCATTGGATGTTCAGGATTTAGTTCATGGTGAATCAAAGGAGAAGGAAGTTATTTCCACATTTTGACCAAGGAGTAGAGAGAGTGGAGTAGTTGGAGATGCCTGTGAGAAGAAAGCGGTTGATGTAACATCACATAGTACACAGGGTTTCTCTAGTACTGTTGGTGATGTGCATGATTCTGGAGAGGATTCGGTTCAAGGTGGAGCCGAAACAAGTTTGGGTGATGGTATTGCTAGTGGGTGGGTTGTTGTGCTATAAGGCCACCCGATAGATATGGTGATTGGAACTATCTTAGCTTTTGTGATAATTTGGACTATGTTCTTCATGTAGTCCAAGGTGAGCCAATGGACCTTGATGATGTCATGGAGTCGAGTGATAGCTCGAAGTGGATTTGTGCTAAGGAGGAAGAGATGCAATTGTTGTTGAAGAATCAAACTTGGAATTTGGTTCCACTTCCTAAAGGAAACTGTGCTATGGGGTGCTACTGGATATACAAGGTGAAGGACAATTGGAGATACAAAGCTAGACCAGTGGCTAAGGGGTTTGCACAAAGGAAAGGAAAGGAGTATGATGAGATATTTGAACCGGTTGTGCGCCATACTTCAATCCGGATATTACTTTCTATAGTTGCTATTTATGACTTGGAGTTGGAGCAACTTGATGTGAAAACCTTCTTCTTGCATGGTGTCATGGATGATGAAGACATCTACATGGAGCAACCGAAAGGTTTTGTTGTGGATGGAAAGTCACATTTAGTTTGCAAGTTAAAAGAAATCACTATATGGTTTAAAGTAATCACCTAGACAATGGTACAAGAGATTTGATCATTTTATGCTTGATAATGGTTTTGATAGAAGCATCAAGGATGCTTGTGTATATTAAGAAGTTGAAAAATGATTGTTGGGTGTATTTACTATTGTATGTGGACGACATGCTTATTTCTTCTAAGGATAAGAATAAAATCAACAAGTTAAAATTGAGATTGAAATCGGATATTGAAATGAAGGATCTTGGAGAAACAAAGAGGATATTGGGCATGGAAATAGAAATGGATCGAAACCGTTTTGAGTTGAAATTGGCTCAAAATGAGTACATAGAGAAAGTGCTTTGCTGGTTAATCATGGAGAATGCAAAGGCCTCAAATACACCTTAACCTTTGCATATGAAGCTTTCGAGTAAGGGTCACCTAACTTGGAGAAAGACAAGGCTTATATGGCAAATGTGCCATATGCTAGTATGGTTGGAAGTTTAATGTATGCTATTGTGTGTACAAGGCTCGATATTGCAAATGCCGTCGGGATGGTTAGTCGATATATGGATAATCCGAAAAAATCGCATTGGGAAGCTGTGAGCGTATATTGAGATACCTTAGAGGTATATAATCTCATGGTCTTGTTTTTAGCGGTAGTGATGGGACAAATTGCAAGTTAGTTGGTTATTGTGATTAAGACTACGCCGGTGATAGGGATCGAAGAAATCAACTTCCGGATATGTCTAAACACTTGGTGGTATGGCCATAAGTTGGAGATCGAGATTGCAAACCGTAGTTGCTTTATCCATTACTGAGGCAGAGTTGATAGCCGCGGTGGAGGCGTAAAAGGAGGCACATTACTTAAGGCGATTGTTATGTGGCTTGGGATACGAGAATGATAGTGTCGATGTTCGATGTGATAGCCAGAGTGCTATTCACTTGGCAGAGAATTTGGCATTTAGCTTACGAACTAAGCATATTGAAGTGAGATTAATAAAGGCTCTCTCAAGGTGGATTTACACTAACAAGACGTTAGTGGAACCACTATAAATCATTGTGAGATTTATTTTTCGTTATTGCTTTTGTTTTGTATTGTTTGTTTGGTGATTGTGATTGATTTTAGATTGGATTGAGATTGGGATTGAGATACTGATTAGTTGTTTTTACAGTTATTATCACGATCTCGTTTTCCACTGTGCTTTGGGGTTTTGATTTGAGAGGTCTTAAGTTAGAAATTCCCACAACATATCACTATGCGACCACTAAAGGAATTAACATAAATGAATTAAGTACTTTTTATTCCATTTAATTTGAATTCAAGATAACTAAAGACAAGATTATAATTAGTTCACCTTAAACTGAATTTAAATCCGTTAATTACATATTTCGACTCTATAAATGCTAATCTATTATAGAATTATTATTTAATCAATACTTAATCTACATTATATATTCCAACAGTATATAAGTAAATTCCAGTTACGTTGTCTTATTGTAAAAAACAATACATTCATTCGAATGTAGTGGTAGAGAAGTAATTAGCTATATGTACGTAACTGATACTTTAATATTTTAAAAAATGCAGCAAAAAGTTAATATATGTTAGATAAATATGTAAATGATTTTATTCAATTATCTTATCATAATTATTAGGGAAATTTTCGCATATACTTCAAAGATAATACTAAAGGCGACATTATTAAACACGGTTACATTTTTTTCTTACATAATCTTTTTTAAGTTAGAAATATTATATTGACTTGATTTTTGATGTACGTACAAAAAAATTACAATTATTCATACCGACATTGAATTGATATTCCTAACAGAATCTATAGTCAACATCTGTTTGGTATTCTTTTTTTTGGCAAGGCTAGCCGGTTTTATAGTGGACCGTCCACTTTTATTACGACCGTAATAAAACATTTAATACATGAGTAAGGTAGAAGCACCTTAACTACTAATAAAAAGAAGAAATAAAACACAGGATTGTGACAAAGATGTCAAAGATACTACAAATAACCCGACGACTAGGTTTCCTCATGAGAGGATAAGGCACCATCGTCCACAATCTTCGGCGTAGAAGCCACATGGACTGTAACGACTCGTAAAATTTCAACTGTTTAATAACGTAATTAGTTGAAATTTTGTGAAATTTTAAAAAAATAAAATTTTGAAATATAAATTTAATATTTGGAATACGTCTAGTTAAACATAGCAACTGGTAAATTTTCGTCCGAAAATATGAAAATTTATTTCGCGCGTAAATTCACTTCAATTCAATCAGTTAAAAAGCAATGAAAATAAAATGTTTCCGAAACCTAAATATTTTTACATAGAAAAATTCTAAACCATCTTCTGAGCAAGATGACAGTTTGTCGTTTTTCCAAATTCGGACATCTTTGGCTCCGTCGATCTTATTTTTCAGCTTATTTCTTGCATTTTCCGCTATTAGAAAATTCGAATTTTTATAATTCGATCGTACCACTGATACATGTATACCATTTTGTTAGTCTCGTCGCATTGATCTTTGTGGTATATTCAATTGTAAATTTCAAAATCTGGTGTACGGTGCATTTTGCAAAACGTTTGGTCGTACCGGTGTCTGTTTATTTACATTTTGGTATTTCTATCCACTCAACTATCACCGCCCAATTGTTCAGCCAATAAGCATTTAAAATCCCCTGAATGTGACGAATGGCTTTTAGTATTATCAGAATAACCTTTGAGCTTTCTTATTTTATCGGTTGAATATAATAAGTGATGTTGTATGCATCGGTTCTTTGAAAGAATTTATTTCCAAAAGCTGTAATTTTTGAAACCGCCTATTCCAAATGGCCATTCAAAATTTTTTTTCCTTTTCCCAAAATTTTTTTGTGACAGTTCACTTTACCACCATTTCGAACCATTTCCTTGCTCATATTTTTCTAAAACGCGTACTTGTTTAATTTTATATCTTCCTAGCCTGTCACTCCCTCTCCACTTGCCTCCTCCTTCCTCTCATCCTTTTTACTGTTAATAAAAAAAAAAGAAATAAGCACACCGACCAACCCATCTCCCCTCCACCTATCCACGCATCCGCCACCATTCGTCCTTCCTCACGTTACCACCCAGCATCTCGGCCCTCTTTCCTCCCCACCGAGATGACAACCACCCTCAGCCGAAACCATTGCACCGAACTCCTCTGCCCTCCTTTCGGTCTGCTCCGTTCCATGTGCCAAGACCCGAACGCACTCGTCCTCCAGGCGATAACACTCCCACACCACCGCACCCCTCTCCCCGCCCTCACCTCGGTCGCTTTTCACCACACACGGCCTGCGAAGCCACCACGCCATCAACAGCTTTGCCTCTGCCTCTTCTTCAACCATCCGCCATTCATGACCAAGCACCTCTCTCGCTCCTTCTTCTTTCTTTGTCGTAGCCATGTTCGACTGCCTGAATTTGTTCGCATACATTTGTGTTCTGGAGCCAACAAACAGCAGTTCCATCTTGGTATATTCGCATATCTTCTCTTGCAACGTGTGTATATATAAATGTTTATATAAAAGATGTTGGGTTTGTAAATGTTGAAGAAATATATATAACAACATAGTCTGCATACAATAATTTCTGAAGCTTACTATATTACTCTGGGTACAAATTATATAATAGTAGTATATAGGTCATAGTACTATGTTATAGTACAGTGTTATGTGTATAAGTTGTTTATATCTCAGATTCTCTTATTTTATATCTTCCTCTTCTTTATAGCTTGCTTCAAGCTTTATTTTCGTTATATTACAAATATATATACTTTGGTTTTAAATATATGAGTAGTAGAGTATGTGTTAGCCGTACATTATGTCATAATGGAAGTATATCTATGTTTACATAACAGTCCAAAACCGCATACATATGTATAACTTTATATTGTTATTTTGCAGTTTTATGTCCATAGTTTTGCCTTATACAAATACTATTAAGTTTATAAATTTCAGTTTATTTTTATATATGTTATATGTGTTATATTATTCTTAGGTACAGGGCTACTATATTTTTTATGTAAGTATGCATACGTCCTTAAATATTTGGTGTCTGCATATTTGTTGTTGGGTTAGCTTATACACAAATAGCTATGGGATTTGATCTTGGTTTTATGTTTTTTTTTCACTTACCGTTTAATATATATATTAACATATTTATGTTGGTTTATAATTTTATATATATAGTATAGATTTAATATGTTAGTTTATATGTTATCAGTATATATGTATAGAAGTGAGTCACATATTTATATATACTTTGATAAGCCAGGTCTGCATGTCATAGTTATTTTACAAGCTTATGTTCATACGGGTAGTATATGCTAGTCGTTAGATTTGACTATATATATAAATACAAGAGTTTGAAGTTTGGAAATAGATTAAGGTTTAAAAAAAATGTGTTTACAATGTAAGGATTTGGAATGATATATGTGTATATATATATTTCTCTTATTAATAGTGTTTAAATTTAATATTGATTTTTTTTTATAATAACAGTATATCTATATATATATTCTGTTATATCAAATTTATTGGATCTGTTCTCATCAATTTCTATCTATCAGCTTCGCCGGTCAAATCTGTGTCAGCTTAATTCGTTTCGAGATTCTTCGTTCGGATCGATTTTCGAATTCGTGATTTATCCCGTGTGTTGTCATGTCTTCTCTAGCCTCGAAAGGTGAGCACTCACTCACGATTAACGTTCTTTTATTTATTAAATTTGATTTCAATTGAAACGACAATTGAAATATGTTGCTGTTAGATATTTACACTGTTATTACCTGTATCAGTTCACCTGTTGTAACGACCCGCTATTTTGGACCATTCAAATCGACAATAAATCCACACATGTCAGACTTGAATAATTCAAAATATCAGATTGTTAATTTAAATTTGGCAAAACTCAGAATATACAGTAAATAAATCAATCACAGAATCACAGACTCAGAGTAATACAATAATACGCAGCGGAATAGATAAAATAGTAGTTCATGAAGCTACTATATAAACATCAGAGTTAGAAATAAAATACAACAGAATATCTCAAATGCAGTGAAGTCTTCAGTACGAATAGACGACCTCTCTGAAGAAATCAACTGGAAAGCTGAAAGCTGAATCGATGGTTGGATCTCCAAACGAAGCTCCAAACTCCAAAGGTGAGACTCAAATGCTGTTTCACTCGGTCTGACTCGAGCGTAAAGCAAAACACAAAACACTCGAGTCAGGATTAACATTCTTATACCAATAAATCCAACTCAAGTGAAATATCAACTGAAATACAAGTAACTTAAAGGATGTTTGGGATAACCATCCTCTAAGGATCCATGGAACTATCTACAATGTAGAGATATACACTATAACACCGTGGTCATTTAAATTTAATTTATACTTCAAAACCCAAAATATCATTTCATTTCAAATATATCTATTTTCCAAAATAGTATATATATATAGGTTAAATAATTTTAAGTAAAGTATTTATAATTTCCTCGAGTTTCACAAATCGGTTCAAATTAACTCAAATTCCAAATTCAAATTTATTCAAAGCTCAATTCATCAATTCAATTCAGTTCTAAATATACCATTTAAATTTTCAATATATTTCAAAGCTTTAATATTCAACATTTTCAAAGTTAAATTTAACAGTTCATATAGCTCTTTATTTAACTTCATTATTATCTAATCAGGGAATATCCACTTAATAAATTCAATATCATTTAACTAGCCTTAAATTACATTTTACTAAATATTTCCTTAAACTTTATTTACACAAGAATATTCATTAGATTACTTATAAATCAAACTCAAGTTATACATCATATCTTACATCTCCATTTCAATAAAGTTTCAAATCGGTTTAATTAAATAAAATTCTTATTGAATACAATTTCAACTAAATTCAAATTATCTTTCTAACCTTAACTTATTCAAATTATTACCAAAATCTATTTTGAAATATATTTTAAATACTCAACATATTATATGTAATTAAATCAATCATTCCCATTTATATAAAATAGTTTAAGGCTCAACATTTATTAAAACCATATATTTCGTTCCAAAACCATAGAATTCATTTTTAAATATTTATATATATGGACCAACGGTGTCTGTATATATATTTATCATATGGTTAAGTGATACGGATATTTATCATTTCAATCCGAAATTTAAGTATATACGGGTAGATATCATTTCGACCCGTAATCCCAATTTCAATTCAAATGAAAATCGCTTGGGTTTATCATTTCAACCCATAACGAAATTCTCCTATTCTAAAGTCCGTTCGGGTATGTATCATTTCAACCCATAGTGAATTCTATACTAACAGGGAACTTGCAGAGTGATAACAGATACTAAAAAAAAATATAACAACAGGCATATATCATCAGTATAAATAATAGATACGGGTGTCAGATGTCACAGGTGAACAGATACAAATAATAGTAATAACAAACATATTGTAACGTCCCGGATTTTCACGTTCGAAAATCGACATCCATACTTTACATCGTACTCGAATGTCGTAGATTCGAGCGTTCAAATCCGAGTCGCCGGAGCTTATAACACAGTTAAGTAAATAACACAGCGGAAGAAATGAATAATACATTGATATACAATATCTGATACAACAGAATGATACAATGAATATCAATATACATCAGAGATATGATACAACAAATAGCAGCGGAAAAGAAAACGATAACATCAGCAGCGGATAATCTTCATCTCCAAAGCACGATCTAGAAATAGCTCGAACTCCCAATAACGATACACCAAGATAAGCAAGTGCAGTCTCCAAAGACTGAATCAACTCCAGAAAATCTATTAAACCTGAATATCTGAAAACCCCAACTCTAGACTGCTCGTGTAGGAAATTATGAGCACCCAGAGTTTAGGAAAGGAACAATAAACTCCGGATCAGTCATGGGACTGGTGTGAGCAACAAAAACAGTTTATCCTTAAAACAAATAGCAGAGAATTTTAAAGTCAATTCGCAATGCTTTTTGGAAAATGAAACTACCATAAGACCTCCCACCACACACACAATGCAAACGCAGAATTGGGGGAGATTTCTTCTTATGATAGTCAAAGATGCTTACTACGCAAAATCAAATCATTTGATATTATTACTAGTGCATAGTGTAGAAAAAATTTTGAAAGTAGAATATAAATCTTAGCCAGCATAGACATTTCGCACTTATGCCTACTATAGCTACCATGTTCAATAGCAGGTTACCACCACATTCCATGGCAGGTAATACAACTAAAACCGTACAGGGCTCGTATTGTTTTGTTTGGATTTCCAACAAATGGTCAGGCTAAGGAACTTCCTATTCCACGAAAGAAACGCCTCTGGCGGGACGTTCCGAGAACCAACTGTTCTCTACCAAACAAGGCCGGCAACCCCTTTTCCCAAGGGATAAAAGAAACCTCAGATATGCCACCCCCGGTCCTTTGGGACCTTTATCCGAGCGCTCGATAACCAACATCACACATCATAAAGAAAGTGTATCCACATGAGTAAGTATCTGGGCTCCATACCATGATACTACCCTTTTCCAGAAGGAATGGTCATACCCTAGGGGAGCTACCCCTGAAAACCTTGCCGCACGATTCCTGTTTCGACCATTACCGGGTTGTGAGGCTCGACGAAGTCTCGTCCACAAAGCTACGTTTTTTTCAAAAAGCCACGCTTTGGGTCAACAGATGATCAACCTATGATCACAAAGATAAATGATCAAACAAAAGATCATATCACAAATGATCAAACATTGATCATCACACAGCAACACTCAGCATGCCACATTACCAAATTGGGATATATCGCTGATAAATTTCAACTACATAACCTCTGAGCTCGTATGTCTCAGAGAAGGGTGTTAAGCTAAGAGAATAAATTCTCCGCCACCAAACAGAAATGTATTTGAAAGAAATCGGCTTTATATCTCAAAGTGTAATGTCAGACATGTATCCATATAAGTCTGTTCCGGGTTCGAACAGAACAGAAGGCACTTCTCACGAAGCCCTTGCAATTCCGGATAACTTTCAATCACGTCCGGACTTCCCGTCACAAAAAGAGTGATATAAATCTCTATACCGGCGCGACTCAGTGCAGAGACATTCGACAGGTTGTCCTTTCATTTTCGAAAAATATCCGGTCTTCAACACCGGTCTTCAAATGCGATCCATATACGACGTATCACTATTCGGAATGAGTTATACGACCCAAAGGTCCTTTCCCGGCTAACCCGAATAGTGAGCGTAATATTCAAAAACATATGGATATTGGGATTTCAATTAAGTCACAATTTAAACCCAAACTTTCTTTTCAAATGGTTTAACAAATTACCATTTTAATCTTTTTAAACGAAAAGATTCATTTTAAACAACCTCCAATGGTTTAAACAATTTCCACATTTAAATCTTTTAAATAAAAGATTCATTCACAGATTTTCCAAATCAATTTCCATTTCAATTTGATTAACTTGTTAAATCTTTAAAACAAAGATTCAACTTATATCTTTCAAAACAATTTCATTTCAAGTGGTTTAAACAAATCATCACTTTAAATCTGTTAAAAATAAACAGATTCAATTCATAGCTTTCAAAAAGAATTCATTCATAACTTGGAAAATCATTTTTCAATTTAATCTTGAAATTCCTTTACCTAAATTGGAATTTCATTTCTTATCTAAAAGCTTTTATTCTTTGAAAACAAACAGTTTTCATTCTGGAAATTTGATTCATTTATACGAGTTAAGGTTCTTGGGTTAAATCCAAATTCCCAACTTATACTTTTAAAATGGTTTAATTCATACAAACACATTTATATCATCTTTTATCCCTAGTTTCCAAATCATAGATTTAATTTCAAACTTGAATTCAAATTTAAATCAAATTATTTAAATTTTCACAACTCGATTAAGTTATTCAAAATAACTTTTATCTTTGAGATTCTATTTCAAAAGCTTTTCACTTTAAACCCCAAATTTCTAATTTCAAAATCAATTGAAATTAAAATTTCAATTTCAAAAACATCAAATTTAAATCATTTGTGACTTAACCGATTTCCACGTGAAATCCATATTTGTGTGTGTAACAATGTAGTCCAGGGGTTTTACACAGTAGTGCAACATCATACAATCATCAGAGATCAGAATACAGAAATATAGTTGATAAGCAGTATTAACTATCACGCTCATCGTTCATTCACAGATCACAGATACATATCACAGATAAGTAAATTACAGATCACAACATAAATAAGGATGTATCACAAAGCATCACAAATCAGGAATATCAACAATCAAATCATCCAATAGAATACGATCATCCATAAGTAAACCAATTAAGATATCTAATAAATCTAAACCAGATTATTTGTCTATGGATAATCTCTATTCAGGGTTAATTAATAATTAATCAACTACAAACATTTTAATAAATTATTCTTTAATTAATCATTAATTACCCTTTAATTATTAAGTAATTAACTTTTAATTATTCATCTTAATTAATTATCCCTAATTAATTAATTATCTTTTAATCATTTAATTAATTGACTTTTAATTAATTAACCTTTAATTAATTATTGTTTAATAAATCATTCTTAAGTTAATTACTTAATTAATTTACTTTTAATTATTAATTAACCCTTCCTTTACAATTTCAAATTCCATTTCAAAATTCAAATTCTTTTAATCCTTTAAATACTTTAAAGTTACATAACAAGATTAATTTCTTATTTTTTTTTTAATTTTTTTTTTAACTTTATTTATCCCTAACCTTAGTTTCAAACCAAACTGGAATTTATACTTGAACTTTGAATTTAAAACTCAGTTTAAATCTTACTTTAAAACTTTAAATATTAATTCAAAATTTTCCAAGCAGGAACAGGGTTTAAAACCTGTTACAAGCTTCCTTCCCAAGTCACTTCCCCTACTAGCTTCGATTCCAGCACCCAAAAACTTCGAGGAAAACTCGAGTTAAACACGCAACCAAACCCAGACTAAACTAACTCGAGACAGCTATTTTTACTCCGAGTCCCATGTCCAAAAACTTCGAGTCGCCCCGCCTTTGAATTCGAGCAACGTCCCGCGCTACCCTCTTCTTCCCTAAATCTCGCGACTCCACCTGATACAAGTGACCACTGGTGCACGTGCACGAGCCTTCAACGGCGCTTCGACGATCGGCGATACTTCCGGCAAGTCGCGAATCACGTGTAGATACGAAAATCGAACTCGAATCGAAAATACTTGTTCGAAATCAAAATTTAGCAGTTCCATAGAAAAAACTGCAGTCGACCCATCCAACTGAAACGTCTCGCCGTCGCTCCATTTACCATTAGAGACTCTGCGACCTTGGCCACGTCACGTCCACGACCTACGCTAACCTCCCCCTCAACCTCGATGAACTCGATCACTTCATGACGACAAAATCACCACTTTTTCAACATACTACAAACTTCCAACTCAAACCCTATTTTGGGTTCGAACGGTAAATTCATACATTCGAAAACTTATTTAGTATTTTTCTCGTCATCATAGAAGTTCAAACTAGCTTCGATTCAAATTTCAACATTTATCATTAATTCAATCACTAGAAATTGATAGAAATACAATTTTTTATTCAAATGTGCACTGCTCTTGAATTACTGAATTAAAATTCTTCCTTATTGTTTTAAAAATCACAAATTTCAATCAGAGTTCAAGATATAAACTTGAATAAATATTTTACAACATTCGAATTTTATCCGCCATCACTTGATTACCTGTATATCAATATTACAGTGATGTATCTTATAAAGATGGTTTAAACCAACCTTTAAAAAATCTAAATTTGAGTTTAACATCTTGTTTTGTTGAGAAAATAAAGCTTAACAATGATTTATATAAGAATAATCATGGTTTAACATCTTGTTATGTAGTCTGCATCAATTCCAGAGAGGGAACATAACATCACATAAATATTCACAGATTTTATATTCAAAGGTCAACAGATTTCATACCATATAATAAATGAATCAACTTTACTTATTTTAAATGAACTCAAAATTTTAAAAACTTGATGTTTACTCACAGCATAGATAAACAACAAAATAGAGTATGTTTAGGTAGGAGTTTACTCACTGTTTAGACCCAAGAATCTGAACTTGATTTATCACTATTATTTTACCATTTCTAAATAGTTACTAAACATTTCAGCTTGAACCATTTTAAAAACCCTTGTAAATTTGGACATGTTTTATTTAACAACCAAGCCTTTAAAGAAATGGATAGGCTTAAACCTGTACAGTGAGAACAGGGGTGATTTTTCTCCTATAAACATGCACACATACATTTCAACATGCAGTCACATTCACACACCCTATTAGCATAACCACATCATAGCTCAAAATGCAACTTCAAGCAATAAACAACAAGGTCAAAGGGTTGCTCACCGTGATTTGTTTGAAGAAGAACATAGCATAAATCCTGGAAACTGCTAGCTTGATCTCTGGTTTGAGTTAAGCTAAATTGTTGTTCAAGTTGAAGCTTTTTGTTTAAGTTTAAAGATGATATTTACTCAGTTTTTACTTAGCTTGATGGACGAAAATGGGATGAAGTTGGTTCATATGTATAAAAGGAAGTTTACAGGCTATGATATGGTTTTATTTTGTACAGTATGTTAAAATATTGTTTGTACAATATGTTATAATGTTGTTTGTACTAAGGCATGGCTGAAATGATCTTGCATTAAATGCTTTGTCTTGCATTTCGGCTGAGATGTATTATATTGTTTTGTACAATATCAAAGATATTTTCTTGGCATAAGGAGGCTTGCATTTGTTGTTTGCTGGTTTCACATTTGGGCATATTTATATTTTATTTGTTTGTACATAATTATTTTGTACATTGCTTAATTACTTAGGGATATATACTTTGTTTCTTGCTTTCATATATACACACTTTGGTTTTGTTTCAGCCTACATATCTTCCAACATAAGTTATTAAATATTTTGTTACTATGTGTATTTTTATTCTACCATTTTTGTTTTATTTTATTTTGCTTATAATATTCAAACTAATTAAACTATCAATATATAATTTACTTTTGTTATTTTATTTTAAACTTAACTATCCAATATTACATTTATTTACTATTATTTTTTATTTGTATTTTTAAACCACTTATTTTAGATTTAAACTCAAATTCAACATATATATATATATATTAACTTCAAATATTCTCATATATCACGTATACATATATATATTCACATATATGTACAATATTTACAATATTATTAAATTTAAATGATTTATACAAAATTTTATTCGAGTTTGGGGAAACTCGCACCACTTTATCGGTTTATTTCACAAATTTTATTCAAAAACTTATTTAATTATCCATTTAAATTTAATTAAAATCCGGGGTCGTTACACATATAATACTAGATACTGGTGTCAGATGTCACAGGTGAATAGTTATAGATGATAGTAATAACAGGCATATAATACTAGATACCGGTGTCAGATGTCACAGGTGAACAGTTATAGATAATAGCATATATAACAATGTAAATAACTACAGCAACATATTTCAATTGCTATTTCAAATGAAATCAAATTTAAATAATAAAAGAACGTTAATCGTGAGTGACTGCTCACCTTTCGAGGCTAGAGAGATTAGACTACGCGACGGGTTACGAATTCCAAAGCAATGCTAGCTAGATGGACACGATTCGATAAAGAAACAGGCACGACGGACAAAGCTGATAGATTGGAAATCAAGGACCAAATCAGTTTGATAAAACAGCAATTTTATATATTATTATTATTATTATTATTATTATTTTCCTAAAATCAATATTAAATTTTGAAACAAGTATTAAAATAAAATAGCATATATATAAATAATAAATAAAAAATCATCGTTTTAATAAAGCACACGTATATATACACTTCTATTATAATAATACATACTGCAACATAAATACTTGATATCTATATTACTTAAACCAACCCATATCTAAAAATACTATCTTTACATATATATATGAGGTCCATATTTAACTCATAGGTAAAACACAACCTAGCATAACTTAATATAAAAATATACGGTCACATACAACTATAAATATAATAATATATAAACTATACCCATCTACAAACAATATATATACAAATAACCGATACCTTTATACAAAGGCAAACTTGTATATAAATGCATTCACGCGAAGTGGAGTATCGCTGAGTGATACCTATAATAATGTATAGTACATACTACACGTAAGATATATTAGACGAATACTAATATATATACCTTTCGCAACAAAAGAAGTGAAGTGTCGCTGAGATGCTTGGCTCGAACTGGGCAGACGGGTGGCCGAGACTGTGGGCTGCTACGTATAGGTCGACCAGGCGGGTTGATGGCATGGATTTCGACGAAGTGGGGGAAGATGGAGATGATGAGCCATGCGTGATGACTACACAGGCGGCAGTTTTGCTAGTGGAAGCATCGGCCGAGGTGAAGTGGGTTTGGGCTGGACGGTGGAGGACTGCCTAGCGGAGGTGGCCAGGGGGTCGGGTCGTGGCGAGAGCATGAAGGGGAGATGCGGTGACCTTGGTGACCGAGCTGCTGTGGATAGAGGGTGAGGGTAGATGCGCAGTTGATGTGGAATGGCGGAGATCGTGCTACAGGGAAATGAAAAGAAATTTTGAATGTGAGGAAGAATGAGGAGATACAGGAATGGAATGTAAAGTGGCAAGCAAATTTTTAAAATGGAGAAAATGGACAGACTTGGTAAAATGAAACGTACAAAAATATAAAGTGAATTCTTTATTTTATTTTATTTTTGCAACGGTGCCTCTGATTGAGCTGAGAAAGTAATAATGTGGTCCATCCTTTTACGTTTTCAAATTTGAAAAGGCACAGGAAGTAACGGTTGAAATTTGTGATACCCATACGACGAACAGTTTATTATATCCGTCGCGTACCGGACTTCAAAATACGAAAATAAATATACCGCTGAGAACAGCACGACGAGATGATCAAAACGGTATACAGATATTTGTGGTACGATCATCCGATCAAAAGTCGATAATCGGTACCGAAAATGCTGCTATTTCGTCAGAATTAAGATAAACGGAGCAGTAGAAGTCCAAATTTGGAAAAACGAATTTCGCAGTCTGATTCAGAATGATCTGAATAAATTTTCTCCTGTTGACATATTTTGGTTTCGGAAAACTTTTAAATTCACTGTTATTAACCGGTTTAAATTGAAATAAAATTTCACAGGAAAATAAACTTCAATATTATGAGATGAAAATTCACCAGTTGCTATATTAAAATAGACGTATTCCAAATAATAAATTTTTATTTTCAAATTTTATTGTTTAAAATTTCACAAATTTCCAGTTAAATATACTTTAAAACCATTAAATTTTGCGGGTCGTTACACTCTCCCCCACTCAAAACTTTTCGTCCCCGAAAAGGAAGGTGGTAGGAGAATAGAACAACCAGAAATAAAAACAGATTGAAAGTCAAGATTAAACAATTAATTTGAACTATATAAATTTTACTTAAATTTGAAAACTTCATTTGCAATTCAATTGTCTTATATACTTTAAAACCCTTTTCAAGACCCATTTGCAAAATTTCTTGCTTCCTTCACAATTACCATTTATATGCTTAAATAACAACTTTATAGATATATGAAAACTATTTGAAAACAATTATTTACATTATCACTTATAATTACAAAGAAGCTATTAAATCCATAATTCATAAATTTATTAATTTATCCCAAGATACTTTTCAACATTATTAATAAATCAATAATCATTTCTTTAAATATGTTGTATTTAATTAATAACTTCTAAAATATTTAACAATAAAATTTTCTATTTATAACACTATTTTTTTATATATATATTAACCCATTTAGTATATAAATAAACAATACTTAAAAAGGATATAGTCAACAAGGAGAAGAAAGAGGATTTGGAAAAGCAGAATATAGATGATTAAATAAAGCTGAGCAGATAAGGTAGATTCAAGGAATAGTATCGGGCACGAATAATTAATTCAAACTATAAGAATTTCAATTTCAAATATTAATTCAAAATTTCTTTGTTGGAAATACCTTTATAATAAAATACCTTTATAGTCGAAACAAATTTCCTTTCGAAAATACTTTTATAACTCGATGTTTCAACAAGTTTATCCTTGTTCCTGTAGACTCTGGTAGTGCGTTGATCAGGCGCAAAACTAGAATTCTCCAGGTACTTAGTAGACTTGTTTCAACACCCAGTGAAAATACTAGAAAAACTTTTAAAAACAGATATGGAAAGTACAATCCAAACAAAACGAACAAATCATGGATCGCAGATACACAATGGTTACGCCTGGGTCCTCCAAGAAACATCCGTACCTTTTAAGCATTCACTGCCTTGCGAATTTCGCCATGCAACAAAACGGTGGACCGCAGGATACATAAAAATGGTTACGCCTGGATCCCCCAGGAAACATCCATACCCCTTAAGCAATCTCTGCCTTGCGGATTACGCCACTAACTCGACCATAGATCGCAGATACACAATGGTTACGCCTGGATCCCCCAGGAAACATCCGTACCTTTTAAGCAATCACTGCCTTACGAATTACGCTATGCAGTCGAGTTCTTAAGACCATGGGTAACGCCATGGAATTCGAAGGACACTCGAGTATCATATCCGGAAAACCAAAATCAGAGAGAATAATATCGATAGAATGAATCCAAGATGTGGCCAAAAATCGGATATCAAGCAGAAGGCACTTTCCATATCTTTACTTCGAAAATATGTATCATATAGTACCTTTTCAAATCACTTTCAAATATCGTACTTATATAAAATCCCTTATATATAAGATTTAATTTTCAGATCAAATACTTTTCCAAAATCAAAAGTATATCAAATCATACTTATATAGACTTTAATTATATAAGATTTCACTTTTCAAATTGAGTACCCTTTTCAAATCCATAGTTTTCGAATCAATTTCATACTCATACAAATCAATTTTATATAAGTTCGATAACTCCCAAATCAAGTATTTAGTAGCACAAGGTTCTCAAATTTCAATTTGTTTCAATATCAGTTCAATTTCAAAATCATATATAATTTCACCAAATTATTTCTTCTCAAATTAAATATCTTTAGTTTCAAAGTTTCCAAAATAATAGATTTAGAAAATAAATCCAAATTTCCAAATCAATATAATTTAAGTCAACCAATTCATTTCCAAAATCAAATGTTTTCAAAATCATCTTATACTTACATAAGGTCCATCTTATATAAGGATCAAATCTTTCAAAATAAATTTCGCTGTATGAAGAGCCATATGGGATGGAATATCTTTGCTTTTATGGGTTATATATCTTTGTAATTTAAATTGGAATTTTCTTTTGGTAAGCAAAGATATTCTAACCCAACAGCTTCAAAATTTTAGCGTCAAAATATATCAATGATAATAGAATATAAGGTGTACATACGCCATCATTTTGGAGAATCACATTTGATCGCTCGCTCGATCACACAAGTTCGCTTTCGAACTAGTATTGTCCATTCGACTACCCTAATGCGGACTTCGATATGGTTTCTCGACTAGAAGTCATCGGTCTCCTTGCATAGCCATATACTACGATAGAGAATTCAAGAATCAAGCCCAAAATCCATATCAAATATTCGCCATCAAGAATCAAATGAAAAATCCTAACACGAAATGGTGTAATCCACCTCGAACTTGTGTACTCAAACTTGGATCAAATTAATAATGCGAATAAAACAGCATACATACAACTTATATATTTATTCCAACTTGTTAAATATATAGTTTCATAAAGATGTTACTAAGTTAAAACATTTAAACTAAATTTTATTCAAAATATTTTGAAGACCAAATTCTTCTCAAGACATTTCAAATCTAAATTTCATATTAGAAAATTTAAAATTTCCTTATTCATTTACTTAACCAAACAATTTCAACTTATTTAAATCATATTACTTCATACTTAAACATACATACCAGACTTATATACTTTATACTTTTCAAAATTTTTTAGCTTTGAAAGTTAACCTTGATTTGGAAGTGCTCGAACCTTCAAAATAGTTGAAGAAATCTTTTTCAAATTCAAGAGTTGGAAATCAGCAACAAATCAGTAAATCAATTTCAATAGATAGGGTTATATCAAATCCAAAACTCGAGGACTGAACACCGGCTCATTTCAAATCATTTCAAATATATACCTACATATATCTTTCGAATATCAAATCATACTTCAAAATTTGAAATCAAAATTGGTTTCGCAAAATCACTCGCGTAGCGATGCTACTAAAGTGGCATATCCCTCACTCTGAAACTCGAAAATCAATGTCGATGATGCGTGCACTCATCACCGAAATTATTTTCCAGCGACATAAGTGGGTTCTGGACTTCTATTTTCTCAAAAATTCTTTTGAAATTTCTTCGAAACTCGTTAAAATCATTTGAAACGTTTCTTATTCGGAAAAATACTTTTAAATCATATCATTTATTATATATTTAAAAATGTTAAAACCAATTTCAAAACACCGGGGTTCAATTCTTGAATTTCAAATTTAAAATCCTTCAGTTATAAATCATTTTTAGATAAATCAAATTTCTTATATAAATTTTTTCAAAATTACAAATTCTTTCGAAACCTCAAATTCTTATTTTAAAGGGTTTATAATCTTTTTCGAAAACATTTCACTTTTATATATAAAACAATTTCTAAAATATAAACAAGCCTGATTATTCAAAGGATGGTTCAAGAATGGATTTCAAAACAAAGATAGAAATTCAAATTAGAGGGACTCTAATCAAATAGGATTCAGATTCGAAAATAAGTTCGAATGAAAATGAGATAATTAATTACAAAACAGTAGATGGATACACTTATACAAGTCGCGGGCGACCTTAACCGGGTCAACCGTGACTTCAGGAACAAGATCGATGCAGAATTCCAAGAAAAACCAACATTCGATCGCAAGAGATAGCGGTATCTAAACCAAAGATATATAAATCTCCGGTGAATCAATGCCAATTGTAAAGGAGTTCCACCCCTTTACATATCATCCAAAGATTGGCGGGATCGCCTATTCTTATAGAGATCATTCGAAGAGGAGTTATGGGATACTCCAGAATCAAAAGAATACAAATAGGGAGAGACAAGAATGAATTTTGGAACCGCAAGGAACGTTCCAAAGTTCAAAGGAAATCGAGTCAAAAGGAAGAAATTCAAACTCGAACGAAAGTGATTCTGTAAATAAATTTACTATATATGCTAGGTTTTGCCTAGAACCTGGCTCTGATACCAACTGTAACGACCCGCTATTTTGGACCATTCAAATCGACAATAAATCCACACATGTCAGACTTGAATAATTCAAAATATCAGATTGTTAATTTAAATTTGGCAAAACTCAGAATATACAGTAAATAAATCAATCACAGAATCATAGACACAGAGTAATACAATAATACGCAGCGGAATAGATAAAATAGTAGTTCATGAAGCTACTATATAAACATCAGAGTTAGAAATAAAATACAACAGAATATCTCAAATGCAGTGAAGTCTTCAGTACGAATAGACGACCTCTCTGAAGAAATCAACTGGAAAGCTGAAAGCTGAATCGATGGTTGGATCTCCAAACGAAGCTCCAAACTCCAAAGGTGAGACTCAAATGCTGTTTCACTCGGTCTGACCCGAGCGTAAAGCAAAACACAAAACACTCGAGTCAGGATTAACATTCTTATACCAATAAATCCAACTCAAGTGAAATATCAACTGAAATACAAGTAACTTAAAGGATGTTTGGGATAACCATCCTCTAAGGATCCATGGAACTATCTACAATGTAGAGATATACACTATAACACCGTGGTCATTTAAATTTAATTTATACTTCAAAACCCAAAATATCATTTCATTTCAAATATATCTATTTTCCAAAATAGTATATATATATATATAGGTTAAATAATTTTAAGTAAAGTATTTATAATTTCCTCGAGTTTCACAAATCGGTTCAAATTAACTCAAATTCCAAATTCAAATTTATTCAAAGCTCAATTCATCAATTCAATTCAGTTCTAAATATACCATTTAAATTTTCAATATATTTCAAAGCTTTAATATTCAACATTTTCAAAGTTAAATTTAACAGTTCATATAGCTCTTTATTTAACTTCATTATTATCTAATCAGGGAATATCCACTTAATAAATTCAATATCATTTAACTAGCCTTAAATTACATTTTACTAAATATTTCCTTAAACTTTATTTGCACAAGAATATTCATTAGATTACTTATAAATCAAACTCAAGTTATACATCATATCTTACATCTCCATTTCAATAAAGTTTCAAATCGGTTTAATTAAATAAAATTCTTATTGAATACAATTTCAACTAAATTCAAATTATCTTTCTAACCTTAACTTATTCAAATTATTACCAAAATCTATTTTGAAATATATTTTAAATACTCAACATATTATATGTAATTAAATCAATCATTCCCATTTATATAAAATAGTTTAAGGCTCAACATTTATTAAAACCATATATTTCGTTCCAAAACCATAGAATTCATTTTAAATATTTATATATATGGACCAACGGTGTCTGTATATATATTTATCATATGGTTAAGTGATACGGATATTTATCATTTCAATCCGAAATTTAAGTATATACGGGTAGATATCATTTCGACCCGTAATCCCAATTTCAATTCAAATGAAAATCGCTTGGGTTTATCATTTCAACCCATAACGAAATTCTCCTATTCTAAAGTCCGTTCGGGTATGTATCATTTCAACCCATAGTGAATTCTATACTAACAGGGAACTTGCAGAGTGATAACAGATACTAAAAAAATATATAACAACAGGCATATATCATCAGTATAAATAATAGATACGGGTGTCAGATGTCACAGGTGAACAGATACAAATAATAGTAATAACAGACATATAATACTAGATACTGGTGTCAGATGTCACAGGTGAACAGTTATAGATGATAGTAATAACAGGCATATAATACTAGATACTGGTGTCAGATGTCACAGGTGAACAGTTATAGATAATAGCATATATAACAATGTAAATAACTACAGCAACATATTTCAATTGTTATTTCAAATGAAATCAAATTTAAATAATAAAAGAACGTTAATCGTGAGTGACTGCTCACCTTTCGAGGCTAGAGAGATTAGACTACGCGACGGGTTACGAATTCCAAAGCAATGCTAGCTAGATGGACACGATTCGATAAAGAAACAGGCACGACGGACAAAGCTGATAGATTGGAAATCAAGGACCAAATCAGTTTGATAAAACAGCAATTTTATATATTATTATTATTATTATTATTATTATTATTTTCCTAAAATCAATATTAAATTTTGAAACAAGTATTAAAATAAAATAGCATATATATAAATAATAAAAAAAATCATCGTTTTAATAAAGCACACGTATATATACACTTCTATTATAATAATACATACTGCAACATAAATACTTGATATCTATATTACTTAAACCAACCCATATCTAAAAATACTATCTTTACATATATATATGAGGTCCATATTTAACTCATAGGTAAAACACAACCTAGCATAACTTAATATAAAAATATACAGTCACATACAACTATAAATATAATAATATATAAACTATACCCATCTACAAACAATATATATACAAATAACCGATACCTTTATACAAAGGCAAACTTGTATATAAATGCATTCACGCGAAGTGGAGTATCGCTGAGTGATACCTATAATAATGTATAGTACATACTACACGTAAGATATATTAGACGAATACTAATATATATACCTTTCGCAACAAAAGAAGTGAAGTGTCGCTGAGATGCTTGGCTCGAACTGGGCAGACGGGTGGCCGAGACTGTGGGCTGCTACGTATAGGTCGACCAGGCGGGTTGATGGCATGGATTTCGACGAAGTGGGGGAAGATGGAGATGATGAGCCATGCGTGATGACTACACAGGCGGCAGTTTTGCTAGTGGAAGCATCGGCCGAGGTGAAGTGGTTTTGGGCTGGACGGTGGAGGACTGCCTAGCGGAGGTGGCCAGGGGGTCGGGTCGTGGCGAGAGCATGAAGGGGAGATGCGGTGACCTTGGTGACCGAGCTGCTGTGGATAGAGGGTGAGGGTAGAGGCGCAGTTGATGTGGAATGGCGGAGATCGTGCTACAGGGAAATGAAAAGAAATTTTGAATGGGAGGAAGAATGAGGAGATACAGGAATGGAATGTAAAGTGGCAAGCAAATTTTTAAAATGGAGAAAATGGACAGACTTGGTAAAATGAAACGTACAAAAATATAAAGTGAATTCTTTATTTTATTTTATTTTTGCAACGGTGCCTCTGATTGAGCTGAGAAAGTAATAATGTGGTCCATCCTTTTACGTTTTCAAATTTGAAAAGGCACAGGAAGTAACGGTTGAAATTTGTGATACCCATACGACGAACAGTTTATTATATCCGTCGCGTACCGGACTTCAAAATACGAAAATAAATATACCGCTGAGAACAACACGACGAGACGATCAAAACGGTATACAGATATTTGTGGTATGATCATCCGATCAAAAGTCGATAATCGGTACCGAAAATGCTGCTATTTCGTCAGAATTAAGATAAACGGAGCAGTAGAAGTCCAAATTTGGAAAAACGAATTTCGCAGTCTGATTCAGAATGATCTGAATAAATTTTCTCCTGTTGACATATTTTGGTTTCGGAAAACTTTTAAATTCACTGTTATTAACCAGTTTAAATTGAAATAAAATTTCACAGGAAAATAAACTTCAATATTATGAGATGAAAATTTACCAGTTGCTATATTAAAATAGACGTATTCCAAATAATAAATTTTTATTTTCAAATTTTATTGTTTAAAATTTCACAAATTTCCAGTTAAATATACTTTAAAACCATTAAATTTTGTGGGTCGTTACACCTGTGACATCTGACACCATTATCTGTTAATTATTTATGCGATGAATACAGTTTGGATGATAATTGATTGGTTGTTGATGTTTATATTGGACGTTAAATTGTTAATGTTAAAATGTTAAATAGTGTGAAATTAAAGTTGATATAGGATAATTAATTGTTAAATTTGATTAACTGACATTTGTATAATATGATCCCTTTAACTGTTGAACTTATTGACATGTAGGATTTGTTTAATTACATTTTGAACCACTGAATGTATGTTGTTAAATTGATGATGTATGAAATTATAAATAGATGACAAGTGAAATTGTAATGTAATAATCTTTAATCTGCATGAAATTATAGTGTAGATTCTAGAAATAATTATATTAATTCGTACAAATAACAATGCGAATTAATACGGTTATTTCGGGATTATTTGAATTGATTATTGGATTGATATTGATTGTTGTTATTGCTTGTTTATTTACTTTGACACCATCCCAGTTATCACACTGCAAGTTCCCTTTGATATGTTTTGATTTCGAATTGAATTGGAATCGGGTTGAAATGATAAATACCCAAATTGAATTTTTACCTAGGATAGGAAATTAAATAAAACCCGATTGGTCAATAATTTGATTTAAAAATAAAATGAAGATTTTATTTGAATAAATAATATGGTTTTGAAACGAAGTTGGAAATTGAATTTAACGAAATTTAAACGTGAATATTTAATAATCTGAAATGAAATATTAATAAAGAAATTGATGAAAGAAGGTTGTTTAATTTGAGAAATGATTGAATTAAGTTTGAAATTATAATTAAGTTTGAAATTATTAAATTTTGAAATTATTTAATAATTAAGTTTTGAATTATTTAATAATTGAATAAGATTGAATCATTTGATAATTGAATAAAAATTGAATTCTTTGATAAGAGAAATTGGACATTTGAATAAGTGAAATTTGAACTTTATTAATAAATGAAATTGGGTTTCTTTATTTATTAAGTTTTGGAAATTTATTTAAGTAAGTAAATAACTGGAATTGAATTTCTTAACAAGGAATAAAATGCGATTTATTGAAATTAATGTAAGACTTGAAGTTTAAAGAATTCGATTTGATGAATTTAATTTAATTCAAAATTGTAAGTGATTTAATGAAGTTGAATTTAAATAATGGGTTTAATGAATTGGAAATTTAATACAAATTGGTTTGAATGATAAAGTAACTTAACGAATATTGAATGAAATCGATAAATAAGTTTAAATTGATTCGAATGTTAAATTAAGTTAATTCAAATGATTTGGAAGGAAACTTATTTGCGAACTTGAATCGATATTTGGATTGTTTAAATCGAAATTGAAATTGAATTTTAAGATTTTGAAATTTTGAATTTGGAAGTTTGAAACGTAAATTATGGAAATTGATTTGGAAAGACAAATGAAATGTTGGTTTACGAACTCCAATTGAAATTGAAATTGATTTGGTTTTTGAAATATATAAACGACCAATCGGTGTAATAATTACGAAAGTTATTAAAGAGACCGGAATTCGGTTATGGGTATACTCTCTATCTAAACCGAAACCACTTTAATAACTATGCGCGGAGTGATGATCCAAAATGAAGTGGTTGGAATGATGTACGTGTTGACTGAAGAAAGAGAACGATAATGGATAGCCTTGACACTTGTGTCAAATTGGAAATGACTAAAACAGGAGCTGTGCCGGGCCAATGGAGGATTGATACCTCAAGTGGACACACTTCTTCGAACTACTTATACTTGTTGTCGATTGGTGCACCCTTGATTTTGGGAGTGTTGTTTCACGGTGTTGCGGGCGCTGCGGCGTTGCGTTCTCACCAGTCCGGATCAGGCGAACGGTAGTATCACTACCTTCGGTATAGCCTCATGTGCCTTGTCATACTTGTATTCCATTTATGCGCAACAACTACGAATGTTGTTTTGTACCTTGAGTATATGGATTGCCCTCTGGTGACTTCCGGTTTTGGGGAAACTACGGTCTTGTATATGCTTGTGGGAATAAAAAAGTGTTAAGGGTGGAATGAGCCATGACTTAACGCTATTTTGATATCTTATTATTACTGATAGACATTATCTACTTATCGTACATTACTACATAGTAGATAGTTTAACGGATCCTTAAAGGATGGTTATTCCAAACATCCTTTGAGTTACTTGTATTTCAATTGCTATTTCACTTGAGTTGGATTTATTAATATAAGAATGTTAATCCTGACTCGAGTGTCTTGTGTTTTGCTTTACGCTCGGGTCAGACTGAGTGTACCAGTATTCGAGACTCACCTTTGAAGTTGGAGCTTTGCTTGAAGATCCAGCCATCTATTCTGCTTTCAGTATTCGAAGATTTCAGTGATGTATTCTGATTTGTATCTGATGTATCGTGTTACTCTTCTGTTGTAAACTCTGATGTATTTTTTTATATTCATATAGTAGCTTCATGAACTACTATCTCTTTTATTTCCGCTGCACTTATTACTCTGTGTCTGTGTTCTGTGATTATTTATTTACTGTATATGTTCAGTTTTGCCAAATTTAAAATAACAATGCGGTATTTTGAGCAATTCAATTCCGGCATGTGTGTCTACCTATACACTTATAATGGATGCGAATGGTCCAAAATATCGGGTCGTTACAGTTGGTATCAGAGCTTTGGTAGCCCTAAGCAAAACTCAACATATAGGGTAAATGTATTTACGGAATCACTCTCATTCGAGTTTCAATCTCTTCCTTTTGACTCGATTCCTTTGAATTTTGGAATGTTCCCCTCGGTTCCGAAATTTATTCGTGTCCTTCACTATTCGTCTTCTTTCAATTCTGGAGCACCCCACAACTCCATTTTGAATGATATTTATAATAGATCGGCGGTCTCGCCAATCTTCGAATAATTCGTAAAGGAGTAAACTCCTTTATAATAGGCATCGATTTACCGGAGATTTTTGTATCCTCGGTTTACGATGCTATCTATTACCTGCTATACCTGAATTCCATCTCTTGAGATCGAGTGTTGATTTACCTCGGAATCCAGCAATGATCTTATTCTTGAAGTCACGGTTGACCCGGTTAAGGTTGCCCGCGACTTATATAAATTTATCCATCGCCTTATTTTGTTATTTAATTATCTCGCCTTGGTTTCAAACTTATCTTCGAATCAAATTTCTCTTTGATTTGAGTCCATCAAAAATTTGAAACCCTATCCTTATTTTGAAAATTCATTTCTGTATCGACGAGCAAAGAAATGTATTTGTAAACTAATATATATATAAATGTTTTAACATGCTGTGTTGTTTGAGTTGTTGATGTTGATTTGGGTTTCCGATCGATTCGTCTGATCAACGCTATCGATAGGATTTCCAAAACACTTTAACAGAGCAAACCGACACAATATCGTTTTAAAATTTGGTAAACAAAAGAATTTTTTGAATGATTATATTATATATAAATATAAGTTTTGAAATTAAGTTGTTAATAAATTTGTTGTCAGAAATGATAATATTTGGTTTTCATTTATTGTTTTGTAAACAATTGACTATTGCAATATAAATAATTGAAGTTATAAACTTGGCTATAATGCAAATTTGAAATATGAAATGTATTTAAATCAAGAATTTGAGAATTTAAATTTTTGGGTGATTTCAATTTGGTTTTTTAGTTTTAAAGTGTATAGTATTTAAAATATTTTCAAATAGAAATCGGTTTCAAAGAATTTTAAAATGTTGAAATTAGTGCTCTTCTCTTTGTCGCTGGAAAATAATTTCGGTGATGGCGGCCGCATCATCGACATTCATTTTCGAGTTTCGAAGTGGAGATACTATTCTGTAGCTTTGCTACGGTTGTTTTGAAAAATATTTTGATTGAATAATTTGATATATATAAATATAGGTATCTTATTTTAAAATTTAATTTGATTTGATATAAATATATTATATATATCTCTAAATTGTTTAAAGTTAATCGGAAATCTAATTCTTAAATTGGTCAAAGGATGATTTCAATTATAAATAAGACCAAAGTTTGTAATAAATATTTAAACTTGAGATAATTGAATTTGATAATTTTATTTGTATAGTAATAAAATTGCATTTCAATATAACTTATCTAAATTATTAATAAGTTAAAATGTAATTGGATAATATACAATATAAAATAACTTTATAAATAAACTTTGAGTGTTTATAATAAATATTATATACTAAATTTTGATTATAAAGATGTTAATAGAGTTAGATAGGATAATAAGCAAACTCAGTTAATAATGAAATAAATTTGTTTTGAAAGAATTAATAAATTTGTTTTGAAAGAATTAATAAAAATTGAAATTTGATCAACATATGAAAATACCTTGAATTTAAAAGAAATTAATAGATGTAAATTAATTTAAATCGAAACTTTTATGGTTTAAATTAATTTATATGGGTAAAATATATGTGGTTAGATATATTAAATAGAATAAATTTAATAATAATTTGGAATTAAAGAACTAAATCTGTTGAAAATAAAATATTTGATTATAATAAAAGACTATTCAAATTTATGGTCTTAGAAATTGTAAATTGAGGATAATTGGATAATAAGATAATGAATTTAGAAATAGTTGAGATTGATTTTAGTGAAATCAAATGGATAAATAAATTATTGAATATCAATTAATTTAAATTTGAATTTATATGGTTTAAATTAATTGTCATTTTGATTTCAAATTTGTTTTTCTTTCTGGTTGTTTCTATTCTCCTACATCGTTCCTTTTCGGGGACGAAAAGTTTTGAGTGGGGGAGAATGTAACGACCCGTAAAATTTCAACTGTTTAATAACGTAATTAGTTGAAATTTTGTGAAATTTTAAAAAAATAAAATTTTGAAATATAAATTTAATATTTGGAATACGTCTAGTTAAACATAGCAACTGGTAAATTTTCGTCCGAAAATATGAAAATTTATTTCGCGCGTAAATTCACTTCAATTCAATCAGTTAAAAAGCGATGAAAATAAAATGTTTCCGAAACCTAAATATTTTTACATAGAAAAATTCTAAACCATCTTCTGAGCAAGATGACAGTTTGTCGTTTTTCCAAATTCGGACATCTTTGGCTCCGTCGATCTTATTTTTCAGCGTATTTCTTTCATTTTCCGCTATTAGAAAATTCGAATTTTTATAATTCGATCGTACCACTGATACATGTATACCATTTTGTTAGTCTCATCGCATTGATCTTTGTGGTATATTCAATTGTAAATTTCAAAATCTGGTGTACGGTGCATTTTGCAAAACGTTTGGTCGTACCGGTGTCTGTTTATTTACATTTTGGTATTTCTGTCCACTCAACTATCACCGCCCAATTGTTCAGCCAATTAGCATTTAAAATCCCCTGAATGTGACGAATGGCTTTTAGTATTTTCAGAATAACCTTTGAGCTTTCTTATTTTATCGGTTGAATATAATAAGTGATGTTGTATGCATCGGTTCTTTGAAAGAATTTATTTCCAAAAGCTGTAATTTTTGAAACCGCCTATTCCAAATGGCCATTCAAATTTTTTTTTCTTTTCCCAAAATTTTTTTGTGACAGTTCACTTTACCACCGTTTCGAACCATTTCCTTGCTCATATTTTTCTAAAACGCGTACTTGTTTAATTTTATATCTTCCTAGCCTGTCACTCCCTCTCCACTTGCCTCCTCCTTCCTCTCATCCTTTTTACTGTTAATAAAAAAAAGAAATAAGCACACCGACCAACCCATCTCCCCTCCACCTATCCACGCATCCGCCACCATTCGTCCTTCCTCACGTCACCACCCAGCATCTCGGCCCTCTTTCCTCCCCACCGAGATGACAACCACCCTCAGCCGAAACCAATGCACCGAACTCATCTGCCCTCCTTTCGGCCTGCTCCGTTCCATGTGCCAAGACCCGAACACACTCGTCCTCCAGGCGATAACCCTCCCACACCACCGCACCCCTCTCCCCGCCCTCACCTCGGTCGCTTTTCACCACACACGGCCTGCGAAGCCACCACGCCATCAACAGCTTTGCCTCTGCCTCTTCTTCAACCATCCGCCTTTCATGACCAAGCACCTCTCTCGCTCCTTCTTCTTTCTTTGTCGTAGCCATGTTCGACTGCCTGAATTTGTTCGCATACATTTGTGTTCTGGAGCCAACAAACAGCAGTTCCATCTTGGTATATTCGCATATCTTCTCTTGTAACGTGTGTATATATAAATGTTTATATAAAAGATGTTGGGTTTGTAAATGTTGAAGAAATATATATAACAACATAGTCTGCATACAATAATTTCTGAAGCTTACTATATTACACTGGGTACAAATTATATAATAGTAGTATATAGGTCATAGTACTATGTTATAGTACAGTGTTATGTGTATAAGTTGTTTATATCTCAGATTCTCTTATTTTATATCTTCCTCTTCTTTATAGCTTGCTTCAAGCTTTATTTTCGTTATATTACAAATATATATACTTTGGTTTTAAATATATGAGTAGTAGAGTATGTGTTAGCCGTACATTATGTCATAATGGAAGTATATCTATGTTTACATAACAGTCCAAAACCGCATACATATGTATAACTTTATATTGTTATTTTGCAGTTTTATGTCCATAGTTTTGCCTTATACAAATACTATTAAGTTTATAAATTTCAGTTTATTTTTATATATGTTATATGTGTTATATTATTCTTAGGTACAGGGCTACTATATTTTTTATGTAAGTATGCATACGTCCTTAAATATTGGGTGTCTGCATATTTGTTGTTGGGTTAGCTTATACACAAATAGCTATGGGATTTGATCTTGGTTTTATGTTTTTTTTTCACTTACAGTTTAATATATATATTAACATATTTATGTTGGTTTATAATTTTATATATATAGTATAGATTTAATATGTTAGTTTATATGTTATCAGTATATATGTATAGAAGTGACTCACATATTTATATATACTTTGATAAGCCAGGTCTGCACGTCATAGTTATTTTACAAGCTTATGTTCATACGGGTAGTATATGCTAGTCTTTAGATTTGACTATATATATAAATACAAGAGTTTGAAGTTTGGAAATAGATTAAGGTTTAAAAAAAAATGTGTTTACAATGTAAGGATTTGGAATGATATATGTGTATATATATATTTCTCTTATTAATAGTGTTTAAATTTAATATTGATTTTTTTTATAATAACAGTATATCTATATATATATTCTGTTATATCAAATTTATTGGATCTGTTCTCATCAATTTCTATCTATCAGCTTCGCCGGTCAAATCTGTGTCAGCTTAATTCGTTTCGAGATTCTTCGTTCGGATCGATTTTCGAATTCGTGATTTATCCCGTGTGTTGTCATGTCTTCTCTAGCCTCGAAAGGTGAGCACTCACTCACGATTAACGTTCTTTTATTTATTAAATTTGATTTCAATTGAAACGACAATTGAAATATGCTGCTGTTAGATATTTACACTGTTATTACCTGTATCAGTTCACCTGTGACATCTGACACCATTATCTGTTAATTATTTATGCGATGAATACAGTTTGGATGATAATTGATTGGTTGTTGATGTTTATATTGGACGTTAAATTGTTAATGTTAAAATGTTAAATAGTGTGAAATTAAAGTTGATATAGGATAATTAATTGTTAAATTTGATTAACTAACATTTGTAAAATATGATCCCTTTAACTGTTGAACTTATTGACATGTAGGATTTGTTTAATTACATTTTGAACCACTGAATGTATGTTGTTAAATTGATGATGTATGAAATTGTAAATAGATGACAAGTGAAATTGTAATGTAATAATCTTTAATCTGCATGAAATTATAGTGTAGATTCTAGAAATAATTATATTAATTCGTACAAATAACAATGCGAATTAATACGGTTATTTCAGGATTATTTGAATTGATTATTGGATTGATATTGATTGTTGTTATTGCTTGTTTATTTACTTTGACACCATCCCAGTTATCACACTGCAAGTTCCCTTTGATATGTTTTGATTTCGAATTGAATTGGAATCGGGTTGAAATGATAAATACCCAAATTGAATTTTTACCTAGGATAGGAAATTAAATAAAACCCGATTGGTCAATAATTTGATTTAAAAATAAAATGAAGATTTTATTTGAATAAATAATATGGTTTTGAAACGAAGTTGGAAATTGAATTTAATGAAATTTAAACGTGAATATTTAATAATCTGAAATGAAATATTAATAAAGAAATTGATGAAAGAAGGTTGTTTAATTTGAGAAATGATTGAATTAAGTTTGAAATTATAATTAAGTTTGAAATTATTAAATTTTGAAATTATTTAATAATTAAGTTTTGAATTATTTAATAATTGAATAAGATTGAATCATTTGATAATTGAATAAAAATTGAATTCTTTGATAAGAGAAATTGGACTTTTGAATAAGTGAAATTTGAACTTTATTAATAAATGAAATTGGGTTTCTTTATTTATTAAGTTTTGGAAATTTATTTAAGTAAGTAAATAACTGGAATTGAATTTCTTAACAAGGAATAAAATGCGATTTATTGAAATTAATGTAAGACTTGAAGTTTAAAGAATTCGATTTGATGAATTTAATTTAATTCAAAATTGTAAGTGATTTAATGAAGTTGAATTTAAATAATGGGTTTAATGAATTGGAAATTTAATAGAAATTGGTTTGAATGATAAAGTAACTTAACGAATATTGAATGAAATCGATAAATAAGTTTAAATTGATTCGAATGTTAAATTAAGTTAATTCAAATGATTTGGAAGGAAACTTATTTGCGAACTTGAATCGATATTTGGATTGTTTAAATCGAAATTGAAATTGAATTTTAAGATTTTGAAATTTTGAATTTGGAAGTTTGAAACGTAAATTATGGAAATTGATTTGGAAAGACAAATGAAATGTTGGTTTACGAACTCCAATTGAAATTGAAATTGATTTGGTTTTTGAAATATATAAACGACCAATCGGTGTAATAATTACGAAAGTTATTAAAGAGACCGGAATTCGGTTATGGGTATACTCTCTATCTAAACCGAAACCACTTTAATAACTATGCGCGGAGTGATGATCCAAAATGAAGTGGTTGGAATGATGTACGTGTTGACTGAAGAAAGAGAACGATAATGGATAGCCTTGACACTTGTGTCAAATTGGAAATGACTAAAACAGGAGCTGTGCCGGGCCAATGGAGGATTGATACCTCAAGTGGACACACTTCTTCGAACTACTTATACTTGTTGTCGATTGGTGCACCCTTGATTTTGGGAGTGTTGTTTCACGGTGTTGCGGGCGCTGCGGCGTTGCGTTCTCACCAGTCCGGATCAGGCGAACGGTAGTATCACTACCTTGGGTATAGCCTCATGTGCCTTGTCATACTTGTATTCCATTTATGCGCGACCACTACGAATTTTGTTTTGTACCTTGAGTATATGGATTGCCCTCTGGTGACTTCCGGTTTTGGGGAAACTACGGTCTTGTATATGCTTGTGGGAATAAAAATGTGTTAAGGGTGGAATGGGCCATGACTTAACGCTATTTTGATATCTTATTATTACTGATAGACATTATCTACTTATCGTACATTACTACATAGTAGATAGTTTAACGGATCCTTAAAGGATGGTTATTCCAAACATCCTTTGAGTTACTTGTATTTCAATTGCTATTTCACTTGAGTTGGTTTTATTAATATAAGAATGTTAATCCTGACTCGAGTGTCTTGTGTTTTGCTTTACGCTCGGGTCAGACTGAGTGTACCAGTATTCGAGACTCACCTTTGAAGTTGGAGCTTTGCTTGAAGATCCAGCCATCTATTCTGCTTTCAGTATTCGAAGATTTCAGTGATGTATTCTGATTTGTATCTGATGTATCGTGTTACTCTTCTGTTGTAAACTCTGATGTATTTTTTTATATTCATATAGTAGCTTCATGAACTACTATCTCTTTTATTTCCGCTGCACTTATTACTCTGTGTCTGTGTTCTGTGATTATTTATTTACTGTATATGTTCAGTTTTGCCAAATTTAAAATAACAACGCGGTATTTTGAGCAATTCAATTCCGGCATGAGTGTCTACCTATACACTTATAATGGATGCGAATGGTCCAAAATATCGGGTCGTTACATGGACATTTCCAACTTTACATGCAAAAGGATGAAAAAACAACGCAAGACAAGGGTCATAATCTACCGAGTCAGGAGAATAAATGAAAGATCGGTCCCAATCAGCATTTTCTAACATGTCAGCATTCCACTTCGCATGAAGACCATCCTAAGAGAGCACTAGCGAATCACCAGATATGTTGTAGCGGAGGCATCTGAGGTCCAGATGATCATTTGAAACAAACCTATAAAAAGAATCCTCAACCGGGTTATATCTCATATCAAATTGTAGATCAAACCAACAACTTTCTAACTCAGCCCAGACTATAGGGAAACGAGTCGACATAGGATCAAGAACGGCTAAGGGAAGAGCTGTAACAGCAGACGAAACTACACAATCAAAGCTAGAAGTGGAGGCAGGCCGAGCATCAGAACACGGAGGTGGAACCTCCACAGGAAGGTCAGATAGAGAGGTAGAGGTAGGAGCCTTGGGAACCCATTTCCTAAGAGGGGATGAGGCAGAGGAATTTTGGGAGCTACTGCGGAGACAACAGAATGCTTGCAAGAGGTGGCAAGGTAGTCAAATGAGTGACAAGAAGAACATATGTGAGGCACCCAACCATAACGAACATGGACTACCTCAACATGCCCAACCGCAAGCTGAACAAGAATAGAGGAAGGGAGGGGCTTATCTGGAGCTATTTCTATTAATGCCTTTGCATACACCAATTTCTCACGTGCAACTGTATTAGAATCAAAGCATTTCAATTTGCCTACTTTACACGCTAGCCAATTCATTCCAAGCAACGACTGTAAAACAGAAGGAATATGTGAAAAGAAAACCCAAATATGAATAGAAAGAACCTGTTCATGAGCACTAGCTATTGTTGGAGTTCATGGAGTAACAATATTAGGTTTTCCATCAAAAAAGGTAGGCTCAGCCTCAAGAATACGACTGCGTTCCTTTTTGGAGGAAAACTTAAGATAATACATGGAGTCCACCACCGTTACACACAAATCACCACGTAGCTTCCAAGACCTACAGCAGACTTTCGCCGCATCATGGAGGAGGTGATTAGGACCCAAAAAGAATCCAACCAAAAATCCCGACCAATAGTCGATACCAGCTTGCATTACGCTAGAAGGCGGAATCATAACGCCATTCTCCTCCACGATTTCAAAATCAATAGGGTTGTAGTTACCCGCATTACGGGGCAGTGGAGAGAAAAGGGATGTCCATGGTTCAGCACATGTTGGGGCAGGGATAGCAGTCTGCAAAAATTCCACAGATGGGGGCTTATACACAGCAGCACTTTAAATCCCATCAGAGACCATATCAGGGACCAAAACATTATCTGCCACTACATTATTCACGTTGGCGATATCGCAAACACCCGCAGTGCATAACCCATTTCCAGTACAAATTGCCTTAGTGGAAGCACCGTTACCTATAGACAAACCCCCAAAATCGCAGACCTTTGCAGAAGGTAAGATCTCGGTCGACGACCCATCTAACATTCGCTGACCAACAGAAACTGCCGCAACATTAGGGAGTAACAACGAGGAGACTGACTTACTGTCCCCAGTGGCAACACAAGAAACACCAAACGTAGAATGAGAAGGTAAGGATGACTTGGAGGCGCACAAAGTTGGGAAATCAGAATTAGAGAGGCGAAGAGGCATAGCTCGCTGGAGGTCAAATACGTGCCCAGATCTGGTGCAGGAAGAGGAGTCGAGGGATGGGGATTCAGAGGAGGTTGTAGGCGTAGGGGACAGAGGCGGCGGCGGGAAAGGAGGGGAGGCAAAAGCGGGCCTCTGTTTGGTATTCTAAATACAATTCATTCTCAACGACTCGTGCTGTAATGTTATGTGAAAGGAAATTAATGAAGTTTGAGTACATAAAATGAGACAAGATGAAATTCCATTATTATTGAATAAAGAATCAAATTTGAGTTAAAATTATGTTTGCTTATAGAGCTAGGTATGAATAAAATGGAAAATGTAGCGACATCCTTTTGCTAAAAGATGAGTTATATAAAATTTCATTCTGCTTATTATTTGATACAAGAAGATAATGAAGTATTGGATGTAATAGATAAACATTTTTTTCTTTTCTTTTTGTGGAACAAATACACGGGTTGTCATTGTGTAAAATATGATTTCAAAAAAATGTAGATCATAATGGAAAGAATTAATTTTAGCCATAAATTTTTGTTTACGGCTCTCAATTTAATATTTGGTGCTTTGCATAATTACATATTACATAAAATACTTCTTATTCCCCGCAATATAACTAATTTATTTTATTATTTCACAAAATTAGTACGTATATTAATTGTTAGAACCACTATTATTTAGTCTACAATATTTTATGTGAGTAATAGTAATAACAAATTTGAATAATTTGCTTTATTGACTCCGTTTTTTATGTCAAATGGCTTTATATGTATTATTAAAACAATATTTCATGTTATGATGCTTGATTTTTTTCCACTTTGAATTAAGTTAGTTGATTTCTTATTTCAATTATTATGATTATGTGAATGTTCAAAGTAATGGGGATTTTTGCTTGTTTCAAAATTAGATGCGAATTATGGATATTTACGTATATTTTTCACAACATAAAATCACTATTATATTATAAAAAATGATGTTTCAAAGCTACTGTTATATTATTCAAATCCAAATAGTAATGGAAATGTTAAAAAATGTACCTAAGCAAATGTTGGAATGTTTTTTGCTTGAACTGAATTTGAAAACCTATTTTATCCTTGTACAATTTTACATGAGGTTTGGAATATTATCATCGTATAAAAATTTGTACATTTTTTATTTATATAACTACACAAACCTATATTGAACTTATGCATTCCTTATGTTTAAAAATTAATATGCACACTAAGGGAATGTAATGGTTACCAAGTTAGGAATAATTGGTAGTCAACTTTAATGTTTTTGTATAAATCCATTATGCTTTAAAATGAATTATTATCTTTGAGGCTTCATAATTTGTGCACTTCAAAGTTACCTAACAAATTTAACAATAAAGAGTTGTCAATAGAGTTTAAAAATAAAGTAATCTAAAAAAATATAATCCACAAACGTATCTTAAAGAAACTTAAAATGTAAGATGTTTTGTTATTTTGTGAAGACCATGTGCGTAGCATGGGTCCGCACTAGTGTGCGTATGTACACACATGTATTGGCTAGTTGTTGAGAGTTCTTAAAAGCAAAGTTATCTTTCTTTTATCCTTTTTAGTTTACTTGCAAACTTTAGTTCAGTTCTCTATCCTTTAATCTTGTTAATTGGTTTAAATTCTTGCTAGTTACAGCTTATTTTCAATTTCGGTTCTTATTTGATTTCTACATTTTCAGTTCTTTTTAATTCTTGCACCTATTTGTTGTTACATAGATCTGTAAGCTCTATTTCAATATGTTCTTCTCCCCTGTCAATACTTCTTGTATTTGATTTTCTGCCATTTACATGTTCTAATATACTCAAACCATAATAACTATCATCAAACTCTAAGTTTTGATATCCTTTTCCACACAACTCCGTTTTCTTATTTCTAGTCTTTCTCCTGCACATCAAAACTACCACATTATCATCATCTTCACCCTCAAAACAAAATGCATCGTAATCAGAAAACACAACATCCTATCATGTCAAAGACTGCTGAATATACCACCTCTTCCATTTTCAATCGCTCAAAATAGCATAATAATTATGGCTTTCCTATTTTAAAGAATTGGGGATTCCATGAACATTTGTTCTTCGATTTGATGGTGGAACTTTTATCTATGAGCACGGTTTTTTGGAAATAAAAATATGAATTTGTGCTAAAAGATAGATGCCAAGGCAAGAATTTATTTTGCTAGGGCTTTTAGTTTCAATGTGGGAGTATGATTTTGGACAAACATAAACGAGCCTAAAAATTTGTTTCGCCCTTAAAACGAGCCCGATAAAATTTCACCCACCAAAATCTTTTAACACATAGGTGCACAAATATATGCCTCAATTAATATTATTTAAGGCAGCTTGTATAATGAATATTTCTTAACGGAATAAATAGACAAGCAGGGATCAACATATCTTTGGAATACTAATGTAGTAAATTATTGCAGTACAATTCAAGAAAATGTCCGATAAAGAAATGCAAAGCTCATCGGCAACAATTCTTTCAAACAAAGCCAAGCTAACGGAGATATATCAAAGAGAGTTGGGTTTTTTGGGAAAACATAACTTCACAAGAAAATGTGGAGGGTCGAAGGTAAAATTCATCATATATATTTTTACTGTACTCTATTGGGATTTTACCTTATTCCTCTCATTGTTATTTTCCCTTTTCTTTTTTATTCAAAAAAGAAGAAGATTTATATGAGCGTATGAGTGCATGCATTGTTTCACATGTTAATTTGATACTTGTTAAAAAAGAAAAGAAAAAGGTAAAATCTTTTTACTAACAAAGCATTTTTTACTCTTTTTTAATAAATATGAAATTAGATTCATTATTAAGTTTTTGTAAAACTATTTACTACATGAATTAATAAACAGATTAGAGCAACCCCACCAACTGAACCAGTTCTTGATTATATGTACATAAGAGCATAGTAAAAATATATACGATGAATTTTACCTCCGACCCTCCATATTTTCTTGTGAAGTTATGTGTTCCCAAAAGTCCCTACTCTCTTTGATATATCTCCGTTAGCTTGACTTCTTTTGAAAGAACAGTTGCTAATGAGCTCTGCACTTCTTTATCGAACATTTTCTTAAATTATACTACAGTGATTTACTATATTATATTCTGAAGATGTGTTGATCCCTACTTGTCTATTTATTTTGTTAAGAAATTTCATTATTCGTGCAGCCTTAAATAATGTTAATTGAGGCATATATGAGTGCCTCTATGTGTTAAAAGATTTTGGTGGAGGAAAATTTAGCAGGTTCATTTTAAGGGCGAAACTAATTTGGGGGCTTATTTATGTTTGGCGAAATCATACTACCACATTAAAACTAAAAACCCTAGCAAAATAAATTTTTGCCCTATAGACTATCTTTTAGCAAAAATTAATATTTTTATTTCCAAAAAATCCTTGCTCATAGAAAATGGTTCCTGCATCAGATCGAAGAACAACGATTCAAGAAATCCACATTTCTTTCAAACTAGAAACCTACAATAATTGTGCTATTTTGAACGATTGAAAATGGAAGAGTTTGGTTGTTCAGCAGTCTTTAACATGGTGTTGTACTTACTAATGAGGATGCAATCAGTTTTGAGGGTGAAGATGATGATAATGTGGCAGTTTTGATGTATAGGAGAAAGATTGGAAATAGGAAAAGGGAGTTATGTGGCAAAGGATATCAAAATTTGGAGTTTGTTGATAGTTATCAGGGTTTAAGTATATTAAAACATGTAAATTGCAGAAAATCAAGTACAAGAAGTATTAACAGGGAAGAAGAACATATTGAAATGGAGCTTACCAATCTATGTAACAAGAAACATGTGCAAGAATTAACAAGAACTAAAAATGTAGAAATCAAATAAGAACTGAAATTTAGAATAAGCTAAAACTAGCTGAAATTTAAAGTAATAAGATTAGATGACAAAAAACTGAAGTGAAGTTTGCAACTAAATAGTAATGAATAAAAGAAAGATAATTTTGAGCTTTCAAGAATTCTCAAAACAACTGGCCAATAAATGTGTGTGTGTGTATACATACATACATACATACATACATACATACAAACATACATACATATATATATAAGTGTGAACCCGCGCTATGCATACGGGGTTCACCAAATAACCTAACATCTTACATTTTAAATTTCTTTATTTATATGAAGATTAAAAGATATGTTTGTGGATTATATTTATTTAGGATTACTTTATTTTTAAACTCTGTTGACAATTCTTTATTGCTAAATTTATTAGGTAATCTTGAAGTGCACAAATTATAAATGCCTCAAAATGTAATAATTCATTTAAACCATTATGGATTTGTACAAAAATGTTAAAATTGACTACCAATTATTCCTAACTTGGTAATCATTATATTCTTGAGTGTGCATTACTTTTAAGATAAAAGGAGTGCATAAGTTCAACATAGATTTATGTAATATTCGTATAAATAAAAAAATATGCAAATTTTTATATAATGATTATATTCCAAACCTCGTGTAAAATTGTATTAAGAGTAAAAAAGGTTTCTAAATTCAGTTCATGCAAACAACATTCCTGTAATGACCTGGAATTTCACTTCTTCGATTTTTGAATATTTAATTTATTTTAAATAGTCAAATAAAAGATTTATAATTAAAATAGAACCCCTTTGAATTTAATGGTAAAATAGTTTTCAAAATTTGTTTATTGAATTTGAAGCAAAATCGAAAATCTAACTGGAGTTCCTTGTCCAAATTTTTGACTTTACGTCGACTAAAAGTTGTCGAAAATGTGGTGAATTCTAGTGTAAGTATATAAAGTGGGATGTGACATCTTATGTTAATATAAAATAAAAGAATTAAAAGGTGCCTTAGGAAAAACTAAGTACACTGAGAATTAAATGCATGTTTAAACATGTTTAAACATCTGTTTGGTCGAATAAATCACAATTCTGCAATAAATTACCAAGTAGATTATGATGACATCTATTCAAGCAGTATAAAAACCCATTCTGTTATTATATTGACTTGGATATGTGTTTAGCAGAACAATCCCCGTCTGCTATTTTAGTAACTTGGACATTTGCCTATATAATGGTTGATTTTTTATTGGTTGACCCCCTCTACATATTTTTTGTTATGTGAATACCCATGTTATAACTTGGATAAGTCAAACTCAATCAACCGAACCATTGTGGTCACTAGGCCACTTTTGATTTTGTAAAGTCAAATATTTCATTTTATCCTTTTGATAATGGTCTAAAGTTTATTACAATTTAAAATAAGGTATTTAAAGGTTGATTAAGCAATGATTTTATATAAGATGTTTTGGAGTAATTTAACACTTTTTAAATGATTGTTTAAATCATTATTTTGTCAATGTGATTTAATGATAAATTTAATGAGAGTGTTTTTAAATGGTAATTTGTGTTGAATCACTAGTTTTGATTCATGACAAGACGGTTCAGAAGCTAAAGAAGAATATACACTCATACATGACAAAAAGAAGACATCAGAGGATCAAGACTATAACTCTATGGTAAAAGTAATTATTATATGTGGTGAGTCTTAGACATATGTTAAAATCAATCCTCAAGTTTGCTTGTTTTCTATTTAAAAAAAAATAAAGTTCACTGTGTAATATATGCACAGCCAGTCGACTGACTGTGCATATACACAAAAGTGTACTCGTTTTCTAAACGTTCAAATATTTTAGAATTTTTCAAAATTCAGTCGACTGACCGAAATCGACCAGTCGACTGACTGGGCTTCAACTGTCAAAATTCTGATTGGTCATCTTCTTCCATGAAGAGTTGCACTTCGTGAAAAGATGCCTCTCTTGGCTGAAACTCTTCACTAAGAGTTGCATCTCTCTGAAAACTATATACAGGAGTTCTCACATACTTCACAATCACCAATTCTGATTTTAATTCTTTCTATTCTCTTTTGTGATTATTCTAGTGCATTCATATTCATCATTGCTTTGAATCTTTGAATTATATCTCATATACTTTGATTCTTAGCAATATTCTTCCTTTCAAATCTTCACATACTCTTTATATACTTGAGGAATTGATTATAGGAAGTTTGTAATCTTAAAGACAAATCAGTGTTATCAAGAACACATTGAGTCAACTACTTTTATATTCTGTTAAGTCCTGTTCTACTGCTCAGGCAAGGGAAAGTCCTCTTCGGCTGCTCAGGTGTCTGTTCTGTTGCTCAGGTGTCTGTTCTGCTGCTCAGACCTATTCCTCCGGGTTAAGTGAGGGTATTGTCAGTTAAAGCCAGAAGTTAGTCTGGGACTGGACGTAGAACGAGAGTTCGAACCAGTATAAAAATTCCTGGTGTGCTTACTCTTATTTACTTTACTGCTATTAACTGCTTCCGCACTTAGTTTAATATATATTCCATAAATGTCGATCCACACGTACTTTCAATTTGTTTATTCAAAGGTGCATTAAATAATTGATTATTTATGAAAGGAACTTTATTGATCAAAGTTTATTGAAGAAGTTTTGTTTTAAACAAAAAAAGTTTATAAAATGAGTTTTATAAATTGAAAAGAGATCTTGAAATTTGGAAAGGAAGTTCTACAAATAATTTTGGATATTTATAAAGAAGTTTTATAATTGATTTTTAGACATTTAAAAAAAGAGTTTTATAAATAAACTTGGAGATTTATAAATAGTTTTATAAATGAATTTTGAATTTAATTAAAGGGGATTTCAAAAATGAAAGATATTTGTTAAAAGGATTTATTGAAGAAAAATATAAAAGAATTTGAGATTGGATTTCATTTAACTGACCATCTTAATTTTGGTAGTATGGACATCCGTTTATCATTTAACATCGAAGGAATAGTGTTTGAGGTTATCTTTATCTCCAATTTAAATAAAATTTGTTTTGATTCTTTTAATAATTGAAATAAGAAATCTTTCACAATGTTTTGTGAATATACATATGCCAATGAGATAAGTATATGAATATTTTGATAAATATTTTGGAATGAGATTTAAGTAAATAAAAGATTTATTTGGAGGTTTCGTGGTTTCGATGGGAAAATAATCTTTAGATTGTTGTTTGTTTGTTATTTGATAGTTACATAACCGACTATCAAATCTTGGCCAGCTTTGACTCAGGAAGTATGATGCATATATTCGAGTTCCTCGGGAAGGACTCGAATACTTATTATATACTTCTAAAATAACCGGGAATGAGTTAACCGAGAATTACCGGTTGCTAGTTCGGAGAGACTGGGATCAAATATGTTATCTGAAAACCATTTCGAACCAACATATGCATTCGAATGGAAGACATCTTGATGATGATTGAAAGTGAAGCTCTTTGAAGTGAAAGGGCAACTAATCCTGAGGGTGATTCCAAAATAGATGTAGTAGAAATAGTGCCTTCGGTTTCGTTCAGAGCTAGGTCAAACTTATATGGATGAATGCTGGCATTACGTTTCGACCTAGAGAGCAGTGTTAGCATTCCAAGAGGGAATTGTTATGGTTAAATGGTAAGAGCATAGCCTCTCAAGCCTCACACCCTAGAAATGGATAAAATAGGGTTAGCCACATGGCTATGTAGGTCGCTCTCATTAGGGTATGATAATCACCTTATCTAGAGTCGATATCTAATTATGATTCAGGGCCCATTTTTGGTTGTTGATCGCAACCTAGGGGTGATCATATTCGGTACTATCCAGTCAGGGGTAGTCCAGCCTTGTCATGTGGGTTGCAACGATAACTGTAGCCCATGGTACATTTTATCTAGAGGTGTATTGTATGGAAGCTAGTCCCTGACCTTGCCGTATGTTGGAATCCATTCTCCAATAAGCACCTTCGGTTTTTGATTGTATACCTATTATTGTTGTCATGTACATACATCATGGCTACTTGGTTATAAAACCTTTAAACCCTAGACATTATTATAATATCACTGGATTTTATAATATAAAATGTTTCGGTTATCATAAGGTAAAAAATCATCTGTGTTTATATATGGCGTGGTTTTATGAGATACCTTTTATTTTGAAAAAGGTTTCAAATATAGAAATCAATATGATTTGATTAGGCTTACTCATGCTAGATTACCAGACTGATCTAGATGTTATTTTCTTATAATGCTCTGGTTAGCCCGAGCATATTTTATGGATTTAGTCGAATGCTTTGGAGCTTTCAGGAGATGAGTTGGATTCTCCAAGACATATTCATGTATCTTAAAATCTTATGTTGTCTTGTCTGTTTTGTTCTTGTCTGTATAAATCAGCAATCATAAGGACATATTATATAACTATCTAGGCTAATAATAGGTTAGTGTACTCTGATGTTGTATAGTAAAGTTGATTTCTTCTTGTAAAGATCTTGTGTATATTATATGTTACCATTTATATTGTATGTTACCATCACGTCTGTGAGATTTTATTATGTTTTTTCTTTCTTTCAGCCCAAATGGCATGTACTTCGAACACTTAAGTGATCAATACACAAATACCGTGGATGTATTAAGTGGTCTTTAGGTGTAAGAAATGCATATCGTTACATTTGGTATTCGATTTATAAAATGTATTTAAACTGAAAGGATTTTTGAAAAATTCAAATCCCTATAACATCCCATAATTGGGCGTTAGTTATTTAGTTAGTTAGTTTATTAATTAGGCTTCAAAGATTAAATTTTTGCAAATGATGCAATTTGACCACTAAAATTTGCACCATTGCGTTTATCGTGAAATTCTTAGCAACTTTCATATTTGGAGTTTGTGTCGGAGTCCAAACGATGAAGTTATGGACAAACAAGGAATTAGGAACGAAATTAAATAAATAAGTAAAATTAACATTTATTAGTTAACCGTTCGGGCCCATAAGCCGACCTATCATTAGGACCGATCGACCCCTAGGGGTCGACAGGTGCTCCATGGGAGGTCGACCGGACACCTTCAGGTGACTAGGGTTAGCCTAGTCCCAATGGCCCGAATTTAATATATTTTAATCTAACGGTTCTGGTTGATTTTAGCACTTATAAATTCAGGCCTAGCCCTCCCTTCCCTTCTCATATTTTTTTGAAGGCGGTAATGAACTCTGCCATTTTCTATTCTCCACTTTCTTTCTAAATTTTAAAAATAAGATATTTATGTCTATACTCATACAAATTGGAGATGAATGTAAATCTAGTAAAAAGGAGAAGACAACTATACACGTATTTGAGTCAATTTATATATTTATATATATATTTGTAACTATTTTCTCTCCCAATCCCAAATCTCTTCTTAGATCTGTAATTCTAATATATGTATATACCCTTTTGTACATATTTCTTAGATTAAAAAGGATTTGGAGCTGAATCAAAGGGCCTAGTTCAGATCTAGAGATTTGGATCACTTTTAAAAGGTGAGTACGATATTTTATGGATTGTTATAATATGAAAGTTATCCCGTTGGTGTTTATTTGATTTTTATGTCTATCTGGATAATTGTATATGAGTTATAGGCAGTAAAATGAATATAATCTGAATATAATAAATATCGCCTACATATTCTTGTTTATGAATTGGCTTACAATTGTTTACATTCTGATTTGGAAATCAGTCTCAAAAGTATGAACTTAGAATATTGATTGAATGAATTTATTCCAGATCTGAAATAGGTTGTATAAAAATGGTGTGAATTTAGATTATTACCCAATCTTGTTGGAATGTAAAGTTTTCTATGTTTGGAATCATTGGAATTTACCTCCATTTAATATTTGCAGATTAGTTTGATTTTTTTACCTTTTTTGAAAATACAGCATTTGATCTAGCAAGGGATAGGTGCAAATAAAAAGAGAAAGAAATGTTTAAAGTATGAATTCATTGTAGTTTACGTTGTCAATTTCAATAATAAAAAGAAATAATTATTCCTTGTAGTTTCAAATGCTGTAATCTTTTATATTTTAAAGTTAAATCTGAAAGAGTCTATGCGGTAGGATCGTATAATATGGAATAGTGAAATGGTCTAGGTAGATAGTAGTAAGCAGTAAGTAAAGTAGACACCAAGACTTTATAATGGTTCGGACCTCTTGTCCTACGTCCAGTCCCTAAGCTCCTCTTAGGAATTTAACTAACCAACAGCCCTCACTTAACCCGTAGGAATAGGTTGACAACTTACCCGAACAACCGAATGGGATTTCTTGCCTCAACTACCGAAGAGGACTTCAACTAGATACTAAAAGTATTTCTGACTTGTTGTGTTCTTGATAACACTAATGAGTCAAATTGAGTACAACTTTCCTATCATCTTATCCTCGAGAGTATACAAAGTGTTTGTGAAGATTTAGGAAATGTGAATTGCTATGAATCAAAAGGTGTTATAGTTAAAACAGAGATTCAAGCAATTGAAGTGGTTTGAGATTGCTTTTGAAAACTTAAGAAATCTGAAAGTATGTTCAAGAAAATAGAAAGATTAAAGCAATTAGAATTGGTAATTTGCAAATGTTAAAACCATGTATTTATATGTGGAGAAGAGATGCATTTGTTTGCTAGAGGTGCAGGAAAGAGATGCTTCTATTTCCATTGGAGAATGGTTGCAACTCTTGGGAGGAAGAAGGTGTCCTTTCAGAAAAAATTCACAGTTACAAATTCAGTCAACTGAGCAGGATATTCAGTCGACTGAAAATATAAAGGAAAATTTTCAGGAATGCTTTCAGTCGACTGCACAGTAAATTCAGTCGACTAAAACTGTGCATATTTGTAATTCTGTGCCAGTTTCAGTCGACTGGCCATGCCTGTTCAGTCGACTAAAATATAAAAATCTGCACAGTGAATGTGTGCATAAAAATGAAGTTTTACGGATGAGTTTTAATGTTCGTGCAAATCTCTTGAGGATAGATTTTAACAAATAATCTAGACTTTAGACCTATAAAAATCATACTTATGTTTATCATTGGTCTTCATCGATCTTCCTTTAGCTTTGCACATATCTCTTCCTTTTTTTTGAAGCACATTGTCATTGATCAAAATCTTAGCGTATCAACATTCTCCCCCTTTTTGATTGATGACAATACCTATGTTTGTAGAGATGTAATTATCTTTCCTCCCCCTGAATATATGCACTATCTTTCCTACAAAACAAAGTTAGTTACATAGATTTCTCCCCCTATGTCATCGACAAAAAGGAAGTAATAATTTGTAGAAGTATATAATTGTCAAACAAAGCAACCACTATCCAAAATCCATTTTCTTTTCTTGAGTGGGACCTGCAAAAAATAAATACAATATTGGTACCCACCTTTCAATAGGGTCCTAAAAGTTAGAACTTAGGAAACCAAACCCAATTTGGTTCAGTATCCTTTTTATAAATATAATTTTTATTATTATGAACACTATCCATAAATGCTTTAATATATTTATTCCTAATTAAAATATTGTTAGTCTTTGGAACCCAAATTTTAACTATCTTAGTTTCTTCTTTTGTTCTAATAGGTTCTCTTAATAACATTTGTTGTTTTGAATCAATATTCCTCTTAAAATTTGTATTTTTCTTTTTAGGAAATTTTGACTCTTTTATATATCCTAATCCATGTTTATTTGAGGAGGATTGAGAATTTTCTAAAATCTTAGATAAATTTTCTCTTCCTTTGTTAAAATTAGAGACATTTTTAGTGATGTTATCTAATCTAACTTGAAGACTATGTCGCTGGAAAATAATTTCGGTGATGAGTGCATGCATCATCGACATTGATTTTCGAGTTTCAGAGTGAGGGATAGGCCACTTTAGTAGCATCGCTACGCGAGTGATTTTGCGAAACCAATTTTGATTTCAAATTTTGAAGTATGATTTGATATTCGAAAGATATATGTAAATGTATTTGAAACGATTTAAAATGAGCCGGTGTTCAGTCCTCAAGTTTTGAATTTGATATAACCCTATCTATTAAAATGATTTACTGATTTGTTGCTGATTTCCAACTCTTGAATTTGAAAATGATTTCTTCGACTATTTTGAAGTTCGAGTACGTCCAAATCAAGGTTTAATTTTTCAAAGCCAAGAAATTTTGAAAAGTATAAAGTATATAAGTTTGGTATGTATGTTAAAGTATGTAGTAATATGATTTAAATAAGTTGAAACTGTTTTGTTAAGTAAATGAATAAGGCTATTTTGAATTTTTCTAATATGAAATTTAGATTCGAAATGCTTTGAAAAGAATTTGGTCTTCAAAATATTTTGAATAAAATTTAGTTTAAATGTTTTAACTTAGTAACATCTTTATGAAACTATATATTTAACAAGTTGGAAAATATATAAGTTGTACGTATGCTGTTTTATTCGCATAATTAATTTGATCCAAGTTTGAGTACACAAGTTCGAGGTGGATTACACCATTTCGTGTTAGGATTTTTCATTCGATTCTTGATGGCGAATATTTGATATGGATTTTGGGCTCGATTCTAGAATTCTCTATCATAGTATATGGCTATGCAAGGAGACTGATGGCTTCTAGTCGAGAAACCATATCGAAGTCCGCATTAGGGAAGTCGAATGGATAATACTAGTTCGAAAGCGAACTTGTGTGATCGAGCGAGCGATCAAAATGTGATTCTGCAAAATGATGACGTATGTACATCTTATATTCTAATATCATTGATATATTTTGACGCTGAAATTGAAAGCTGTCGAGTTAGAATATCTTTGCTTACTAAAAGAAAATTTCCAATTTAAATTACAAAGATATATAACCCATAAAAGCAAAGATATTCAATCCCATATGGCTCTTCATACAGCGAAATTTATTTTGAAAAATTTGATCCTTATATAAGATAGACCTTACGTAAGTATAAAATGGTTTTGAAGACATTTGATTTTGGAAATGAATTGGTTGACTTAAATTATTGATTTGGAAATTTGGATTTATTTTCTAAATCTATTATTCTGGAAACTTTGAAACTAAAGATAATTAATTTGAGAAGAAATAATTTGGTGAAATTGTATATGATTTTGAAATTGAACTGATATTGAAACAAATTGAAATTTGAGAGCCTTATGTTACTAAACACTTGATTTGGGAGTTGTAGAACTTATATAAAATTGATTTGTATGAGTATGAAATTGATTTGAAAACTATAGATTTGAAAAGGTACTCAATTTGAAAGTGAAATCTTATATAATTGAAGTCTATATAAGTATGATTTGATATACTATTGATTTTGGAAAGTATTTGATTTGAAAACTAAATCTTATATATAATGGATTTTATATAAGTATGATATTTGAAAGTGATTTAAAAAGGTACTATATGATACATATTTTCGAAGTAAAGATATGGAAAGTGCCTTCTGCTTGATATCCGATTTGTGGCCACATCTTGGATTCATTCTATTGATATTATTCTCTCTGATTTTGGTTTTCCGGATATGATACTCGAGTGTCCTTCGAATTCCATGGCGTTACCCATGGTCTTACGAGCGCGACTGCATAGCGCAACTGCATGGCTGAGTCTTGCCTAGTGGTACGGATTGTTTCCTGGGGGATCCAGGCGTAATCATTGTGTATCCTGCATCTATGTAGGTCGCGAATAGTAGCGCAAATGCTTGGCTGAGTCTTACCTAGGGGTACAGATTGTTTCCTGGGGGATCCAGGCGTAACCATTGTGTATCCTGCATTCTACTAGTCATCATGGCGTAACTCGCAGGGCTGAGAAAGCTTACGGATATGGATTGTTTCCTGGGGGATCCAGGCGTAACCATTGTGTATCTGCGAACCATGGTTAGACAAAGGTTTTGTTTGTTTTTGTTTGGATTGTACTTTCCATATCTATTTTTAAAAGTTTTTCCAGTATTTTCACTGGGTGTTGAAACAAGTCTACTAAGTACTTGGAGAATTCTAGCTTTGCGCCTGATCAACGCACTGCCAGAGTCTACAGGAACGAGGATAAACTTGTTAAGACATCGAGTTATAAAAGTATTTTCGAAAGGAAATTTGTTTCGACTATAAAGGTATTTTATTATAACAGTATTTCCGACAAAGAAATTTTGTATTAATATTTGAAATTGAAATTCTTATGGTTCTAATTAACTATTCGTGCCCGATACTATTCCTTGAATCTACCTTATCTGCTCAGCTTTATTTATTCACCTATATTCTGTTTTTCCAAGTCCTCCTTCTTTTCCTTGTTGACTATATCCTTTTAGATATTGTTTATTTATATACTATATGGTTTAATATATAAAAAAATAGTTATATAAATAGAAAATTTTAGTGTTAAAATGTTAGAAGTTATTAATTAAATACAACATATTTAAAGAAATGATTATTGATTTATTAATAATGTTGAAAAGTATCTTGAGATAAATTGATAAATTTATGAATTATGGATTTAATGTTTTCAAATAGCTTCTTTGTAAATATAAGTAATGATGTAAATAATTGTTTTCAAATATTTTTCTTATATTTATAAAGGTGTTATTTAAACATATAAATGGTAATAAATTTTACAAATGGATTTTTGAAAGGTTTTAAAGTATATAAGATAATTGAATTGCAAATGAAGTTTTCAAATGAATATTTCAAGTAAAATTTATATAGTTTAAATTGATTGTTTATCCTTGTCTTTTAATCTATCTTTTTTGTCTGGTTGTTTCTATTCTCCTACCTCCTTCCTTTTCGGGGACGAAAAGTTTTGAGTGGGGGAGAGTGTAACGACCCATAAATTTTAATAGTTTTAATAATATAATTAATTGAAATTTTGTGAAATTTTTAAACAATAAAATTTGAAAATAAAAATTATTATTTGGAATACGTCTATTTAAACATAGGAACTGGTAAATTTTCGTCCGATAATATTGAAGTTTATTTTATTGTATAATTTTATTCAAACTCAAATCAGTTAATAATTGTCGGTAATAAAATGTTTTCCAAACTTGAATATTTTTATACAGTAAATTTCTAAATCTTCTTCTGAGTGAGATGCCATCTTTCGTTTTTCTAAATTTGGACTTCTATTGCTCCATTCATCTTATTTTCGACAAAATAACAGCATTTTCGGTACCGATTATCGACTTTTGATCGGATGATCGTACCACAGATATCTGTATAGCGTTTTGATCATCTCGTCGGGCTGATCTCAGCGGTATATTCCTTTCTGTATTTTTAGGTCCGGTATGCGACAGAAACGGAAAGACTGTGCGTCGTACCGTACCGAAATTTGTGACCTTTTGTTTCCTTTGTTTCTTCAAACTTGAAACGTGCTATGGAAACTAAATTAATTTGCCTTAAATGTTCAGCTGAATCATAGTCCAACCGTCACATATCATTTCAATTCTTCCCTGTTCATTGCTTTGAAATTGGTAACGGTTCAAAAAATGCTTTGTAAGAGTCAGCTGAATATAGGATGATGGTTACCATACCTTTTATTTTATATTTTTATAATTTGTTCTGTCAATCTCCTTCCATTGTTCTTTGCTTCTTCCACCAACATATTTTATTTATTCCTCTTCTTCAATTTTCCCGTGCTCCACCATTTTATTTCCATTATATTTTTCCACCTTCGTCATGCCTCCACTCCCTGACCAAGATTCGGCCTACCAGCCCTCGCATGGACTCGTCCTCCATGAACAAAACCCTCCGCATATGCAGAAAACAACAGCCGTTCCAAGCTTCTCCACAACCGCCCTCTTCTTCTGGCTCCTCCCATCACCGTGCATGCAACCTACCCATCCTCTCCTCCTTCTCACTGAACTCTCCGGCCGCCTGCCCTTCCTATCCGCCTCACACTTCCTATACCCGACCCAGGCCCGCCTCTCACATGCCGAGCCATCATCAGACCCGTGCTTCAGCCCCACAACCCATCAACCTGATCCACCACCCGTCCCTCCTCTCATCATACCCATCTCCGCATACACCTCCACTAGCCGCCACCTTCCTCCACGTGTAGGCTCTGCACGCCGGCCACTCTGCTTCTCTCTCTTCCTTCAGTATAGGTATGCGTGTTCTTATACATTGTGTTATATTCGAGTTTATTAATATATATATTTAGGGTATATTGGGTTGGTCATATTTTAGTTTTCTGTTAATAATTATTATAGGTTTGTATAAAATTGTCACTGTTAGCTATAAGCTTTCAGCACCTTTTGTAGTATAGAAGAAGATGTATATTTCAATGTTTTAAATTTTTGTTTACTGTTATAATGGGTTGGTACTCATATATTTGGAGTTGTGTTAGCATCGGGTATTATAAATTATATATATAGTGATTTATAATAATGCATATATATATATATATGTTTCCAAAGTATTTTGAACGCATGCTGTGTCTTGTTTTCTTAGATATGTATTAATAATTTTAATAATGATAATAATAATATTAGTGATAAGCTTATATTTTTTTTCTTACAAACATTGTTTTTAAATAAAGAAAAAGGGTACGCATGGTTTATGTATGTACTAGTTGAAGCCTGTTCCAATTGAATTCTATCTGTTGCTTTTTTTTAAGGGTTAAAGTATATATAGTTTTGTACATATAGTATATGCAAGTCATAAAAGCTATTTCCCTGATGTTTATATTTTGGTTTACAAATAGGCATGACCGTATGAGTCCACTTAATAGTGTTTCATGTGTGTTTATGTAAATGAGTTTATGGGAATTTTATTTGCATTTAAATTAGTTATCGATTTGAAATTATGTGTTTAAAAATTGATTTTACATACATATTTTCAGATGAACATGTATTATACATGTAAGAATTTTTCATTTTAATATGTATATATATGAGGGTTTGTTTCAAAATAAATAACGTACATATGTTTGATTATATATATATGTGTTTTATAACATTGATTTTTGAATTACATATTTAATTTAATATATATGTTTGAGTTTAGAATATGATCCTGTATATGTATATAGTTATATATAGTTAATATATAAATTCCCTTATATCAATTATCTTCATCGATCCAGTCTGATTGAATTCGTCGATTCCTATTTATCAGCTTTTGTCCGTCGTGCCTGTTTTCTTCATCGAATTCATACCCGTCTCACTTTGCTTTGGAATTTGTAGCTTGCTCCGTTGTCAAATCTCTCTAGCCTCGAAAGGTGAGCATCACTCACGATTTAACGTTCTTATATTTATTAAATTTGATTTCAATTGAAACGACAGTTGAAATATGCTGCTGTAGTTATTTAAATTGTTATATATGCTATTATCTATAACTGTTCACCTGTGGGATATGACACCATATCCTGCTGTTTATATTATATTGTTATTGATGATATATCTATGCCTGTTATATTATTTCTATATCTGTTATCACTCTGCAAGTTCCCTATTAGTATAGAAATCACTATGGGTTGAAGAGATACATACCCGAACGGACTTTAGAATAGGAGAAAATCGTTATGGGTTGAAATGATAAACCCAAACGATTTTCATTGGAATTGAAATTGGGATTACGGGTCGAAATGATATCGACCCGTATATATTTAAATTTCGGATTGAAATGATAAATATCCGTATCACTTAACCACATGATAAATATATATACAGACACCGTTGGTCCATATATATAAATATTTTGAAAATGAATTCTATGGTTTTGGAAAGAAATATATGGTTTTAAAATGTTGAGCCTTAAATTTTTATATATAAATGGGAATGATTGATTAAATACATATAATATGGTTGAGTATTTAAATTTATGTTTCAAAATAGATTTCAGTAATAAATTTGGATAAGTTAAGGTTGGGAAGATAATTTGAATTTAGTAAAGAATTTTATTTAATTAAACTGATTTAAAACTTATTGAAATTGGGATTTATGATATGATTTATAACTTGGGTTTGATTTAAATAATTTGATGAATATTTCTTGTTTAAATAAATTTAAGGAAGTATTTAGTAAATTGAAATTTAGGGCTAGTTAAATGATATTGAATCTATTAAGTTAATATTCCCTGATTAAATAATAATGAAGTTAAATCAAAAGCTATATGAAACTGTTAACTTTAACTTTGAAAATGTTGAATATTAAAGCCTTGAAATATATTGAAAATTTAAATAGTATATTTAGAACTGAATTGAATTGATAAATGGAGCTTGAATAAATTTGAATTTGGAATTTGAAGTTGATTTGAATCGATTTGCGAGACTTGAGAAAATTAAATGCTTTACTTTATAAATTAATTAATATATATACTATCTTGGAAAATAGTTGTATTTGAAATGAAATAATATTTGGGTTTTGAAGTATAAATTAAATTGAAATGACCACGGTGTTATAATGTATATTTCCACCTTGTAGATAGTTCTGAAGATCCTTAGAGGATGGTTATCCCAAACATCCTTTAAGTTACTTGTATTTCAGTTGATATTTCACTTGAGTTGGATTTATTTATATAAGAATGTTAATCCTGACTCGAGTGTTTTGTGTTTTGCTTTACGCTCGGGTCAGACCGAGTGATACAGCATTTGAGACTCACCCTTGGAGTTTGGAGCTTCCTTTGGAGATCCAACTATCGCCTCAGCTTTCAGCTCTTCTAGTTGAGTTGTCCAGAGAAGTCATCTGTTGTACTGGAGACTTCACTACATTTGAGATATTCTGTTGTATTTTATTTCTAACTCTGATGTTTATATAGTAGCTTCATGAACTACTATTTTATCTATTCCGCTACGTATTATTGTATTACTCTGTGTCTGTGATTCTGTGATTGATTTATTTACTGTATATGCTGAGTTTTGCCAAATTTAAATTAACAATCTATTGTTTTGAATTATTCAAGTCCGACATGTGTGGATTTATTGTCGATTTGAATGATCCAAAATAGCGGATCGTTACAGTTTTCATTTCCTTTTCTATATTTTAAGAATTTCTTGAAATTTTTGGCAATAAATTCTAAATCCTCATTTTCAGACTCTGATTCTTCCTTTTCTGCGTGAAAGGCCACATTTTTTCTTTCCTGTGTTTGATCTTTCTTAGCTTGCATGTTAACTTCATAAGATATAAGGTTTCCAATTAATTCTTCTGGTTTCATTGTAGATAGATCGTTTGCTTCTTCGATTGCTAAGACTTTTCTCTCCCATTCATCAGTGAGTGAATTTAGAACTTTAGATACAATTTCAAAATCCGTGTATTTTTCTCCTAGTCCTATTAAGGCATGATGAATGTCTTGAAATCTCGAGTACATGTCATTGATGGATTCATTCTGTCGCATTCTAAAGTTTTGGAACTGGTTCTTTAGCATGGAAATCTTTGTTTGTTTGACCTTGTTTGTGCCTTCATGTATGGTTCTAAGTGTACTCCATATCTGATGTGCAGTAGTACAAATGCTAACACGATTGAACTCATTTCTATCCAAAGCGCAAAATAACATATTCATAGCTTTGGCATTTTCACTAGCTTCATTCTTCTGAGTATGTGTCCATGTAGAATAATCAGTTGTGGGTACAACGAGTTCTGCTTGAGTTGCATTCCAGGCTTCAAAGCTTGTTGCTTGCATATAAATCCTCATCCTTGTAGCCCAATAATTATAGTTTAGTCCATTGAATAGAGGGGGTCTTTGAGTAGATTGTCCTTCAGCAAATGTAGAGTTATAGGCAAATGTTGTGCTTGTGTTGTTTTCCATATTATCAATATGTCAAATAATGGTGTAATGGTTATAGGACGACCTTGCTCTAATACCAATTGAAAGAGTCTATGCGGTAGGATCGTATAATATGGAATAGTGAAATGGTCTAGGTAGATAGTAGTAAGCAGTAAGTAAAGTAGACACCAAGACTTTATACTGGTTCGGACCTCTTGTCCTACGTCCATTCCCTAAGCTCCTCTTAGGAATTTAACTAACCAACAGCCCTCACTTAACCCGGAGGAATAGGTTTACAACTTACCCGAACAACCGAACGGGATTTCTGGCCTCAACTACCGAAGAGGACTTCAACTAGATACTAAAAGTATTTCTGACTTGTTGTGTTCTTGATAACACTAATGAGTCAAATTGAGTACAACTTTCCTATCATCTTATCCTCGAGAGTATACAAAGTGTTTGTGAAGATTTAGGAAATGTGAATTGCTATGAATCAAAAGGTGTTATAGTTAAAACAGAGATTCAAGCAATTGAAGTGGTTTGTGATTGCTTTTGAAAACTTAAGAAATCTGAAAGTATGTTCAAGAAAATAGAAAGATTAAAGCAATTAGAATTGGTAATTTGCAAATGTTAAAACCATGTATTTATATGTGGAGAAGAGATGCATTTGTTTGCTAGAGGTGCAGGCAAGAGATGCTTCTATTTCCATTGGAGAATGGTTGCAACTCTTGGGAGGAAGAAGGTGTCCTTTCAGAAAAAATTTGCAGTTACAAATTCAGTCGACTGAGCAGGATATTCAGTCGACTGAAAATATATAGGAAAATTTTCAGCAATGCTTTCAGTCGACTGCACACTAAATTCAGTCGACTGAAACTGTGCATATTTGTAATTCTGTGCCAGTTTCAGTCGACTGGCCATGCCTGTTCAGTCGACTGAACTATAAAAATCTTCACAGTGAATGTGTGCATAAAAATGAAGTTTTACGGATGTGTTTTAATGTTCGTGCAAATCTCTTGAGGATATATTTTAACAAATAATCTAGACTTTAGACCTATAAAAATCATACTTATGTTTATCATTGGTCTTCATCGATCTTCCTTTAGCTTTGCACATATCTCTTCCTTTTTGTTGAAGCACATTGTCATTGATCAAAATCTTAGCGTATCAACAAAATCTTTTATTTTGGTCTAATTTATAGAAAATAGAGCGGATAATCTTTTTAGATGTGATTCCAACAATTGGACATAGAATGGAATATTCTAGTGAAGATATATAACTAGAATATATTTGATAAAAGTAGATATCGGTGCGTAATTTAATGTGCTTATAATAATTAAATAAAAAGTTAATAATTATGCGTACACGTAATATTCGCGTTAGGATAAATAATTAATGAGAAAGGAATTTAGAAGGTTTGTAACTCTAATACATGGGAAATGAACGATAATAAATATGAGAGTTTCAATAATTTGATAGGGTAAATAGATTAATGGAACTGATAAGTAAAGAAGTTGTATTAATAGCTACGGAATTTTTAAAAAAGTTACTAATTTGAAATTTGTAATCATATAAAAATGTCTTAGGAAATGTCCATTAGAATTTTACGGATAAATTAACATTTATGAGCATAAAAAGGGGATTTATATTTAAATAATTATTTAAGGTAAATCTTATTGCATTAAATAAAAAAGGAATTAGTAAACTAGGTCCATTGTCTACCTATGACAATATAAGTAATGATTTAGGATGGTTAATTGGACTTAGTAAGTTAGTGATACGAGGTTAATAGAGTTACTTGACGAAAGACTGCCCTTCACTTTGAGGCTACCAGTAGTCGGTGCACTTATTACTGATATAAGATATCACTAATCCTAGGACCCATGAAGACGTGAGAAATTGGGCCTTCTTTATTAATTGAAAAGTATTAAACGGTCTAAATTTGGAACTAGGAGCGGTGAGTGTATTTCCATAGGGGTTCGCTTCTAGTTTGAGGTATTAAGTGGCCGTATGGTCCGCCTCTCTCCTAAAAGGAAGTATTAAGTAACCTAGTGAGATTCCAAATAAATAAGGATATCTCTAAAAGGGTTTACTTTAGCGTTGAGATATTAAGTGGCTGTAGGGCCCGCCTCCCTACCGAGAGAAGTAACTTAATGAGATTCTATATTTATAATTAAGAGTGATAGTGGATATCTCGAGAAGGATTCGCTTTGGGTTTAAGGTATTAAGTGACTGATCTAACGGTTCGCCTCTCTCCTAAAAAGAAGTATTCAGTAACCTAGTGAGATTCCAAGTGATGTCAGCTAGATAGTACCGGTGAGGAGTCCGCCTTAGGGTTAGGTATTAAATGATAAAGGCCTACCTATAAATAGGTGTTAAATGGTCAGGTGTCTGTCTAGTCCTTATTAATGAGGTATTAAGTGGCTTGGGTACATTCTCTCACATTGCTAAGGTCGTAATAACGATAGTACCAATGAGGAGTCCGCCTAAGGATAGGTATTAAGTGACGTAGGACCCACCTAAAATATATGTATTAAATGGTTAGAAGTCCGCCTAGTCCTTTTTAAGACGCGGTAATAGTTAGACATTAAATGTCGGAAGCCTTAAATAGTAGTTAGAGGTCTTTATAGCAAGGACCCACCGACCATTAACAACATTGTTAGAAAACCACGTTTGGAATAGATCTAAAATGATGGGGTCTACCTTGATTGAGGTCTTAAATGGCAGGTTCTACCTTCTTCACTTTTAAAAGTATTTTGTGATAATTATAGAATCCCTCTTCATATTTAGAAATACTAAGTGGCAAATGGGTTTGGAAGTATTGGGTGGTTGATAAGGCTTCATCGGTATTTTGTACCTTGGGAAGGGGTAAGTAAGTAATCATGTGTGCGATGCATGGTTAGATTAGAATTGCTAACCTTAATAGAAATAAAAATTAAATGGAAGCGAATTTGTATATGTTTATATTATGGAGAGTATATAGATTTTCCAGTCACCATGTTGTTCTGACCCCTTCTCATTATAACACACAAGATATATTTAGAGAAACAGGTCACTAGAGCTGGATGTGCTTTGTTGTTGGAGAAGTCTTCTTTTCTCTCACGCTCGATGTTGATGTAACAATCTGTTATCCAAGGAATACCATAAATTCCAAGGTAGTAGTTATAGTCAGTATTCTTATCCTTTTATTGCTTCCACCGTGAGTATAGATTTCTATCAATCACAGATAGTGCTCATGCTAATTTGCAGGTACCAAATCCAACGATCTATGCTTTGATAGTCTTGGATTTCGATTTTTGTCAAAATTTAGACCCATTAAGGTATGGGTTGTAACAATCCCGGCGTCTTTGATAAAGTTTCCCAATGATTCTTTGTAAAGTAATAGTAATTTTACTTAAAAATATTAGAAGGTATAAATATTTTTAAAAAAAGAAAAAAAGAATTTGTGAACTAAGATTTTTCTTTGGACAGTTCAAGGAACGAGTCTTAATATTTTGTGATGATCTGAATAATATTCTATCCGACAATTGGGTATTTTCTTAGGTAGATGTGATAGTGCACTTATTAAATTATTCTCTTTGTCATTGTACAGTCGAAACGAGTTCGAATCCGAATGAATCCAAAGCATATGGCTAATAAAAATTTTGTTAAAAACTATTTATCTAGAAATATATATACATATATATAGTATTGTTTCCAAAAAGGATTTGAAAGTAGTAATTTTTTTGATTAACTAGTTCGAGTGACTCGAAAGTGACTAAAAATGGACAGGAGATGTGTTCACTTCTCTTGAGTATTATCCTTCTTGTTAAGGGAATATATGATACTATTTGATAGTACCTAGTTCCTTGATATCATTTTAGGGTTATTCGGGCTATATGTATATTTCTTTTAGGTTGAATATAAACTATCATTCAAAATGTTCTTGAATAAAATCTGGGTATTTGGCTCCTAAGTTTTCAAAATAATATGGTATATTGATTAAAGAGTAAGTTAACAAATGTAGTTTAATTGCGTTAAACTTAATAAGGATGTTTAATAAACTATGTTTTATTAAATCGTGTCTTTTGACTTTAATACCTAGGAGGTTAGAAATTACTTTATGTTATTGGACCGGCTAATAAACATTTTTACATTGGAGGTATCTAAGAAAAAGTAGACTCTAGGACCGAGTTTGGACAACGTAAACTGTACGTAGATCATTTTCCCTTTTCACATATTCTCGATCCAAGATTCAAGTACATGACTTGAGGTGACCTACACTGCTTCGAATAAGGATTTATCACCCGATATTAGATGGCAAACACTAGGTGAGGGTTCTTAATATGGAACCAAAGTTTTCTATCATAGTATATTGCTATGTAAGGAGAACGGAGTTTTCATTAAGATGTCTGATCGGAGTCCGCACTAAGGAATCAGGTGAGCGATACTAGTTTGGAAGTAAAGCTATGTACTCGAGTGAGTGATCGAATCAGATTTCATGCGTAGATGATCTATGTACATCTTACAGATTGATGTATAGTGTTAGGTGTTCCAGGGCTGGTTTGTTTTTCTAGGGTTAGGGCTGTAATAAAATTTCAGGGTCGAAATTCTTTTAAGAAGGAGAGTGTAACGATCCGAAATTTCACTGCTTTGGTTTACGAGTATTTAATTAATTTTAACTATTCAAATAATAGATTGTATAATTAAAATAGAAATCTTTTAAATAATAATTAGTGGTGGTAAAATAGTTTTCAAACTTTGTTTACAAAAATATCTAGTTCGAAGGAAAATAAAAAATGTGCCCTGAATTCGTTTTTTGAATTTTCTACTTTTCGTCGACTAAAAGTTGTCGAGAATGTGGGAACTCTAGTGTAAGTAAATATATACATCCATGCATAGATAAGTTAAGATATGTTTGTACATATACACACATTTACTCAAGTAATATCTAAAGTGAGATGTGACATTTCATGTAAATATAAAATGATAGAATTAAAAGATGCCTTAGGAAACATAAATGCATGTTTAAACATATTGGCTAAGCATAAAAAAGGGAGGACATGTTGGGGGCATGAGGTACAAGGGTGGAGGGAGCATGTTGTGGTGGCATATGGAGGGTGAAGGGTAAAGTACAAGGGCAGTAAGGTAATTTAACATGTCTCATTTATAAAAAACCAATTTTCTATTTTTCTTCCTCTTTTTTTCATTTGATTCCCATTTCAAAACCTCCTACACCTTTTCAAAGTTTTCTAAAAGCATTTCATGGCTTCCATTTAGTTTTCAAAGTTTGAAAAGTCATTTCTTTCTACTTCTAATTCATGAAAACCTTAGTTTAAACGCCTTATTCCTACAACCTTCTCTTCTTCAGAGCAAGCCATAAACTCCTCCGCCAAGCTATGGTCGATCCATACATGTCATGGCCGAAACTATTTTGGCCTCTAAAGTTACCAAATCTTCAGTTTTCCTAGCTAAAAGTAATGGTCTAAGTCCAATTCAAGTCATAATGTAAAGTTAGTTGATTTGGTAGCTTTTTGGTGAGTAAAGCTCCCTTCATTTCATAAAGTTTTTAACTTTAATTTTCGCGTACTTGGTTGCTAAGTTTGATGTTTGTTTGAATAAGATAGATATTGATTTGTATTTGTATGTGTATGCTTGAAAGTGATGTTGTTTAGCCTTGTAAATAAAAGTTAAGTTCGACTCTTATTAATCAAACTTAATTTTAACTTAAATTTGACTCTTTATTCATTAATTATGGAATTTCATCTTGTCTGTTTTTATGTACTCAAACTTCATTAATTTACAATTCACATAACATTATAGCACAAGTCATTGAAAATGAATTATTTTTGGAATACCAAACAGAATACCAAACAGATGTTGACATTATTCACATAACTTCATTAATCTACATATTTATCTAACTTATATTAACTTTTTGCTGCATTTTTTAAAATATTAAAGTATTAGTTATATACATGTGGCTAATCACCTCTCTACCACTTCTTTCGAATGAATGTATCATTTTATAATAAGACAACTTTAATGGAATTTACTTATAATACTTGCATATAAGTTCGAATATATCATGTATGTTAAGTATTGATTAAATACTAATTTTCTAATATATTAGCATTTAAAGAGATGAAATATGCAATTAATTAATTTATACTCAATGTAAGGTGAATAAATTATAATTTGGTCTTTAGTTATCTTGAATTTAAATTAAATGGAATAAAAAGTACTTAATTCATTTATATTAATTCCTTTAGTTGTTATGATATTATTCCGGACGATCTTTCCAATTTAAAGTTACTCGTAAACAATAAGAATAACAGAATTTATACTCTATAATTATCTACAAAAAACTTCAAATGACAAAAAAAGATTAATACAACAAAACATGTCATGGTACGTTAACTTCATAATCAAAAATTGTATTAAAGCCTATGTTGATAGAGAAAGATAACATTAGATTTCACTGGGAATAAGTAAAGTTTGACTAAATTACACGAAATCAATTATTATGTAGAATAAATATTTAAACTAAACTTTCCACAAAATTTCAAGTTTTATATCGAAGTAGAAAAAAGTACTACTTTAACTTTAACTCTAATAGATTATACGAAAAACCTGAAGGTTGCTCCATACAAACTTATTAATTAACCAATACTGGCCAGCAAAATAAATGAAAAAAAAATCATAATCATGCAATTGAATATTCAATGTTCAACTGTACATATAAAAAATCAAATAAAAATAGAATTTGACAAAACACTTATGAATAAGAAAATACTTTACCTGTAATGAATATTATTAAAGGACAAAAGATTCTGTATTTTCCATCCTGAATGGATCTGGTAGACTCCTACGAAATTGATGAAGGATGTCAAATTCACAAATATGCTAATCAAAATAAAGGTCTGAAGTAAACAAACTATTTGGATAAAAAATCGAATAAAATGTCTACAGTTTAATATTTAGAAAAAAAAGAAATAAAATAACCACAAATTAAAAAATAAGGAACAAAACTTTAAATGAAACTTAGTTAATCCAGTAAGCAAGGTCCTTTTGGAGGCTTTTAGATAAAACCTCTAGCCGCTAAAGTAATAGGTAGAAACACAATCATTGCAAAACTTGAGTAAAATCTTAGAAAACTATAAGGTAAATAAGAACATGAAAACCTATGTATGAATTAAAACAAATTCTAATCCTATAAAAAGTTTGCTAAGATTGATTAAATTGTTTAGAAAGAACTCAATTTCTATTTTGTTTGCGAACCGAAGATTTAAAATTATATATACAAATAGGAAGAGGGAAAGAGAAAAAATTGTGAAAAGCCATAAAATGAGGATGGAAAAGCAAGAGAAGATAATAAAATTACTGAAATATGGTTTAAAAATATTAAAAATGTAGAGAATATAAATAGACAGTAAATAGATTATGGGGAATATATAGAGTAGATAGAATAGATAGAATGTATAGATTAGATAGAATTGATTGAATGAATATTCAATTAGGGAAATGAAGTGTTTATGGTATTTTTTTCAAATTAATCGTTTTGTTTGGTTTATAAAAGGTGAATAATAATGTTGATTTTAATGACAGAAGGACAAATTTAGAAGAATGCCCAAATATTGTTCATGTTGTGGTTTAGAAGTGAGAAAGCATATTGTTCACAATATTCATAAACTATCATAATTATGCTTAAGATTAGGAAAAGAAAATTGTTAAATGAAAATGTGGAGGATTTATGTTTCAATGAAAGGGAAAAATTATACGTTATTGCTGTGCTGGGTATAACTTTAAAATAAGGACGATATTAAAGTCGAATTTGGTTATTTTTAAAAGAGGAAGATGGACTTTAATGTAATATTTGAGCTGGGATTGATGAATATTAAGCAATTGAGAACAAAGTAAAGAAGAAGAGAGATAAATAGTAACCATATATTGGACTTCATGCATAATATGATAGATAACTGAGAAAAAATTAACACAAATGACAAAGAATTAAACATTTTATACATAAATATACTAACAAATAATTAATATTAGATAGAAGTGACAAAATGAATAAAATATGCAGAACAAATAAGCTAGGGAAACAAAAAGCTTTTGACATGATGCAAATTGAATTATGGCCTGCGATAAGCAAGATGAAATGAAAAATGGAAAGGTGTAAGATTTATGTTTTAGTGGAAAAATGTAAAATGTAATTAGTGTGGTGGGTCAATCTTCTTTAAATGAAGATGATTTTAGAATAAAATTTTAATAAATGTTCTAAAAAGAAGATAAATGCTAATGGAAAATTTAAGCTTGAATTTATGAAAATTAAGCAATTGGAATGAGAATAAAGGAGGAAATAGATAAATTTTAACTCTATTTTGAGCTGCTTATATAATAGATTCAACAAACTTTCAATGAGGAAGATGTACTTTAATGTAAAGCTTCTTATACTCGCATAAATAATGTAAAACTTCTTATATTATAGAATAGATGAGAAAAAATAATGCAGATGGCCAAAGATTGACCATTTTACTTATAATTATCGTAATTATATATAGATATGTTAATAAATAATAGGAAGTAGATAGAATGGATGGAACAATTGGAGTATGTAAAAGGATGGAATGGAATTGTAACGACCATTATTTTTGGGTCTTCGAATTTGAATATTTAATCTATTTAAATATTCGGATTTGAATTAAATTATAATAAAATCTATGTTTCAGATTTAGATTTGATTTCTAATGACGTATTTATAATTTAATTTATAGAATTTTTCCATAATTTTTTATTTGGAAAATAAGTAAATTTTCGTTTGATGTATTTTAAGGCAAACGCTGACATTTTGAGATTTTATGAAATTTAATAACTTGTTTATTTTATCGTTGCTTTGTGACCGTGTAACGTTATTGTACACGATCGTCTTTTGTTTTCTGTCATAAGCGACCCATACACGGACGCGATATTATGTGATGGGGTACCCAAAAATCTTTTAAGAAAATCAACATCCATAGAGTACACGTTACAACCACTTTTTGTTCTCCTGGTCTATCCTTCTCCCTACCCTGCTCCATGCCTTGCCAAGATTCTTGCCTTCAAATGAAAGATTTGTTGTTTCCCATATATATTATCATAATGATCTAAATAAATGGAAAATATTTCCGTTAAACAATTATTTAAAAATACCAGTACGTATTTTATTTTATTGATGTTATTATTTGTAATTAAAACATATAAAAAAAAATATTATTAAATTGAATAAAAAATTGCATTGTATTTTGAAGCTGATAATGCAAAAATTGAAAAATGTAAGTTATTGTTCAATTAAACAAATAGCTAACGGTTGTGGATTGACAAAAAATGAAACCAAAACCGTAAGCGAATTGAGAAAATACTCGAATTGCGTTACTCCACGCATTTTTATCATCTAAAACAATATATAATATGTCACATTCGGGGTTATGTATATAAAAAGGTCTCGACAACCATAATTACGGTTATATAACTTTACATACGGTTCCCAAACCATAACTTTGGTTACAGAACCCCTTCATTCAATCCATCTGATAGGAGTGATCGAATTGAGACAACACTTGAACCGCATTACACCACATATTTTTTCATCTAAAACGGTATAATATATGTTACGTTCGGACACGGTTCCTTTAAAAACTTAGTTAACGTGTGTCTCAACAAATTCAATGCGAAAAAACCACAGCTGTCGTTTATGGACTAATACCCCTGTTTTTATCTCATTGGAACATATTTCATGGTTATACTTACAGTATCTTCTATTATTAAAATAATATTACTAAATGATTAATATTTTCGTGAAAAATTCATCGAAAGTTATAGTTAGACGATATTAAATACGTTGCACAATTTTTTTTGTATACTCAGTTTGCAATATCCTTTATCATAATGGTCTAAATAAATGACAAATATTTCTTTTAAAAATTTATTTATAAATACCAATAAGTATTTTATTTTATTGATGTTATTATTTGTAATTAAAACATATAAAAGTAATTATTACTAAATTGAATAAAAAATCGTATAGCATTTTGTAGCTGAAAATGCAAAAATTGTAAAATGTAATCTTATTGTTCGACTAAACAAACAGCTAACGGTTGGGGATTGACAAAAATGAAATCAAAATTGTAAATGAATTGAGACAATACCCGTATTGCATTATTTCACGTATAGTTTTCATCTTCTTAAAAAGGTCTTAGACAACTATAATTACAGTTATATAACCATGCACACGGTTATATGACTATACATACGTTTCCCGAACCATTATTATGGTTACAGGAACCCATAATTGAGTCCAGCACGTAGGAATGATCGAATTGAGACAACACTCGAACTGCATTACACCACGTATTTTTTCATCTAAAACGTTATAATATATATCACGTTCGGACGCGGTTCCTTTAGAGACTTAGTTAAAGCGTATCTAATCAAATTCAATACCGAAAAAACCGCAACTGTCGTTTATGGACTAATACCCCTGTTTAACCTCAATGGAACATATTTCGTGGTTATACTTACAGTATCTTCTATTATTAAAATAATATAAATAAATTATTAATATTTTCGTGAATAAACCAATGAAAGTTATAATTACACGATATTAAATACGATGCAAAAAAAATTTTATACTGATTTTGCAATATCTTTTATAATAATAATCTAAATAAATGACAAATGTTTCCGTTACACATTTATTTATAAATACTAGTAAATATTTTATTTTATTGATGTTATTATTTGTAATTAAAACATATAATAAAAATAACTATTAGTCTATAAACGACTGCTGCGGTTTTTACGACATTGAATTTGTTGAGACACGCGTTAACTAAGTTTTTAAAGGAACCGCGTCCGAACGTAACATATACGTGGAGTAACACAATTCGAGTATTGTCTCAATTCGCTTACGGTTTTGGTTTCATTTTTTGTCAATCCACAACCATTAGTTGTTTGTTTAATTGAACAATAACTTACATTTTTCAATTTTTGCATTATCAGCTTCAAAATACTATGCAATGTTTTATTCAATTTAATAATAATTATTATTTTTATATGTCTTAATTAAAAATAATAACATCAATAAAATAAAATACGTACTGGTATTTTTAAATAAATGTTTAACGGAAATATTTGTTATTTATTTAGATCATTATGATAAAGGATATTGCAAACTGAGTATATAAAAAAATTTGTGCAACGCATTTAATTTTGCATAACTATAAGTTTCGTTGTTTTTTCATGGAAATATTAATAATTTATTTATATTATTTTAATAATTGAAGTTACTATAAGTATAACCATGAAGTATGTTCCATTGAGGTCTAAATAAGGGTATTAGTCTATATAACCGTAATTATGGTTGTGGAGACTTATTTACATCTCGCTGGAAAAAAATACGTGAAGTAATACAATTCGAGTACTTCCTCAATCCGTTTACGGTTTTGGTTTCATTTTTGGTCAATCCCCAACCATTAGCGGTTTGTTTAATTGTACAATAAGATTCCATTTTACAATTTTTGCATTATCAACGACAAAATACTATACAATTTTTTATTCAATTTAATAATAATTATTTGTATATGTTTTAATTACAAATAATAACATCAATAAAGTAAAATACTTAGTGGTATTTATAAATAAATTTTTAGCGGAAATATTTGTCATTTATTTAGATTTTTATCGCAAAAGATATTTTATGCTGAATTGTAAAAAAAATTGTGTAACCGTAATTAGGTTTTGGTACGTTTTTCCCCAACCACCTCTTTAACAGTGCCCGGATGTGACATATTTTATATCGTTTTAGATGAAAAAATACATGGAGTAATGCAATTCGAGTATTGTATCAAATCGTTTACGGTATTGGTTTCATTTTTTGTCTATCCCCAACGTCTAGCAGTTTGTTTAACTGAACAATAAGATTACATTTACAATTTTTTCATTTTCAGCTACAAAATACTATGCAATTTTTTATTCAATTCAATAGGATTTCCTTTGAGTGCTTTCAGTAGTCTTTCTCAAAACGTGATATTAAATACGCAGCTGTCTCAAGGAATATTTTCATGAAAAAACCAACAAGAGTTACAGTTCCACGTATTTATTTCGTCTAAAACGATATAAACTATGTCACATTCGAGCCAACATGGGGGTAATGTAAAAAATAATTATACAATTTTTTATTCAATTTAATAATAATTATTTGTATATGTTTTAATTACAAATAATAACATCAATAAAGTAAAATACTTAGTGGTATTTATAAATAAATTTTTAGCGGAAATATTTGTCATTTATTTAGAATTTTATCGCAAAAGATATTTTATGCTGAATTGTAAAAAAAATTGTGTAACCGTAATTAGGTTTTGGTACGTTTTTCCCCAACCACCTCTTTAACAGTGCCCGGATGTGACATATTTTATATCGTTTTAGATGAAAAAATACATGGAGTAATGCAATTCGAGTATTGTATCAAATCGTTTACGGTATTGGTTTCATTTTTTGTCTATCCCCAACCTCTAGCTGTTTGTTTAACTGAACAATAAGATTACATTTACAATTTTTTCATTTTCAGCTACAAAATACTATGCAATTTTTTATTCAATTCAATAGGATTTCCTTTGAGTGCTTTCAGTAGTCTTTCTGAAAACGTGATATTAAATACGCAGCTGTCTCAAGGAATATTTTCATGAAAAAACCAACAAGAGTTACAGTTCCACGTATTTCTTTCGTCTAAAACGATATAAACTATGTCACATTCGAGCAAACATGGGGGTAATGTAAAAAATAATTATACAATTTTTTATTCAATTTAATAATAATTATTTGTATATGTTTTAATTACAAATAATAACATCAATAAAGTAAAATACTTAGTGGTATTTATAAATAAATTTTTAGCGGAAATATTTGTCATTTATTTAGATTTTTATCGCAAAAGATATTTTATGCTGAATTGTAAAAAAAATTGTGTAACCGTAATTAGGTTTTGGTACGTTTTTCCCCAACCACCTCTTTAACAGTGCCCGGATGTGACATATTTTATATCGTTTTAGATGAAAAAATACATGGAGTAATGCAATTCGAGTATTGTATCAAATCGTTTACGGTATTGGTTTCATTTTTTGTCTATCCCCAACCTCTAGCTGTTTGTTTAACTGAACAATAAGATTACATTTACAATTTTTTCATTTTCAGCTACAAAATACTATGTAATTTTTTATTCAATTCAATAGGATTTCCTTTGAGTGCTTTCAGTAGTCTTTCTCAAAACGTGATATTAAATACGCAGCTGTCTCAAGAAATATTTTCATGAAAAAACCAACATGAGTTACAGTTCCACGTATTTCTTTCGTCTAAAACGATATAAACTATGTCACATTCGAGCCAACATGGGGGTAATGTAAAAAAGTCACCACAACCATAATTACGGTTATATAACTGTACGTACGGTTCCCGAACCATAATTATGGTTACATAACCCATAGCAAAACCCAAAAGGTAGGAATGATCGAATTGAGATAACACTCGAACCGCATTACACCACGTATTTTATCATCTAAAACGGTATAATATATGTCACGTTTGGACGCGGTTCTTTAAAAACTTAGTTAACGCATACCGAATCATATTCAATCCCGAAAAAACTACAGTTGTCGTTTATGGACTAATACCCTTGTTTTGAACTCAATGGAACATATTTCGTGGTTATACTTGCAGTATCTTCTATTATTAAAATAATATAAACAAATTATGTAACGACCCGTAAATTTCAGTGGTTTTATTTATTTAATTAATTGAATTTTTGTGAAATTTTAAACAATAAAATTTTGAAATATAAACTTGATATTTTGGATACGTCTAATTTAACATAGCAACTGATAAATTTTCATCAATTAATATGGAAGTTTATTTTCTAGTGTAATTTTACTTCAATTTATATTAGTTAAAAATTTGATGGTAATAAAATATTTTCCAAACCTGAATATTTTTCTATAGAAAAATTGTAAATCATTTTCTCAGTGAGACGTCATATTTCGTTTCTCCAAATTTTGATTGTTATTGATCCGTTTATCTTATTTTCGACGAAATAGTAGCATTTTCGTACCTATATCGACTTTTGATCGGATGATCATACCATTGATCTCTATATACCGTTTTGATCGTCGCGTCGTGCTGATCTTCGCAGTATATTCCTTTGTCTGTTTCAACGTTCGGAGGACGGCGAAATCTATAAAGTATCGGACTGTATCAGTACTCGTTTTAAAACCTTTTGGGATCCATCTGTCCTTTTACCTACCTACCAGTTGAGATCGAACAACTTTTGGTATCTTCAGAATTTAATATTTGTCTTTTGTTATTCCATTGGTTAAATTTATTTATGGTTCTAGCTCATTTGTTTCCTTCTCTTTAATATTATTCTATCCATTCGAAAAGAATGAACGGAACTGTGCCTTTTCTTTTTTTCCACGAAACAGGGCCGTGTTTTTCCTCATTTTTCACGAAGCAAGGCTCGCTGCTTCTTCTTCCAACCCCTACCCGTGCCTTCCCACTTTTGACCCGTGTTCAATCCCTTCAACCTCTCGCCGATAAGCCCACACCATCAGCCTCCTCTTCTCGCAACCTCCTTCGCCGAGCTCAGGCCAAGTCACCATCAACTACTTCGGGTTTCTCCCGTATGTATATATGTGAGTTCATTTTTCCTCTGATAGCTTTATATATATACATATATGTGTTGTTTCAAGAATTTTTCATATGAGTTTTATTAAATCTCGTTTACCGTTAATTTATATATATGCATCGGTATGCATTCAAGTTATATATATTTAGGATAATATGTATAGTATATATATATAGTTCTACTAATAGTTTGGATATATTTATTATGTGAGTGTACTATATATGTATTTGTTTATATTAATATGCACGAGTTGTTTCCATATGAAAATTTTAAGTTTATAAAGCATAATAAGTTATGGAAGTTACTTAAAGTTATAAAAACTATGTTAGTAGTATACAGTTATACCCTGTTGGATATTAAAGGATATACATATAGTTTATATAGATTTGGATATGAAAAGTTATATAGTTTTAAAACAATTGTTTGGTTGTATAGATGTTAGCTATATATATATATATATATATGTTAGTCTATACTGATCCTATCATATTTTAGTAGAAGTTAAGCTATATTTTGAAACAGTTTTAATATATGTTCATATATCTGATTTTCAATATTTGAGCTTAAGGATAATGATTTTGAAATCTTTACATTTTTACTATTTGTCTTAAACCAAAATACTGAATTTTTATGTATATTATATATGGTACGCATGTACACAGCATTGATAAATATAGGTTTCTTGCAAAGTTTTATATATATTGAGTTGTACTTAGTCTCATGGGTTCTGTTCGTACAGTTTATTTATATATGTTGAGTTATACTTAGCATTTGACAGTTCTGTTTACAAAGTTTCACTCTATATTTTACAGTTTATATATATATATATGTTGTATATTATATGTGTGCATTTAATTTGGTATATACATATAAATATCTTGCAAATGTATTTGCCTAATATTCATATATATGTTTCGACTGTTAAGTTTAAAAATATATACATTTGTCTAAGTTTGGTTCTTTGTTCGGTCTATAACAATGTCAGTTCTGTTGTCCATATTTAGATATTTTTATAATGTAGGATATTGTTTTTTTTACAATAGATATTTTCCTATATACTAGTTATATTAGAGCACATGAGTTTGGATTCTAAAAATATATATATATATATACAGATTTTTGTTTATGGGTGTTAGGATTTAAATTATTGATTTGGAAAAAAATTATATATATATATATATATTTAAATATAGGTTAAGAATTTGTTTTAAAGTAAAAATCTTTATATATATATTTTGATCAGTTATACTTTGATGGTCCTGATTTGTTTTATTTTTTATTTTTTTATCAATTCCTATCTATCAACTCGACTAATTCGTGCCAACCCTGCCTTGCATTGGATTTGGTCTATTTCATAATTCAAATCATAGCCGGTTGTGTTGTCTATCTTCTTGTGTTCTCTAGCCTCGGAAGGTGAGCAATCACTCACGATTAACGTTTTATATTTATTAAATCTGATTTCAATTGAAACGACAATTGAGATATACTGCTGTTAGTTATTTACATTATTGTATATATGCCATTATCTGTATTTGTTCACCTATGACATCTGACACCATTATCTGTTATTTATACTGATGATATATGCATGTTACTGTTGTTATATTATTATCCTATCTGTTATCACTCTGCAAGTTCCCTGTTAATATAGAATTCACTATGGGTTGAAATGATACATACCCGAACGGACTTTAGAATAGGAGAAAATTGTTATGGGTTGAAATGATAGACCCAAGCGATTTTCATTTGAATTGAATTTGGGATTGCGGGTTGAAATGATATATACCCGTATATATATTTTAAATTGTGGATTGAAATGATAAATATCCGTATTACTTGACCATAGGATAGAAAATTATATACAGACACCGTTGGTCTATATATAAATGTTTTGAAAATGATTTCTATGGTTTTGAAAAGAAATATATGGTTTTGATAAATATTGATTTTAAAGATTCATTAAATTTGATTAATAAAGTTGATAAATAATATGTTTATGTATTTATTTAATATCTATATTTTCAAATATAGAATTTATAATGATTCAAAATTGATTGAAATTATATTTATTTAAGAATTATACTTAAATAAGTTTGATTTGAAATGTATTGAATTTGAAATTTAAAGAAGTGTTTTACAACTTGAAATTTGAAAAGGTGACTTAAATGGATATTTCAAACTTATATATATTTAAATGGGATATTTTGTTTATTTAAATTTGTAAATTGAAATTGTATTTAAATGATATGGAAATGATTAAGTTAATATTTCAAAATAAATAATTGTAAAGTGAATCTGATATGTATATAAATTTACCGAATTTAGTTTTGAAATGTTGAATATTTAAAAGCTTTAAAATATATTGAAATTGAAATGGCTTGTTTTATGGTTCAAATATGTATTCGAAATCGATACTTTGAGATGGTTTATTTAGAAACTAAATCGAATTGAAATTGATGATTTGAAATTTGATTAAAATTGAAATTTGGAATTTGAGTTGATTTTGAATCAATTTTTGGAATTTGAGGAAGCTATTTTTATATTAAGTCTTTTAAAACTATATCTAAAACTATTTATATTTTACTCTATAAATTATTTTAATATAAACTATTTTTATATAAACCATTTTCAATATAAATTATTTTATTATAAACTATTTTAACCTATAACTATTTTATATAAGCTATTTTTATTTTATAAACTATTTTTTTTATAATTTTAATATCTAAACTGTTAAGGGGAAAGTGTTATGGATTCCAAAATGTATTGATTTCAAAGGGTTATGATTTCCAAAGTTATGAATTTCAAAGTATTGTGTTTTCCAAAGTATTATTATTTCAAATTGTTTTGGTTCGGGAAGTATTATATCTTTGAAGTACTACGATTTTGAAAATGGATATATTTGAATTGAAAGGATATCGTATCAATTTGGTTTTTGAAATGAAAATGAAATTTTGGTTTTGAAGTATAAACTACTTTGAAATGACCGCGGTGTTATAATAACGATTGGTTGTTAAAGAGACCGGGATCGGATATGGACATACTCTTTGTCGATACCGAAAACCACTTTGACAACTGTGTACGCGGTGGAGTTTCCAGAATGAAGTAGGATGGTGGCGACGATCCTAAGGTATATACGTGGACCCAACTCCCGTGAGTTGGCATAAGGTGGCTAAAACAGGAGCGATTGACGGACCAATGAGGTAGCACCTCTGATCGGACACACTTCTTCGATACCATTCTATTACTTGTGATTGATTTGGTGGCCACCCTTGATTTGGGAGTGTTGTTCGAGGTGGGCGGTAGTGGCTGCTATGCGTCACCACCAGTCCGGATGCGTAATTGGTATATCTACCCTGGCATTGCCTTGTGTGCCGTGTCACCTACCATATCGAACCCACTACGATTTTGGTTTAAAGATCCGACCGCGTTAAGGTTCACCATCCCCTTAACGCTATTTTCTATATGATTATACTTTACTGATTAGACACTACTGTATATAGCGTGTAACGACCCAGAATTTTTGATAATTAAAATTCGAATATTTAATTAATTTTAAATACTGATAAGTAGAATTAAGAAGTCGAATAATTTATTATTCGAATATTGGATTTAATTTGGTCAATTAAATCGATATTTTAATAGTTGAAATTCCAGAGATAATTGAAAATCGAGTTAATATGATTGAAAACGATTTGGAAAATTTTATTAAATCATACTGGAGTTATAGAAAGGTTATAGAACTTTTAAAATTGAATTTGGAGTTAACCTGTGAAAATCGAATATTTTAATATTTAATTATCGACTGTAAAAATAGCCAATTGTCGGACAGTCTCAGAATTGAACGAGACCAGTTCCATTGGATCCGTAATAGTTAGTTATTATCGGATTTCAATTTTCGTATCAATCGGAGTTGTCGTTTGACCGTGGCAACTCGAAACGCATCGATATCGTTTTAATTTTAATTCGGCGAGTTAAAAATAGTCATTTTTCAAAAAGTCTCGGATTTTGACGAAACCAGTTTCATCGGATCCGTAATGTGATATTATTGTAAGATTTCAAATTTCGAAATTTTTGGATGTACCGTTTGTCCGGGGCAAGCCAAAACGCCTCGAAATCGATTTAAATCGGTTTAATTTAAATTGATCGTTTATTATCATATCTCACACAGACGATCGAATTAGCTTTCGAAACCTGTTCCATTGCGTTCGGAACGCGGGGTAAACCCCAGAAACGCTAGTCACCGCGCGTAAATCGGAGTTCGAAAAACCGGGATGAATAGTGTTCGTCGGTTCTCTATAAAAGCAACCCATCCTCTTCACAATTCAAGAAACCCTAATCTACTTCCTCCAGCCGCCACTTCTATAACCCACGGCCAGAAAATCACCACGTTCTCCTCCAATTTCCTTCCAATCCGTCGAGATTCAAGCGAAGCGTTCAACTACAATCGTGTAGAGGGCAGTGCAATCGATACATCCAACGGCAGATTTTGAGTATCGTCGTCGTTTGAAGGCAAGAAGAGGCCGCGTTCATCACCGGTTGCGCACGATTTTCGAAGCAAACGGCAGCGCTATAGGGGTGCGGTCGGCTGGTGGGGGCGAGGTTCGTGATGCTCTTCGTCGTGGTAGTGTCTGATCATCGTGGAGATGGTCGTGGTGGTCGCGTAAATTAGGGCATATAGGCGGCACGTTGGGTTTCTCGCGTGTGTTTGAACTGGGAGGGAAGAAGCAGTGAACGGCTGGGATTTCAGGGTGAACGTGCGATCGTGATTGAACGTAGGGTTTTAGAGATAAATAAATTGTAAATTGAATTTCGTTTTAAATTGTACAAACTTTAAACTGCTATAACTTTTTGCTGCGAGGTCGAAAAATTTCAAAACGAAGTGCGTTGGAATCGTATTCGCGAATGCTACGCGATGCAACTGGATTGGAGTCGGTTGGAGCTAGTTTGAATTTCGAGTAAAATTAAACGCCGTTTAATTTTATTCGAAAATAAATGCTGAAATCAGAATTAAAATCACGGTGAGATCTTCTCACTCAATTGAATGTGGAATTATTTACAGCTATTGATTGATGATTGACTGTTTGGATGTGCTATTAGATATGATAGGATATATCTATATATATAGCGATATATACATATTGGCATATGTATATATTGGATTGATTGATTTCCCGCCTCGTATAGCGGATGAGACCCTATTGCGCCGTTAGTAAGCGGATTTATAAAAACCCATATACTGCGATAATTCCGTACTGGAGCGGAATTGGTATTGTGCTAACATCTGTGGATGCAGGGAAACAGGTTGGAGGGATCCGACTGGATTCCTCACCGTATTGATTATTTACAGATATTTTGATATATTCTGTTATCATATGATGATATATGATATTTGACTGTTGTGATGGACTGATTGGTGTTGTGGCATCATCAGATTCAGTTTTGAAATGTAAAAATGACGACTTTAAATTTAAAAGGATTTTTAAAGTGATTTTTGAAAATATACGTTTTATGGAATTTTTGAATCGATTTATAAACGTAAAATTTTAAAGTTATAAAAGTTATAATTTTTAGTGAAATATAACCGAAGTGTTGTTTTTGAAACAAAAGTTGATTTATTTATAAAATGGTTTAAGTTGGGATTTTTGAATAACTATAAACGATTTGTATAGAAAGATTTATAAAAATTGATATTTTATAAATCAAAATATTGGACTTATAAAACGAATTTTATAAGTGTTAAAAATGAAATTTATAGATTTATAAATTGTGAAGTTGTAAAATGGATGAAACTGTAGAATAAAAGATTTATAAGAGATTAACTTATAAATTGGATTCTTACCTTTAGAGGGAATATTTATCGAATTATTAAAAAGAAGATTTGCAAGTTGAAGTTGTTAAAAAAAAACAGGAATAGAATTTATAAACGTTGTTTTATAAATTCGAGATCAATTGGGTTTGATAAATTAAATATAGAAGATTATCAAAGGAGATATATTCGCGATTTTGGATAGCGAATTATTATCGAAATAAAACGTGTAGGAAATAGTGAAATGTAAATAGTAAAGTATATTCACGATTTTGGATAGTGAATATATTGTTAAGTAAAATGAACTTGTTTTGGGAAAGCGATATTATAAAATGAAGTAACTGTTTTAAAAGATGTTTTAAAACGTGTGAATTATCGAAATCATAGATTTCAACATTTATTGTTGAAATAGACTTTTTCGAGGAATTTAAGGAAATGATGGACTATAACACTGTTGTTATAGTAAATGATTTCCGAAAGGAAATGTTTTAATGTAGTATTGGGATTTATATATCTATCTAAATTCGAATCCCTATACTAGTGATTTTGAGTCGTCGTAACGATGTTTTACGTAACATTCGTTTTGACTCAAATAAATGTGTTTAAAGAGAATGATTTCCTTAAAGAATGAATATATACTTAATTTTGATTTTAAGTATATCGAATATTTTCTAAGTGTTGAAAATAAATGATTTTGTGAATTACTTATTTTTAAATAAGTATGGAAATGCTTTTCCAATATGAAGTGAACTGTTTAGAGATTTTATCTTTTAAAGATAAATTGAAAAGTGAATATTTGAAAATTTGTTTTCAAACGGTTAAGTGTGGAAATTATATATCTAGTAAAGATATATTTGAAGATAAATAATTTGGGAAAATTATTTGGAATCTGATGATGTTGCGCATCTTTATTGATAGTTAAATAACCGACTATCAATAATTACCTTGAATAGGTATTTGTTGTGAATTGGATGAATTTGAATGCCACACTTGTTTTTAAATAAACGCTCACTATTCGGGTTAACCGGGAAAGGACCATGGGGTCGTATAACCCATTCCGAATATGTGATACGTCGTTATGAATTGCATTCGAAGACCGGTGTTGAAGACCAGATATTTTTGAAAACGGAAGGATTACCGTCGAGTTACTCTACATCGGCTGATCTCCGGTTTAGAGGTTTTATCATCCTTAGTGACGGGAAGTCCCGACGTGATTGAAAATTATCCGGATATGCAAGGGCTTCGTGAGAAGTGCCTTCGGTTCTGTTCGATCCCGGAACAGACTTGTATGGATTGTGTGTCTGACGTTACAATTTGAGATATAAAGCTGATTTCTTTCAAATACATTTCTGTTGGTGGCGGAGAATTTATTCTCTTAGCTTAACACCCTTCTCTGAGACGTACGAGCTCAGAGGTTATGTAGTTGAAATTTATCAGCGATATATCCCAATTTGGTAACGTGGCATACTGAGTGTTGCTGAAAAATGATCAGTGTTTGATCATTTGTGATATGATCATTTATTTGATCTTATATCTTTGTGATCATAGGTTGATCATTTTGTTTGACCTGAAGCAGGGCTTTTTGAGAAAGCGTAGCTTTGTGGACGAGACTTCATCGAGCCTCACACCCCGGAAATGGTCGAAACAGGAATGTTGCGGCAAGGTTATGAGGGTCGCGCCCTTTAGGGTATGTCATTTCCTTCTGGAAAGGGGTGGTATCATGGTATGGAGCCCAGATACTTACTCATGTGGATACACTTTCTTTATGATGTGTGATGTTGGATATCGAGCGCTCGGATAAAGGTCCCAAAGGACCGGGTGATGACATATTCGTGAGTTACCTGTTACAGGGGTAACCCGGCCTTGTTTGGCAGAGAGCAGTTTGTCTCTCGGGACGTCCAGCCAGAGGCGATCCTATTTGGCAGGAGGAAAGGAAGTTCCTTAGCCTGACCATTTGTTGGAAATCCATTTCCCAAATACGAAATTTGTACGGTTTTAGTTGTAGAACCTGCTATCTAATATAGCAGCTATAGTAGGCATAGTATCATGGTACCTATGCTGGCTAAGATTAATACTATACTTTCGAAATGTTTTCTACACTATGCACAAATAATAATATCAAAAATGATTTGATTTTGCGTAGTAAGCATCTTTGACTATCATAAGAAGAAATCTCCTCCAATTCTGCGTTTGCATTGTGTGTGTGGCGGGAGGTCTTATGGTAGTTTCATTTTTCAAAAGCATTTCGAATTGACTTTAAAATTATCCTGTTGTTTATTTTAAAGAATAACTGTTTTACGATCTCACACCAGTCACCATGACTGACTCGGAGTTTATTGTTCCCTTCTAAACTCTGGGTGCCCACAAATTTCCGCACGGGCAGCCTAGAGTTATATTATCAGGATATTCTGGATATTCTGGAGCTTTGGAGATATTCTGGATGACGAGACGTAGTATTTGTATCTGATAGTATTTATTCCGCTGTGTATTCTGTATGAGGACAAGTTATATAACTGTCCATTGTTGTATATTGACTCTGATGATTGATGTATGTATAAAATGATATAGTTCTTTGTTTTAAAGATTACTGATTTATCTATTATATATTGTTCCGCTGCGATGTGTAAGATTCTGATATTGTTCTGTTTCTGTTGCTGTTCTCTTGTTCTGTTGTTGTTTCTTCTTTCTCTTTTCTTCTATCTTTTCTTCTACCTCTTCTTTTAAAAACCCTAATGGTTTGGTTTTTCGTTCACCTTGAGTAAATAGATGGAGATTAGTGTCTATTCAAGGGGTACGGAAAAGCGGGCCATTACAGTTGGTATCAGAGCATATGGTTAAGCGACAACCCTGCTCTGTTGGGTGTTACTCATTAGAGATAGAGTCAGTAGTACTCTAGGATGAGTTGAGTGTAATAATAGATATGAGTGCGTATTTGTTATTTGAATATAAAATTGTTTTATATTGTGATGATTGGTTTGTTGAGTGGTATATGGATTCTGGTCGGTATTGTCCGTACAACTCTATCGATAGGGATCTCTAAACACTTATATAGAACAATTCGGCACAGTATTGTTTTAAATTGGGTAAATGAAATAATTTTACCTTGATTATATTTTGTATATAAAGAAATAATTTTTTAAGAATTATGAAAGTGTATATGAATTGATTGTTAAGATTGTTTGAATAAGTTGAATTAAAACAACAATTGTGAAAGAGTAAATTGTATAAACCAATGAATTATAAAATATGGAGTTATAATTAATATGATTTACAATGGTAAAATAATCTTATATATAAATAGAGGAATTTTATAAGTAAAAAGATTTGTAATGAGATTTATAAATCAAGGAAATTTTTGAAAGAATTTAAAGCACTACATTCACTATTGTTGCTGGGAAATAATAAGGGTGATGACTGCAGCATCATCAGTATCATTTTCGAGTTTCTGTGTGATTGATTTGCTACCATAGTAAATTGGAAATTGAGGTTTTGTTGTGATAACAAATTTGAAAATTAAAGTCCAAATTTAAATATGGTAAATATAAGTGAAATAAGATTTATACTTATGATATGAGATAATAGATTTAACTTTGGTAAAGTTAATGAATTTGAGTAGCATAATGAAATATGATGTGAAATTTAACTAAAAGAAAGTCAAATGTGATATAAATTTGAATGATTGATGAAATTTGATTTTGGTAAAAGGTTAAATGAATTTTGTTAAGAAAAACAAAGTCTGAATTGGATTTATAAGTGGAAACTTAAGTTAAGTTGAACAAATGATGTTTGAAATGGAAAATAACTTAAGTAATGTTGAACGAAGTTGATTTTGATATCAAAGTAAATTAATAAAGTGAATTTATTAAATGAGTGTGAACTTGAGTTGTATAAATGAAATTCAATTGTATTTGTTAAAATGAATTAGCAATTGAATAAATAAATGGATTGGATGTTAATCAATCTAATGTAAAGTATTGATATGAAATAATGAATATAAGTGTTAATTCATTAAAAGCTAATGAAGTTGAGAAATTAAATAAATTGAATGGAAGTCAATGTAATTTAAAAAGTGTTGAACCAAATTGAATGTAAAGAAATGTAAATTGAATAAATTTGGTTATGATTGGTTATACATTGGTTGATAGATTGATTGTTAGTTGATTTCGTGTAATTCATTAAGGGTTAATGAAATTGAATCGACAAATTGGAAGCAAAGTGATTAAATTCAAATTGATAATATGTAAATTTGAATAGAAATGAATTTGATTCAAATTGAAAATGAACCAACATGAATGTAAATTAGTGAATGTAAACTAATTGGAAACAAATGAATGAATGTTAGTTAAATCCAATATTAACGAATCAAATGTGAGTAAATTGAAAACGAATTCAATGAATATTAATGAGAAATGAATGAATATTGATTCGGTATGGATTTGTTGGATGTTTATTGGATGATGATGGTTTGATGGTTGCATTGTTGCTTCTGAATGCATTTGTTGTTTGTTGCATTTGCTATGTTGACATATGTAGTATTATGTTGCTATATGATGTATATTGACTATATTTTCATATCTACGTGTTCTCATATGGTCTGTTGAGTGTTTAGTAGGTGCGGATGGCGTTTGCTTCGCATTTGGAGCTCGCTTTCGCGCTATATTAGCTGTATACGCTCGCTAAAAATATAATAAGGTACATATCTCGGATTAAATATCGTACTTTTACACTTTTTTCCCTACGGGATGCCTCATCACTTGATGAGATGTATATTTGTGATATATATACACTGTCATTTTTTTCGGATCGAGCCGCGCAAAGGAGACGCTGGCGAAATTTTCTGAAAACTTAAGGCGTTAGAATATTTTAGAGAAATTTGGAAATTTTGAAAACTAAGTTATGATTTGAAAACTTAGTAAAGATTTTGTGAAAAAGTTAACTATGAATTTTGGAGAAGTTAAACACTTAACAGATTTGTAAATCTAATTTGAATAGTTTGTTTTGGAAAGTTAACGGATTTTGTATCTTCTTCCTAACTTGTAATTTCGAGGACGAAATTCTTTTAAGGGGGGAAGTCTGTAACGACCCAGAATTTTTGATAATTAAAATTCGAATATTTAATTAATTTTAAATACTGATAAGTAGAATTAAGAAGTCGAATAATTTATTATTCGAATATTGGATTTAATTTGGTCAATTAAATCGATATTTTAATAGTTGAAATTCCAGAGATAATTGAAAATCGAGTTAATATGATTGAAAACGATTTGGAAAATTTTATTAAATCATACTGGAGTTATAGAAAGGTTATAGAACTTTTAAAATTGAATTTGGAGTTAACCTGTGAAAATCGAATATTTTAATATTTAATTATCGACTGTAAAAATAGCCAATTGTCGGACAGTCTCAGAATTGAACGAGACCAGTTCCATTGGATCCGTAATAGTTAGTTATTATCGGATTTCAATTTTCATATCAATCGGAGTTGTCGTTTGACCGTGGCAACTCGAAACGCATCGATATCGTTTTAATTTTAATTCGGCGAGTTAAAAATAGTCATTTTTCAAAAAGTCACGGATTTCGACGAAACCAGTTTCATCGGATCCGTAATGTGATATTATTGTAAGATTTCAAATTTCGAAATTTTTGGATGTACCGTTTGTCCGGGGCAAGCCAAAACGCCTCGAAATCGATTTAAATCGGTTTAATTTAAATTGATCGTTTATTGTCATATCTCACACAGACGATCGAATTAGCTTTCGAAACCTGTTCCATTGCGTTCGGAACGCGTGGTAAACCCCAGAAACGCTAGTCACCGCGCGTAAATCGGAGTTCGAAAAACCGGGATGAATAGTGTTCGTCGGTTCTCTATAAAAGCAACCCATCCTCTTCACAATTCAAGAAACCCTAATCTACTTCCTCCAGCCGCCACTTCTATAACCCACGGCCAGAAAATCACCACGTTCTCCTCCAATTTCCTTCCAATCCGTCGAGATTCAAGCGAAGCGTTCAACTACAATCTTGTAGAGGGCAGTGCAATCGATACATCCAACGGCAGATTTTGAGTATCGTCGTCGTTTGAAGGCAAGAAGAGGCCGCGTTCATCACCGGTTGCGCACGATTTTCGAAGCAAACGGCAGCGCTATAGGGGTGCGGTCGGCTGGTGGGGGCGAGGTTCGTGATGCTCTTCGTCGTGGTAGTGTCTGATCATCGTGGAGATGGTCGTGGTGGTCGCGTAAATTAGGGCATATAGGCGGCACGTTGGGTTTCTCGCGTGTGTTTGAACTGGGAGGGAAGAAGCAGTGAACGGCTGGGATTTCAGGGTGAACGTGCGATCGTGATTGAACGTAGGGTTTTAGAGATAAATAAATTGTAAATTGAATTTCGTTTTAAATTGTACAAACTTTAAACTGCTATAACTTTTTGCTGCGAGGTCGAAAAATTTCAAAACGAAGTGCGTTGGAATCGTATTCGCGAATGCTACGCGATGCAACTGGATTGGAGTCGGTTGGAGCTAGTTTGAATTTCGAGTAAAATTAAACGCCGTTTAATTTTATTCGAAAATAAATGCTGAAATCAGAATTAAAATCACGGTGAGATCTTCTCACTCAATTGAATGTGGAATTATTTATAGTTATTGATTGATGATTGACTGTTTGGATGTGCTATTAGATATGATAGGATATATCTATATATATAGCGATATATACATATTGGCATATGTATATATTGGATTGATTGATTTCCCGCCTCGTATAGCGGATGAGACCCTATTGCGCCGTTAGTAAGCGGATTTATAAAAACCCATATACCGCGATAATTCCGTACTGGAGCGGAATTGGTATTGTGCTAACATCTGTGGATGCAGGGAAACAGGTTGGAGGGATCCGACTGGATTCCTCACCGTATTGATTATTTACAGATATTTTGATATATTCTGTTATCATATGATGATATATGATATTTGACTGTTGTGATGGACTGATTGGTGTTGTGGCATCATCAGATTCAGTTTTGAAATGTAAAAATGACGACTTTAAATTTAAAAGGATTTTTAAAGTGATTTTTGAAAATATACGTTTTATGGAATTTTTGAATCGATTTATAAACGTAAAATTTTAAAGTTATAAAAGTTATAATTTTTAGTGAAATATAACCGAAGTGTTGTTTTTGAAACAAAAGTTGATTTATTTATAAAATGGTTTAAGTTGGGATTTTTGAATAACTATAAACGATTTGTATAGAAAGATTTATAAAAATTGATATTTTATAAATCAAAATATTGGACTTATAAAACGAATTTTATAAGTGTTAAAAATGAAATTTATAGATTTATAAATTGTGAAGTTGTAAAATGGATGAAACTGTAGAATAAAAGATTTATAAGAGATTAACTTATAAATTGGATTCTTACCTTTAGAGGGAATATTTATCGAATTATTAAAAAGAAGATTTGCAAGTTGAAGTTGTTAAAAAAAAACAGGAATAGAATTTATAAACGTTGTTTTATAAATTCGAGATCAATTGGGTTTGATAAATTAAATATAGAAGATTATCAAAGGAGATATATTCGCGATTTTGGATAGCGAATTATTATCGAAATAAAACGTGTAGGAAATAGTGAAATGTAAATAGTAAAGTATATTCACGATTTTGGATAGTGAATATATTGTTAAGTAAAATGAACTTGTTTTGGGAAAGCGATATTATAAAATGAAGTAACTGTTTTAAAAGATGTTTTAAAACGTGTGAATTATCGAAATCATAGATTTCAACATTTATTGTTGAAATAGACTTTTTCGAGGAATTTAAGGAAATGATGGACTATAACACTGTTGTTATAGTAAATGATTTCCGAAAGGAAATGTTTTAATGTAGTATTGGGATTTATATATCTATCTAAATTCGAATCCCTATACTAGTGATTTTGAGTCGTCGTAACGATGTTTTACGTAACATTCGTTTTGACTCAAATAAATGTGTTTAAAGAGAATGATTTCCTTAAAGAATGAATATATACTTAATTTTGATTTTAAGTATATCGAATATTTTCTAAGTGTTGAAAATAAATGATTTTGTGAATTACTTATTTTTAAATAAGTATGGAAATGCTTTTCCAATATGAAGTGAACTGTTTAGAGATTTTATCTTTTAAAGATAAATTGAAAAGTGAATATTTGAAAATTTGTTTTCAAACGGTTAAGTGTGGAAATTATATATCTAGTAAAGATATATTTGAAGATAAATAATTTGGGAAAATTATTTGGAATCTGATGATGTTGCGCATCTTTATTGATAGTTAAATAACCGACTATCAATAATTACCTTGAATAGGTATTTGTTGTGAATTGGATGAATTTGAATGCCACACTTGTTTTTAAATAAACGCTCACTATTCGGGTTAACCGGGAAAGGACCATGGGGTCGTATAACCCATTCCGAATATGTGATACGTCGTTATGAATTGCATTCGAAGACCGGTGTTGAAGACCAGATATTTTTGAAAACGGAAGGATTACCGTCGAGTTACTCTACATCGGCTGATCTCCGGTTTAGAGGTTTTATCATCCTTAGTGACGGGAAGTCCCGACGTGATTGAAAATTATCCGGATATGCAAGGGCTTCGTGAGAAGTGCCTTCGGTTCTGTTCGATCCCGGAACAGACTTGTATGGATTGTGTGTCTGACGTTACAATTTGAGATATAAAGCTGATTTCTTTCAAATACATTTCTGTTGGTGGCGGAGAATTTATTCTCTTAGCTTAACACCCTTCTCTGAGACGTACGAGCTCAGAGGTTATGTAGTTGAAATTTATCAGCGATATATCCCAATTTGGTAACGTGGCATACTGAGTGTTGCTGAAAAATGATCAGTGTTTGATCATTTGTGATATGATCATTTATTTGATCTTATATCTTTGTGATCATAGGTTGATCATTTTGTTTGACCTGAAGCAGGGCTTTTTGAGAAAGCGTAGCTTTGTGGACGAGACTTCATCGAGCCTCACACCCCGGAAATGGTCGAAACAGGAATGTTGCGGCAAGGTTATGAGGGTCGCGCCCTTTAGGGTATGTCATTTCCTTCTGGAAAGGGGTGGTATCATGGTATGGAGCCCAGATACTTACTCATGTGGATACACTTTCTTTATGATGTGTGATGTTGGATATCGAGCGCTCGGATAAAGGTCCCAAAGGACCGGGTGATGACATATTCGTGAGTTACCTGTTACAGGGGTAACCCGGCCTTGTTTGGCAGAGAGCAGTTTGTCTCTCGGGACGTCCAGCCAGAGGCGATCCTATTCGGCAGGAGGAAAGGAAGTTCCTTAGCCTGACCATTTGTTGGAAATCCATTTCCCAAATACGAAATTTGTACGGTTTTAGTTGTAGAACCTGCTATCTAATATAGCAGCTATAGTAGGCATAGTATCATGGTACCTATGCTGGCTAAGATTAATACTATACTTTCGAAATGTTTTCTACACTATGCACAAATAATAATATCAAAAATGATTTGATTTTGCGTAGTAAGCATCTTTGACTATCATAAGAAGAAATCTCCTCCAATTCTGCGTTTGCATTGTGTGTGTGGCGGGAGGTCTTATGGTAGTTTCATTTTTCAAAAGCATTTCGAATTGACTTTAAAATTATCCTGTTGTTTATTTTAAAGAATAACTGTTTTACGATCTCACACCAGTCACCATGACTGACTCGGAGTTTATTGTTCCCTTCTAAACTCTGGGTGCCCACAAATTTCCGCACGGGCAGCCTAGAGTTATATTATCAGGATATTCTGGATATTCTGGAGCTTTGGAGATATTCTGGATGACGAGACGTAGTATTTGTATCTGATAGTATTTATTCCGCTGTGTATTCTGTATGAGGACAAGTTATATAACTGTCCATTGTTGTATATTGACTCTGATGATTGATGTATGTATAAAATGATATAGTTCTTTGTTTTAAAGATTACTGATTTATCTATTATATATTGTTCCGCTGCGATGTGTAAGATTCTGATATTGTTCTGTTTCTGTTGCTGTTCTCTTGTTCTGTTGTTGTTTCTTCTTTCTCTTTTCTTCTATCTTTTCTTCTACCTCTTCTTTTAAAAACCCTAATGGTTTGGTTTTTCGTTCACCTTGAGTAAATAGATGGAGATTAGTGTCTATTCAAGGGGTACAGAAAAGCGGGCCATTACATAGCATATATTACTATATAGTAGATAGTTTAACGGATCCTTAGGGGATGGTTATCCCAAACATCCTTTAAGTTACTTGTATTTCAGTTGATATTTCACTTGAGTTGGATTTATTGATATAAGAATGTTAATCCTGACTCGAGTGTTTTGTGTTTTGCTTTACGCTCGGGTCAGACTGAGTGATACAACATTTGAGACCCAACTTTGGAGTTGGAGCTTCGCTTGGAGATCCAGCTATCTATCGATCCTGCTTTCAGTTATTCAGTTGATTCCAGTGATGTATTCAGACCTTGTATTTGATTATTGTATTGAGACATCTATTGTATTCGAGACTTCTGTTGTATCTTGTTTAACTCTGTTATATATATATAGTAGCTTCATGAACTACTATCCTTTTGTTTCCGCTGCATTATTGTTATATTACTCTGTGTCTGTGATCTGTAATTATTTTATTTACTGTATATGCTGAGTTTTGCCAAATTTTATTTACAACCCATTGTTTTGAATTATTCAAGTCTGACATGTGTGGATTTATTGTCGATTTGAATGGTCCAAAATACTGGGTCGCTACAAATTATTAATATTTTCGTGAAAAAACCAACGAAAGTTATAGTTACACGATATTAATTACGATGCACAATTCTTTTTGTATACTCAGTTTGGAATATCTTTTATCATAATAATCTAAATAAATGAAAAATATTTCCGTTACACATTTATTTATAAATACTAGTAAATATTTTTTTATTGATGTTATTATTTGTAATTAAAACATATAAAAATAATTATTATTAAGTTGAATAAAAAATTGCATAGTATTTTGAAGCTGATAATGCAAAAATTGTAAAATGTAATCTTATTGTTCAATTAAATAAACAGCTAATGGTTGGGGATTGACAAAAACCGAAATCAAAACCGTAAGTGAGTTGACACAATACTCGAACTGCGTTACTCCACGTATTTTTTTCGTTTAAAACGATATAAAATATGTCACATTCGAGGCAACATGGGGATAATATAAAAAAAGTCACCACAACCATAATTACGGTTATATAACTGTACATACGGTTCCCGAACCATAATTATGGTTACATAACCCATAGCTAAATCCAAAAGGTAGGAATGATCGAATTGAGACAACACTCAAACCGCATAACACTACGTATTTTTTCATCTAAAACGGTATAATATATGTCATGTTTGGGCGTAAAATATATGTCACGTTCGGACGCGGTTCCTTTAAAAACTTAGTTAACGTGTACCGAATCAAATTCAATCCCAAAAAAACCGCAGCTGTCGTTTATGGGCTAATACCCCGGTTTTGACCTCAATGGAACATATTTCGTGGTTATACTTGTAGTATCTTCTATTATTAAAATAACATAAATAAATGATTAATATTTTCATGAAAAAACCAACAAGAGTTATAGTTACACAATATTAAATACGCTGCACAATTTTTTCTTATATGCTCAGTTTGCAATATCTTTTACTAATGGACGCGGTTCCTTTAAAAACTTAGTTAGCGTGTGTCTCAACAAATTCAATGCCGAAAAAACTACAGTTGTCGTTTATGGACTAATACCCCTGTTTTGACCTCATTGGAACATATTTTGTGATTATATTTGAAGTATCTTCTATTATAAAATAATATTACTAAATGATTAATATTCGTGAAAAAGCCATCGAAAGTTATAGTTCGACGATATTCAATACGCTGCACAATTTTTTTTTGTATGCTCAGTTTGCAAAATCATAATGATCTAAATAAATGACAAATATTTTCTTTAAAAATTTATTTATAAATACCAACAAGTATTTTACTTTATTGATGTTATTATTTGTAATTAAAACATATAAAAGTAATTATTACTAAATTGAATAAAAAATTGCATAGTATTTTGCAGTATGAAAAATAAGAAATTGTAACTATTGAACATTTTATTTACTAAATGGATAAGATAAACTTGTGTAACATTCAATTACATTCTAAAAGACATACATATATATATATATATATATAGCTTACCAAAATATTTAAAAGTTGAAATGTTAATAAGAATATGTAATAGAATATTATACAAGTAAAACTTAGGAAATGAAAGTGTTCAATGGAATTATGTTTATAAATGAAGAATTAAGATGTATAAGAATGTTATACACTTAAGCTAGTAATTTGAAACGATAGTAATTATAATTAATAGAAAAGGTGAATACTGTAAGTAAAGGATTATAAACTTAAGTGATGTTGAGGCCAATTATAATTAAAGTAAATAGTAAAAGTTAATACTATATATGAAATAAATAAATCTGAAAAAAAATCTAAGTATGAGTTGCTTCACAAATGAATACTGATATAAAAAGGAAATCAAAGTAAATAATGAATGTGAATTAACTGTAATAAAAAGTAAATAATACTTAAATAATGAATTCATTGATTATTTTAAATAATTGAATGGAATAAGTGTTTGTAACGACCCCGAATTTTGGTTATTTGAAATTGGAATATTTAATTGTTTCTAAATATTTAAAAGTAAAATTTTAACTTGAATTTCAAATATAACGATTTATTAGAAATTTAATTATTGAATTTAATAATTTTAAATTGGTTAAAACATTGAATCTTGAGTTTTAAGCTTGTTAAAAATAATTTAAAGGCTTATTAAATTTATATTAATGAGAATGAGGATAATAAAACTTTTTGAATTGAATTTAAAAGTGATTTGTTCGATTTTAAAAAATATCTCGTTTGAATTAACGAGTATAAATAGCCTTTCGGGGCACAGTCTCGGAATTCAACGAAACCAGTTCCATTGGATCCATAATAGTGTATTATTATCGGATTTCAATTTTCGTAACGTTTGGATTTATCGTTTGGCCCTGCAGAATAGAAACGCGTTGAAATTAATATCGAAAATTCAATATAATAATTGGGTCCAAAAAGCTATCTTCTCCATACTATTGAATTAGGACTCGAAACCTTCTCCATTATGTTCAGAATAGGGGTATAACATTACGAATGCCTAGCAACACACCTCGGTAGGGGTTCGAGATTTTAAGTTGCGTAATCGAGATAATTTGAAAAATTAAATAGTATATTATATGTGACGCCCCACCTTTATACTCAAGCTAGCCAAGGACACTACGGGGTAATGTCATCGACTAGCATGAAGAATAAGGCTGTTGAGGAGCGACCATCTGTGTAATTACTTTGTGCGAGTACCGATATGTCAGATAATATAACTTATAATTCGTTTTAAGAGGAAATCCGACATATCAAATACAAACTCAAAGCTACCACATAGTGGCTAAGTGGCATTCGGAAACAAATATAAAAATAAACATAACACAAATCAGTCACAGATATTCATATCACAAAGGCGAAAACAGATATGAATATATCACATAGAAGTGTACATCAAAGTAGTGGTCAAACTAGATCCACTACATCACAAAAGAATAGATACAAGTGCAACACAAAAGAATAAGTATACATCAAGGAGTCTCTATCTCAAATGTATACAAACAAAATCTACTATGTTAAAGTAGTTAGCCAAAAGTCAGGTAAAGTACCCTGATAAGAAGTCAAGCATGAGCACGTGAAATACCTCGGTCTGACCCGAGTATTATTTAAGAAGAAAATAATAAACGGATCAGTCAAGCTATAAATATCAGATAAAATGAAATAGGATAAGAGATATCACAAAAACGTATGATAACAATAATGTCATACTATGACAAGTATACATCAGATAACAAGAAAAATCATACAATATCTCAAATATTCTCAAACACCAAAAGAATGTCATGTTCTTTAAATTATTCACCAAACACAAATATTGATAGAGCTTATCAATGCAATCCACGAAAATTGGTGAAACACAAATTATAGAAATCATCAATTAGAAATCCAGAAATCACAAAGGGGGAGGCCTATCACAAACGGGAGCATGAAAACTCACCAACACGTGCATCACAAACGGAACGCTATTCCTTGGTCGCTAACCATCAATTTTGAGCCGAGGCTCCACAAACGGCCCGAAGACCATGGGTCGCTATCCCACCAAATTCAATCGAAGTTCCACAAACGTGGTTTTTAGTCCATATACAAACAAAGAGACATCACACATCGCTAGTCTAAATCACAAAATGATCATCATCGATCAATAAAAAGTGTGAATCACACTAAGCTAGTAAATATAAGTGTTTAGCTTCATGTTCCATAACCACTAGCATAACTTAAATATTTATGAACAAATTGTAGACTTCCACTCGAAAATTGTCACAAGATTTCAATCAAACAAGTCCAAGAATTAACCGACAAAGTAAACGTAAGCGTTTCATGCCACTTGTTTTGCTAAGTCGTTTAATTGGATTTCTAGCACGAATGAGGTAAATGTTTGTATATACTAATAGATTGGAAAATGGTTTTATAAACGAGATTTGTATTAAAAATAGATTTGGAATCATCTTTGTGAAAGAGTTTGATTATTTATTACTAGTATAGAAAACCTTTATATTTTAACGTGACAAACCATAGAAATGATTGTAGAAACAATCAATCAACAAAATCCACATTCGACGACGTGAATTAAAACCATGAAAATCGATACCGAATCCATCAAAATGGATATTCCCAAAAATCCCGAAAAAGAAGTCATCAAAGACGATAAATGATAACAATAATTCGGATCACCAAAATCGGAAACCCAAGCAAAATACACAAATTGAGCTAAGACAAGCAGGTCAGTCGACCAAACCAGATGGTCAGTCGGCTGACACAATGCTTGGAAACTTTCGGTTTCTAGGTCAGTCGACTGGACTAGGTGGTCAGTCGACTGATGCAGGGACAAAATGTTTTCTGCCCCTGGTTCAGTCGACTGAACCTATTTCCAGAGCAGAATCAGCCTAGCCCCCAAGTGGGGCAAAATTCTATTGGAAACGATCGGTCGAGCAACGGCAACTAGGGATTTATGCCAAGCGACAACCCAGCCTAATAGGCTCTTCGATACACCCCGGTAAACATGTTCAAACACCCATAAAAGGATTTTCACAATATTGGACTTCAAAAACCAAAAATTGAAAAATTCACCAAATCAATCCAAATCAAAAACAAATGAACATGAATAGATGTTAGGAATTCATACCTAACAACAACGAAAGCTATAGACGTAAATGTGAGTTCAAAAACTCACCTTTTCAACCCAAAACAACAAATGAGAAGCTTTGAAATCAAAAGAAAGATCAACCACACTTCAACTTCAACTCTAGAAGCTCCAATCTAAGATTACAATGAATGTTTCCTATGTTAGGTCATAGGAAATTTCTGAAATTGGAGAGATATTGAGATGGAGAAGGAGAAGAGGATGCTTACCTAAGCTTTACTTTGATTTTGAAGCTAGAACTTGAATTTGCAAAGGAAACTAGGGCTTAGGATTTTAGTTCATTTTTACTAAAGCTTGAAGTGTTAGGAAAATAATAGAATGAATGAAGAGTAGAGGGGGTGGAGTTAGGATATAAGATGAGTTGGGATACTGGGCTGAAACCCAAACCCAAGCCCAAAGCCCTAAGTGAAAATGTCAAAATTCTACTCAACTCCAAACATATCGATGTTTATACTCAAAAAGGTCGCAAACGTCTTTTTGGACTCAATGGAAGTGGTCTCGAGTCCCAATTCGACTATTTGCAAAAAGTGACATTTCAGACTTTAATCCGACTAACGATGCTATATTTAAATAAAACATTTAAATATACAATCGTAAAATATGCGGGTGGTTACAGACTTCCCTCCTTAAAGAAATTGTATCCTCGCGATCTTAAGAAATAAATAATAAGTAACAACCATAAAAGCATATCAACACAAAAGAAGAAATTTGAAATAAGAAGTTCACCTTAAGGAGCACGAGAGAGTAAGTCCGGATGTGTTTGCTCGATGAATTCTCTAGATTCCCAAGAGAAATCCTTAGGATTTGTGGACCATTGAACTTTCACCAGAGGAACATCTTTATTTCGAAGGCGTTTAACCTCCAAAGCAATGATACGAATAAGATGTTGCTCATAAGTCAAATTAGGTGAAACTTCAAGTTCTTCAATAACACCGGGCTTAAGAATAGAATCGGAATCTCGAAGGCATTTCCGTAGTTGAGAGACGTGGAATACGTCATGAATAGCAGAAAACTGAGCCGGTAATAAAAGGCGATAAGCCACGGAACCAATGCGTTCGGTGATGGGAAATGGACCAATATATCGAGGTGCTAATTTTCCCGATCGACTGAAACGCACAACACCTTTCATAGGTGAAACATGAATAAACAAAAATTCTCCCACAGAAAAATCTAATTTCTTTCTTCGGTTATCGGCATAGGATTTTTGTCTACTTTGAGCTTCTTTCATCCTATGACGAATAAGGTCAATCCTTTCTGTTTTATCCTGAATAAAATCTAGACCTAAAACCAGCTTCTCACCGGCTTCAAGCAAACACGAAGGAGATCAGCATGGCCTTCCGTAGAGTGCTTCGAAAGGTGCCATACCAATACTAGATTGGAAGCTATTATTATAGGAAAACTCAATAAGAGAAATATGATCTTACCAACTTCCACCAAAATCAAGAACACATGCATGAAGGAGATCTTCAAGAGTTTGATTCACACGCTCGATTTGTCCATCGGACTGAGGATGATAAGCGGTTCTAAAATTAAGCTTCGTTCCCAAAGCTTTTTGAAGACATTTCCAAAATCCACTAGTTAACAATGGATCACGATCGCTAACAATAGAAGTAGGAACTCCATGCAATCTATCAATTTCCTTGACAAAGAGTTTAGCCAAAATGGGTACGGTCCGATTGGACCGAACGGGAAGAAAATGGGCATATTTTGTAAGTCTATCGACTATCACCCATAGGCTATCATGATCAGAACGAGAACGGGAAAGACCGTCAATAAAGTCCATGGAAATTTGATCCCACTTCCATAATGGAATTTTCAAAGGTTACAACAACCCACCGGGCCTTTGATGCTCGGCCTTCACGAGTTGGCAAGTCATGCAACACTTAATAAAGTTAGCAATATCAGATTTCATTCCATCCCAATAATAAAGCCGCTTCATATCCGCGTACATTTTACTACTACCGGGATGAATGGTAAATTTAGAACGATGAGAATCTTCTAAAATGTCTCTACGAAGATCAATAATTTTTGGCAAAATAAGTCTACCAAATTTTCGAATACCGCCACGAGCATCAATATCAAAGTCTTTCAAACCTTCAATATCAATTTTATCCCTACAACTTTGGCAAAGAAGAACCAATTCGGGATCATGCTTTTGAGCTTCAAGAATGCGGTCTAAAAGAGAAGGATGAGCCTCAAGGCTACACAAAACAAGAGATGAACATGAATTGGATTCACGATCTCGAATCTCACAAGTGGATAAAGTCGCGAGATCATTCCATTCGGATATCATCATGGAAACAATCGCTTGTTGCTTTCAGCTAAGGGCATCGGCAATTCGATTTCCCTTTCCAGGAGTATAAAGAATATCAAGATCATAAGATGCAAGGAACTCGAGCCAACGTTGTTGACGCAAATTAAGTTCCTTTTGAGAAAATAAATACTTCAAAGATTTATGATCGGTGTAGAGAACAAATTTCTCTCCCAAAAGATAATGACGCCAAATTCTAAGGGCGAAAACAATAGCCGCGAGCTCTAAATCATGAGTGGCATATCTAGTTTTGGCAGGCTTTAATTGCCTAGAAGCATAAGCAATAACACGTTCCCTTTGCATGAGAACGGCACCCAAACCAACACGACTAGCATCGGTATAAACAATAAAGTCTTGGTTCCCATCGGGAATCACAAGAATAGGACCATCGAAAAGCAGTTCTCTTAGTTTCTGAAAAGCAACTTCACATTTGTCTGACCAAATGTATTTAACTCCCTTCTTTGTCAAACTAGTAAGAGGTACGGAAATTTTAGAAAAGTCTTTTATGAACGGACGGTAATAGCCTGCCAATCCGAGAAAGCTACGAATTTCCATCACACTCTCCGGTCTCTTCCAATTTTGAATCGCTTCAATCTTTGAAGGATCCATGGAAATTCTAGATTCAGAAATAATATGCCCCAAAAATATCACACGAGATTGCCAAAAGTGGCATTTAGAAAATTTTGCTTTCAATTGGTTGCTCTTAAGAGTTTCCAACACAATCCGAAGATGATTTTCATGCTCTTCCTCGATTTTAGAATAAATAAGAATATCATCTATAAAGATGAGAAAAAATCGATCGGGGAAGTCTTTGAAAACCCGATTCATAAGGTCAACGAAATAAGCTGGAGCATTCGTCAAACCAAATGGCATAACAAGCCATTCATAAGATCCATAACGAGTACGGAACGATGTCAAAGGAATGCTATCCTCTGCAATACGGAGTTGATGAAAACCGGTTGCTAAGTCTAACTATGAAAAGAATGTAGCACCACTAAGTTGATCGAATAGATCATCAATCCGAGATAAGGGATATTTATTCTTGATGGTGAGATCATTAAGCTTGCGGTAGTCAACGCAAAGCCTAAGTGTACCATCAGATTTCTTCACAGAAATAGCCGAAGCTCCCCATGGAGAGGAACTAGGACGAATAAACTATTTTCCTTCCAATTTGGATAATTGATTACGCATCACCTCATTTTCCTTATTGGACATATGGTAAGGAGGACGGGTAATAGGTAGAGCTCCAGGGATTAGATTAATTCTGAACTCAATTGCTCGTTTAGGTGGTAATCCTAAAACGGGCTCAAATATGTCGAGAATTCACAAACAATGTGAATGAGAGAAATAACATCTTCCTCATCATCATTATCGTTATCATAAGGATTTAGAGAATACAATGATGTTTTCGAATTGGAATCTGAATCTTTCAGAACAAGAGAAATCTGCTTAACAGATTGAGGATGTCGAAGATATATAGTCCGCTCAGGACATAGGATATGGGCTTCATAACGGTTAAGTCAATCCATTCCCAAAATCATTCCGAAACCTAGGTAACGCATAACATGCAAATCGGCTCGGAAAGCATAATCACATAAAATAATCTCGACATCTTTACAAAGTAAACTGAGTGTTGCGGATCCACCAACCGGATTCGCAATTCTCAATGAAGTCATCAAGCCAGTAACATTTAAAGATAAAGCATCAACAAGTTCTTTTGATATAAAAGAGTGAGATGCACCTGTATAAAAAAGAACTCGAATAGGAAGATCACAAAATATAACAATGCCATCAAGGATAGAATGAGAAATACTTTAAACATGAGAAGTGTTAGTAGGGGCTTGTACAACATTTAGCTTGCCTTCCTTCTTGCTTTGAAGTTTGGGACATGAAGATATAGTATGACCCGAACTTTTGCAATAGCGGCAAGTAAGGGACTTCGGACACTTGTTTGCATAATGGTCCTTAGAACCACAATTGTAACATTCTCCATGACTAGAGGTAGGAGTTTTTGCTACCGAAATTGCTTGCTTCCCTTTCTTGTTGGGATTAGGCTTGAATTTAAAAGGCCTCTTCTTATTGATGTTTTGTTTGGCTTCAACATCACTTTCTTTATCGGCCACTTCGAGTCGAAGAGCGATATCAACAAGCGATCGAAAGAAACTTCTAATTTTAGAAGTAATGGCTTTTTGAGGTTCTTATTCAACCCATAGACAAATCTCTGATTTTTCTTCAATGGGGTATTAATATACTCGACCCCATATTTAGAAAGAGATTCAAAAGATGCGACGTAATCCGTCACAGAAGATTCACCTTGAACAAGGTCAATGAAGCGTCGAGCTAGAGATACCTTTTCATCTTCTGGCACAAATTTTAACTCGAATCTTTACCGGAATTGCTCCCAAGTAAGATCCGCTTCAATAATTTCGGAGATCAGAAGCTCATACCAATCTAATGCTCTTTCTTGGAGCATGCTAGAAGCCACTTGGACTCGATGTAGATCAATAAGATTCATGCGGGAAAAGATGTGATCGCATGTTCTAAGCCAAGCTTGGACTTCTATTACGTTTTCGAAACCCTTGAAAGGCCTTCCACCCAAGTTGGTGTAATCATTGCACAAGCGTGCAAACCCAGATTTAGGATGAGTAGGCTCTAGAATGGATCCGATAGCTTGAGCATTTTTCACAAGATCTAGAAGTTGCTGAGCAGACATAAATACTCCGTCCTGAGGAGTAGCACTGGATTGACCAACGCTGGGACGGCCTGGTCTAACCATTTCTCTTCCTTTAAGAAAGAAAGAAGAGGAAAAAGGTTATTCACAAAATGAATATCAATCAAACTTGATTGATAAAACAAGGCATCTTAAAAAGGAATAGGATAGAACGGTACGAAGACTCGAATTAAATCTTATGGCACGATTCCTAAGAAAGACTTAGGACAATGATCCTTACTAGATTATTCTACATCGTTCCGAAGTTTGGCTCTGATACCAAGCTGTGACGCCCCACCTATATACTCACGCTAGCCAAGGACACTACGGGGTAATGCCATCGACTAGCACGAAGAATAAGGCTGTTGAGGACCGACCATCTGTGTAATTACTTTGTGCGAGTACCGATATGTCAAATAATATAACTTACATTTCATTTCAAGAGGAAATCCGACATATCAAATACAAACTCAAAGCTACCACACAGTGGCTAAGTGGCCTTCGGAAACAAATATAGAAATAAACATAACACAAATCAGTCACAGATATTCATATCACAAAGGCGGAAACAGATAAGAATATATCACATAGAAGTGTACATCAAAGTAGTGGTCAAACTAGATCCACTACATCACAAAAGAATAGATACAAGTGCTAGACAAAATAATAAGTATACATCAAATAGTTAGCCAAAAGTCAGGTGAAGGACCCTGATAAGAAGTCAAGCAGGAGCACCTGAAATACCTCGGTCTGACCCGAGTATAATTTAAGAAGAAAATAATAAACGGATCAGTCTAGCTATAAATATCAGATAAAATGAGATAGGATAAGAGATATATAAAAAATGTATGATAACAATAATGCCATACTATGACAAGTATACATCAGGTAATAAGAAAAATCATACAATATCTCAAATATTCTCAAACAGCAAAAGAATATCATGTTCTTTAAATTATTCACCAAACACAAATATTGATAGAGCTTATCAATGCAATCCACGAAAATTGGTGAAACACAAATTTTAGAAATCATCAATTAGAAATCCAGAAATCACAAAGGGAGGAGGCCTATCACAAATGGGAGCATGAAAACTCACCAACACGTGCATCACAAACGGAATGCTATTCCATGGTTGCTAACCATCAATTTTGACCTGTGGCTCCATAAACGGCCCGAAGACCATGGGTTGCTACTGTAATGACCCAAGATTTTAGGAATCTATTCTGAAAAATATAAATGAATTCAAAATAATTTTTGAATTAATTTTGAAAGGGGAGTGATATAGCTTGATAGTGTATCGGTATGTGTGTACATGTGTGCACAGGAAATGCACATGAACAAAAGCTAAAATCCCTAAACTCTAAGAATAAATACATATTGATATGTATGGAAATATATATATATATATTAAATCCTTAAAAGCTGAATGCATAAGTAAATATGCATATATGGATGCTACTGAATATTTTTGAGTGTACATGTGCATGTGTGTGTCAATACAGTATGATGTATAAATATATATATATATATATAGGTGTACTAATTATTTCAGTAAGACTTATATAAATATATATATGTGTTAATAAAATACTAGAGTTCAAATTAGTAAGATAAAATATACAGACATATTTTAGTATATAGGAAGAAAGAAAGAAAAACTGAATATATAAAAAGGAGTAGTCCTCTTGTAAATAAATAAAGAAGGTACATACCATTTACATGAAAGCTAAAAATAGGAAAAATAAGACAAACAAGGAAATGTTTGCTATAGGCAAAATTAGGAAGAGTATTTGATAAATAATAAAATCAAGTCACATTTTTGGCATGATTGTAGACAAAGGAAAAAGTATTTTCTGAAAAGCAAAATTCTGAAAAGAATGTAACCACTTTTCTCTTCACCTAAATTAAGCCGGGAAGGGTAGAACTTTGGGTTTAAATAAAATGCAGATAACATGATTTTTCTGGTGGGCTAAAATGGCTTTAGCCAATACCCAAAACCCTAAGGAAGACCCTGTATATATACATGTATATGCAGCAGCCTCCTCTCCTTCTCAGAAAAGAACTTTGAAAAAAAAAGAAAAGAAACAACACCATAGAAATCATAAGGCAAGGGAAGGAAGAGAGCTTGAGGCTAAAGGCAGAAGTTCATCAATTAATTAAGGAAGCAAAGAAGAGAGCTAGGTGAGAAAACTCACTCAAAAATCTAAGGCAATAAGTCCTAATGTAGGCAGCCAGCTATAAGTAATTTTCTTAAAAATATACTTTCATATGAGAATGCTTATCTGTGATTTTAAAACTGAAAATGTTTTGATTCTCTTTGGTTGATCACTTGTTTTATTATAAGAAAGCTTTATGTGTTGTTAGTATACATATATGTTTTATAAATCCAGATCTATGATATGTTAATGTTTAGGAACATAAACAAATACCCAGAAAATAAAATGTTGAAAATAGGCAAGTAGTATTGGTTTTGGCTCAACCCAGAAAGATGTAAATAATGTTGAGCTGCAATATACTTATGTATAAGTGCTGAGGCTTGAGACAAAAAGGAATTAGGGGTGCAATAGGGTTGCCTATGTGCTGATGCTCCTGATTCAATGAAAATATATATATATGTTCATATGCATAGCAAACAAAATTTTGTGATTCAGTGAAACCAGGTCATTCTGAGTTTAACTCAAGCACAAATGTTTGCAAAAAGGAAAAACTCTCTCAAAAGCCATAAGCCAATGTTAGTTGCCTACACCCTTTTTAAAATACCAGAATATATACATATGCATACAGAACCTTATTTATTTAGTCACCAATGGTTGTTTGCTTGCTTGTCTCTGTATGGTTTTGAATAATATGAGATGCCATGATATGGATGTTTTAGTTAGTGAAATGGATCATTGAATGGTTTAGTCATGAAAAATCAAAAGAGTTATTATCAACTTAAACCTGATTAGGAAATTTGGGGTCAAGAACACTGCAGGAATGACTTGTGTTCTTGAGTAGCACAAGTTGACACATGGCTTGTTTAAGTCCTGAGATCTTTGTGTAATGGAGTGAATTAGTTCATTACAGTGTGTCCATTGATTCATAAATATTGCAGGTGAGACCAGGATAGATAATTATACAAAGGGAATAATATTTGAGATGATGAGAAAACTAGAGTTTTTCCCAGAATTGAAATATGAGGATTGAATAAATGATTTAACTCATATTGGTTATTTTCTTGTTTGGTATGAATGATTGTTTGATTATGTCTGAATTGTATGCTTGAATGTATATGTCATATTGATATATGTAGTCTCTGGAAAGGAAAATTAAAGTGTGCACATGCACAATGACACAGAGCATGCACACAAGTATGATCTGATTCCAAAGGGCAGAACTTTATGTATATGTATTTAATTTGATTTTAACCTAATTAACTAGTTGCTTTTGTGAATTTTCTCATACCAGACATGTGTCTGACCCTAGTGTGCTAATGGCATCTAGGGTGTCTCATTTAAAAATGAGGCAGTTTCAAATGCTTTTTCAGGGATTGCAGCAACTAAGTAGGAGTAGGAGCAAGGCTTTGAGAAGAAGATTATAGCATGCTAAACTTAGTTAGATAAGAGCCAAAATGATAAAATCCGCATGTATTAATGATTTAAATTGTTACTTGTATTAAGTGTTGAATATGGGATGGATATTTTGTTAAGTATTTCATTAAGAGATTGACTTGTATCTGGAATTTATGAATCTGGTTAATATCTGATATTAAAGAAGTTAATCAAAATATTGTAAGTGGATTTAGTAAGAACACCATGTTGAAGACTGAATGATTACATTTTATAAATGTATTAGTCAATTTTGAGTCTTTATAAAGGATTTAAGTTTTGGGAAATCTGGATAGTTGATTCTCAGAAAAATTAAATGGTTTTGTCTTTCAAACATGGTAAGTGTATACAAAAGATAATAGGCATAGGTTGAATGTTTTTATGACTGCAAGGTTCCCATAATCTAACTTGTTTCATACAAATGTTTCATGTCTTATTTTTAAATAAAGGAAGGATCTGTAATAAGGGAATTGAAAGCCAGATCCAAATAGTTGCAGTTATATATGCACATAAACATGTTTTGTGCAAATATTAATACACCCTTTTTCCTTTGTATTTGTAATAGGAATCTGAATTTTTATTCAGATCTTAACCAAATGCATTTTAAATTCCAGACAGATTTTATAAGAAGAAAATCAAACATGAATGAAATTTTTATTGCATATAACACTGTACTATGTGTGGATTGATTAAATTCAATCAATCCAATCTCCTCTTGTTTTCCAGAACTCTGATTTAAACAAGAGAGGCATATACATCCTCACATGTATGTGCTTAACTTTGTGAAAGTACTGATATATTTATATTGGTTAATTGTTTTGATCCTGGATGTATTTTGGTTTATTGGAAAAAGAAAATGACCCTGGAAAATATAATTGTAATAAATGATCAATCTATATATCATCTCTGATAGTTCTAAGGAAGTTTAAATCGAACTTAAAAGTGTAAATGAATGAAGGTGGACATCCAGACACATATAAATTGAATGTGCATATGCATGTACATAGAAATCGAATTTAGACGGCAGTCTAAATAATTTAGACGTCTGAGATTAAACTTAGATGACAGTCTAAATAATTTAGACGTCTAAGGTTAAATATAGACGTCTGTCACAAAATAATTAGATGTCTGAATTCAGTTCAAAATGTCTTTTCTCTCTGTTTCAATTTTTGATCTATAAGCCGTCTGTCATAATTAGATAGACGTCTGTAATTAAGTTTAGACGCCTGTCATAAATAATTTAGACGTCTGAACTGCTGATTTTGCCTAATTTGCCTACTTAGAAAAGAAATAAGTGGCTATGTCAATAGCTTGTATGGCATTTTGATTTCTACGTGATTTAAATTCCCTTTGATGGAAAAAAATCCTTATGAAATTAGGGTAGATATAGGAGGGTCATTTCAGTTGGTATCAGAGCTATGTTATTCAACATAGTAGAAGTAAGGATCAAGTTCTTAGATAGAGATAAAATTTAAAGGAACTAAATATATATATCAATGTTTCCAGTGTGAAAAAAAAAACCACTGAAATAATAAAATTACCAATCAAACTAACCAGCTATGTAAATTATTATTAGCAAACTATGGTAGGGAGACCACCAAATCAGGGAGCAGGATCTACCCATGCAACCCCAATGGTCAATCTGCAAGACTTGGTGAGAGCATTTAGGGATGGGGCAGGACAAAGGCAAGAAAATCCCTATGAAGAACTCTCAAAATTACTTAAGACCTATACTCATTTAGGAGGCAAAAGCTTTGAAGGGACAGAGAGTATCATGGAAATTCAAACATGGTTGAGAACATTGGAAAGAATTTTCAATGACATGCAACTTGATGATCAAAGAAAGAGGCAAGTGGCTTCAAGACAGCAAAAAGGAGTAGCTTTAGGCTGGTGGGAAGTTATTATTGCAGGAAGAAACGAGAATGAAATCACTTGGAATCAATTCAAAGAGATGTTGGAAGCAAGGTTTGTACCAGCATCAGCAAAGACTACCTTGCTAGAAGAATTTATTAGACTTAGACAAGGAACCATGACTGTCACAGAATACACTCAAAAGTTTGAGGGGCTTTCCACATATGGAGCAATGCTTGTGGCAGATGAGGCATCCAAAAATGATAGGTACATAAAAGGGTTGAACCCAGGACTTAGCAGAGCCATGTTACCCTATGCAGACAGGACTTTTGACCATGTGATAGACTTAGCATTGAGGTTGGAACAGCATGACAAGGAAAGGGAGAAGTTCAGAAATTTTAAGAGCAATAATACCAAGAAGAGTAAGGGGAGGTATCACCCTTATGATAAGAAGAAGGAAGAGGCCAGTAATAAAGGCACTGGAGATGTCAAAGCTAAGGAAACCAAGAAGAAAATTGTGTGCCATCAGTGTGGAAAAGAAGGACATATCAAACCAAGATGTCCAGAATTGAAAGGAGGAGCTTTCAAGTGCTATCTATGTGGGAAAGAGGGGCATATGAAGAGGAATTGTCCTGAGTACAAACAGCAAGGAAAATTGGCAAATTTGGAAGGAAAAGGCAAAGCCACAGTGGAGAGTAACACTGAAAACCATAGCCAAGTGGAAGGTACATTACTTATTTGTACCATGCCCATAGCAGTAGTATATGATACTGGGGCAACTCACTCTTTAATTTCTTATGAACTAGTTAAAATGCTAAAACTGAATTGCATATTGGTTGAAACCCCATTGCATATACAAAGTCCACTGGGGAGTTCTAGTGTTTTAAATATGATTTGTGTGGATGTGGAATTAAACATAGGAGGAAATGTTTTTATTTCCAATTTATATGTTTTGAATTACCCAAATATAGGTGTTATTTTGGGGGTAGACTGGTTAAGGCAATTTAAAGCCATAATTAATTTAGACTCATCCACCATATCATTGCAAAATTCTATAGGTTAGAGAATCACAGTTTTATGTGAAGTAGCTAAGGAAGGAAAACTATATCACTTAGTTGACTCAGAAAAAAATTCTATTGAACTAACCATTGAAGAAATTCCCATAGTCAATGAATATTTGGATGTGTTTGGTGAGGTCAAGGGTGTTCCACACCATAGACCAGTAGAGTTCCAGATCAATCTAGTTCCAGGAGCAAGCCCAGTGATTAAAAAGCCAACTAGAATGGGGCCAAATGAACTAAAGGAATTAAAGAAACAGTTAGAAGAACTGGAAGAAAAGGGTTTTATAAGACCAAGTAATTCTTGCTGGGGAGCACCAGTGGTATTTGTTAAGAAACAAGATGGCTCCTTAAGACTCTGTATAGATTATAGAGAATTAAACAAGGTAACTATTAAAAATAAATACCCACTGCTAAGAATAGATGATCTTTTTGATCAATTAGCAGGGGCAAAAGTATTTTCTAGACTAGACTTAGCATCTGGTTTTCATCAAATGAAGGTGGAAGAATCAAGCATCAAGTACACTGCCTTTAACACTAGGTATGGGTTGTATGAATTTTTGGTTATGCCATTTGGTTTGACCAATGCACCATCATACTTTGTAGATTTAATGAACAGAACCTTTAGAGATTATTTAGACAAGTTTGTGCTTTTTTTTATTGATGACATTTTGATTTATTCCAAAACAGTGGAAGAACATAAGCATCATTTGCACCTGGTTTTGTCTAGGTTAAGGGAAAAAGATTTAAAGGCAAAATTTTCAAAATGTGTATTTTGGAAAGAGGAAGTACATTTCCTTGGCCATGTTATATCTGCTCAAGGAATTTCTGTGAACCCCAATAAAGTAGTGGCTATTCAAGCATGGAAGAGGCCAAGCACTGTGAGTGAAGTAAGGTCATTTATGGGGATGGCAGGGTATTATAGGAGGTTTATAAAAGATTTTTCAAAAATCTCTACACCACTCACTAACCTAACCAGGAAGAACCAAGCTTTTGTTTGGTCAGAAAAATATGAGAAGTCTTTTGAACAGTTGAAGGAGGCATTGGTGAATGCTCCAATTTTAAAGGTACCATATGGAAATGAAGAACTAGTGGTATACACTGATGCTAGTGGATTTGGCTTGGGTGCAGTGTTGATGCAACGAGGCCAAGTCATTGCATATGCATCCAGACAACTTAAACCCCATGAAGTAAGGTATGCCACACATGATCTCGAATTAGCAGCTGTGATCTATGCTTTAAAACTTTGGAGGCATTATTTGTTAGGCACAAAGTTTGAACTGTACACTGACCACAAGTCTCTGAAATATTTATTTTCACAAAAAGATTTGAACATGAGGCAATATAGATGGGTGGAGTTCTTAGCTGCCTATGACTTTGACATACTCTATACACCAGGCAAAGCAAACAAAGTTGCAGATGCTCTAAGTAGACAGCATGCTAAATTGGCTATGATGATGATAGAAGAATTCAAAGATTTGTCTTTGCTAACTGAGTTAGAAATTGGGGAGAATGGTTGTGTGCACATGGATGAGCAGATGCATGGTGCACAAGAATATAAAGGGAAGTTAAGCTTAATGACACTCCAACCAGATTTAATTCTGAAGGTAGGAAAGATGCAAGAACAAGATGCCAACTTGTTAGAGAAGAAAGTGCTCCTCTCAAGAGGGGAGGAAGTGATGAATCACCATATTGATAAAAATGGTTATATGAGATACCAAAATAGGATGTGTGTACCAGAGGACACAGAATTGAAGAAAGAGATATTGAATGAATATCACAGAAGTAAATACTCCATACACCCAGGCAACACAAAAATGTACCAAAATTTGAAAAGAGACTTCTGGTGGAAGGGGATGAAATCTGATGTAGCTAAATACATTGCCAAATGTATGACTTGCCAACAAGTCAAGGCTGAAACCCAAAGGCCATCAGGGTTGATGCAGTCTCTTAGTGTACCACAGTGGAAGTGGGAAGACATATCTATGGACTTCATAGATGGATTGCCTAGATCTAAGAGAGGTAATACAAGTATATGGGTGATAGTTGATAGGCTAACCAAGGTAGCACACTTCATCCCAGTCAAGTCAGAAAGAACAGCACCAAAATTAGCTCAAATTTTTATAAAGGAAGTGGTAAAGTTACATGGCATTCCCAAAACCATTGTGAGTGATAGGGATACCATCTTCACTTCAAAATTCTGGAGAAGCTTTCAAGAAGCAATGGGAAGTGAACTATGTTTAAGTACTGCCTACCATCCTCAATCAGATGGGCAGACTGAGGTAGTAAACAAAGTTTTGAAGGACATGTTGAGGGCATGTATACTGGATTTTGGAGGCAACTGGGAAGATTATCTTCATCTAGTTGAATTTACATACAACAACAGCTACCAAAGTACCATAGGAATGGCTCCATTTGAAGCCTTATATGGTAAACCCTGTTTGTCACCTGTTTGTTGGGTAGAAGCAGAAGAAAGGTCTATTTTAGGACCTGAGTACATACAAGAAACTAAGGAGAAAATTGAATTGATAAGAAGAAGAATGGCAGCAGCTCAAGATAGGCAAAAGAAATTTGCAGACATGAGAAGAAGGCAGGTAGAATATGAAGTGGGAAATTTTGTTTTCATCAAAATCTCACCTATGAAAAATGTGCTAAGGTTTGGAAAACAAGGCAAATTAACCCCAAGATATATTGGACCATACAAAATTCTGGAGAGAATTGGTCCCTTGGCATATAAGTTGGAATTACCAGAAAACATGCAAGGTATACATGATGTTTTTCATGTATCACAATTGAGAAGGTGGGTCCATGACAAGGCAGAAATTCTTGAGACCCCAACCCAAGTGCAGATAAATACTAATTTGATTTATGAAAAGGATCCAGTGGGAATTTTGGCAAAAGATGTGAAGAAGTTGAGAAATAAATCTCTGAAACTTGTGAAGGTACAGTGGAGTCTTGATCCTAGTGATTGCACATGGGAATTAGAAGATAAAGTTAGGATAAATTATCCTAAGCTATTTTCAGATTAAAGGTAATTCTGATTTTTGATTGTTTTCTTTTGTTAGATGCATATGTTTTTAGTTATCATAGAACTAAAAATTTATTTGGTTGAGAATGTATTTGTTCTCTAAATTAAGTTTAAAATTTATTTTAAGCTTAGGAAAATTGTGGGACACAATTCCTAAAAGGAGGGATGTATGTAATGACCCAAGATTTTAGGAATCTATTCTGAAAAATATAAATGAATTCAAAATAATTTTTGAATTAATTTTGAAAGGGGAGTGATATAGCTTGATAGTGTATCAGTATGTGTGTACATGTGTGCACAGGAAATGCACATGAACAAAAGCTAAAATCCCTAACTCTAAGAATAAATACATATTGATATGTATGGAAATATATATATATATATATATATATTAAATCCTTAAAAGCTGAATGCATAAGTAAATATGCATATATGGATGCTACTGAATATTTTTGAGTGTACATGTGCATGTGTGTGTCAATACAGTATGATGTATAAATATATATATATATATAGGTGTACTAATTATTTCAGTAAGACTTATATAAATATATATATGTGTTAATAAAATACTAGAGTTCAAATTAGTAAGATAAAATATACAGACATATTTTAGTATATAGGAAGAAAGAAAGAAAAACTGAATATATAAAAAGGAGTAGTCCTCTTGTAAATAAATAAAGAAGGTACATACCATTTACATGAAAGCTAAAAATAGGAAAAATAAGACAAACAAGGAAATGTTTGCTATAAGCAAAATTAGGAAGAGTATTTGATAAATAATAAAATCAAGTCACATTTTTGGCATGATGGTAGACAAAGGAAAAAGTATTTTCTGAAAAGCAAAATTCTGAAAAGAATGTAACCACTTTTCTCTTCACCTAAATTAAGCCGGGAAGGGTAGAACTTTGGGTTTAAATAAAATGCAGATAACATGATTTTTCTGGTGGGCAAAAATGGCTTTAGCCAATACCCAAAACCCTAAGGAAGACCCTGTATATATACATGTATATGCAGCAGCCTCCTCTCCTTCTCAGAAAAGAACTTTGAAAAAAAAAACACCATAGAAATCATAAGGCAAGGGAAGGAAGAGAGCTTGAGGCTAAAGGCAGAAGTTCATCAATTAATTAAGGAAGCAAAGAAGAGAGCTAGGTGAGAAAACTCACTCAAAAATCTAAGGCAATAAGTCCTAATGTAGGCAGGCAGCTATAAGTAATTTTCTTAAAAATATACTTTCATATGAGAATGCTTATCTGTGATTTTAAAACTGAAAATGTTTTGATTCTCTTTGGTTGATCACTTGTTTTATTATAAGAAAGCTTTATGTGTTGTTAGTATACATATATGTTTTATAAATCCAGATCTATGATATGTTAATGTTTAGGAACATAAACAAATACCCAGAAAATAAAATGTTGAAAATAGGCAAGTAGTATTGGTTTTGGCTCAACCCAGAAAGATGTAAATAATGTTGAGCTGCAATATACTTATGTATAAGTGCTGAGGCTTGAGACAAAAAGGAATTAGGGTTGCAATAGGGTTGCCTATGTGCTGATGCTCCTGATTCAATGAAAATATATATATATGTTCATATGCATAGCAAACAAAATTTTGTGATTCAGTGAAACCAGGTCATTCTGAGTTTAACTCAAGCACAAATGTTTGCAAAAAGGAAAAACTCTCTCAAAAGCCATAAGCCAATGTTAGTTGCCTACACCCTTTTTAAAATACCAGAATGTATACATATGCATACAGAACCTTATTTATTTAGTCACCAATGGTTGTTTGCTTGCTTGTCTCTGTATGGTTTTGAATAATATGAGATGCCATGATATGGATGTTTTAGTTAGTGAAATGGATCACTGAATGGTTTAGTCATGAAAAATCAAAAGAGTTATTATCAACTTAAACCTGATTAGGAAATTTGGGGTCAAGAACACTGCAGGAATGACTTGTGTTCTTGAGTAGCACAAGTTGACACATGGCTTGTTTAAGTCCTGAGATCTTTGTGTAATGGAGTGAATTAGTTCATTACAGTGTGTCCATTGATTCATAAATATTGCAGGTGAGACCAGGATAGATAATTATACCAAGGGAATAATATTTGAGATGATGAGAAAACTAGAGTTTTTCCCAGAATTGAAATATGAGGATTGAATAAATGATTTAACTCATATTGGTTATTTTCCTGTTTGGTATGAATGATTGTTTGATTATGTCTGAATTGTATGCTTGAATGTATATGTCATATTGATATATGTAGTCTCTGGAAAGGAAAATTAAAGTGTGCACATGCACAATGACACAGAGCATGCACACAAGTATGATCTGATTCCAAAGGGCAGAACTTTATGTATATGTATTTAATTTGATTTTAACCTAATTAACTAGTTGCTTTTGTGAATTTTCTCATACCAGACATGTGTCTGACCCTAGTGTGCTAATGGCATCTGGGGTGTCTCATTTAAAAATGAGGCAGTTTCAAATGCTTTTTCAGGGATTGCAGCAACTAAGTAGGAGTAGGAGCAAGGCTTTGAGAAGAGGATTATAGCATGCTAAACTTAGTTAGATAAGAGCCAAAATGATAAAATCCGCATGTATTAATGATTTAAATTGTTACTTGTATTAAGTGTTGAATATGGGATGGATATTTTGTTAAGTATTTCATTAAGAGATTGACTTGTATCTGGAATTTATGAATCTGGTTAATATCTGATATTAAAGAAGTTAATCAAAATATTGTAAGTGGATTTAATAAGAACACCATGTTGAAGACTGAATGATTACATTTTATAAATGTATTAGTCAATTTTGAGTCTTTATAAAGGATTTAAGTTTTGGGAAATCTGGATAGTTGATTCTCAGAAAAATTAAATGGTTTTGTCTTTCAAACATGGTAAGTGTATACAAAAGATAATAGGCATAGGTTGAATGTTTTTATGACTGCAAGGTTCCCATAATCTAACTTGTTTCATACAAATGTTTCATGTCTTATTTTTAAATAAAGGAAGGATCTGTAATAAGGGAATTGAAAGCCAGATCCAAATAGTTGCAGTTATATATGCACATAAACATGTTTTGTGCAAATATTAATACACCCTTTTTCCTTTGTATCTGAAATAGGAATCTGAATTTTTATTCAGATCTTAACCAAATGCATTTTAAATTCCAGACAGATTTTATAAGAAGAAAATCAAACATGAATGAAATTTTTATTGCATATAACACTGTACTATGTGTGGATTGATTAAATTCAATCAATCCAATCTCCTCTTGTTTTCCAGAACTCTGATTTAAACAAGAGAGGCATATACATCCTCACATGTATGTGCTTAACTTTGTGAAAGTACTGATATATTTATATTGGTTAATTGTTTTGATCCTGGATGTATTTTGGTTTATTGGAAAAAGAAAATGACCCTGGAAAATATAATTGTAATAAATGATCAATCTATATATCATCTCTGATAGTTCTAAGGAAGTTTAAATCGAACTTAAAAGTGTAAATGAATGAAGGTGGACATCCAGACACATATAAATTGAATGTGCATATGCATGTACATAGAAATCGAATTTAGATGGCAGTCTAAATAATTTAGACGTCTGAGATTAAACTTAGACGACAGTCTAAATAATTTAGACGTCTAAGGTTAAATATAGACGTCTGTCACAAAATAATTAGATGTCTGAATTCAGTTCAAAATGTCTTTTTCTCTCTGTTTCAATTTTTGATCTATAAGCCGTCTGTCATAATTAGATAGACGTCTGTAATTAAGTTTAGACGCCTGTCATAAATAATTTAGACGTCTGAACTGCTGATTTTGCCTAATTTGCCTACTTAGAAAAGAAATAAGTGGCTATGTCAATAGCTTGTATGGCATTTTGATTTCTACGTGATTTAAATTCCCTTTGATGGAAAAAAAATCCTTATGAAATTAGGGTAGATATAGGAGGGTCATTTCAGCTACCCCATCAAATTGAACCGAAGTTCCACAAACGGGGTTTTTAGTCCCCACACAAACAAAGAGACATCGCACATCGCTAGTCTAAATCACAAAATGATCATCATCGATCAATAAAAAGTGTGAATCACACTAAGCTAGTAAATATAAGAGTTTAGCTTCATGTCCCATAACCACTAGCTTAACTTAAATATTTACGAACAAATTGTAGACTTCCACTCGAAAATTGTCACAAGATTTCAATCGAACAAGTCTAAGAATTAACCGACAAAGTAAACGCAAGCGTTTCATACCACTTGTTTTGCTAAGTCGTTTAATTGGATTTCTCGCACGAATGCGGTAAAGGTTTGTATATACTAATAAATTGGAAAACGGTTTTATAAACGAGATTTGTATTAAAAATAGAGTTGGAATCATCTTTGTGAAAGAGTTTGATTATTTATTACTAGTATAGAAAACCTTTATATTTTAAAGTGACAAATCACAGAAATGATTGTAGAAACAATCGATCACCAAAATCCACATTCGACGACATGAATTAAAATCATGAAAATCGATACCGAATCCATCAAAATGGATATTCCCAAAAATCCCAAAAAAGAAGTCATCAAAGACGATAAATGATAACAACAATTCAGATCATCAAAAATTGATTAAAAATCGGAAACCCAAGCAAAATAAAAAAATTGAGCTGAGACAAGCAGGTCAGTCGACTGAACCAAGATGTCAGTCGGCTGACACAATGCTTGGAAACTTTCGGTTTCCAGGTCAGTCGACTGGACCAGGTGGTTAGTCGACTGATACAGAGACAGAATGTTTTCTGCCCCTAGTTTAGTCGACTGACCTACTAGTTCAATCGACTGAACCTACTTCTAGAGCAGAATCAGCCTAGCCCCCAAGTGGGGTAAAATTCTATTGGAAATGATCGGTCGAGCAACGGAAACTATGGATTTATGCCAAGTGACAACCCAGCCTAATAGGCTCTTCGATACACCCCGGTAAACATGTTAAACACCCATAAAAGGATTTTCACAATATTGGACTTCAAAAACCAAAAATTGAAAAATTCACCAAATCAATCCAAATCAAAAACAAATGAACATGAATAGATGTTAGGAATTCATACCTAACAACAGCGAAAGCTATAGACGTAGATGTGAGTTCAAAAACTCACCTTTTCAACCCAAAACAACAAATTAGAAGCTTTGAAATCAAAAGAAAGATCAACCACACTTTAATTTCAACTCTAGAAGCTCCAATCTAAGATTACAACGAATGTTTCCTAAGTTAGGTCATAGGAAATTTCTGAAATTGGAGAGAGATTGAGATGGAGAAGGAGAAGAGTATGCTTACCTAAGATTCTCTTTGATTTTGGAGCTAGAACTTGAATTTGCAAAGGAAACTAGGGCTTAGGATTTTAGTTTCCAATCTCTTCCCCTATTTTTACTAAAGCTTGAAGTGTTAGGAAAATAATAGAATGAATGAAGAGGAGAGGGGGTGGAGTTAGGATATAAGATGAGTTGGGTTAGTGGGCCTAAACCCAAACCCAAGCCCAAAGCCCTAAGTGAAAATGTCAAAATTCTACTCAACTCCAAACATATCGATGTTTATACTCAAAAAGGTCGCAAACGTCATTTTGGACTCAATGGAAGTGGTCTCGAGTCCCAATTCGACTATTTGCAAAAAGTGACATTTCAGACTTTAATCCGACTAACGATGCTATATTTAAATAAAACATTTAAATATACAATCGTAAAATATACGGGTTGTTACATTATATGTTGACTTGACCTTTCTATTCACATCAGCCTCCTTTTCTTCTTTTCAAATCACTATACACCTATTCAAACACGCTATCTTCCTTTCCATCGTTTCCCCTTCTCTTTTTAAACCCAGCAGAATAGATTCAAAAAAAAAGATGTCAAACTTTAAAAAATCAATGCTCGTAATATACTCGTCTAAAAATCACGAAAATAGTTTGTAAAATCCTACTTCATCTTGGTTCGTGACGTGGAATAGCATCTTGGTGCAAAAGATGGGAGGGTGCAGTCATGGTAGGGGTGGTCGCGACATTAGGGGAGGACGATGATGTCGTGATGAATGAAGGTGGGTATCGAGCATTGTCAATGGTCGAGCGCATGGGAAATGGGAGGAGAAGCTCACCGGTGATGTTCACTTGTGGTTTCGGCGTTTCATTCTCGGTATCATTATTTTTCTGTGCATAGTCTGGGATGTTGTTCGTGCATAGGAGAAGGAAAGGGGGGAAGGAAGAAGGAGTTTGACGTTGGGCCGAACGTTATTTTTGTGGGCCTGGGTATGATTTTAAGAAGAAAATTTAATTAGTTATATAATTTGTTTTATTAAATTCAAATGCTTATAAATGTCATAACCCGAAAATGCTAGGTCGGATTGGAACGTAATTTTTTGCGTTGTGATCGTAATAACATATTCTACGACATGAAGCTAGTTTGGGTGAATTTGGAGCTTTTGATATTTTTAGCTAAATTCGAAAACCGTTCGAATTTAGTCGGAATTAGGAATGAAGGCGATAGCTGGAAATCAATGTGAGTTAATCTCACTCATTTTTGGATTTCTAGTTTAATTTAAATTGTTGAAAATTTAAATTACTGGTTCATTGGATGATTTGGTAATTATTATTATCAGTTGAATGTGATATTATATATAGTAGTGTATATATTAGTAGTTGGATTGATTATTCCCGCCTATTGGAGCAGATGAGACCCTATGCATCCCATATAATAGCAGATGACCCTATATACCGTGATATCCCGCTTTGAAGCGGAATTAATATTTTTATGTTGTATTAACATTTGTGGATGCAGGGAAACAGGTTGGAGGGATCCAACTGGATTCCTCAAAAATGTTGAATTAAATTTCATATATATTGATATATGATCTGTTTGAATAATCTGTGGTAGATTATAGTGTGATTTGAATTTATTGGATGCTATGGTAGTTTTGGCCTAGATTTTGGTATTTTTAAATACCAATAATATATGTTTTGAATTTGAGAGAAAATAACAAGAAATTTGGAAGCGAAATATTTATAAAGAATTTTGGATTGGTTAAAGAGAAATTTAGTTGGAAAAATAAAAGGGTTGATTTTAAATTGTACTTAACTTTTTCGTGATATTGAAAATAGAGATTTTGGAAATATATATATAAAGGATTTAAATAAAAAATCCTAAGTGTTACTGGTTTTAAATATAGAAGGGTTTTAAAATCAAAATTTTAAATAGATTTGGAGAATAGAAGTGAATTTGGAAATAAATGTAAAATTTGTTATACTTGATCAATGTGATTTTCTAAGTTACGAAATAGAAGAAGAATCAAGATTTGGTTGATTTTGGGATATAGTTTGGATTATTTAAGAAGTTAATTTATAAATGGAATTCAATTTAGAAATCAATTTATAATGGATTTAAGTGATGTGAAACCGTCATAAACTGGAATTGAAAATTGTGAGATTTATAAACGATGTTTATAAATAAAGTGAAGTGATTATCAGTTGATAAATTGAAGATATAAATTCATGGTGAGAATTTATAATGAGATGGGTAAATCGGTCAAAAAAGAAATGATAGATTTTACTTTTGTAAATGTGAAAAGGGGATTTACGGAATTGGGACGTAAATCAATTGGTCATAAATTGAGAGAGGTTTATAAATGTTAGACTAGTTATATTGGAATTGGAAAATATATTTTATCGAGAAATTGAGTTGTTTGTAAAAGGAGGATTTTTAATTATTAAACTAGGTAATTTTAAAAATATTGTTTATATGGTAACTTTTATTAAAGAGTTTTTGCCTAAGTTAAACTTGGGAATTTATATAGAAATTTTATAAGTATCATTTTGAGAAATTTATTAAACAAAGTTTTCGGAAAGTGATGGTATACTTTCATAGCGGAATCGGAGGCAGAGATTGCCTGCTATAGCGACCCGTATTTTTGGGTCTTCAAATTTGAATATTTAATTACTTTAAATATTCGGATTTGAATTTAAATTGTGATAAATTATCTGTTTCAAATTTAGACTTGATTTTCAATGACGTATTTTTAATTTATTTTATAGAATTTTTCCATAATTTTTAATTTGAAAAATAAATAAATTTTCGGTTGAAACTTTTTGCGAAAAACGTTGATACTTTTGAAATTTAACAGAATAAGTTAAGTTGTCTATTTTATAACTTTTTTATGATTGTTCTACGCTTTTGAGCGTGATCGTATTGTTATTTCGGTTGTTCGCGGACCGTACGCGAATGGAATATGGAGTAGCGTCGTACCCAAAAACTTTTAAAATAAAATATAAATCAATTCAGGTATTTTTCTTTCCATTAGTTCATATCTTGCCGGTCCTTTGCTAAGAAAATTGGTGACTTTACATTTAATGTTTGCATAAAATGGTTGTACGTACATTCCTTAGCTTTAGAAGCAAAACTTTGCATTGTACAAGAGAATACACGCATGCATACATCATTTAGGGACAGCTTATACTCATTTTCTTTCATTTCTCTCTGTTTTTCCTTTCTCTCTTTGTTCTCTCACCCTATCACTTGTTTCCATTCTTGTTGCGGCATCATCATACTTTTGTTTGCTTAGCTGTTAAGCTTTCTAGCCTATAAGAACCCATATACATTCATTCACAGGGGAAGATAATTTTCTAAACGCGTGAAAAAAAAAAAGAAAAAAAGAGAGAATGCATCACTTGTCACTTTTTATTTTTGCATGCTAATGAACAGATTTGTTCATTTTTTTTTCACGCATGGACACATTTTTGGCCGTCATTTCCATTTCTTCCTTCTCTACATATTAAATCAAATAGCAACCTTTTTTTTTCTTTCCAATTTTTTTTTCATATTTGTTTTATCTATAAAATGAAGGCAATACACCACCATATATATTAATACACATTCACGCATGAAGTAGGAGCAGGCATCACTTTTCCACTTTTTATATTTGCATGCTAATGAACAGATTTGTTCTTTTTTTTCCTCCTTTCCCTGTATAAGCATATATATATCTTTGCATGCATGTGTGTGCAGCCTACATATATATGTATAAACTGCTATGCGTGCGTTCATGTATTTGTGGTTGTGTGTGACTGGGCGAGTGTGCGTTGTTGGCCGTGCATGGAGGAATGATGGAGGAGGTGGAGGACTGAAGGCATGAGGCAGTGAAGGGATATTGGAATGGAAATGGACAGTGTACAGGTGCGTGCGAGAAGAGGAGAAATGATAGACAAGACTCACGCATGGGAAGATGAGGCGCATGAAGGGAAGGAGGAACGTACGCATGAGGCGGTGGTGTTGTGAAGTAGAGGAGTGATGGCGGGGGAGGCTGGGCTTGGAAGAGGGGGTCGGTATTTATATAGAAACTTTATAATTACTACTTTGAGATATTTATTAAAATAAAATATTTTGGGAAGTAATGGTATATTTTCATAGCGTAATTCGAGGGGTAGAGATTGCCTACAGTTATTATGTTTTCACTGGGATAGTGACGTAACCATAGTGCAAACTGTGATCTATGATTGATTGCATGGTGGAAATCGGGAGGCAGAGATTGCCTAAGTTAAGTTTTGATTTCTCTAGGATATAGATGTAATCATCAAGCTACGATCCATGGTCGATACCGAATGGTGCTTTCCATATTTATTTTTAAAAGTTTCCAAATATTTTAGAAAGGAATGGTTTGTTAATATACTTATTCCGGTAAGATAAGTATATGACTGTTTTGATAAAGAGATTTAATTTGTTGAAACTAAATTAAACGAGGCTTGGTGATTTACTAGGAAATGGAATCTTTGATTTAATGATTGTTTATTTGATAGTTAAATAACCGACTATCAAATTTGGAATAAACGTAACTTTGGGAATATCTAAAAGAAACACGGGAATTATGTGGTACAGTTAGCGTTCGAGGTGTTATACTATGCGTATAAACTCGTTTTGTTCTTCTAGGACAATGAAAAGGAAATCCATCCACTAACGGTTAGGAGGTGGTCTCCGATTTTATTTCCATCTGTTTATTTCCTAAAGAACCGGGGTTGAGTTTACCGGAAATATCGAACGTTGTTTCGAAGAGACGGGATCGGATAAGTTATCCGAGAACCACTTCGATCCAACGAGTACGTTATCAAAGTGAAAACAAGAGCATGGAGTTGAAGATGGAGCAGTGAAGTGCAAGGGCTAATCGCTACCAATCTTGAGGATGATTCCAAAATGGATGTAGTAGGAATAGTGCCTTCGGTTCTGTTCAGACCCAGAACGGACTTGTATGGATGAATGCAATCAATACATTGTCAGTGGAGGACAATGAGCATTCTATGTGAAAATTTCCTTTAAAAGGTAATCGTAGCCTCTAACCTCATCAACCGGGAATGACTGAAAAGCAGGGGAGATACAGCAAGGCTAAGTGGGTCGCACCCAATTAGGGTCTATCCAGGTTAGGGGTAGTCCGGTCTTGTGTTGCAGGGGATCCCGGCATGGTCCTCAGTACATTTTTTCTAGACGTGTACTGTGGTAGGTGGTACCCCAGTCCCTTGTCATTCGTATGCAATCCATTCTCCAATACGTTCCTTTACGGTTTTGGTTGTAGAGCCTAGTATGCTGGAATTTAATTAATGTAACAATTTCAGCTATTTGAATAAGTATTTGTACTTAGACACTATTATAATATCACTGGATTTTCTATAAAATGTTATTTGGTTACTGTAAGTGATAAACCCGTCGTGTTTATGTGTGGCATGGTCTTACGAGATACTTTTGATTTTAAAAAGGATTTTGAAATTTATAACGAATAAAATTCCTTTTTGATTTAAATTCTCATGTTGGTTTTACCAGACTGGCACGAGCGTGGTTTTTCCTATATACTCGGGTCAGACCGAGCATATTTCTAGGTTTAGCTGGAAGGATTGGAGCTTTAGGAGAGGAACTGGAGGCCAGGGACGTAATCATTGAGCTGTGAATCCAAGGTGGATACCGCGTGGTGCTTTCCATATTTATTTTAAAGGGTTTTTCAAATATTTTTGAAAAGAATAGTTAGTGAACGTACTTACTGCGATAAGATAAGTACATAACTTTTGATAAAGAGATTTAATTGATTAAAATTAAATTAAATGAGACTTAGTATTTTTAGTGGAAAATGAGCTCTTTGGTTGAATGATTGTTTATTTGATAGTTAAATAACCGATTATCAAATCGGAACCCAAAACATAACTTTGGAAATATTTAGGAGAAACACAGGAATTATATGGTACAGTTATCGTCGGAAGGTGCTATACTGTACGTATAAAATCGTTTCGTTCTTCTAGGAGGATGATAAGGAAATCTGTCCACTAACGGTTAGGAGGTGATCTCCAATCTTATTTTCGTCTATTTATTTCCTAAAGAACCGGGGTTGAGTTTACCAGAAATATCGAACGTTATTTCGAAGAGACCGGGATCGGATAAGTTATCCGAAAACCACTTCGATCCAACGAATACGTTTTCGAAATGAAGACAAGATCATGGAATCGAAGATGGAGCATTAAAGTGCAAGGGCTAATCACTACTAATCCTGAGGATGATTCCAAAATGGATGTAGTAGGAATAGTGCCTTCGGTTTCGTTCAGACCCAGAACAGACTTGTATGGATGAATGCTATCAGTACATTGTCATTGGAGGACGATGAACATTCAAAGTACAAATTCCTTAAAAGGTAATCGTAGCCTCAAGCCTCATCAACTGGGAATGACTGAAAATCAGGGGAGATGCAGCAAGGCTAAGTGGGTCGCACCCAATTAGAGTATGTTTATCACCTTTCTAGATACCCTCGGATATTATTATTACGGTGCATGAAAGAATTCGGAAGGGTGGGAACAACTTAGGTAATAGCATATTTGGTACTATCCAGTTTAGGGGTAGTCCGGTCTTATGTTGCACGGGATACCGGCGAGGTCCTCGATACATTTTTCTAGATGTGTACTGTGATAGGTGGTACCCCGGTGCCTAGTCATTTGTATGGAATCCATTCTCCAATACGTGCCTTTAGGTTTTGGTTGTTGAGCCAAGTATGCTAGAATTTAATTAATGTAACAATTTCGGCTATTTGAATAAGTATTTGTACTTAGACACTATTATAATATCTGATGATTTTGATATAAATTGTTTTGGTCATCGTAAGGTAAAAACCCGTCGTGTTTATGTGTGGCATGGTCTTACGAGATACCTTTGTTTCCAAAGGATTTGGATGACTTTAATAATTCAAATTGTGTGTGTTCTCCCACGCTGGTTTTCCAGACTAACTCGGGTGTTATTTTATTATAATGCTCGGGTCAGACCGAGTATTAAAGATACAGGATAAGATGCTATGGAGCTCAGGAGACGAGCTGGATGACGAAGACGTATTACACGTATTTGATTTTATTCCGCTGTGTATTGTAGGCTGTATATTCAGCACTTGTGAGGACCAAGTTATTATAATTGTCCAGTATTGAGTTATTTATGTGTTGTACTCTGATGATGTAATGTGTAAATAACAGTTGTAGTTCTTTTTGTATAAAGACATGTTATTATCTATTATATATTGTTCCGCTGCCATTGTGAGATTCTGTGTTGTTTCTGTTTCTTCTTCTACCTCTTTCTTCTTTTCCTCTAACGATCTGGTATTTCCAACACTCGATTGCTCGGCATGCTATACAGTGGACGCATTAATGTCGATTTTCAAGGGTCGAAAATCCACGTTCGTTACACGTGGTATCAGAGCTGAAGGTTAAGCGAGAACCTTGGCTTTGATGGGGGTAACTCATTAAAGATAGAGTTAGTAGCACCCTAAAATGAGTTTGAGTGTATTAATAGATATTAGCCCGTATTTGTTAATGAATATAAAATTGTTTTATATTGTGTTTATTGATCTATTGAGTGGCTTATTGATTCTGGTCAATACAAGTAATTAACGTTATTGATAGGGATCTCTAAACACTTGAACAGAGCAATTCGACATGGTATTCTTTTGAAAATAGGGGTAAACGAAATAATTTTACCCAAATTATTTTTATATATATAAGGGAATAATATTCCATAAATTATTATAGTTATATATGGTGTGCTTGGTTGCTAGGAAATGATAATATTAAACCATTATCATTTGTTATTGTGGTGATTGAATAAAAACTGATATTAGAGTCAAAGGTTAAGAAAAGTAATTCATATAACAAAATGGGATTTTGTAAATATGGTTTTGGTAAATGTGATTTAAAAATTGATATGGTTTATAAAAACGATTTATAAAGGATTTAAAAGTTGGAAATTTGGGAATTTAAATCCCGTTGGTTTTGAAAATGATTTTCGAAGCTTTGGAAAATAATAGTGATATTATTTAGAGAATATTCATGAATTGAAATATTTTAAAAAATGGTTTTTAAAGGAAATAAAAGCGCTGAACTCACTTCGGTCGCTGGAAAATAATTCCGATGATGACCGCGACATCATCGGTGTTCATTTTCGAGTCTCCAAGGGAGGAATTTCTACCTTAATGATTTGCAATTGGAGTTTGTTTTGGAAAAACTGGTCTTGGTTTTTGTAACGACCCGGAATTTTCGAACCCGAAAATTCCAGATAGTTAGGAGAAAAAGAAAAGAGATAGAAGAAAGAAACAAAACAAGACACAGATTCTCACATTCGCAGCGGATCAAAATACAATATCAAATAATAATATCAATTATACAAAGAAATCTGTATCAGTCAATTACATTTTAATATATCAGAGTTACAACATTTCACAATCACTGGATAGTTAAAATAACTCGTCCTAAATAAATAACAATATATCACAGCGGAATACACTCCATACGTTCCTGCCATCCAGCTCGTCTCCTGAGCTCCAGAACGTCCTTACCTGGAAATCTGTAATACTCGGTCTGACCCGAGCATTACATCAAAGTAACACCCGGGTCAGGCTGGAAACCAGCGTGAGTAAACCCATCTAACATGAATTACAAAAGCATACAACTTATATATATAACCCGGGGTAACTTGTATCAATTACAAATTCACAAATTGTTATAGACATCACTTATTTCACTCACTAATTTCTAAGTACCAAAACTTAGATTTAATGGTCCAATTCACTTAAATCATTCCATTCCAGCTTATTGATTTCACATATCAATCTATAAAGAATCACAGTGGTTTCGGGTATTTACTAATACCCGACTCCTGTCTCTTCGAATCCAATGTTATCTTAACCCAAGTTATTCAAGTGAAATACAATTCAACTTTAAATAGGATGTCACTTATACACAGCAATTTATCATCGATAAATAACTACATTATCACTGTCCACCTAATCATATCATATCACAAAACATTTCATATCAGAGATATCAACCAATTCAAGGAATTTAACATCGTTCAATCTTTTATAAACAAGATTGATTACTTCCAAAATAAATTTAATTTATCTCTAATTAAATTAATTACAAATCTTTAATCACTTAAGTTACCTTTACTAAAAATTAATTAATTACAACCTAATTAATTAACCATCCTTTAATTATCCATCTTAATCAATCACCTTTGCTTAATTATCCTTTAATTACTATACCTAATTAATTTACTTAAATTAATCACATTAATTTAATTAATTACATTGAGTAATTAATCCCTTTAATTACTTCCATTAATTTATTACTCCTTAATTAATTACCTTCAATTACTTAGACTATTTAACCTTTAATTAATTAAGTAATTACTACCTTAATTAATTAACCAATTATCTTGAATTAATTTATATTAACTAATTATCTCTTAACCATTGCTAATGTTCCTTAATTTAAGTTATATTCATTTACTATCCCTTAATTACTTCCTTAATTAATTGTACTTAAATTAATTAACTATTATTAATTACATTAAGTGATTAACTTCTAAACTCATTTCACTAATTAATTAACCTCAATTAATCACAACCTTACTTTAAATAAAGATAAATTCTTTATTTAAAATTTAAATACTTCATTGTATTATTAAACTTTATTTGAGAATCATTCTGGAATTAATTACATAATTAATTCAAATATAATTACTTTTAACCAACAACTTTGACATTTTCTTTTCTTTTATTTTTCTTGAAAACATTTAAAATTATATATCTCTAAACTTGGCTACAACCCTTTTTAAATTGATTAATCAACTTGCATTTGCTTAAAAGTACCGAACTAAATTTCCTTTAAAATTTGAAACCTGTTCCCAAACTAAAAAAACGCTCGAGCAAAATTAAACAAAAACCCGAGCATTTAAAACAAAGCACCGAGTCACCCAAACTCCTTCCTGCTACTTCGAGCCATCACCCAAACTCCTTCGAGATCGTCTCGAGTCGAAGCTTTCTTCCCCAAAGCTTCTTCGAAAACCCAGATACGCGAATGCAAGCGTGCACGTGCACACGCAACTGTCGAACTCCGATCGACCTCGCCGTCATCAACAAGTCAGTGATGACCTTCTCGATTTGCCGCGCACTCAGATTCGATCAATTCGTCTGAAAATCGAAATCGAGTATTCGATCAAACTGGAACCCAAGAACCCAATCGACCAAAACTCCTCACGTCGACGATTCCGACCACCGAACATCACGCGATCACGTCCAAAACTACGTCACGCCTTCACGCTTCGATTCCCCTACCACCGGTCGCCTCCGGTTCACCCATGTCGACGTAGTTGCCTCGACAACCTCGTCGACTCGAACAGGATCTTAAACCCTACTTTGCCACCGCCATGCTACCACGGTGATCTAAAAATTAACCGACCATTTTTCCTATGACCCTCTACCCATGACCTTCCTTCAGCAACGATCCTGACCTCCCCGAGTCCTCCGACCACCAGAAATAGCCAAAAACCAATATTCTGATTATCTTCGAAAAACTCATTCAAAACTCAACCAAAAATCTTAATTTTGATTTTAAATATCCTAATTTTCAAAGGGAATTCAGGTTATAAACATAAATCAGCAAACTATGATAATGGATTTCAACATGTTCTTAAGTTTCCTACTGATCTTCTTGATTTCCAGAAATTTTCAAACTGAACTTGCTTAAATATATTTTTAAACCTTAATCTATGTTTGAACAAACTTATTTGGTTTGAAAACTAAAGCCTATCAGTGAATAGATAAGGAGATTAGAATTTTTTTTTTTTTTGATTTAAATTTAAACTCTGTAACTATAAACAGAGATGAACATAACATATCAGACATGCACATCTCAACTTATTAATATATCTGGAATCCATATACATGCAAGCATAATTTCAATCACAACTTACAGATCATCACATGCAAACCAAGATATAACAAATTCCATATTATTTTTTTTGAAGGGTAGTTTACTCACCTGTTTTAAAGAAGATGAACAGAGCTCTAAATTTTGAGATGTTTGAAAACTTTGAACTTGAATAAAAATTGCTTGAATCTGGAACTGGAAAATACTCGTTTCTTAAAAACTGGAACTTTGTTTTGCCTGCTGATTAATGTTGCTAGGAACTTGAGCTGAATGATTTTTCCTACCGATCTGATTAGTTGCACTTGAATTTTGAAAAGCTTGCCTTTAGATTTGAATTCTTAGAGAAGATTTGCTTGAATTCCTTATTTAGTTTTACTGGATTTTACAGGTTATTTCTTTTTCTTAGTTTTGAAAAGGAATTGGTAAAGAAAATGAGAGAGGAGAGTGGAGAGGTTTTATTTATCTTTATTTAACTTTTAAAAAAAAAATTTAAAGACACTTGTACAATTTTATTAACACTTGTCATAATCCTTAAATAATTTGCTAACACATGTTATTAGAGAGGTTTATAACTTAACACATGTAAGTTTACATGCATTAATTAATTTTTAAATGTTTATAAAGCCTTAAAAATAAATTTCCTAATTTATACATATATAAATAAATTCCTTTAAAAAGAAAATAATATAAAACAATTTATGTTTTTAAATAAAATCAAAAAAAATACATTTTAAAACCAAAGTATAATTTAAGATATATTTTATTATCAGAATTATTTATCAATATTTCTATTAAATCCAGTTAATTTATTAATTATAGCTATTCTAAAAATCCGGGTTATCACATTCCTCCCCTCTTAGAATCTTTTCGTCCTCGAAAAGGAACGAAGCCAATTTTATTAAATTGCTTAAAATCAGATAAATTTTCTTTGATCATTTTTAAAAACACTTTTTAAAATCTATATAATATTACTATAATAGTTTTTATAAAAATACTTTTTATAACTCGATGTTTCAACAAGTCCATCCTCGTTCTCACAGAAATTCGGTCATACGTTGATCAGACGTAAGACTGAAAATCTATAAGTACTTGATAAACCCGTTCTCAACACCAAGAGAAAATACTTGGAAAATAATTTATGAAAATATATAAAACAGTTTTGAAAATAGAGGAAATATCTTTGGTGAGAATGCTCTGGAAATCATCACCCCCATTCATGGTCACAGTTACATCACGGGTTACGTTGCCATCGCAGCAAAAGTCCATGTAACTAATTACACCATGAAACCCACAACAGATCGCAGTTACATTCCAGGGTTACGTTGCTGTCGTAGCAAAAGTCCATGTAACTGTTGGCTCTCAGCGGCACACACGATTTCGCTGTCTAAATGAAACTTCTCCCACATAGGTCGCAGTCTACCGATATAAAATCAAACGCAGACTGTTGGCTCTCAGCGGCACAAACGACTTTCGCTATGTTACCATAGTGTCACAGTCTACCGATATAAAATCAAACGTAGACAGTTGGCTCTCAGCGGCACACATGACTTTCGCTATGGTCTGCAGTAGATCGCAGTGACATCGAGTTAAACTATCGTCACAGCATAACCCAAATGCCTCTGTGGGCACCAGCCCCTCGACTTTCGCTACACAAATAATCCTCAGGAACTAGTTTATTCCGGACTCCTCACAGGATTAACTTTAGAATCCCCCCTTGGGGTTCAAGGCAGTACCACCCAGTGGCACTCCTGAGAAGTTCATTTCAAGGAAGCGCCTTTTTCCCCAGAGCTATACTCAAAACATTTTATACTATACATTTATAGTATCTTCAAATCATACCCTTTATGATTTATATCAAAATCTCCTTTACACAAATCGATATCCAAAATCGATAATTCTCAAACTAGGCTTTCCAATTTCCCAAAATTGATTTTCCCAAAAATCAAAAGCCTTTTCCAAATTATATAGGTTCCCAAAACCTTTTCCAAAATCATTCTCATAAAACCCTTTATATATATAGATATATATAACATTGAAAATCTTTGGATCACTTAAACTTGTATAAAACCTCTTTTATACTTCAAATACTTCCAAAATCCCTTTTTATTCTGGCTAGATTCAATAAGGGAAGTTTATCATATTACAAAATATAACTTTATTTATTGCCAAATCAAATATTCAAGTTTGATTTCTTTATAAAGTTATTTACCATATTACTTACCTCTATAAAGTAAATTTCAACCAAAGAAATATCCAATTCCATTATATTTCACATAATATACCTTTTCATTTCAAAAACCATTTCAAATTTCTTATCCACAAATTTTCAATGCCAATTTCATTCAAACCCGTACGATGTACACATATCATCCGTACGCAATATCAATCTGATCGCTCAATCGATCACACAATTTCACTTCCGAACTAGTATCGTCCACCCGACCTCCTAGTGCGGACTCAGATCTGGTTTCTTGATCAGAAACCGTCATTCTCCTTGCATAGTCACAACTACGATAAAGAATATCCAGAACCAATCAAAAACCCATATCCAGGTTCGCCGTCGAAAATCGAGCGAAAAATCCCAACTCGGATCGATAATATTATCTCGAAATTCTGTGTTCGAATCTGGATCAAATCACTATGCGAATAGAATAATATACGTATATCCTACGTATTTATCTTTATTGGTTATTAGCCAAATCAATTTTCTTTTCTATTCATATTTCCTTTAATTTCATTCACTTATTCTCAATTGCTTCCATTTCCAATTGAGTTATTACTTTAATTACAAACAGTTTGAACTTTGACCTATTTAAATTTAAAAATAGCTTGAAAAAGTTTAAAATAGATAAGTAGTTGGAAAATAGTTGTTAGTTTGTAAAATAGCTGTAAAATAGTTAAGTAGATATAAAATAGTTAGATAATTGCAAAATAGTTTTTAAAATAGTGATTAGATGTAGGTAACTGAAAAATAGTAATGAGTTTATAAGATAGTTTCAAAATAGTTAAATAGTTCCAAAATAATTGTAAAATAAGTATAAGATAGTTTAGGGGTTTAAGAAAAAAGATAGTATAGTAAATAGTTTGAAAAAATATATTTGTATTAAAACAATTTATTTTGAAAATAATCCAGAGCCAAACTGTTTAATTTCCCAATTTCCATTTCCAATTAAATTGACTTAATACTTCAATTTCCATTGAAATTGATTTAATCCCAATTCAAGTTGAATTAACCTTAATTCCTATCCAAATTCAAATCAAATTCCATTTGATTTTTAAACTTATTCAACTTTAATCACAATTCCAAATTATTTCAAATCAATTTGGATTAATTTCAAATTGAACCAGCTTCAATTTCAAATCATTTTAATTCTAATTTACCATTTGAATTTTTAAACTTATACATCTTCAATCACAATTCTAATTAATTCAAATCAAATTCAATTTGAACTAATTCTATTCAAACCTCAACTTAAAACCATCTCGAATTTCATAAATTTGAGTTAAAATTTTTAAATGTTAATTTAATTCCTTAAGTCAAATTAACCTTTACTTTTAAATTAATTCAACAACTTAAATCTTTAAACCATTTAATTCTGAATTCAAATTTCAAAATTCCATTTTAAAATTATCTTTACTTAACTTATTACAAAGTTCAAATAAGAATTCAAAATCAATTTAATCTTCAGATTTTAATTTATTATCTATTTCCAATTTCCAGATCTCAAACCCATTTTGAGATCACTCATAAATCCCATTTAAAATCAACCATTTAACTACCCAAATTAAATTCCAATTTCATCTTGAAATTTTCAAATCAGATTGTTCATTCCAAACTTATTTAACTTCTTCTAAGTTAATTTCAATTTAATCCCATTAACCTTACTCAATTTGAATCCCCATTTCAAATTTTAAACTTTATATTAATAATCTTCCCACTTATAAGTTCAAAACTTATCACTTTTGGTTTTCATATCACATTCCAAGGAAAAATTTAAAACTCAACACTTAGAGTTTATTTCAAATCATTTTTGATATTATGTATATCCTCATTTATACATTTTCTTTATTTACTTTACACACTAAGTTATGTCTTAAATTTTTAAACCACCTTTGGTTACGTTTTAATTCAGAACAAATTTCTTTAAAACAATTTCAAGTTTTCTGGATTTAGATTTAAAACTTCACAAATTTAAATTATCTTTATTTCCAATTTATAAGTCATACTCACCTAAAAATTTACTTCCCTAAAACATTTCATTTTTAAACACAACAACCATTTATGATAATAACCAAGATTATCATATCTGGAAACCAATTCATTATTATCTTTATTCTGATAACACTTCTACAAATTCAAGATTTTAATTTCAGTTTGGATCCATTTCAAACTTATCTTCATTCAATTTTAATTTGGTCGTATTACTATTACCACTTAATTCTCATTATTTTATTCTAATGATTCAACAACCAATTTCTTTAATATATTTAATAATTAGAAAATTATTTCCATATATATCAAAAAATAAACTTATATAAAAATCATTTATTTTTAAAACCATTTAAAATCTTTATATAAGAAAATAACAAGTACGTTCTCTCATATATATATACACTTAACTCATCCTAGGGTAATACTAACCCTATCTCTGATGAGTACACCTACCAGAGCCAAGGTTCTCGCTTAACCTCGCTCTGATACCAACTGTAACGACCCGGAATTTTCGAACCCGAAAATTCCAGATAGTTAGGAGAAAAAGAAAAGAGATAGAAGAAAGAAACAAAACAAGACACAGATTCTCACATTCGCAGCGGATCAAAATACAATATCAAATAATAATATCAATTATACAAAGAAATCTGTATCAGTCAATTACATTTTAATATATCAGAGTTACAACATTTCACAATCACTGGATAGTTAAAATAACTCGTCCTAAATAAATAACAATATATCACAGCGGAATACACTCCATACGTTCCTGCCATCCAGCTCGTCTCCTGAGCTCCAGAACGTCCTTACCTGGAAATCTGTAATACTCGGTCTGACCCGAGCATTACATCAAAGTAACACCCGGGTCAGGCTGGAAACCAGCGTGAGTAAACCCATCTAACATGAATTACAAAAGCATACAACTTATATATATAACCCGGGGTAACTTGTATCAATTACAAATTCACAAATTGTTATAGACATCACTTATTTCACTCACTAATTTCTAAGTACCAAAACTTAGATTTAATGGTCCAATTCACTTAAATCATTCCATTCCAGCTTATTGATTTCACATATCAATCTATAAAGAATCACAGTGGTTTCGGGTATTTACTAATACCCGACTCCTGTCTCTTCGAATCCAATGTTATCTTAACCCAAGTTATTCAAGTGAAATACAATTCAACTTTAAATAGGATGTCACTTATACACAGCAATTTATCATCGATAAATAACTACATTATCACTGTCCACCTAATCATATCATATCACAAAACATTTCATATCAGAGATATCAACCAATTCAAGGAATTTAACATCGTTCAATCTTTTATAAACAAGATTGATTACTTCCAAAATAAATTTAATTTATCTCTAATTAAATTAATTACAAATCTTTAATCACTTAAGTTACCTTTACTAAAAATTAATTAATTACAACCCAATTAATTAACCATCCTTTAATTATCCATCTTAATCAATCACCTTTGCTTAATTATCCTTTAATTACTATACCTAATTAATTTACTTAAATTAATCACATTAATTTAATTAATTACATTGAGTAATTAATCCCTTTAATTACTTCCATTAATTTATTACTCCTTAATTAATTACCTTCAATTACTTAGACTATTTAACCTTTAATTAATTAAGTAATTACTACCTTAATTAATTAACCAATTATCTTGAATTAATTTATATTAACTAATTATCTCTTAACCATTGCTAATGTTCCTTAATTTAAGTTATATTCATTTACTATCCCTTAATTACTTCCTTAATTAATTGTACTTAAATTAATTAACTATTATTAATTACATTAAGTGATTAACTTCTAAACTCATTTCACTAATTAATTAACCTCAATTAATCACAACCTTACTTTAAATAAAGATAAATTCTTTATTTAAAATTTAAATACTTCATTGTATTATTAAACTTTATTTGAGAATCATTCTGGAATTAATTACATAATTAATTCAAATATAATTACTTTTAACCAACAACTTTGACATTTTCTTTTCTTTTATTTTTCTTGAAAACATTTAAAATTATATATCTCTAAACTTGGCTACAACCCTTTTTAAATTGATTAATCAACTTGCATTTGCTTAAAAGTACCGAACTAAATTTCCTTTAAAATTTGAAACCTGTTCCCAAACTAAAAAAACGCTCGAGCAAAATTAAACAAAAACCCGAGCATTTAAAACAAAGCACCGAGTCACCCAAACTCCTTCCTGCTACTTCGAGCCATCACCCAAACTCCTTCGAGATCGTCTCGAGTCGAAGCTTTCTTCCCCAAAGCTTCTTCGAAAACCCAGATACGCGAATGCAAGCGTGCACGTGCACACGCAACTGTCGAACTCCGATCGACCTCGCCGTCATCAACAAGTCAGTGATGACCTTCTCGATTTGCCGCGCACTCAGATTCGATCAATTCGTCTGAAAATCGAAATCGAGTATTCGATCAAACTGGAACCCAAGAACCCAATCGACCAAAACTCCTCACGTCGACGATTCCGACCACCGAACATCACGCGATCACGTCCAAAACTACGTCACGCCTTCACGCTTCGATTCCCCTACCACCGGTCGCCTCCGGTTCACCCATGTCGACGTAGTTGCCTCGACAACCTCGTCGACTCGAACAGGATCTTAAACCCTACTTTGCCACCGCCATGCTACCACGGTGATCTAAAAATTAACCGACCATTTTTCCTATGACCCTCTACCCATGACCTTCCTTCAGCAACGATCCTGACCTCCCCGAGTCCTCCGACCACCAGAAATAGCCAAAAACCAATATTCTGATTATCTTCGAAAAACTCATTCAAAACTCAACCAAAAATCTTAATTTTGATTTTAAATATCCTAATTTTCAAAGGGAATTCAGGTTATAAACATAAATCAGCAAACTATGATAATGGATTTCAACATGTTCTTAAGTTTCCTACTGATCTTCTTGATTTCCAGAAATTTTCAAACTGAACTTGCTTAAATATATTTTTAAACCTTAATCTATGTTTGAACAAACTTATTTGGTTTGAAAACTAAAGCCTATCAGTGAATAGATAAGGAGATTAGAATTTTTTTTTTTTTTGATTTAAATTTAAACTCTGTAACTATAAACAGAGATGAACATAACATATCAGACATGCACATCTCAACTTATTAATATATCTGGAATCCATATACATGCAAGCATAATTTCAATCACAACTTACAGATCATCACATGCAAACCAAGATATAACAAATTCCATATTATTTTTTTTTGAAGGGTAGTTTACTCACCTGTTTTAAAGAAGATGAACAGAGCTCTAAATTTTGAGATGTTTGAAAACTTTGAACTTGAATAAAAATTGCTTGAATCTGGAACTGGAAAATACTCGTTTCTTAAAAACTGGAACTTTGTTTTGCCTGCTGATTAATGTTGCTAGGAACTTGAGCTGAATGATTTTTCCTACCGATCTGATTAGTTGCACTTGAATTTTGAAAAGCTTGCCTTTAGATTTGAATTCTTAGAGAAGATTTGCTTGAATTCCTTATTTAGTTTTACTGGATTTTACAGGTTATTTCTTTTTCTTAGTTTTGAAAAGGAATTGGTAAAGAAAATGAGAGAGGAGAGTGGAGAGGTTTTATTTATCTTTATTTAACTTTTAAAAAAAAAAATTTAAAGACACTTGTACAATTTTATTAACACTTGTCATAATCCTTAAATAATTTGCTAACACATGTTATTAGAGAGGTTTATAACTTAACACATGTAAGTTTACATGCATTAATTAATTTTTAAATGTTTATAAAGCCTTAAAAATAAATTTCCTAATTTATACATATATAAATAAATTCCTTTAAAAAGAAAATAATATAAAACAATTTATGTTTTTAAATAAAATCAAAAAAAATACATTTTAAAACCAAAGTATAATTTAAGATATATTTTATTATCAGAATTATTTATCAATATTTCTATTAAATCCAGTTAATTTATTAATTATAGCTATTCTAAAAATCCGGGTTATCACAGTTTTGAAATTCAAAATAAATGATTTGATATACCAAGGAATTTTGGGTATATATAATTTCGAAAATTATTCCGAAATACTTAGAACCAAAAATGTTTAAAACTCTAGGATTTTGATTTCCATGTTTATTGGAAATATGTGAAAATAAGATTGAACTTATAAAATCTGGAAAGCAAAAATTGAAATGGATCTTACCTTAAGGCAAGTTAAATAGAGTGGATAAATTTGAATGTGAAAAACGGAGAATGAAATTTAACTTAAGAAGAGTAAAATGAAAGTGAGTGTGATAATGGAATAAATTAGTAAAGTAAAATAATTAAATGTAGTGAATTGGAAGAAAATTAGTGAATGGAACATGAATAGGTTTGATAACTTATAAAATTTGGAATTTGATTTTGTATTGGAATTTAACTTAAATTAAGTTAAATAAGAGTGAATTTGAAAATTTAGCCTAAGTAGGCTAAATGAAATAATTATTGGAAATGGAATCTATTGAGATTTGGGATAAATGAATAAATGAACTAATTAAATCAATTAGTTATTTGGTTATGGTTTGGAATATTGATGGATAATAATCAAATGTAAAATTGGAATTGAATTTGAATATAAATGGATATAAACTTAAGTGGTGAAGTGGAAATAAATCTAAGAACATTTGTATAAAATGTTTAAAATTGACTTAAGAAAATTTGATGGCAAAATTCTTAAGTGAAATCAGTATTAAAAGGATACACTAAGTGAATATGAATTATAAGTCTGAATGATAATTGTATATAAGTGAATATAAATGAAATGAATGCGAATAAGAGAAATTAGGATAGCTAAGAATTAATCGAAATAAAGACGTAAGTTGTACGTATATTATTTGTATAATGATTGATCCAGATTCGAGCACAGAATTTCGAGATAATTTATATCGATCCGAGTTAGGATTTTTCGCTCGATTCTCGACGGAGAACACTGGATATGGATTTTTGAATGATTCTGAGATTCTCTATCATAGTATATGGCTATGCAAGGAGAATGACGGTTTCTAATCAAGAAACCAAATCTGAGTCCGCACTAGAGAGTCGTGTGAACGATACTAGTTCAGAAATGAAATTGTGTGATCGAGTGAGCGATCAGATTTTATTTTGCATACGGATGATATATGTACCTCATACAGGTTTTGGGGAAATAAATATCGGGAATTGAAAATGCTAACTAAAATGATTTTGAATTATGTGATTGAATATTATTGGTAAATAGGGTGCAGGTATTTAAAATCAAGAAAATTGGATTGCCCGACTAAAAGGTACATGTTTAAATTGTTGTTTGAAATTGATGGTTTTATGATTGAGACACTTGGCTTTTGTTTTCTTTTGATGATTTGGGCCCGTAGTAGCGATTTGTAATTGTTTGGATATAGCCGCGCAAAGGAGACGCTAGCGAAAATTTTCAAAATTTAAGGAGTTAGAAAATTTTGAAGAAAATTTTTGATAACTAAAATTTGATTGGAGTTATAACTTGAAATGGTTAAGTAAATAATATTATTTGGAATCTATGGATGAATTTGGAAATTAAAAAAAGTGATAATGTGGTTTCAATAAATTGATTTCGGGAAGTTGTCTCAGCTAATTGGTTTTGGGGAAAATTAATGGGTTTTGGACCATTCTTCTTACCTTGAAAATTTCGGGGACGAAATTCCTATAAGGGGGAAGGAATGTAACGATCCAGAATTTTGGTCATTTGAAAGTGGAATATTTAATTGTTTATAAATATATAAAAGTAAAATTTTTACTTGAATTTCAAATATAACGATTTATTGGAAAATTTAATTATTGAATTTAATAATTGAAAATTGGTTAAAACATTGAATCTTGAGTTTTAAGCTTGTTAAAAATAATTTAAAGGCTTATTAAATTTATATTAATGAGAACGAGGATAGTATAACTTTTTAAATTGAATTTAAAAGTGATTTGTTCAATTTCCAAAAATATCTTGTTTGAATTAACGAGTAAAAATAGCCTTCCGAGGCATAGTCTCGGAATTCAACGAAACCAGTTCCATTGGACCCATGATAGTGTATTATTATTATCGGATTTCAAATTTCGTAGCGTTTGGTGTTATTGTTTGGCCGTGTGGAATAGAAACGCGTTGAAATTAATATCGAAAATTCAATATAATAATTGGGTCCAAAAAGCTATCTTCTCCATACGATCGAATTTGGACTCGAAACCTTTTCCATTGCGTTTGAAATAGGGGTATAACATTATAAACGCCTAGCGGCATGACTCGATAGGGGTTCGAGATTTTAAGTTGCGTAATCGAGATAATTTGAAAAATTAAATAGTATATTATATGTTGACTTGACCTTTTTATTCACATCAGCCTCATTTTCTTATTTTCAAATCACTGTACACCTATTCAAACACGCTACCTTCCTTTCCATCGTTTCCCCCTTCTCTTCTTAAACCCAGCCGAATAGATTCAAAAAAAAGATGGCAAACTTCAAAAAATCAATGCTCGCAATATACTTGTCTAGAAATCACGAAAATAGTTTGTAGCATAATAATATTCCAGAAAATTAGTTATTTAAATATTTTAAAATTGTTAAAATGGATTATAAGTTTATAAATAAGTCTTGTAAATCAATTAGAATTTTATTAATAATCAAAATTAATTATTGTTTCAAAGTTATGTAATTATTTTAAATTGTTTAAAGTATATTTAATTATTAATTAAGTTATTTATAATGAGTTGATATTAAGTTAATTATTAATTAGTCGGTATTATTATTTTAAAAGGATAAATTATTTAATGTTAATATTGTCTATATAGTAACTTTTATTAAAGAGTTTTTGCCTATGCTTAACTTGGGAATTCATATAGAAATTTTATAAGTATTATTTTGAGAAAATTATTAGATAAATTTTATGGAAAGCGATGGTATACTTTCATGGCGGAATCGGAGGCGGAGATTGCCTGTAGTTAAATTTTGGATTTCTCGGGTATAGAGACGTAATCATTGAGCTGTGAATCCATGGTGGATACTGCGTGGTGCTTTCCATATTTATTCTAAAGGGTTTTTCAAATACTCTTGAAAAGAATTGTTAGTGAACGTACTTACTCCGATAAGATAAGTACATACCTTTTGATTAAGAGATTTAATTGATTAAAATTAAATTAAACGAGACTTAGTATTTTTAGTGGAATATGAGCTCTTTGGTTGAATGATTGTTTATTTTATAGTTAAATAACCGACTATCAAATCTGGACCCAAAAAATAACTTTGGAAATATCCAAAAGAAACACGGGAATTATATGGTACAATTACCGTCGGAAGGTGCTATACTGTATGTATAAACTCGTTCGTTCTTCTAGGACGATGATAAGGAAATCCATCCACTAATGGTTAGGAGGTGATCTCCGATCTTATTTTCTTCTGTTTATTTCATAAAGAACAGGGGTTGAGTTTGCCAGAAATATCGAACGTTGTTTCGAAGAGACCAGGATCGGATAAGTTATCCAAAAACCACTTCGGTCCAACGAACACGTTTTCGAAATGAAGGCAAGAGCATGGAATCGAAGATGGAGCATTGAAGTGCAAGAGCTAATTGCTACTAATCCTGAGGATGATTCCAAAATGGATGTAGTAGGAATAGTGCCTTCAGTTTCGTTCAAACCCAGAACTGACTTGTAAGGATGAATGCTATCGGTACATTATCATTGGAGGACATGAGCATTCCATGTATAAATTCCTTAAAAGGTAATCGTAGCCTTAAGCCTCATCAACCGGGAATGACTGAGGAGATGCAACAAGGCTAAGTGGGTCACACCCAATTTGGGTATGTTTATCACCTTTCTAGATACCCTCGGATATTATTACTACGGTGCGTGGAAGAACGCGAAAGGGTGGGAACACCCGAGGTGATAGCATATTCGGTACTATCCAGGTTAGGGGTAGTCCGGTCTTGTATTTTAGGGGATCCCGGCAAGGTCCTCTTTACATTTTTCTAGATGTGTATTGTGATAGGTGGTACCCCTGTGCCTAGTCATTTGTATGGAATCCATTCTCCAATACGTGCCTTTACGGTTTTTATTGTAGAGCCTAGTATGCTGGAATTTAACTAATGTAACAATTTCGGCTATTTGAATAAGTATTTGTACTTAGACACTATTATAATATCAGATGATTTTGATATAAATTGTTTTGGTTATCGTAAGGTAAAAACCCATCGTGTTTACGTGTGGCGTGGTCTTACGAGATACCTTTGTTTTCAAAGGATTTTGATAACTTCAATAATTCAAATTGAGTGTGTTTTCTCATGCTGGTTTTCCAGACTGACTCGGGTGTTATTTTATTATAATGCTCGGGTTAGACCGAGTATTACAGATACATGAAAGGATGCTATGGAGCTCAGGAGACGAGCTGGATGACGAAGACGTATTACACGTATTTGATTTTATTCCGCTATGTATTATAGGCTGTATATTCTGCATTTGTGAGGACAAGTTATTATAACCATCCAGTATTGAGTTATTGATGTGTTGTACTCTGATGATATAATGTGTAAATAATAGTTGTAGTTCTTTTTCCATAAAGACATGTTATTATCTATTATATATTGTTCCGCTGCGATTGTGAGATTCTGTGTTATTGTTTCTGTTTCTTCTTCTACCTCTTTCTTCTTTTCCTCTAACGATCTGGTATTTCCAGCACTTGATTGCTAGGCATGCTATACAGTGGACGTATTGATGTGGATTTTCGAAGGTCGAAAATCCACGTTCGTTATAGTGTTTGTGTAAGTAAATGGATGTAAAGAAATGGAAAATAGCATTGTATGAATAAATGAGAAATGAACTTTTTGTAATAATGAATGTAAATTTATGAAAACAAGCATTGTATGAATGAATGAAACCGAAGAACAGTAAATAATATGAAAGGAGATTAATAAGAAAAACTTACATGACATTTGAATTTATTGGTCGTTTGGCTTATGGGATGATTGGGAAGTGATACTTTAAATTTTGTAGGATGTATGGATAATCTATTAAGTTTTATCTAAGACTGTTGAGTGTATGGTATACTTAGTAGTTTATTTACCACTCTATATGATTAAAAGTTTCTAAACTTGAACAAACCATCTGTTTTGGTTGTTATGGATGTATGATTGATTACTTTGACTGTATGTGATGATTGTATGGTTTTGTTTGCAAAGTGACTATTGTATGTTGTGATGATCTGTTTTGTTATTAGTTGAAACAACTTAAATATTTTTCTTTTACATAATCCTGACTATTTTGGATTTTATAAGTGAAATATAGGTTTATGGAAGCAATTGCTACGGCTTTTGTTTTCATAAATAAGCGTTGTTTGCCTGACAAATAGGTACGTTTTCAGATTACGGTTTTATAGCAATATTTTATTGTTTTCCCGTGGTTTGGGATATTTATTTTGAAATATGATATATATATACTGTTATTATTGATATTATTATTTCTCCCGGACCTCTCCGTACAAAAGAGACTCTACCGAAATTTTCCGTGAAATTTTGACTTAGAAAATTTTGTGAAAGTGGAAATGTTTTCAAACCTTTATTGAACTTGGAAAAATAGGATTTAATTGTTTATAAATTGATATATTTTATTTAAATTATTTAATTATGTAAATTAATTGTTTATAAATTTAATATTTTGAATAAGACATATTAGTTTCTTAATTCTTTCCTTTCCCGTTTCGATGACGATTGTAACGACCCGTAAATTTCAACTGTTTAATAACGTAATTAGTTGAAATTTTGTGAAATTTTAAACGATAAAATTTTAAAATAAAAATTTAATATTTGGAATACGTCTAGTTAAACATAGCAACTGGTAAATTTTCGTCCGAAAATACGAAAGTTTATTTCGCGCGTAAATTCACTTCAATTTAATCAGTTAAAAAGCGATGAAATTAAAATGTTTTCAAAACCAAAATATTTTTACATAGAAAAATTCTAAATCATCTTCTGAGCAAGATTTCAGTTTGTCGTTTTTCCAAATTCGGACATCTTTGGCTCCGTCGTTCTTTTTTTCTGCAAAATAACAGTATTCTGATACCAATATCGATTTTTATCGGATGATCGTACCACTGATTTCTATATACCGTTTTGATCGTCTTGTCGTGCCGATCTCTACGGTATATTCGATTGTCAAATTCGGAGTTCCGGTGTACGTTGCACTTTGCGTAACGCCTACCGTATCGGTAAACGTTTCGTGCCTTTTGGTTTCTTATGGCTATTCAATTTCCACCGTTGAAAACTTCAATAGTCTTTAGCAATTATTTTCCTTGAATTCTGATGCCTACCTTACTATGCCATCCGTTCAAGAAAAACAAAAAAATTAATACTCTGCAAAGGAAGTAATTAGAGCATGCACGGTTCTTCCTCCCCTTTTAAAAATTTGTTCTGTCACTTTTTTTCATCTTACATTTTCTCCAGATCTACTTCTTAGCCGAAACTATGGCTACCTCCTCTAAAAAAAAATGTGTGTATGACATCCTTATCACTGTTCTATATAATTTGCAATCAATCTTCAATTAGCATGTTACCATCTTCCTATAGAAAATATACATGACAGCCTTTGTCTATCGCCATCTCCTCCATGCTTGTTCCATGGCCACACTCGAAGCTCCCATCCACACGCCTTTCTCGACCTAGCCCGCAACAATAGATCCACCGCCAAGCGCTCACCACGCCCCGCTTCACCACCTCCACCACCGACCTTGCACCGAGCTGCCCCTCCAACCTCAAGTGCCGCAGCCCCTTACCCTCATCGACAGGTCGTTCCCTCAGGCCGATGATTTTTTTCTTCACTGCCGTGCACCGCAGTCCGCTGCTCCACCTCCCCACTTCTTCCACCTCCGGCCTCAGCCGTGCACGGCCTCGTTGTGTTGCCTTTGCCTTCCAATCGGTTGCGTGTGAATTTGGTGTGTAAGCATTTAAATAATGTTATGTTAGACTTTATATAAACTATGCTAGTTACATAAATAGTATAGGTTTGTATAATTAGCTTATTCCATCTGTTGACATATCCTACTTCTTATTTATGATACATAGTTATATTAGTTACGTATATAATATTACACAATTTATTATTTTATTTAAGTGTTATATGTGTAGTTTATATAGTGGTTTGTATTGAGTTATACTTAAGTTACTAGTTATTTTGGTAAAGTATAAAGTAGCAGGATTGCTTTGCTATAGGTTTGAAAAAAAAATAGCAGCAGCCTTATATAATAAATTGATTAAACTAATAGGACCAAGACATAAAACAGAGTAATGCGAAGACAATCACCAAAACACGTTGATACAACAACAACGCACGATATTTACAAAACTGCAGACCTATTCTCACATGAAGGTTCATAATCCATCACTAACAAACATGAACACCTGTACAAGCTATTGAAGATAAACACAACTAGAGCACACATATATATGCCACATACCGACTTGTATAATATAATATAGATGGTTATATACATTATAGTTTACACGAGCAATTATATACTACAAAGCATATATTGTTTCGGCAGTTACATATGCCTATATGACTTGTTTGTATTATATTCAATAAAGATTTGTTTATACATAAAGCTGCTCATAGTATATACATCGTGCAAGAATAAAGGCGTTCACCTATGTTCGCCGGTTTACCCTCATATACATTTCGATATAATAGATTTTTAGTCCTTATATAACTTTATTAGCCAAGAATACATATGCAATCTATGGGATTTTTATATATATTATAGTGAACTAGGTCTATATTGTTTTGGGACGTATGTAAGTGTACGTCATGTTGTCGTATGCAATATTTTCATCGCACTATATATATTTTGTTTATATGTTGTATTGGGATGTATATATATATTTATCTATTTCAAATTTTATTATGTATCTTTGTTTATGGGTTTATTTAAAAACAATGTTTTGAAATATATATTTGATATAATTTGTGTTTAAATTTGAATAATAGAATTTGAAATACATATATATTCAATATAAATGTGTTTGAACTAAAATATGGTTTATATATATAGTTATATTTATAACTATATGTAAGTTCACTTGTACCCATTTACCTTCATCGATTCCAATTCTGATTTGATTTCGTATATTCCTTGTTATCAGCTTTGATCATCGAATTCGTGCTTGGATTCGTAATTCAACTTCAGTATCCGTATCTGTGTGCGTATCCCTGTCATCTTCCGTTCTCTCTAGCCTCGAAAGGTGAGCACTCACTCACGATTAACGTTCTTTTATTTATTAAATTTGATTTCAATTGAAACGACAATTGAAATATACTGCTGTTAGTTAATTACACTGTTATATATGTTATTACCTGTATCAGTTCACCTGTGACATCTGACACCATTATCTGTTAATTATTTATGCGATGATAATACAGTTTGGCTGGAAATTGATTGATTGTTGATGTTTATATTGGACGTTAAATTGTTAATGTTAAAATGATAAATAGTATGAAATTGAACTTGATATAGGATAATTAAATGTTAAATTTGATTAACTGACATTTGTATAATATGACCCCTTTAACTGTTGAATTTATTGACACGTAGGATTTGTTTAATTATACTTTGAACCACTGAATGTATGATATTAAATTAATGATGTATGAAATTGTAAATAGATGACAAGTGAAAAACTGTAATGTAATAATCTTTAATCTACATGAAATGATAGTGTAGATTCTAGAAATAAGTATATTAATTCGTACAAATAACAATGCGAATTAATACGGTTATTTCGGGATTATTTGAATTGATTATTGGATTGTTATTGTTTGTTGTTATTGCTTGTTTATTTACTTTGACACCATCCCAGTTATCACACTGCAAGTTCCCTTTGTATGTTTTGATTTTGAATTGAATTGGAATCAGGTTGAAATGATAAATACCCAAAATTGAACTTTGACCTAGGAAAGAAAATTAAATAAAGCCCGATTGGTCAATAATTTGATTTAAAATAAAACGAAGATTTTATTTGAATAAATAATATGGTTTTGAAACGAAGTTGAAATTTGAATTGTAATGAGAAGAAATGTTAATATTTAATAATCTGAAACAAAAGATTGACAATGGAATTAACGAAAGAATGCTGTTTAATTTGAGAGATGATTGAATTAACTTTGTAATGATTTAATAATTTAGTTTGAAATTATTAAAATTTGAAATGATTTAATAATTTAGTTTGAAATTATAATCAAGTTTGGAATTATTAAACTTTGAAATTATTTAATAATTAAGTTTTGAATTATTTAATAATTAAATAAGATTGAATTATTTAATGATTAAATTGAATTGAAATTCTTTAATAAGAGAAACTGAACTTTTGAATAAGTGAATTTTACTTCGTAAATAATGGAAATTGAGTTTCTTTATTAATTGAGTTTTGAAATTGTAACTAAGTAAATAAATAAGTGAAAATTGAATTTCTTTAACAAGAAATAAAATGTGATTTATTGAAATTAATGTAAGACTTGAAATTTAAAGAATTTGAATTGATGAATTTAATTTAATTCAAAATTGTAAGTTTTGTTTTAATGAAGTTGAACTTAAGAATTGATTTAATGAATTGGAAATTTAATAGAATTGTTTTGAATGATAAAATTTACTTAACCAATATTGAATGAAATCGATAAATGAATGTAAATTGATTTGAATGTTAAAACTAAATTGATTCTAATGATTTTGAAATGAAACTTTTGTACGAACTTGAATCAATTTTGAATTGTTTTAAGTAAATATTGAAATTGAATTATAAGATTTTGAAATGATAATTTGGAAGTTTTGAAACGTAATTTTGGAAATTGATTTCGAAAGACAAATGAAATGTTGGTTTACGAATTGAAATTGATTTGGTTTTTTGAAATATATAAACGACCAATCGGTGTAATAATTACGAAAGTTATTAAAGAGACCGGAATTCGGTTATGGATATACTCTCTATCTAAACCGAAAACCACTTTAATAACTATACGCGGAGTGATGATCCAGAATGAAGTGGTTGGTTTGACGAACGTTGATGAGTGAAGAAAGAGAACGATAATGGATAGCCTTGACACTTGTGTCAAATTTGAAATGACTAAAACAGGAGCTGTGCCGGGCCAATGGAGGATTGATACCTCAAGTGGACACACTTCTTCGAACTACTTATACTTGTTGTCGATTGGTGCACCCTTGATTTTGGGAGTGTTGTCTCACGGTGTTGCGGGCGCTGCGGCGTTGCGTTCTCACCAGCCCGGATCAGGCGAACGGTAGTATCACTACCTTGGGTATAGCCTCATGTGCCTTGTCATACTTGTATTCCATTTATGCGCGACCACTACGAGTTTGTTTTGTACCTTGAGTATATGGATTGCCCTCTGGTGACTTCCGGTTTTGGGGAAACTACGGTCTTGTATATGCTTGTGGGAATAAAAATGTGTTAAGGGTGGAATGGGCCATGACTTAACGCTATTTTGATATCTTTATATTACTGATAGACATTATCTACTTATCGTACACTACTACATAGTAGATAGTTTAACGGATCCTTAAAGGATGGTTATTCCAAACATCCTTTGAGTTACTTGTATTTCAATTGCTATTTCACTTGAGTTGGATTTATTAATATAAGAATGTTAATCCTGACTCGAGTGTTTTGTATTTTGCTTTACGCTCGGGTCAGACTGAGTGGTTCAGCTTTCGAGACTCACCTTTGGAGTTGGAGCTTCGCTTGGAGATCCAGCTATCTATCCAGCTTTCAGATATTCGATGATTCCAGTGATGTACTCTGATTTGTATCTAGTTTAACTCTGATGTATCGTATTTCTCTTCTGTTGTAAACTCTGAGGTATTTTATATATTCATATGGTAGCTTCATGAACTACTATCTCTTTTATTTCCGCTGCACTTATTACTCTGTGTCTGTGTTCTGTGATTATTTATTTACTATATATGTTCAGTTTTGCCAATTTAAATTAACAACGCGGTATTTTGAGCAATTCAACTCCGGCATGAGTGTCTACCTATACACTTATAATGGACGCGAATGGTTCAAAATGGCGGGTCGTTACAGTTGGTATCAGAGCTTTGGTAGCTCTACGCAAAGCTTAACATATAAGGTAAATGTATTTACAGAATCACTCTCATTCGAGTTTAAATCTCTTCCTTTTGACTCGATTCCTTTGAATTTGGAACGTTCCCCTCGGTTCCGAAATTCATTCGTGCCCTTCACTATTCATCTTCTTTCAATTCTGGAGCACCTCAAAACTCCATTTTTAATGATATCTATAATAGGTCGGCGGTCTCGCCAACTTTCGAACGATTCGTAAAGGAACAAAACTCCTTTATAATAGGCATCGATTTACCGGAGATTTCTGTATCCTTGGTTTACGATGCTATCTATTTCCTACTATACCTGAATTCCATCTCTTGAGATCGAGTGTTGATTTACCTCGGAATTCAGCATTGATCTTATTCTTGAAGTTACGGACGACCCGGTTAAGGTTGCCCGAGAATTAAATAAACTCATCCATCTCCCGATTGTGGTAATTGAATTATCTTATCTTCTGTTTCAAACTTATTTTCGAATCAAAATTTTCTTTGATTTGAGTCAATAAAATTTGAATCCCTATCCTTATTTTGAAAATCCATTCCTGTATCGTCGAGCAAAGAAATGTATTTCTAAATTTATATTAAAATGTTGTTTTCAAATTTGATAAACAAAATAGTTTTGTATGATTATATTATATATAAATATAAGTTTTCTGAAATTAAATTGTTAATGAATGTGTTGTCTGAAATAATAATATTTGATTTTCATTTATTGTTTTGTAAACCATTGACTATTGCATAATAAATAAATGAATTTATAAATTTAGTTATAATTTGATTTGGAATTTGAAATGAATTTAATTCAGAAATTTGAGAATTTAATTTCCAATGATTTCTGAACTATGGTTTTAAAGGTTTAAAATGCACATTATTTAAAGGTATTTTGACTATAATTTGTTTCCAAAGAATTCTAAAGTATATGTTATTGAAGGTATTTTCAAATAGAAATCGTTTTCAAAGAATTTTAAAATGTTAAAATCAGTGCTCTTCTCTTTGTCGCTGGAAAATAATTTCGGTGATGGCGGCCGCATCATCGACATTCATTTTCGAGTTTCGAAGTGGAGAAACCATTCTGTAGCTTTGCTACGGTTTTGTTTTGAAAAAATTATTTGGATTTAAATTTCTTCAGTATATTTTGATTGACATATATATAGGTATCTTATTTTAAAATTTAATTTGATTTGATATAAATATATTATATATCTCTAAATTGTTTAAAGTTAATCGGAAATCTAATTCTTAAGTTTGGTTAAAAGATGATTTTAATTATAGATAAAACCAAAATTTGGAATAAATATTTAAACTTGAATAATTGAATTGGAAAATTTTATTTGTATATTGTTCAACTGCATTCTAATACAACTTACCTAAATCATTCAGAAGTTGAATATGTAATTGGATAATATATAAGATAAATTGAATTTATAAATAAAATTTGAGTGGTTATTATAAATGTTATACACTTAAATTTTAATTATAAAATGTCAATAGAGATAAATAGAATAATAAGACAATTGAAAAATAAATTTGTTTTGAAAGAATTAATAAATTGAAATTTGATCAACATATGAAAATACCTTGAATTTAAAAGAAATTAATAGATGTAAATTTATTTAAATCGAAACTTTTATGGTTTAAATTAATTTATATGGGTTAAATATATGTGATTAGATATATTAAGTAGAATAAATTTAAATAATAATTTGGAATAAAGAAGAATTAAAATTGTTGAATAAAATATGATTGTAATAAATGGCTATTCAAGTTTATGATTTTAGAAATTGTTAATAAAGAATGATTGGATAATAAAATAATGAATAAATGAGATAAATAAAATAAAATTTTGTTTCGAAGAAATCTTTTGGTATCAAATATTAATAAGTTAGAATTAAATCAAATTATTGAAATACCCTGAATTTTAAATCAAATATTGAGTATTAATTAAGGTAAATTGAAATTTATACGGTTTAAACTAATTGTTTTATTTGTTTCAATCTGTTTTCTTTCTGGTTATTTCTATTCTCCTACCTCGTTCCTTTTCGGGGACGAAAAGTTTTGAGTGGGGGAGAGTGTAACGACCCGTAAATTTCAACTGTTTAATAACGTAATTAGTTGAAATTTTGTGAAATTTTAAACGATAAAATTTTAAAATAAAAATTTAATATTTGGAATACGTCTAGTTAAACATAGCAACTGGTAAATTTTCGTCCGAAAATACGAAAGTTTATTTCGCGCGTAAATTCACTTCAATTTAATCAGTTAAAAAGCGATGAAATTAAAATGTTTTCAAAACCAAAATATTTTTACATAGAAAAATTCTAAATCATCTTCTGAGCAAGATTTCAGTTTGTCGTTTTTCCAAATTCGGACATCTTTGGCTCCGTCGTTCTTTTTTTCTGCAAAATAACAGTATTCTGATACCAATATCGATTTTTATCGGATGATCGTACCACTGATTTCTATATACCGTTTTGATCGTCTTGTCGTGCCGATCTCTACGGTATATTCGATTGTCAAATTCGGAGTTCCGGTGTACGTTGCACTTTGCGTAACGCCTACCGTATCGGTAAACGTTTCGTGCCTTTTGGTTTCTTATGGCTATTCAATTTCCACCGTTGAAAACTTCAATAGTCTTTAGCAATTATTTTCCTTGAATTCTGATGCCTACCTTACTATGCCATCCGTTCAAGAAAAACAAAAAAATTAATACTCTGCAAAGGAAGTAATTAGAGCATGCACGGTTCTTCCTCCCCTTTTAAAAATTTGTTCTGTCACTTTTTTTCATCTTACATTTTCTCCAGATCTACTTCTTAGCCGAAACTATGGCTACCTCCTCTAAAAAAAAATGTGTGTATGACATCCTTATCACTGTTCTATATAATTTGCAATCAATCTTCAATTAGCATGTTACCATCTTCCTATAGAAAATATACATGACAGCCTTTGTCTATCGCCATCTCCTCCATGCTTGTTCCATGGCCACACTCGAAGCTCCCATCCACACGCCTTTCTCGACCTAGCCCGCAACAATAGATCCACCGCCAAGCGCTCACCACGCCCCGCTTCACCACCTCCACCACCGACCTTGCACCGAGCTGCCCCTCCAACCTCAAGTGCCGCAGCCCCTTACCCTCATCGACAGGTCGTTCCCTCAGGCCGATGATTTTTTTCTTCACTGCCGTGCACCGCAGTCCGCTGCTCCACCTCCCCACTTCTTCCACCTCCGGCCTCAGCCGTGCACGGCCTCGTTGTGTTGCCTTTGCCTTCCAATCGGTTGCGTGTGAATTTGGTGTGTAAGCATTTAAATAATGTTATGTTAGACTTTATATAAACTATGCTAGTTACATAAATAGTATAGGTTTGTATAATTAGCTTATTCCATCTGTTGACATATCCTACTTCTTATTTATGATACATAGTTATATTAGTTACGTATATAATATTACACAATTTATTATTTTATTTAAGTGTTATATGTGTAGTTTATATAGTGGTTTGTATTGAGTTATACTTAAGTTACTAGTTATTTTGGTAAAGTATAAAGTAGCAGGATTGCTTTGCTATAGGTTTGAAAAAAAAATAGCAGCAGCCTTATATAATAAATTGATTAAACTAATAGGACCAAGACATAAAACAGAGTAATGCGAAGACAATCACCAAAACACGTTGATACAACAACAACGCACGATATTTACAAAACTGCAGACCTATTCTCACATGAAGGTTCATAATCCATCACTAACAAACATGAACACCTGTACAAGCTATTGAAGATAAACACAACTAGAGCACACATATATATGCCACATACCGACTTGTATAATATAATATAGATGGTTATATACATTATAGTTTACACGAGCAATTATATACTACAAAGCATATATTGTTTCGGCAGTTACATATGCCTATATGACTTGTTTGTATTATATTCAATAAAGATTTGTTTATACATAAAGCTGCTCATAGTATATACATCGTGCAAGAATAAAGGCGTTCACCTATGTTCGCCGGTTTACCCTCATATACATTTCGATATAATAGATTTTTAGTCCTTATATAACTTTATTAGCCAAGAATACATATGCAATCTATGGGATTTTTATATATATTATAGTGAACTAGGTCTATATTGTTTTGGGACGTATGTAAGTGTACGTCATGTTGTCGTATGCAATATTTTCATCGCACTATATATATTTTGTTTATATGTTGTATTGGGATGTATATATATATTTATCTATTTCAAATTTTATTATGTATCTTTGTTTATGGGTTTATTTAAAAACAATGTTTTGAAATATATATTTGATATAATTTGTGTTTAAATTTGAATAATAGAATTTGAAATACATATATATTCAATATAAATGTGTTTGAACTAAAATATGGTTTATATATATAGTTATATTTATAACTATATGTAAGTTCACTTGTACCCATTTACCTTCATCGATTCCAATTCTGATTTGATTTCGTATATTCCTTGTTATCAGCTTTGATCATCGAATTCGTGCTTGGATTCGTAATTCAACTTCAGTATCCGTATCTGTGTGCGTATCCCTGTCATCTTCCGTTCTCTCTAGCCTCGAAAGGTGAGCACTCACTCACGATTAACGTTCTTTTATTTATTAAATTTGATTTCAATTGAAACGACAATTGAAATATACTGCTGTTAGTTAATTACACTGTTATATATGTTATTACCTGTATCAGTTCACCTGTGACATCTGACACCATTATCTGTTAATTATTTATGCGATGATAATACAGTTTGGCTGGAAATTGATTGATTGTTGATGTTTATATTGGACGTTAAATTGTTAATGTTAAAATGATAAATAGTATGAAATTGAACTTGATATAGGATAATTAAATGTTAAATTTGATTAACTGACATTTGTATAATATGACCCCTTTAACTGTTGAATTTATTGACACGTAGGATTTGTTTAATTATACTTTGAACCACTGAATGTATGATATTAAATTAATGATGTATGAAATTGTAAATAGATGACAAGTGAAAAACTGTAATGTAATAATCTTTAATCTACATGAAATGATAGTGTAGATTCTAGAAATAAGTATATTAATTCGTACAAATAACAATGCGAATTAATACGGTTATTTCGGGATTATTTGAATTGATTATTGGATTGTTATTGTTTGTTGTTATTGCTTGTTTATTTACTTTGACACCATCCCAGTTATCACACTGCAAGTTCCCTTTGTATGTTTTGATTTTGAATTGAATTGGAATCAGGTTGAAATGATAAATACCCAAAATTGAACTTTGACCTAGGAAAGAAAATTAAATAAAGCCCGATTGGTCAATAATTTGATTTAAAATAAAACGAAGATTTTATTTGAATAAATAATATGGTTTTGAAACGAAGTTGAAATTTGAATTGTAATGAGAAGAAATGTTAATATTTAATAATCTGAAACAAAAGATTGACAATGGAATTAACGAAAGAATGCTGTTTAATTTGAGAGATGATTGAATTAACTTTGTAATGATTTAATAATTTAGTTTGAAATTATTAAAATTTGAAATGATTTAATAATTTAGTTTGAAATTATAATCAAGTTTGGAATTATTAAACTTTGAAATTATTTAATAATTAAGTTTTGAATTATTTAATAATTAAATAAGATTGAATTATTTAATGATTAAATTGAATTGAAATTCTTTAATAAGAGAAACTGAACTTTTGAATAAGTGAATTTTACTTCGTAAATAATGGAAATTGAGTTTCTTTATTAATTGAGTTTTGAAATTGTAACTAAGTAAATAAATAAGTGAAAATTGAATTTCTTTAACAAGAAATAAAATGTGATTTATTGAAATTAATGTAAGACTTGAAATTTAAAGAATTTGAATTGATGAATTTAATTTAATTCAAAATTGTAAGTTTTGTTTTAATGAAGTTGAACTTAAGAATTGATTTAATGAATTGGAAATTTAATAGAATTGTTTTGAATGATAAAATTTACTTAACCAATATTGAATGAAATCGATAAATGAATGTAAATTGATTTGAATGTTAAAACTAAATTGATTCTAATGATTTTGAAATGAAACTTTTGTACGAACTTGAATCAATTTTGAATTGTTTTAAGTAAATATTGAAATTGAATTATAAGATTTTGAAATGATAATTTGGAAGTTTTGAAACGTAATTTTGGAAATTGATTTCGAAAGACAAATGAAATGTTGGTTTACGAATTGAAATTGATTTGGTTTTTTGAAATATATAAACGACCAATCGGTGTAATAATTACGAAAGTTATTAAAGAGACCGGAATTCGGTTATGGATATACTCTCTATCTAAACCGAAAACCACTTTAATAACTATACGCGGAGTGATGATCCAGAATGAAGTGGTTGGTTTGACGAACGTTGATGAGTGAAGAAAGAGAACGATAATGGATAGCCTTGACACTTGTGTCAAATTTGAAATGACTAAAACAGGAGCTGTGCCGGGCCAATGGAGGATTGATACCTCAAGTGGACACACTTCTTCGAACTACTTATACTTGTTGTCGATTGGTGCACCCTTGATTTTGGGAGTGTTGTCTCACGGTGTTGCGGGCGCTGCGGCGTTGCGTTCTCACCAGCCCGGATCAGGCGAACGGTAGTATCACTACCTTGGGTATAGCCTCATGTGCCTTGTCATACTTGTATTCCATTTATGCGCGACCACTACGAGTTTGTTTTGTACCTTGAGTATATGGATTGCCCTCTGGTGACTTCCGGTTTTGGGGAAACTACGGTCTTGTATATGCTTGTGGGAATAAAAATGTGTTAAGGGTGGAATGGGCCATGACTTAACGCTATTTTGATATCTTTATATTACTGATAGACATTATCTACTTATCGTACACTACTACATAGTAGATAGTTTAACGGATCCTTAAAGGATGGTTATTCCAAACATCCTTTGAGTTACTTGTATTTCAATTGCTATTTCACTTGAGTTGGATTTATTAATATAAGAATGTTAATCCTGACTCGAGTGTTTTGTATTTTGCTTTACGCTCGGGTCAGACTGAGTGGTTCAGCTTTCGAGACTCACCTTTGGAGTTGGAGCTTCGCTTGGAGATCCAGCTATCTATCCAGCTTTCAGATATTCGATGATTCCAGTGATGTACTCTGATTTGTATCTAGTTTAACTCTGATGTATCGTATTTCTCTTCTGTTGTAAACTCTGAGGTATTTTATATATTCATATGGTAGCTTCATGAACTACTATCTCTTTTATTTCCGCTGCACTTATTACTCTGTGTCTGTGTTCTGTGATTATTTATTTACTATATATGTTCAGTTTTGCCAATTTAAATTAACAACGCGGTATTTTGAGCAATTCAACTCCGGCATGAGTGTCTACCTATACACTTATAATGGACGCGAATGGTTCAAAATGGCGGGTCGTTACAACGATAATTTTTGAGTGGGGGAGAGTGCAATGACCCATAATTTTCGATAATTAAATTTATTAATTAAATGAGTTTTAGAATTTGGTGTTGTGAAAAATTAATATTTTGAGATTTATTAATGAGAAAACTAACTAGTATGAGATGTAATAGTGTTAATATAAGGTAATTGATAACCACTTTGAGGCAATTTCAATTAATTAAAATGATTGTAATTATAAAATTTGATTATAAACTATAAATGGGGAAATAAACCAAATGTTGTAGTAAACGGTGAAATTGTATGTAATTAATTGAATTGATTAAAGGAGAATAATTAATCCGTATATGAATTTATTCGTTTTGTCTGTTAACAATAAATATAGAAATGTGTTTGAAATTGTAAGTTGTAACAATTGTTAATTATCAATTCACTATTTAATTCACTGAAAATAAAATGGAAATCAATTGAAATTAATCCACTTAAATATTACGTTAATACGAATTAAGATGATAATCGTAGAATATTAGTGTAATAAGATATAAACCAATGTTAATTAAATCCATAAGGTGACAATTGATTTAATAATAAGATGAAAAATCAAATAAATGGATTTATTGGAATTTAAATTAATAATCAATGAATTTATTTCAATTGAAGTTTGAACGCTGTAATAAGTGCAATAATTAATGTTGAATTAGACATGGAATTTGTTTTACAAGATTATAACTTTCTATGTAATCAAGTATGATGAAATTGGTTAACTTTTAAAATTTGAATTGAAAAGTGATAAAAATTAATTTAATAATAATTTATTTAATTAACGTGAAAATAGCAATTTTGGCCACTCTCTCGGATTTCGAAGAAACAAGTTTCATCGAATCCGTAACGGTGAATTATTGTAGGATTTCAAGTTTCGTATTGATTGGACTTGTCGTTTGATCGTATGGACTCGAAATGCGTAGAAATAAATTAAATTAAATTCAATTGAAATAAGCTATTTTTAAAAGCTAACTTCTTCATACGATGGAATTAGGACTTGAAACCTATTTCATTGAGTTTAAAAATATCAAAAACATATATTTTGATATATGGGATGACCCACTTTCGTTTTGGAGGCAGAACGGGCTTTTCAGGTCGTTATTGTCGTTCGTACCGATTCGATATGTGTTCATTTTTTTTCTTATCGGGCCTTATCCATATAAATAGTCTTGTTTCCCAAACCCTAGCAGTCATTTTTTTATTCCTGTACGTACAATTCTCTCTGGCTATCTCCTTCTTCTAATGGCAGAAACAAATTCCAAATACAAACCCTAAATCCAATTTCAAATTCAAATCAAAATTCAAACTTCTCAAAACCCTATATTATATACCGATTCGAAGCTCTTGACGAGTGCAACTCAAATCTTCTGTTCGTTTTTTCATTAGTTTGGCCAGAATTTGAGGGATAAATCTTGGTCGTTCAATTGGAGGAAGATCAACGACGACGGATCGTCGAATTGATGGTATGGTAGCGTAGAGAGGGATAAGGAGAGTTCATCTGAGTCGTTGGTTAGGAAAATCACTGGTCAGATCATCGTCTAAAATTCAATCTAGGGTTAAAATAATGGCGGCGGCTGGTGGGTTTTGTCGTCGTTCGGCGACGTGTGGTGATCGCAGGTGGTCGTAGGGACTTGGGGGAGGTCGGCAAGTTGTTCGGAGGTGGTTGGTGTGGCTGCGATCGGCGGTGGTGGCGGGTTCAACTTTGATGAATGGCGGCTGCATGTTGTCGTGACTAGGTAGGGTTTCTCGGTGTAAAGAGTAATGGTGACGCGTTCTGTTATTTATTATTTTATTTTATTTAAATTCGAACTTTAAACCTTCTAACGAAAATAATTTTTGCATACGAGCTCGGATTCATGCGCGATTTTCTCTGCTGCGATCGTATCGAAATTTCGGACATTATGGAACCAGTTTGGATGAATTCTGAGACTGTTAGATTTTAGGCCTTTGTTTGGATTTCAAATCAATTTGAAATCAAAGGTGAGTGTTTTGACCCACTCACAACTACTAAATTATCTCATGTTAGTTAAATTAAATTTATGATGTGATTAGTAGTTGATTGACTACTGTTTGATATATTTAAATCGTCATTCCAGTTAAATCTGAATTCATTGAATATAATTGCCATTTAATTTAATATTAAATTTTAACTTGCTAGTTTATATCGGTTAATGATAATCAGTTATCTATTGATGTTATTGGGTGATTTGAATGATGGTTTTGATGGATGTTTAATTGTTTATATATTGGATGACTAGATGTTATGTTATTTTATATATTGATATCACACTGCAAGTTCCCTATGGGTTGAAATGATACATACCCGAATGATCTATAGATTAGGGTAAAATCGTTATGGGTTGAAATGATAAATCCGGGCGATTTTATGGATTTTATTTTAATTCGGGATTGCGGTTTGAATTGATATATACCCGTAAAATTAAATTGCCGGTTGAAATGATATACATCCGTATCACTTGACCATTGGGTAGAAAATTATATACGGACACCGGATTGGTTAAATTAAATGATTTAAATCCTTAAATTTTGAATTCAGTTAAATGATATTTCAAAATAAAATTTGAATTATATAAACTGGATTACTTTGAAAATCCAAGCTTTAAATGTTGAAATTGGGGTTGGTAATGAATTGTCCGAAGAATTAAAAAAATAGAAATTTCAAAGTTGGAATTTGAAATATAAATGAAGTTATCGAAACTGAATTATTGAAAACATTTGAATGTTTTAAACTTTGAAATCCTTGAAATTGAAGTGCTTAAAAATTTTAGTTCAACATGAGTTTGAAATCAATATAAATTGAAATGATTTTATGGGAATTTGAATTGAAAGAAAATTTAGTTTGTTGAAATCTAGATATGGTCCAGATTTGTTGAAATGAAAGAAATAGCTTAACTTTGATATCAAATTTTAAATTAATTATTTTAATATAAACTTTTTAAAAATTTATTATTTTAAAAATCCTGATTATTAAGATTTTCAAACTATTAAACTAACTTAATCTATTTTAAACTATTCTAATCTATTTTAACTACTTTAACTTATTTTAATCTATTACAATCTATTTAATCCAACTTAATCTGTTTTAACCTAATTAACCTATTTCATCTATTTAATCTATTTTATATCTATTTAAACTATTTTAAATCTATTTAAACTATTTTTAATCTATTTTTAAACTATCTTAGAGTATTTTAACTATTTTAAACTATTTATCACTATTTAAACTAAATTTATAAATTTCTAACGGTGCAAAGTTGAATTGTTATATTTAAATCCTTGATTTAAAAGCAAATATGGTTGAATAATGTTATAACCTAAGTTGGGATTTGAAATAATAATTACTAGTAAAATGACATATTTGACTAAATATGATGATTTTGAAATGAGGATTTAACCTATTTTGTGAATATGATTTTGAAAGTGAATATGATTTCGAAAGTGATATGGTTTAAATTGAATATGATATTTTGGTATCAATTATGAATTGGTTTTGGAAATGTAAAAGAACCATCAGGTGTGAAATAAGCGTTTGATTGTTAAAGAGACTGAGATCGGATATTGTCATACTCTCTGCCAATACCGAAAACCACTTTAACAACTGTGTACGTGGTGGAGAATCCAGAATGAAGTAGGATGGTTTGGCGAATGATTCCATATGAGGTATTATCGTAGCCCTGACTCCCGCGAGTTTGCTTGACGTGGCTAAAAGAGGAGCCATGCCGGGCCAAGTGAGGTCGCACCTCCTATTGATTTCTTAAATACCATATTATGACTTTGTGGTTGATTTGGTGGCCACCCCTTGATTTTGATTTGGGAGTGTGTTTCGAGGTGGGCGGTAGTAGCTGCTATGCGTTACCACCAGTCCGGATCCGCAAAACGATAGTATCCTACCCTAGGCATTGCCTCGCGTGCCTTGTTATATGCCTTATCGCGCCCAATATGAGTTTGTTTTGTACCGTACCTATGGAGTGCCCTCTAGGTAAACACCAGTTTGGTGGAGCTTACAGTATTGTATAGACTACGAAATTATATAAAATATGTTAAGGGGGATATGGGTAATGCCTTAACGCTATTTTAATACTTTACTTTACTGTAGACATATTATAATAGCGTATTGTACTACATAGTAGATAGTTTAACGGATCCTTAGGAGATGGAAATCCCAAACATCTCTTAAGTTATTGCACGCACATTAGACACTGGATAAGAGATGTCAAACCCGTAAACATCTCTGAAGCCGTCACGCTCATATTTATTTTACTATTGATTTAACTTACATAAGATCTTTTAGTTCTGACTCGAGTGTTTTGTCTTTTCAATTCGCTCAGGTCAGTCTGAGCTTTTCAATGTATCGATGTGACGCCCCACCTCTATACTCACACTAGCCAAAGACACTACGAGGTAATGCCATCGACTAGCGCGAAGAATAAGGCTGTTGAGGAGCGACCATCTGTGTAATTGCTTTGTGCGAGTACCGATATGTCAGATAGTATGAAATGCATTTCATTTCAAGAGGAAATCCGACATATCAAATACAAACTCAAAGCTACCACACAGTGGCTATATAGCCTTCGGAAACAAATATAGAAATAAGCATAACACAAATCAGTCACAGATATTCATATCACTAAGGCGGAAACAAATATGAATATAACACATAGAAGTGTACATCAAAGTGGTGGTCATATAAGTTTTACTACATCACAAAAGAATAAGTACAAGTGCAAGATAAAAGAATATGTATACGTCAAGGAGTCTCTATCTCGAATGTATAAAAATAAAAACTTCTGAGCTAAAGTAGTTAGCCAAAAGTCAGAAGCTAACCCCTACTAAGAAGTCAAATGAAAGCATCTGAAACACGTCGGTCTGACCCGAGTATTATTTAAGAAGAAAAATAATAAACGGATCAGTCTAGCTATAAATATCATATGAGATGAGAAATGATAAGAGATACCACAAAAATGTATGATAACAATAATGCCATACGGTGACAAGTATACATTCGATAACCATAAAAATCATACAATATCTCAAATCTCGTCAAATATCCAAAAAGAATATCACATTCTTTAGCTTATTCACCAAACCCCAAATATTGATAAAACATATCAATGTCAATCACAAAAATTGGTGAAACACAAATTCCAGAAATCAACAATTAGAAATCCAGAAAACACAAAGGGGGAGGCCTATCACAAACGGGAGCATGAAAACTCACCAACACATGTATCACAAACGGGTCGCTATCCCATGGTCGCTAACCATAGAGCCGGTGCAATGGCGTAGTGCAATAACAGTACGCCCGAGGAACCTGAAACTCAAATGAGCCGGAACAACGACGTAGTGCAATAACGGTACGCCCGATGAACCTGAAACTCAAATAATTTGGAACAACGACGTAGTGCAATAACGGTACGCCCGATGAACCTGAAACTCAATTAATTCGGAATAACGACGTAGTGCAGTAACGGTATACCAGATGAACCGAACTCAAATAATTCGGAACAACGACGTAGTGCAATAATGGTACGCCCGATGAACTGAACTCAAATAATTCGGAACAACGACGTTGTGCAATAATGGTACGCCCGATGAACCGAACTCAAATAATTCGGAACAACGACGTAGTGTAATAACGATACGCCCGATGAAACGAACTCCATAAAACCCATAGGTCGCTAGCCTATAAATATGAGACGAAGCTCCACAAAACAAGTGTAAATTACACCAAGCTAGTAAATAAATGAGTTTAGCTTTATGTCCCATAACCACTAGCTTAACTTAAATATTTACGAACAAATTATAGATTTCCACTCGAAAATTGTCACAAGAGTTCAATCGAACAAGTCCAAGAATTAACCGACGAAGTAAACGGAAGCGTTTCATACCACTTGTTTTGCTAAGCCGTTTAATTAGATTTCTCATACGAATGCGGTAAAGGTTTGTATATACTAATAGATTGGAAAACGGTTTTAAAAATGAGCTTTGTATTTAAAAGTAGTGTTGAAATCGTTTTTGTGAAAGAGATTGAGTATTGACTACTAGTATAGAAACCTTTGTATTTAAAAGTGACAAATCATAGAAATGATTGTAAAAACAATCTATCACCAAAAATCCACATTCGAAGACGTGAATTCAAACCAAATATAAAAATGAGAAGCTCTAAAACAAGGCAAGATCAATTCCTCTTCAATACACCTCTAGAATATTCAATCTATTATCAAAGGTGAAATTTTTCCTAAGTTAGGTTATAGGAATTTCAGAAAATTGAAGAGAGATTGAGATGGAGAAGATGAAGAGGATGATTACCTAAGCTTCTCTTTGATTTCTAGAAATTGAATTTGAATTTCCTAGGAAAACTAGGGTTTAGGAATTTTAATTTCCTCTTCTTTCCCCCATTTTCCTTTAGCTTGAGAGTGTTAGGAAATAATAGAATGAATGAAGAGGAGTTGGAGGAGTTAGGGTATTAGATGAGATGGTGGGCTAAAACCCAAACCCAAAGCCCAATAGAAAAATAGCAAAATTCTACTCAACTCCAAACATATCGATGCTTATACTCAAAAAAGTTATAAACGTCGTTTTAAACTCAATGGAAGTGGTCTCGAGTCTGGATTCGACCGTTTAAAAAAAGTCACATTTCGGACTTCAAATTCAACTAACGATGTTATATTTAAATTCAACATTTAAATATATAATCGTAAAATATGCGGGTTGTTACAATCGAAGATTTAGTATTAATATTATTTATTATATTTATTCCCACTGCATCATGTTGTTCCGTTGCATTATTTATTCCTGTTGTGTGTACTCTGATTTTGTATTGTAAAAGTGTAATCAAATGTTATTTGTAAAACAGCTTCATGAACTGTTTATTTGATTATTATATTTTTTCATTCCACTGTGAGATTCTGTGTTTTGTTTTCTTTCTTTCTCTACATTTTCTTATTTACCCCATAACAATCCTCCCTTTTGAATAGTTTGAGTCTGACGTGTGTGGTTTATCGTCGATTTAAACTGTACAAAAAGGTGGGTCGTTACATTTGATGTTATTTTCTAAGTGTTGAAAATAGAATGATTTGTAAATATGCTTATTCTGTTGAGGTAAGTATATGGAAATTTTTTCCAATTATCGAACATTTGAGAAGTTTTGAATATATATCTAGTATATGGAAATGTTTTCCAATTATTGAATGGTTGGATTAGTTTTGAGTATATATCTTTTTAAAGATATTTTGGAGTATATATATTTGAAAAGTGTTTTGGTTTATAAGAATCATAAAAGGGCCTAATAATTACTTTAGTACTAGAGTATGCCTATTGGCAAAGTTTTCGGTTCATTGACTTGATGTGGGAACTGATTAGTCATGCACTTAGCACGTGGCTCACTATGTAGGCTTGATTATCGTTTGTATTGAGAATGTTGATTCATTTAGTGCAGAGTGAGTTTATTACTCCAATCTACAGAGCTTCCTTCTTGGCCAAAGGATAACAAGTTGAAAGTTGGAACCGCAATAAGTCTACGAGACTTAGTTTCTGTATGAGGTTAAGAGCCACTTTTCGATATTGGTATGGAGAGACCAGGATCAGATTTATCCGAAAACCACTCCGGACAAATGTATGCGTTTGGAAGTGTAGATTGTTGATGATGATTTATGAAGACCGAGGATCTTTATAGCGTGAGGACTGCTTGTTGACATTCCTTGGGTCGGTCCTATTGTAGAGGTATTTATAGTAGTGTCTCCTTGTTGTGGAAATCTTCGGATTGCAAGGACTACTCGCTACTAGTGGTAGTAGGAGAGTGCCTTCAGTTTCGTTCAGTCCCAGAACGAACTTGTATAGATGTTTGTCTGACATTCTATTCTAAATCACATTTGAGTGGTTTCTATAAATGTATATCATTTGGTGGCGGAGAGGGCAACCTCTCTTAGCTTAAAACCCTTTCCCAAGACATATGAACTCAAGAAGTTATGCTTTTCTAGAAATCAGTCATGTGACGTGGAATGACAATGTAGCATTCAAAGATGTGATATGTGATATGAGAAAGGTAACCGTAACCTCACGATCCTCACTCCCCGGTTTGATGGGATACTATGTGGTCAGGTGTATGCATATTTTCGATTGAGGTTTATATAGGTGACCAGATGTTCTGGGCCTTATGGTAGAGATACAGCGATGTCTGAGTCCTTGGATGTTATTCGCAGAGGGTATCCTTTTTAGCCATATATGTGGATGTGTAGTAACATCTGAGTCTTGGATGTTAGCCATGGATATAGATTGATCTTTCCACTAGTTCCCTATCATGTTGGAATTCCAATTCAATACGTGCCTGCCCATTTGTATTATAGAGCCTTAAATGATTAGGTCTGAAATGCTATATGGGTAGCCATTTCGACTATATTTGATATTATTTGTGAAATAGACACTATTATAATATAATAGGATTTGATATGAAATGTTTTGGTTAACATAAGATAAAAACCCGTCTGTGTTTATGTATGGGCGTTGGTCTTACGAGATACCTTTTGTTTTGAAAAAAATGTTTTGGTAATTTTATGAATTCAGTAGAGATGTGCTTTTCTCACGTTGGTTTACCAGACTGATTTGGGCGTTCTCCCCTTTTAATACACGGGTCAGACCGAGTATATTTCTAGGTTCGAATTTGATGTGTTGGAGTTTCGTCAGACAAGTTGGAAGTCTTCGGATCGTATTCCTGCATATGTTTATATTCCGCTGCATGATTGTTTATGATTCAGCATTTGTGAGGACAAGTTGTTATAACCGTCTAACTAATGATTTTGCTTCATGTACTTTGATATGATTGATGTATGATATTACAGTTTCTCTTTTGTAAAGATCATTGATATTATATTATATATTATTCCGTTGCGATGTGAGATTCTGTGTTGTTATTTTTCTGTTTGGTTTTCTTCTTCTCTCTTTCTTCTCTTCTCTTCTTCTCTCTTCTTTCTTTCTGATGATTATCTGCAATCGGTGCACTTTGGATCGGACATGTGTGGTTTAGTATCAGATTTAGAGGGCGTCGGGTGCGGGTCGTCAAAGAAAGGGACTTCATTATTCAATCTTCTAACCAAATCTCAGCATCAGTTGTCGGCATGATCTATATAAACATAGTTCTTATGGCATGATCTATAAGTATACCGACATGAGTATTATGGTATAGAAGAACTAATACACGGAGAATTAATACATATGTGCAATCATTTGAAATACAATATTGACTTGACACAACCTATATAGTTGAGACCACCCATTCTTGAAGTTGGATTTTTTTTTCTTGCAAAAATGTGTATAGCTTGTCTTGTAGTCATCCATAATAGGTTTCACAGACAAGAGTCTCATATTCTCATAAATGCTTAAATTTCAATTATTGCATCTAAAGGGAAGGCTCAAATTGTCACACTTCCTGAAGTGAGATGATGCTACCTATATATGAATAATGTGTTAACAAAACCTAAAAATATTAGCTAAAACATATTATATTTGACTTTATATTTTCTTGACAAATAAAAGAAGGTAGTGACCAAATCAAAATAATTAAATGTTAAACTCTTACTTTGGATAAAGCAATGTCAAAGAAGATAATATGACTGGATACAACATATGAGATGACTTTGGTATCAGACGTGCAACTCAAAATCGTATAGGTTGGATTTATTTGGACTATTTCCCTTCTATATGCATATAAAAATGTGTGTGTGTAAAACAAACAATTGATATATTGGTTGTATATCCAATAATATGAACTACAAAGTAATTACTAACCATTATAAACAACTAGTCCAAAAGGTCATACCGTCAATAAACTCAACAATTTTCATAAAATAGAAGTGGTACTAAAAGTTGGCAGTATTAGTATCAATTAATGCCTCACATAATTCGCCTACAACACTAAAATTCACCCAGTTGCAGTCCTAACATAAATAGGTAAAAGCGCTCTTACATAAATAACATTATACCTATTTTAAACAGCTGAGTACTCATCTTATTGGAGAGAAGCATTCACCCACGATTAATATTATAATGCACCAAATTGATCAAACCTTGGAAACACTCATCTAGTATCAACATCTCTCCATTCATTGGAACTACAGATCTAAGCTATAATTATTATTAATCAAGATGATTTAAAAGGATTACACATTTTATTTAACTTAAGCAGTTCCAAGTTCAATTGGTCATTTCTTAACTTTTATAATAAAAAAGGCACATTTAAGTTTAAATAATGGATTTATCATTTTCTTCCTAAATTCATATGTGCATTATATATCATTAACGTAAGAGGAATGTGTGTTGTATAAATGTGGTTGGAATAAGTCTATGATAGGAAAAAATAAGTACTTATAGGAGAACAAGAATTGGCATGGTCGAAGATAACCTATCGACGCTATCATGCCGACAACTGTTCCAATGGGCGGAGAAGGCGAATACATACCAACGTTGGAGGAGGAAAAGTGAAAGAGATGGCACTACGAAGATAGTTGTCAGCCGATTGGCCGAAGGTTTGGATTTGAATGGGTTGGCGATGCCAGTAGGATGGGAGATTAACTTGGTGGGTAAAAGGCTCAAATTGGGAGGTTGGGGGGAGGGAACGTGAATACTTAGAGTTTGGATGTGAATTGATTTGAAGGGGAGGAAGGATAGAGCCGTGTGTAAAAAGAAGAATTAAAGCGGTGACGTTTGAGTTTAAAATAAATGGAGGGTCTTGTGAGATATAGAAACCAAACTCAGCAATAATATTATAGTATAGATTAGTTTATTTAATTAGTTGCAGAGGATTTGCATTATAAGTTAATCGATACCCAAAACATATTTTACAAGGAACCTTCAATTGGTTGCTAGATAAGTTCTGCTAAGAACATCACTACACCATCCACTTCCTCAAATAGATATTATTAGTAATATATATTTCATCACAAATTTACAATTTTGATAGTTCAGTAATGTATTTATGAAATGAAATTAAGGATCACTTACTATAAAAGGTAGAAGAAAAATTCATTTAACTTTGCTGACATATTATTATACTTTCCTCTTTTGGCAATCTGTAAGGTAAAATATATTTCACTTCTTATTATGTGTTGTCTATGTCAGTATACTACTACGTGGAAATAAATTTCTCTCCACTAAGGTATAGCCTTTTTGATTTACTACCAATGTTCTTAACCCTATGGATATAAAAATTTAAACATTATATATATGTGCTGCTAGGTACTATCGTAATCTTGGGTATTTAACTACATATAGATCTTTTATGTTGTTTTGCACATAATCCTATGATTTTCCCTTATGTACACATATTTACGTGCAAATGTAAACACTCATATGTACAGTAAACTCTGCCATTGAATTTACACTTCCCATTCCACCGTTAGTTATCTTCTTCATCATTCTGATTAAGGAATATTATCATACTTAAACTTGCAATTTCGGTTATTTAATTTATTGGCTGCTGTTTTGAAATAACTAAGTACACTCTGATAAATTTTATAGTTATCACATTTGAATAAAATTCCAATTTTCCTTGGGTTGATTATTTTGATTTTAGATTCGTGTGAAAAAGGTATTTTCCTTATGCAGCACTACAAAATGTTACTATTTGTTTGAACAAATACCGACATTTGTTAGCAGCCATTTGATTTTGTGATGCATAAAGAGTGAATGAACTCTGGATTCATTATTACTATCACAATATATGCAAAACAAATCCCCTCTTGTTCACTAGTATGGTACATGGAATAATCAATAACTCATCAATTTTTGGGCTATGTTATAATAATTGAATCTAAAGATTCATCTGCTCCCAGGCTTTTACATTCTTTGATATAGATGCATCCTACCAAATAATTGTTTATCTTCTTCACTATATTACTGATATTCGAAACATCTTATTATCTAATAAAATGCACTGTGATTTTGTTATGATAACATGTTTGTGATTGTTAGAAATGAATAAGTGGCTAAAAGTGAGGGAAACAATATCCCACATCGGGGAATACACTTCCCAATTCCACCTTATATACTAAGGATCAGTAAGCTATATCAAAAGAATGAGGCAATGAAAGGGAAGAGGCAATGTAGGCAAGAAAAAATCCTACATATTTAATATTATATGGTCAAAGATTGGGCCTTGGGCCTTGGGGCTCTTGGGGTCTGATGATTAAATGGGCCTTCATTTGAAACGTGGGCTGCGCTAAAACGGCTAATTTTTGATCCGTTTTTGCTGCCAGAAACGGTTGCTTCCGTTGGTTAAAGTGTGGCGCCCCACCTCTATGCTCATAATAACAAAGAGTATTAAAAGAAATACTGTCTATTATTACGAAGAATAAGGCTGGATAGGAGTGACCATCCGTAATTGGCCTTACACTAATATTGGTTATCTCGATAGGAGTGGTATATACTTTTTATTTTTCATCTATTATTTATTTACTCCCATCGACATATCCAATTATCAGTATAAAACAAACTACGATAGTTCATAATAGTTTAGGACATTAGATATAACAATAACATAGATAATATAAATGCGGAACACAGAATAACAAAAATCTCATATATATATAACCGATGTCAGTTACAATATAGTTGACACGATACATATGATACAACTACAACTGTCGACTCTAGAAGTTATATATACAAGTACATTATCGACTAATATACATGAATACATATCGTTCTATACAATGACACGACTACTACATAATAACACTGACAACTTCAGAAGATGTGAAAAGTCTTCATATCCTGAACGGCAACTCAAAGAAGGAAATCTACAACCTGAAATAACTCGGGTCTGACCCGAGTATTAAATTCAACGAAAATAATACACGGGTCAGTCTAATTCAAACCAGTTTATTAGTGCATAGAAGCAATAATAATCAAATATCAAATAGACGACAGTCACAGAAATCTCGTATATCCAACCTCTCGATAAGAGAATCGGATAACGGCAGATATAACACTAAGCAGTGTTAAACAACAAATCAGCAATCCAGATCAATTTAAACAATTGAAATGTCAATTTAAAAACAACAAAGCTGATTGGCTGCAGTACACGCTAACGTGTACTGCCTCGCCAATACAGTCTATGAAATACTCAGAAGATCAATGAATTCAAAAGTCACGGATCCAACTCAAATGCCATTCAAATAAAATCACAACGCGAGCACAAGGTCAAACCCGAGCGTTTCAGCCGGATTCAACTCAAGTGTAATGAGAAAAACAAATCCAATGTATATCAGATCAGTGATGCTCAAACCCAAACCAAACTACAATGAACCAAGGGACAGGACAAGTGCAGCCCCTATATGAATAATGGAAAACATAAGTGATGCAACAGTTCAGTGAACTGCAAGTATTGACCCGGTAGCCACAAGTATAAGAAATGCCTAACACAAATGAATGCAGTGAAGGGTTCATGGATGTAACATGCACCAGATCAGGTCGGAGTGAACCAGATTCAAGTGCAGACCGAAGGCAGCAACCAACAACAAAATGCAAAGGTCAAGCCATGGTTGTCATGACTCAACACAAATGAAAAGCTTCAACAAATCAAAACAGCGTCAAAGCATATGTATGCAGACCCAATATCTCGAATGACTTAAGTGATGGAACACTGAAATAATGCCAATGTCCAGACAACAACAGAGCACAATGCACCAAGTAAGTGACAGCAAGCAACAGGGCCAGACCAAAATAATGCAAGCATGAAGTGAATGCAACTACAGGCAAACAATGGACAGAGGCTGTAACTCCAAGTGAACTAATGCACAGTGATGTATAACATCAAGATCAATTGCAAATGTATAATGCAATGAATCAGTTTCGAATATATGCCCAAGTGCAAATGAAATATGGACTTGACAGTACGCAGTGGTACTGTCTTGAGGTAAATAACTCCCAACAACTCAACAAAGCATAGAGAAGCCCAACTACACTAAACAAGTTGACAACTGTCTCTAAGCCAACACTTACATAGTAAATTCATGAAAACAGGGACATTACTATGTTCAAAGTAATGCAATATCCAAAAACATGAAGTTCAGATTAACTTAAACAATACAAGCGAAGCTACCACTACAGGGGCTGTTTCGAAGATCAGTGAACAACCAGGGAAGCCAAAATTCGACAGATTACGTGTGTGAACAAATGAATGCAGTGAAACCCGAGATAACAACATATAAATGGAGAACTACCGACTTCAAATTTATGGGGCAGCAATGGTACAAGTTAAAACTGCAACAACAACAAGTGATCTAACACTATCCCATAATCTAGACAGGGTTGAACTCAAAATAGCTTCTACTGACTAAGGTCATGGGGCAGTAAGTAGAAATCGAACAAGTCAAGTAGGCTACTGGGGTGAACATACGAACAAGAGTCACTAGCAACTAAAGCCGTAAAATGAACAATCAGTATCACTTTCTATGAATTTTGTTTGAATCGGAGAAAAACCCCCCAAAGTCAAAACATAATTAACAGTCAATAAAATGCCAAGACCGACAGTACGCAAGTCAATGATAACGTCGAACTAGCAAATTCAGAACCATGAAGAGTAAGGCAACTCAAAGCCGTAAGTATCAAGGAAGCGAACAAAACAGAAGTCAAACCCGTGGGCATCATTTAATCCACCTCAAAAATCACAAGCTTAAACGAATCAGAAAACACATGAATTCGAACAAAATCAGAAATCATTTAGTGAAGGATCTCAGACAAACAAAATCAAGGCAGTGAATTCATCAGCAATGAACAAAGTCAAACGACATCAACACAGAAGAAATTCTCAAAGCAACATCGATTACCAACACCCAATGAAAGCAAATGGCCGAGATAAAACAAGGACGAATCGAACTCGAATTACAGAAGCATCATAAGACGAATGAACTAGATGTGAGTAATAAGATTACTCACCTTTTTCGCCAATTTGAAGTAGCTGAAGTATCCCAGAGACGATCTACTAAAATCTAGGAGATTGAGTTGTAATCGCCACCAACGATTTAGCGAAAACCCTAATTTTCGAGCAAGAGAGGAGAGGAACGAACGAGACCGGAGCCACCATTTTTTTCTTTGTTTGGTTAGGGTTTTTGATAGTGAATGGGGGAGAGGAGCGAACGAAAGATGAGGCCGCCACCATTTTTCTTTCTTTCGACTGTTTGCTTAGGTTCTCTCGAATGAGGAAAATGAAAAGGGTGGACGGGTTTTAGCCTTAGTAAATTTTCACGGCTACCATAGAGAAGGCCAAGACAAAATGGGAAGCCCAATATCAGCTCTAACCACGAATAACAATTATCACTGAATTAAATCGTCATTTTGACGATAATTGAAATTACAAAAATCCCGGTTGTTACAGACTCCCCTCCTTAAAGAAATTGCGTCCACGCAATCATAGGGAATAAATGGAAAAAAGGTAACAACCAAAAGAGCATGGCATGTCGAATGTACAAGCAAAGCAAGTGTCAGCGGGGAAGTATTAGATAAGAAATCAAAAGGTTCGACTGCTTCAAATCAAAAGAATCAACATCGTGGGAATCAGGGATCAAAATCAGACGACTAACAAAAGCAAGAACAATCGAGTTCCAGCAACTAAAAGAGAAGGAAAAACAGAGCAGAAATCCCATACAGAGCACGAATTGAATGTGAGTAAATCAAATTACTCACCTGAATCGCCAGAGAAAAAGACGAAGCTCAAATCTCAAAAATCGCAATTATTCAATCATCAAAAACGATAATTGAATTTTCAAATCGCAAATATTTACTTATCTCAAACGATAATCAGAAAACAAATATTCAATTATCAAAAACGATAATCAAATTTCTCAAATCAACAAATATTCGATTATCACAAACGATAATCAAATTTCAAATTCAACAAATATTCGATTATCAAAACAATAATCAAATCTCAAATCAACAATTATTTAATTATAAAAAGCGATAATTAAATCTCAAATCAGCAAATATTTAATTATCAAAAGCGATAATTAAATCTCAAATCAGCAAATATTTAATTATCAAAAGCGATAATTAAATCTCAAATCAGCAAATATTTAATTATCAAAAGCGATAATTAAATCTCAAATCAGCAAATATTTAATTATCAAAAGCGATAATTAAATCTCAAATCAGCAAATATTTAATTATCAAAAGCGATAATTAAATCTCAAATCAGCAAATATTTAATTATCAAAAGCGATAAATAAATCTCAAATCAGCAAATATTTAATTATCAAAAGCGATAATTAAATCTCAAATCAGCAAATATTTAATTATCAAACTCAAATCAGCAAATATTTAATTATCAAAAGCGATAATTAAATCTCAAATCAGCAAATATTTAATTATCAAAAGCGATAATTAAATCTCAAACCAGCAAATATTTAATTATCAAAAGCGATAATTAAATCTCAAATCAGCAAATATTTAATTATCAAAAGCGATAATTAAATCTCAAATCAGCAAATATTTAATTATCAAAAGCGATAATTAAATCTCAAATCAGCAAATATTTAATTATCAAAAGCGATAATTAAATCTCAAATCAGCAAATATTTAATTATCTAAAGCGATAATTAAAAACAACAAATATCTGATTATCAAAAACGATAATCAGAACTCATATCAACAAATATCTAATTATCACAAGCGATAATTAGAAACAACAAATATCTGATTATCAAAAACGATAATCAGAACTCATATCAACAAATATCTAATTATCACAAGCAATAATTAGAAACAACAAATATCTGATTATCAAAAACGATAATCAGAACTCATATCAACAAATATCTAATTATCACAAGCGATAATTAGAAACAACAAATATCTGATTATCAAAAACGATAATCAGAACTCATATCAACAAATATCTAATTATCACAAGCAATAATTAGAAACAACAAATATCTGATTATCAAAAACGATAATCAGAACTCATATCAACAAATATCCAATTACCTGCAGATAATTGGAAGCAACAAATATCTAGAAATCAATTAAGAAGACTAGAAAATCAACATAAAAGCTTGGATCGATCCCATCAGATGGCGAGTTTTTAATTCGCCGCACGTGCATCTCAGAGTGGCCGAAGCCTACCAAGTACTCAACATAATTTTTGGCGCCCATCAGATTGACCCGAAGGTCCGCAGAGTGACCCGAAGGTCTAGTACTGGTATTTGACCCGAAGGTCCGCAGAGTGGCCCGAAAGCCCAACAAATGACCCGAAAGTCCAACAAATGACCCGAAGGTCCTCATAGTGGCTCGAAAGCACACGAAAGCATCAAAATGTTTCAATTAACGAGTCCGGAATTAACCGAAATAGCAAACGCACATGTCCCATACCACGTGTTTTACTAAATCGTTTGATTCTCTTCATCGTTTCCTTGAAAGTGCAAAATTGTGTATTTTGTAAAAATACACTTTACATTCTCAAACGGACAAGTCCGGAATTAAGCGAATCAGTAAAAGAAAGGGGTCATAGTCCTCGATTTTGCTGAAACGTTTAAATCGCTTCCTCATTCTTTTGAAAGCGTAAACTGTTAAATTTCTGAAAACAATTTTATTTATTTTGTAAAAATAACAATTCACCTTCTCAACTGGACAAGTCCGGAGTTAAGCGAAACAGTAAAAGAAAGGGGTCATAATCCTCGATTTTGCTGAATCGTTTAAGTCGCTTTCTCATCCTTTTGAAAACGCAAACCGTTAAAATTCATAAAACAATTTTCATTTTTTAAAACGAGTTTCAATCACGTGATTAAAGCAGCAATATTAGTAACAATTTCGATAAGGAAATTGTACTTCTCAAAATACCGTAAAAACGGTCACAAATCAGTATTGCGGAATAACCGCTTGAAAATCCACTTTTAAAACTTGACGGTTACAGAAGCCAAGGTGACAGCAATTTTTAAACGTCAAAATCTCATCAAAATAATTTAGATCAAAATGTAATATCAGTGAATTTTCATTCATCAAAATGCCACAAAACACCGTGCTTCAAAATATAGCATTGGTGTAAAATCCCGTTATAAAAATAACGGCAACAAAATACGTTTCATAACCAAGCATCGGTTCAACGTAAAATAAATGCAATAACGTGCAATTCAAATTTTTGCACTTACTACAAAATGAACAAAGAAATCATTCGAATGTATCTTCAATGAAGATAATTCGAAACAGCAAAAATCTAATCAATAGATGATTAGTACAAAAGAAAGCCAGTGGAAATTTCAACAAAAATCACATAACTGTAATTTCTTCGAATCCTCAATTCGGATTCGAAATTTTCAAAGAAATAAATAATTACGGCTATGTAAACAACAAATGAAATTCATATCAATTTCGTATTTTGCTTCTTAAATCAAAAAGATTATCAGTTGTACTCAGCGAAGACAGTTTCACTGTTTCCGCTGCGCACTCTGATAAACAGAACACAATTTCACTATTATTTTTAAATAAAGTTATTTAAAAATTTGATCCAAATTTCAAAACTTTAGTTTTGACCCAAAGTACAAATAAAACATCGTCCAATAGTTGTAACATATGTTCCATCCAAGTTATGTTTTATATTATGTCCATAAACCCCAAGCTCCGATACCAACTGTGACGCCCCACCTCTATGCTCATAATAACAAAGAGTATTAAAAGAAATACTGTCTATTATTACGAAGAATAAGGCTGGATAGGAGCGACCATCCGTAATTGGCCTTACACTAATATTGGTTATCTCGATAGGAGTGGTATATACTTTTTATTTTTCATCTATTATTTATTTACTCCCATCGACATATCCAATTATCAGTATAAAACAAACTACGATAGTTCATAATAGTTTAGGACATTAGATATAACAATAACACAGATAATATAAATGCGGAACACAGAATAACAAAAATCTCATTTATATATAACCGATGTCAGTTACAATATAGTTGACACGATACATATGATACAACTACAACTGTCGACTCTAGAAGTTATATATACAAGTACATTATCGACTAATATACATGAATACATATCGTTCTATACAATGACACGACTACTACATAATGACACTGACAACTTCAGAAGATGTGAAAAGTCTTCATATCCTGAACGGCAACTCAAAGAAGGAAATCTACAACCTGAAATAACTCGGGTCTGACCCGAGTATTAAATTCAACGAAAATAATACACGGGTCAGTCTAATTCAAACCAGTTTATTAGTGCATAGAAGCAATAATAATCAAATATCAAATAGACGACAGTCACAGAAATCTCGTATATCCAACCTCTCGATAAGAGAATCGGATAACGGCAGATATAACACTAAGCAGTGTTAAACAACAAATCAGCAATCCAGATCAATTTAAACAATTGAAATGTCAATTTAAAAACAACAAAGCTGATTGGCTGCAGTACACGCTAACGTGTACTGCCTCGCCAATACAGTCTATGAAATACTCAGAAGATCAATGAATTCAAAAGTCACGGATCCAACTCAAATGCCATTCAAATAAAATCACAACGCGAGCACAAGGTCAAACCCGAGCGTTTCAGCCGGATTCAACTCAAGTGTAATGAGAAAAACAAATCCAATGTATATCAGATCAGTGATGCTCAAACCCAAACCAAACTACAATGAACCAAGGGACAGGACAAGTGCAGCCCCTATATGAATAATGGAAAACATAAGTGATGCAATAGTTCAGTGAACTGCAAGTATTGACCCGGTAGCCACAAGTATAAGAAATGCCCAACACAAATGAATGCAGTGAAGGGTTCATGGATGTAACATGCACCAGATCAGGTCGGAGTGAACCAGATTCAAGTGCAGACCGAAGGCAGCAACCAACAACAAAATGCAAAGGTCAAGCCATGGTTGTCATGACTCAACACAAATGCAAAGCTTCAACAAATCAAAACAGCGTCAAAGCATATGTATGCAGACCCAATATCTCGAATGACTTAAGTGATGGAACACTGAAATAATGCCAATGTCCAGACAACAACAGAGCACAATGCACCAAGTAAGTGACAGCAAGCAACAGGGCCAGACCAAAATAATGCAAGCATGAAGTGAATGCAACTACAGGCAAACAATGGACAGAGGCTGTAACTCCAAGTGAACTAATGCACAGTGATGTATAACATCAAGATCAATTGCAAATGTATAATGCAATGAATCAGTTTCGAATATATGCCCAAGTGCAAATGAAATATGGACCTGACAGTACGCAGTGGTACTGTCTTGAGGTAAATAACTCCCAACAACTCAACAAAGCATAGAGAAGCCCAACTACACTAAACAAGTTGACAACTGTCTCTAAGCCAACACTTACATAGTAAATTCATGAAAACAGGGACATTACTATGTTCAAAGTAATGCAATATCCAAAAACATGAAGTTCAGATTAACTTAAACAATACAAGCGAAGCTACCACTACAGGGGCTGTTTCGAAGATCAGTGAACAACCAGGGAAGCCAAAATTCGACAGATTACGTGTGTGAACAAATGAATGCAGTGAAACCCGAGATAACAACATATAAATGGAGAACTACCGACTTCAAATTTATGGGGCAGCAATGGTACAAGTTAAAACTGCAACAACAACAAGTGATCTAACACTATCCCATAATCAAGACAGGGTTGAACTCAAAATAGCTTCTACTGACTAAGGTCATGGGGCAGTAAGTAGAAATCGAACAAGTCAAGTAGGCTACTGGGGTGAACATACGAACAAGAGTCACTAGTAACTAAAGCCGTAAAATGAACAATCAGTATCACTTTCTATGAATTTTGTTTGAATCGGAGAAAAACCCCCCAAAGTCAAAACATAATTAACAGTCAATAAAATGCCAAGACCGACAGTACGCAAGTCAATGATAACGTCGAACTAGCAAATTCAGAACCATGACGAGTAAGGCAACTCAAAGCCGTAAGTATCAAGGAAGCGAACAAAACAGAAGTCAAACCCGTGGGCATCATTTAATCCACCTCAAAAATCACAAGCTTAAACGAATCAGAAAACACATGAATTCGAACAAAATCAGAAATCATTTAGTGAAGGATCTCAGACAAACAAAATCAAGGCAGTGAATTCATCAACAATGAACAAAGTCAAACGACATCAACACAGAAGAAATTCTCAAAGCAACATCGATTACCAACACCCAATGAAAGCAAATGGCCGAGATAAAACAAGGACGAATCGAACTCGAATTACAGAAGCATCATAAGACGAATGAACTAGATGTGAGTAATAAGATTACTCACCTTTTTCGCCAATTTGAAGTAGCTGAAGTATCCCAGAGACGATCAACTAAAATCTAGGAGATTGAGTTGTAATCGCCACCAACGATTTAGCGAAAACCCTAATTTTCGAGCAAGAGAGGAGAGGAACGAACGAGACCGGAGCCACCATTTTTTTCTTTGTTTGGTTAGGGTTTTTGACAGTGAATGGGGGAGAGGAGCGAACGAAAGATGAGGCCGCCACCATTTTTCTTTCTTTCGACTGTTTGCTTAGGTTCTCTCGAATGAGGAAAATGAAAAGGGTGGACGGGTTTTAGCCTTAGTAAATTTTCACGGCTACCATAGAGAAGGCCAAGACAAAATGGGAAGCCCAATATCAGCTCTAACCACGAATAACAATTATCACTGAATTAAATCGTCATTTTGACGATAATTGAAATTACAAAAATCCCGGTTGTTACATAAAGGGTCGCAACCTTCCCAATGGTCACAGCCGCATCTCTTCACGAACAGGCACCTCCCAGCCTTATTTAAAGGCAAGTAGAACCAAAATCTAAAGTACGTTTTTGTTCTTTCTCTTTCTGCTCTGCCCTTTGCATCTTCTGTTCTGAAATAAGCAACTCTCTTGAGTTCGTCATGCCCTGCATCGTCAACGCAACCTTGCAGGCTTCCGTTCCGTTTCACATTGGGAAACAGTTGCTCGTCAACCCGCTGCGCCGTAGGGGGAGCAAATCTGTTTTAAGGGAACAACGACTCTGCTGGACTCGGATACAAATATTCAACTTGCAACCGGAATACTAAACGGTACGCACTCCATTTTAGCCTACTGTTTCGTTCTCAGATTGAATTTACCCTAGCATATAAACTAGGGTTACTGTGTGGCTAACAATCTTAAAACAGATTTGTGCTTTGTTTTGTTCTGTTCTGTGTACTAATTGAAGTCATATCGTTTCAAACAATGGCTCGAGACAGTGACACTTCGACAACAAAGCAGCAATTGCCCTCCGCTCCGACAGGACCGCTTGTCACACAGCCTGTACCATTCTCGCATGGAGAGAGGCCGGAAAAATTCAATGGCCAGGATTTTAAGCGCTGGCAACAGAAGATGCTCTTCTATTTGACTACGTTAGGTCTGGCCAAATACCTAACAGAGGACCCTCCACAAGTAGATGAACTCGAGCCCGACGCCACCAAGGTCGAGTCCCTCACAGCCTGGAAGGGCTCTGAATTCATTTGCAAGAATTATATTCTCAACGATTTGGAAAATAGTCTGTACAATGTGTACTGCACTGTCCAAACTGCAAAGACTCTTTGGTTGTCCCTCGAGAAAAAATACAAAACGAAAGACGCCGGGATGAAGAAGTTCATAGTCGGCAAATTCCTAGACTTCAAGATGGTCGACACCAAAACGGTAGTCAGCCAGATTCAAGAACTTCAGGTTATCATCCATGAGATTCATGATGAGAAGATGGAGTTAAGCGAATCATTTCAAGTTGCTGCTGCTATCGAGAAGTTGCCTCCATCATGGAAGGACTTCAAGAATTATCTGAAGCACAAACGGAAAGAAATGACTATGGAAGATCTTGTTGTTCGACTCAGAATTGAAGAGGATAATAGAAAATCTGAAAAGAAGTCAACCAACACCATGGTGGCAAAGGCAAATGTTGTTGAGACCGACAAGAGCAACAAAAGAAAGAGAGAAAATAATCCAAAATAATCCAAATGCAAAGAAGGCTAAGAAGTTCAAAGGGAACTGCCATAATTGCGGGAAGAAAGGCCATAAGGCAAGTGAGTGCCGAGGACCAAAGAAGCAGAAAGACCAAGCCAATATTACGGAGCATGATAAGCTTTCAGATGGAGTTTAGAAATGAACCTGTCGGCCGTGATCTCAGAATGCAACTTGATTGGCAACACAAAGGAATGGTTTGTGGACACTGGTGCCACAAAACACATTTGCGCCAACAAGTGGATGTTTTCCAACTACAAGCCTGCGACAGAAGAAGAGCAACTCTTCATGGGAAACTCCTCCACGTCGAAGGTTGAAGGAAAAGGAAAAGTGGTTCTAAAAATGACTTCTGGAAAAGAACTCACTTTGAATGATGTTCTGCATGTACCAGACATTCGTATGAACTTAGTTTCGGGATCATTGCTGAGCAAGAATGGTATCAAGTTGGTCTTTGTTTTTGATAATTTTGTATTGTCTAAAAATGGAGTGTATGTGGGTAAAGGGTATGTGAGTGATGGTCTATTCAAGATGAATGTAATGACTGTTGTACCAAAAGATATGAATAAAATGGATTCATCTGTTTATACCGCTGAGTCATTTAATATATGGCATGCCAGACTAGGCCATGTAAATTTTGATACTTTGCGAAAAATGGTTAATTTAGATTTTATACCTAAGTTTACTATAGATCACAACTATAAATGTGAAACATGTGCTGAAGCAAAGTTAACTAGAACTTCCTTCCATCATGTTGAAAGGAATACCGAGTCGTTAGATTTAATACATACTGATGTATGTGATCTAAAGATGTGTCAAACCAGAGGAGGTAAAAGGTATTTTATTACCTTTATCGATGATTGCACTAGGTACTGTTATGTGTACCTACTAAGAAGCAAGGATGAGGCCTTTGAAACGTTTAAGTAATATAAGGCAGAAGTTGAAAATCAACTAAACAAAAAGGTAAAAGCCTTGCGAAGTGATAGAGGTGGAGAATACGAATTTCCATTTGAGGAATTTTGCCCTCAAAATGGTATAATTCATCAAACAACAGCACCGTATTCTCCTCAATCCAATGGAATAGCAGAACGTAAGAATCGTACCCTAAAGGAAATGATGAATGCTCTACTTATTAGTTCTGGATTACCAGGCAATTTCTAGGGAGAAGCGATACTTTCAGCTAATCATATACTGAACAAAGTACCTCGCAAAAAGACCTTTAAGTCACCACATGAACTGTGGAAAAACAGACCTCCATCTTACAAATACATAAAAGTGTGGGGGTGCTTAGCAAAGGTAGAAATACCTAAGCCTAAAAAGGTCAAAATTGGACCCAAAACTATAGATTGCATATTTATTGGATAAGCTCATAATAGTAGTGCATATCGATTTTTGGTGTACAAATCTGAAATTGATGACATTCATGAAAACACCATTATCGAGCCTCGAAATGCCAGATTTTTTGAACATGTTTTTCCTCTTAAAAACTCGATTGAAACTATTTTTCAAAAGAGACCGAGAGATACTGATACTCCAGAGGATAATATTGATCAAACCACATTTGAAAGGAATGTTGAATCAGAAATAGAGGAACCAAGAAGGAGCAAACGACAAAGGACCTCTAAAACCTTTGGACCAGATTTCTATGCATATATGATAGAAAATGAACCTCTGACTTATCAGCAAGCAATGTCATCTCCCGATGCTCCTTACTGGAAGGAGGCCGTCAACAGTGAAATAGAATCTATTTTACAAAACCATACATGGGAACTAGTGGATCTACCCAAAGGATCAAAACCACTAGGTTATAAATGGATATTCAAGAAAAAACTAAAGGCTGACGGCTCAGTCGACAAGTATAAAGCAAGACTTGTAATAAAAGGATTTAGACAAAAAGAAGATCTAGATTACTTTGATACATACTCACCAGTGACTAGAATCTCATCAATTAGAATGCTTATTGCAATAGCATCCATACTAAATTTGGAAATACACCAAATGGATGTGAAAACCGCATTTTTAAATGGTGAACTAGAGGAAGAAATCTATATGCAGCAACCTGAAGGGTTTCTAAGTCCAGGAAATGAAAATAAAGTGTGTAAGTTAGTAAAATCACTTTATGGCCTTAAACAAGCACCAAAACAATGGCACGAGAAATTTGATGGAACTATGTTATCAAATGGATTCAAAATAAATGAATCAGATAAGTGTGTCTATATAAAACACACAGATATTGGATATGTCATTATTTTTCTTTATGTTGATGATCTGTTAATCCTAGGAAATAATAAGGCCATAATAAAATCTACAAAGGATATGTTATCCTCTAGATTCGACATGAAAGACCTAGGAGTGGCTGATGTAATCTTAGGTGTAAAAATTATAACAACATCACAAGGATATGCGTTATCTCAGTCACATTACATTGCCAAAATACTTGAAAGATTCAAGCAACATAATATATCTATTGCAAAATCGCCATTAGATATGAACCAAAATTGGGTAAAGAACATTGGTGATGGTATATATCAACTTGAATACTCCCATATACTAGGAAGTATTATGTATGTCATGAACTACACTAGGCCTGATATTGCATACGCTATAAGCAAGCTTAGCAGATATACCAGCAATCCTGGTAAACATCACTGGAAAGCAATAATCAGAGTTCTAGGATATCTAAAGTATACACAAAACTATATGCTGCATTATGAAAAATATCCTTCGGTAATAGAAGGATATAGTGATGCAAATTGGATAACTGGGTCAAAAGACACAAAATCCACAAGTGGATATGTGTTTACATTAGGAAATGGAGCGATTTCATGGAAATCGTCCAAACAAACTTGCATAGCAAGGTCAACAATGGAATCCGAGTTTATTGCTCTGGATAAAGCCGCAGAAGAAGCAGATTGGCTTCGAAGTTTTTTGGAAGATATTCCAAATTGCGAAAAACCAGTACCTCCAATATGTATACATTGTGATAGTCAATCTGCTATTGGAAGTGCTAATAGTAAACTGTATAATGGTAAGTCTAGACATATTCGTCGTAGACATAAAACCATAAGGCAACTTCTCTCTAATAAAGTTATCACTATAGACTATGTAAGGTCAAAAGATAACATCGCGGATCCACTAACTAAAGGCTTGCCTAGAGAGAAAGCTCAAACTTTATCGATGGGAATGGGTTTAAGATCTATAAACTGAAAAGTTTTCTTTAATGGAAACCCAACCTAGCTGACTGGAAATCCCAAGATCTAGGTTCAAAGGGACAACTAAATTGAGGATATAACTTAATAGCACTGCAAGAAACAATACAACCATTCCTAAGATAAGTCAGTGCACAACCCATCGGAGAGTAGGATAAGCTTAGCTTTTAATGATGTCTATACTGTGGTGTTATAAAGAACCAAGTGGAGTATTACGGGATACTCTTTATAGAATCACCTACGTGAGTGCGAAGGCGCCGCTTTAGGAAGAATTGTAAGGTCAAATTCTTCAAGCACTCATGAGACCAAGCTGGTGTTCATGGCAAAAACGAACACAAACAGAGAACCAAGGAGTTAAAAAACACTTATCATGTGTTATCTTTATAAAGCTTACACAAAAGGCTTACAGTTCAAAGACAATCTAGTCCACTGATTCGCCAGTAAGTTATAACGATAAAACACTAGGAAAAGTTCAAGGCCATTGTGCTACTTTCACCGATATGATCAGTGTTTCGCAATATTTCAAAATAGATTAAATAACCACTTATTCATGTGGGGGATTGTTAGAAATGAATAAGTGGCTAAAAGTGAGGGAAACAATATCCCACATCGGGGAATACACTTCCCAATTCCACCTTATATACTAAGGCTCAGTAAGCTATATCAAAAGAATGAGGCAATGAAAGGGAAGAGGCAATGTAGGCAAGAAAAAATCCAACATATTTAATATTATATGGTCAAAGATTGGGCCTTGGGCCTTGGGGCTCTTGGGGTCTGATGATTAAATGGGCCTTCGTTTGAAACGTGGGCTGTGCTAAAACGGCTAATTTTTGATCCGTTTTTTGCTGCCAGAAACGGTTGCTTCCGTTGGTTAAAGGGTCGCAACCTACCCAACGGTCACAGCCGCGTCTCTTCACGAACAAGCACCTCCCAGCCCTATTTAAAGGCATACAGAACCAAAATCTAAAGTACGTTTTTGTTCTTTCTCTTTCTGCTTTGCCCTCTGCATCTTTTGTTTTGAAATAAGCAACTCTCTTGAGTTCGTCGTGCCCTGCATCGTCAGCGCAACCTTGCAGGCTTCCGTTCCGTTTCACCTTGGGAAACAGTTGCTCGTCAACCCGCTGCGCCGTAGGGGGAGCAAATCTGTTTTAAGGGAACAGTGACTCTGCTGGACTCGGATACAAATATTCAACTTGCAACCGGAATACTAAACGGTACGCACTCCATTTTAGCCTACTCTTTTCATTCTCAGATTGAATTTACCCTAGCATATAAACTAGGGTTACTGTGTGGCTAACAATCTTAAAATAGATTTGTGCTTTGTTTTGTTCTGTTCTGTGTACTAATTGAAGTCATATTGTTTCAGACGATGGCTCGAGACAGTGACACTTCGACAACAAAGCGGCCATTGCCCTCCGCTCCGACAGGACCGCTTGTCACACAGCCTGTACCATTCTCGCATGGAGAGAGGCCGGAAAAATTCAATGGCCAGGATTTTAAGCGCTGGCAACAGAAGATGCTCTTCTATTTTACTACGTTAGGTCTGGCCAAATACCTAACAGAGGACCCTCCACAAGTAGATGAAATCGAGCCCGACGCCACCAAGGTCGAGTCCCTCACAGCCTGGAAGGGCTTTGACTTCATTTGCAAGAATTATATTCTCAACGGTTTGGAAAATAGTCTGTACAATGTGTACTGCACTGTCCAAACTGCAAAGACTCTTTGGTTGTCCCTCGAGAAAAAATACAAAACGAAAGACGCCGGGATGAAGAAGTTCATAGTCGGCAAATTCCTAGACTTCAAGATGGTCGACACCAAAACGGTAGTCAGCCAGATTCAAGAACTTCAGGTTATCATCCATGAGATTCATGATGAGAAGATGGAGTTAAGCGAATCATTTCAAGTTGCTGCTGCTATCGAGAAGTTGCCTCCATCATGGAAGGACTTCAAGAATTATCTGAAGCACAAACGGAAAGAAATGACTATGGAAGATCTTGTTGTTCGACTCAGAATTGAAGAGGATAACAAAAAATCTGAAAAGAAGTCCACCAACACCATGGTGGCAAAGGCAAATGTTGTTGAGACCGACAAGAGCAACAAAAGAAAGAGAGAAAATAATCCAAATGCAAAGAAGGCTAAGAAGTTCAAAGGGAACTGCCATAATTGTGGGAAGAAAGGCCATAAGGCAAGTGAGTGCCGAGGACCAAAGAAGCAGAAAGACCAAGCCAATGATACGGAGCATGATAAGCTTTCAGATGGAGTTTCAGAAATGAACCTGTCGGCCGTGATCTCAGAATGCAACTTGATTGGCAACACAAAGGAATGGTTTGTGGACACTGGTGCCACAAAACACATTTGCTCCAACAAGTGGATGTTTTCCAACTACAAGCCTGCGACAGAAGAAGAGCAACTCTTCATGGGAAACTCCTCCACGTCGAAGGTTGAAGGAAAAGGAAAAGTGGTTCTAAAAATGACTTCTGGAAAAGAACTCACTTTGAATGATGTTCTGCATGTACCAGACATTCGTAAGAACTTAGTTTCGGGATCATTGCTGAGCAAGAATGGTTTCAAGTTGGTCTTTGTTTCTGATAATTTTGTATTATCTAAAAATGGAGTGTATGTGGGTAAAGGGTATGTGAGTGATGGTCTATTCAAGATGAATGTAATGACTGTTGTACCAAAAGATATGAATAAAATGGATTCATCTGTTTATATCGCTGAGTCATTTAATACATGGCATGCTAGACTAGGCCATGTAAATTTTGATACTTTGCGAAAAATGGTTAATTTAGATTTTATACCTAAGTTTACTATAGATCACAACTATAAATGTGAAACATGTGCTGAAGCAAAGTTAACTAGAACTTCCTTTCATCATGTTGAAAGGAATACCGAGTCGTTAGATTTAATACATACTGATGTATGTGATCTAAAGATGTGTCAAACCAGAGGAGGTAAAAGGTATTTTATTACCTTTATCGATGATTGCACTAGGTACTGTTATGTGTACCTACTAAGAAGCAAGGATGAGGCCTTTGAAACATTTAAGCAATATAAGGCAGAAGTTGAAAATCAACTAAACAAAAAGATAAAAGCCTTGCAAAGTGATAGAGGTGGAGAATACGAATTTCCATTTGAGGAATTTTGCGATCAAAATGGTATAATTCATCAAACAACAGCACCGTATTCTCCTCAATCCAATGGAATAGCAGAACGTAAGAATCGTACCCTAAAGGAAATGATGAATGCTCTGCTTATTAGTTCTGGATTACCAGACAATTACTGGTGAGAAGCGATACTTTCAGCTAATCATATACTGAACAAAGTACCTCGCAAAAAGGCCTTAAAGTCACCACATGAACTGTGGAAAAACAGACCTCCATCTTACAAATACTTAAAAGTGTGGGAGTGCTTAGCAAAGGTAGAAATACCTAAGCCTAAAAAGGTCAAAATTGGACCCAAAACTATAGATTGCATATTTATTGGATATGCTCATAATAGTAGTGCATACCGATTTTTGGTGTACAAATCTGAAATTGATGACATTCATGAAAACACCATTATCGAGTCTCGAAATGCCAGATTTTTTGAACATGTTTTTCCTCTTAAAAACTCGATTGAAACTATTGTTCAAAAGAGACCGAGAGATATTGATACTCCCGAGGATAATATTGATCAAACCACATTTGAAAGGAATGTTGAATCAGAAATAGAGGAACCAAGAAGGAGCAAACGACAAAGGACCTCTAAAACCTTTGGACCAGATTTCTATGCATATATGATAGAAAATGAACCTCTGACTTATCAGCAAGCAATGTTCTCTCCCGATGCTCCTTACTGGAAGGAGGCCGTCAACAGTGAAATAGAATCTATTTTACAAAACCATACATAGGAACTAGTGGATCTACCCAAAGGATCAAAACCACTAGGTTATAAATGGATATTCAAGAAAAAACTAAAGGCTGACGGCACAATCGACAAGTATAAAGCAAGACTTGTAATAAAAGGATTTAGACAAAAAGAAGATCTAGATTACTTTGATACATACTCACCAGTGACTAGAATCACATCAATTAGAATGCTTATTGCAATAGCATCCATACTAAATTTGGAAATACACCAAATGGATGTGAAAACCGCATTTTTAAATGGTGAACTAGAGGAAGAAATCTATATGCAGCAACCTGAAGGGTTTCTAAGTCCAGGAAATGAAAATAAAGTGTGTAAGTTAGTAAAATCACTTTATGGCCTTAAACAAGCACCAAAACAATGGCACGAGAAATTTGATGGAACTATGTTATCAAATGGATTCAAAATAAATGAATCAGATAAGTGTGTCTATATAAAACACACAGATATTGGATATGTCATTATTTGTCTTTATGTTGATGATCTGTTAATCCTAGGAAATAATAAGGCCATAATAAAATCTACAAAGGATATGTTATCCTCTAGATCTGACATGAAAGACCTAGGAGTGGCTGATGTAATCTTGGGTGTAAAAATTATAAAAACATCACAAGGATATGCGTTATCTTAGTCACATTACATTGCCAAAATACTTGAAAGATTCAAGCAGCATCATATATCTATTGCAAAATCGCCAGTAGATATGAACCAAAATTGGGTAAAGAACACTGGTGATGGTATATATCAACTTGAATACTCCCGTATACTAGGAAGTATTATGTATGTCATGAACTGCACTAGGCCTGATATTGCATACGCTATAAGCAAGCTTAGCAGATATATCAGCAATCCTGGTAAACATCACTGGAAAGCAATAATCAGAGTTCTAGGATATCTAAAGTATACACAAAACTATATGCTGCATTATGAAAAATATCCTTCGGTAATAGAAGGATATAGTGATGCAAATTGGATAACTGGGTCAGAAGACACAAAATCCACAAGTGGATATGTGTTTACATTAGGAAATGGAGCAATTTCATGGAAATCGTCCAAACAAACTTGCATAGCAAGGTCAACAATGGAATCCGAGTTTATTGCTCTGGATAAAGCCGCAGAAGAAGCAGATTGGCTTCGAAGTTTTTTGGAAGATATTCCAAATTGGGAAAAACCAGTACCTCCAATATGTATACATTGTGATAGTCAATCTGCTATTGGAAGAGCTAATAGTAAACTGTATAATGGTAAGTCTAGACATATTCGTCGTAGACATAAAACCATAAGGCAACTTCTCTCTAATAAAGTTATCACTATAGACTATGTAAGGTCAAAAGATAACATCGCGGATCCACTAACTAAAGGCTTGCCTAGAGAGAAAGCTCAAACCTTATCGATGGGAATGGGTTTAAGACCTATAAACTGAAAAGTTTTCTTTAATGGAAACCCAACCTAGCTGACTGGAAATCCCAAGATCTAGGTTCAAAGGGACAACTAAATTGAGGATATAATTTAATAGCACTGCAAGAAACAATACAACCATTCCTAAGATAAGTCAGTGCATAACCCGTCGGAGAGTAGGATAAGCTTAGCTTTTAATGATGTCTATACTGTGGTGTTATAAAGAACCAAGTGGAGTATTACGGGATACTGTTTATAGAATCACCTACGTGAGTGCGAAGGCGCCGCTTCAGGAAGAATTGTAAGGTCAAATTCTTCAAGCACTCATGAGACCAAGCTGGTGTTCATGGCAAAAACGAACACAAACAGAGAACCAAGGAGTTAAAAAAACACTTATCATGTGTTTTCTTTATAAAGCTTACACAAAAGGCTTACAGTTCAAAGACAATCTAGTCCACTGATTCGCCAGTAAGTTATAATGATAAAACACTAGGAAAAGTTCAAGGCCATTGTGCTACTTTCACCGATATGATCAGTGTTTCGCAATATTTCAGAATAGATTAAATAACCACTTATTCATGTGGGGGATTGTTAGAAATGAATAAGTGGCTAAAAGTGAGGGAAACAATATCCCACATCGGGGAATACACTTCCCAATTCCACCTTATATACTAAGGCTCAGTAAGCTATATCAAAAGAATAAGGCAATGAAAGGGAAGAGGCAATGTAGGCAAGAAAAAATCCTACATATTTAATATTATATGGTCAAAGATTGGGCCTTGGGCCTTGGGGCTCTTGGGGTCTGATGATTAAATGGGCCTTCGTTTCAAACGTGGGCTGCGCTAAAACGGCTAATTTTTGATCCGTTTTTTGCTGCTAGAAACGGTTGCTTCCGTTGGTTAAAGGGTCGCAACCTTCCCAACGGTCACAGCCGCGTCTCTTCATGAATAGGCACCTCCCAGCCCTATTTAAAGGCATGCAGAACCAAAATCTAAAGTACGTTTTTGTTCTTTCTCTTTCTGCTCTGCCCTCTGCATCTTCTGTTCTGAAATAAGCAACTCTCTTGAGTTCGTCGTGCCCTGCATCATCAGCACAACCTTGCAGGCTTCCATTCCGTTTCACCTTGGGAAACAGTTTCTCGTCAACCCGCTGCGCCGTAGGGGGAGCAAATCTGTTTTAAGGGAACAAAGACTCTGCTGGACTCGGATACAAATATTCAACTTGCAACCGGAATACTAAACGGTACGCACTCCATTTTAGCCTACTCTTTTCGTTCTCAGATTGAATTTACCCTAGCATATAAACTAGGGTTACTGTGTGGCTAACAATCTTAAAACAGATTTGTGCTTTGTTTTGTTCTGTTCTATGTACTAATTGAAGTCATATCGTTTCAGACGATGGCTCGAGACAGTGACACTTCGACAACAAAGCAGCCATTGCCCTCCGCTCCGACAGGACCGCTTGTGACACAGCCTGTACCATTCTCGCATGGAGAGAGGTCGGAAAAATTCAATGGCCAGGATTTTAAGCGCTGGCAACAGAAGATGCTCTTCTATTTGACTACGTTAGGTCTGGCCAAATACCTAACAGAGGACCCTCCACAAGTAGATGAACTCGAGCCCGACGCCACCAAGGTCGAGTCCCTCACAGCCTGGAAGGGCTCTGACTTCATTTGCAAGAATTATATTCTCAACGGTTTGGAAAATAGTCTGTACAATGTGTACTGCACTGTCCAAACTGCAAAGACTCTTTGGTTGTCCCTCGAGAAAAAATACAAAACGGAAGACGCCGGGATGAAGAAGTTCATAGTCGGCAAATTCCTAGACTTCAAGATGGTCGACACCAAAACGGTAGTCAGCTAGATTCAAGAACTTCAGGTTATCATCCATGAGATTCATGATGAGAAGATGGAGTTAAGCGAATCATTTCAAGTTGCTGCTGCTATCGAGAAGTTGCCTCCATCATGGAAGAACTTCAAGAATTATCTGAAGCACAAACGGAAAGAAATGACTATGGAAGATCTTGTTGTTCGACTCAGAATTGAAGAGGATAACAGAAAATCTGAAAAGAAGTCAACCAACACCATGGTGGCAAAGGCAAATGTTGTTGAGACCGACAGGAGCAACAAAAGAAAGAGAGAAAATAATCCAAATTCAAAGAAGGATAAGAAGTTCAAAGGGAACTGCCATAATTGCGGGAAGAAAGGCCATAAGGCAAGTGAGTGCCGAGGACCAAAGAAGCAGAAAGACCAAGCCAATGTTACGGAGCATGATAAGCTTTTAGATGGAGTTTCAGAAATGAACCTGTCGGTCGTGATCTCAGAATGCAACTTGATTGGAAACACAAAGGAATGGTTTGTGGACACTGGTGCCACAAAACACATTTGCGCCAACAAGTGGATGTTTTCCAACTACAAGCCTGCGACAGAAGAAGAGCAACTCTTCATGGGAAACTCCTCCACGTCGAAGGTTGAAGGAAAAGGAAAAGTGGTTCTAAAAATGACTTCTGGAAAAGAACTCACTTTGAATGATGTTCTGCATGTACCAGACATTCGTAAGAACTTAGTTTCGGGATCATTGCTGAGCAAGAATGGTTTCAAGTTGGTCTTTGTTTCTGATAATTTTGTATTGTCTAAAAATGGAGTGTATGTGGGTAAAGGGTATGTGAGTGATGGTCTATTCAAGATGAATGTAATGACCGTTGTACCAAAAGATATGAATAAAATGGATTCATCTGTTTATATCGTTGAGTCATTTAATATATGGCATGCCAGACTAGGCCATGTAAATTTTGATACTTTGCGAAAAATGGTTAATTTAGATTTTATACCTAAGTTTACTATAGATCACAACTATAAATGTGAAACATGTGCTGAAGCAAAGTTAACTAGAACTTCCTTTCATCATGTTGAAAGGAATACCGAGTCGTTAGATTTAATACATACTGATGTATGTGATCTAAAGATGTGTCAAACCAGAGGAGGTAAAAGGTATTTTATTACCTTTATCGATGATTGCACTAGGTACTGTTATGTGTACCTACTAAGAAGCAAGGATGAGGCCTTTGAAACGTTTAAGCAATATAAGGCAGAAGTTGAAAATCAACTAAACAAAAAGGTAAAAGCCTTGCGAAGTGATAGAGGTGGAGAATACGAATTTCCATTTGAGGAATTTTGCCCTCAAAATGGTATAATTCATCAAACAACAGCACTGTATTCTCCTCAATCCAATGGAATAGCAGAACGTAAGAATCGTACCCTAAAGGAAATGATGAATGCTCTGCTTATTAGTTCTGGATTACCAGGCAATTTCTGGGGAGAAGCGATACTTTCAGCTAATCATATACTGAACAAAGTACCTCGCAAAAGACCTTTAAGTCACCACATGAACTGAGGAAAAACAGACCTCCACCTTACAAATACTTAAAAGTGTGGGGGGTGCTTAGCAAAGGTAGAAATACCTAAGCCTAAAAAGGTCAAAATTGGACCCAAAACTATAGATTGCATATTTATTGGATATGCTCATAATAGTAGTGCATATCGATTTTTGGTGTACAAATCTGAAATTGATGACATTCATGAAAACACCATTATCGAGTCTCGAAATGCCAGATTTTTTGAACATGTTTTTCCTCTTAAAAACTCGATTGAAACTATTGTTCAAAAGAGACCGAGAGATACTGATACTCCCGAGGATAATATTGATCAAACCACATTTGAAAGGAATGTTGAATCAGAAATAGAGGAACCAAGAAGGAGCAAACGACAAAGGACCTCTAAAACCTTTGGACCAGATTTCTATGCATATATGATAGAAAATGAACCTCTGACTTATCAGCAAGCAATGTCATCTCCCGATGCTCCTTACTGGAAGGAGGCCGTCAATAGTGAAATAGAATCTATTTTACAAAACCATACATGGGAACTAGTGGATCTACCCAAAGGATCAAAACCACTAGGTTATAAATGGATATTCAAGAAAAAACTAAAGGCTGACGGCTCAATGGACAAGTATAAAGCAGGACTTGTAATAAAAGGATTTAGACAAAAAGAAGATCTAGATTACTTTGATACATACTCACCAGTGACTAGAATCACATCAATTTGAATGCTTATTGCAATAGCATCCATACTAAATTTGGAAATACACTAAATGGATGTGAAAACCGCATTTTTAAATGGTGAACTAGAGGAAGAAATCTATATGCAGCAACCTGAAGGGTTTCTAAGTCCAGGAAATGAAAATAAAGTGTGTAAGTTAGTAAAATCACTTTATGGCCTTAAACAAGCACCAAAACAATGGCACGAGAAATTTGATGGAACTATGTTATCAAATGGATTCAAAATAAATGAATCAGATAAGTGTGTCTATATAAAACACACAGATATTGGATATGTCATTATTTGTCTTTATGTTGATGATCTGTTAATCCTAGGAAATAATAAGGCCATAATAAAATCTACAAAGGATATGTTATCCTCTAGATTCGACATGAAAGATGTAACAACCCGCATTTATACGATAATATATTTAAATATTTTATTTAAATATGACATCGTCTATTCATATTTAAAATCCTAAATATGAATTTTTATCGTGGTCGAATCCGTTGTTCTAATGGATTCAAATCGTGTTTTAAATATCACCAAAGTGTTTGATCATCATGGTTTGCTATTTTTTAAATTCAATGGGCTTAATATTGTTGTTTGGCCCATTAAAATTATCTCCCTTAACCGTGGTTTTCTTCAGGCTGATGCCTTGGCCTCTCCCTATTATTCATTTTGTCGTTCACGTTCACAATAAACGAACGAAATAAAATAGTCAGAGAGGAGAAGGCGACTAGGTTTTCGCGGCTCCTCCTCCTCTTGAAGCCAACGCTCCTCCTCCTCCTCTCGAAGCCAACGCTCCTCCTCCTCCTGGTGCGTGCTCAAGTCGTGAGGTGCCCTCAACGGCAGGCTCGGGTTCGCAGCGACGCTGGCGGAGCTCAAGACTAGGGTTTGGAGCAATCGAGAGCGTGAGTCGTTCGTGTATTCGTCGTTGTAAGCCTGGATCGCCGATCTATTTCTGGTCGTTGCTGCTTGCGATCGATTCCAGTTAGTTCGTTCCTCTGAGCATTTGTCGATCTTCGCAGCTCCTCCTCTCAGTCGAGCTCTTCCTTTCGCTTCGGGGAAAAAGGTGAGTCCTACTCACATCTAATTCGTACTCAAGTTGTAATTAGAGTTTGAAACTCCCATCCTCTAATTTGATTGATGTTGAAGTATTTAATTTGATAAAGACTGCTGCTTGTTTTTATTTCGTTCAAACTTGATGTGAGATGGTGCCACTGTCTCACTGTTCTGGTAGTCTAGATCTTGCATTGGTTTTCTTCATTTCGAGACAGCCTTGTTGCATGGTATTCATGTGAAGTCCGCAGCTTTGTTCTTGTATGAAGTTTTGCCTTAGTTATGAATTTGGGTCCCTCGGCTTTGAATCGCCTTGCTCACCCTAGTTCGATTTTCTGGTTTGACTTTGGCACTACACTTGTTAAATTCTTACTTGCCTAGGCCACACATTGCTAGTACGTGTTCTGACTTCGGGCTTTTCTCGGTGACATTGGTCTTGACTGGGTTGATAACTTCCTTTTGTTATGTACATATATGCATATATGCATTCGTATGTGTGTATGCATATATATTGTAGAACTTGTGAGTTGTGAGTACTTGAACTTGCATTTTGAACTGATTCGAGCCTGCTCTGGGTTGAGTCTGTTGTGTTGTTCCAGTTGAGTCTGCACATGTTTGGGTTGCATATATCACTCAGTTGCCATTTCATATGCTTACATTTTAGATGATCAGGTCTTCTAATAAAAAGTGTACATAAGTTTGGAAATTTTCATGCTTTAGTTCATAGCCTGACATTTCTTAAAATCACAGAGTACTATAAGTGGTATCTGATAGCCTTGCAGTGAATGCACTAATGTTGTTTCTGGTTTTGATCTTGATGTCATAATGTTTTTTTTTGCATTGCGTTGTAGTCTTCATTGATCTGTAGCTTGTTTCATCATGTATATTTGCAGTTTCGAGTCTGCACTTGCATTGTGTAAGTGGACTGGATTACTATTTTGCAGTTTCATTTATGTTGGTTTGACTTAGAGCATTCTGTTGCTTCATTCTTTGGTTCCTGTACGTCGACTATTTTAGAACTGTTTCGGCTAGATTATTTAACATCACCTGTATATATTGTTGCTTGATATAAACTTAAGTCTGCATAATACTTGGTCACTGTTGTCTTTGTTGTGGCCTTTGTATTTGTGTACTGGTACACATTCTGGTCATTGTTGCCATCTTAGCCTGGCATTTGTTTCAGTTTGGTTTGGTAACTTGTGCAGTTTACTGGTCTTTGATTTGGTTGTTGCATCACTATAGCTTTGCAGTTGCAGTTTTACATTTATTCAGTAGCCATTGTAGCTCTGTGCTTTGTTGCAGTTGAGCCACTGATGCACTGAAATCATCTATCTTGTGTTGCCCTTGTACATGCTTCACTACATCATCTTCTACCTGTTGCACTTGCAATGATGTTCCTCATTTCATGTTCGAATTCATACTTGTCTGCACTCGCCTTCAGTTTGCTATTTCTCTGTGCTTTGCTTTGCGACATGTTGATCTTGTTTCACTTGTTGCCTCTTTCACTGGATATACTGTTTCATTTCACTGATGCAACCTTGCCCTTAAATACAAGTGGTGGCTGCATTTTCGTAGCAGTTTTACCCTTGTCCCTTGTGGTGACTTTATATTCTGTTGTGGCGAGGCAGTGCACGCGTGCGTGCACTGCAGCCACACCGAATTGACAGATTTTAATCGATATCTCTTTTATTCTTAATTCATCGACCTGTTGCGTAATTCGTAGGCTGTATTGGCGAGGCAGTACACGTTAGCGTGTACTGCAGCCAATTAGCATTGATATTTTTAAATTGACATTTCAATTGCTTAAACTGCTTTGGATTTTTGTTTTGTGGATTAACACTGTTTAGTGTTATATCTGCCGTTATCCAATTCTCGTATCGAGAGTTGGATATACGAGATTTCTGTGACTGTCATCTATATTGAGATTGATTATTATTGCTTCTATGCGCTAATAACTGAGTTTGAATTAGACTGATCCGGGTATTATTTTCTTTTGAATGTAATACTCGGGTCAGACCGAGTATTTACAGGTTGTAGATTTTTAGCTTTGGGTTGCTGCTAGAGCTATGAAGACTTTTTATATCATTTGAAGTGGTCTTCGTCGTGTTGTAGTAGTCAGTGTGTCTGTTTTAAGATGATAATGTATTCATGTATATTAATCGATAATGTACTTGTATATATAACTTCTTGAGTCGACAGTTGTAGTTGTACCATTTGTATTGTGTCAAATGTATTGTAACTGATATCAGTTATTATATATATGAGACTTTTCGTTCCATCTGTATTCCGCATTTATGTTATCTGTGTTATTTTTATATCTATTGTCCTAAACTATTATAGCCACTGTGTAGTAGCTTTGAGTTTGTATCGGTATGTCGGATTTCCTCTAAAGATGAAATGCAATGTTTTATTATCTGACATATCGGAGCTCGCACAAAGCAATTACATAGATGGTCGCTCCTCAACAGCCTTATTCTCCGTGCTAGTTGACAGCACTACACCGTAGTGTTCTTGGCTAGCGTGGGTATAGAGGTGGGGCGTCACAGCTTGGTATCAGAGCCTGGGGTTTAGGACAATTATAAAACATAACTTAGATGGAACATGTGTTACAACTATTTGTTGATGTTTATCTCTCATCTTTACATATGATTATTTTTGACTGTTAGGTATGAATTCCTAACGCTTATTTTTATGTTTTCGGCTTTGAATTGATTTAGCCGATGTTGATTTTGTTTTAATTTGGCAAATTAAAGCCATTTTGACTTTTGGACTTTGTTCCACTTTTGTTCTATGCTATGAGTGTCATTGTGTACCTGTTACACTGTGATGAAAAATAGCTGAACTAGTTGCAAATTGAGTGATTTTGATTTCTCATTCACATTTAGTTTGAATCTCAGCAATTTTAAACTTGATATTTTGTGTTTTCCTCATCTTGAATTCCATTCGACTTCGGTCACTTTGTTTTTGAGAAATTGCTAATTTCTTGATTTTTAAGACTCTGATTTTGTTTGCCGTTGGTTTCTTTGATAATGATGATTGAATCATTTTGTACTCGACTGCGGCTATTAATTGTTGACTTCGACATTGACTTGATTCTTACTTTTGTTGAAGTCATTTATGCATTTCTGCTCGTTTTGCTTTGTTTTTCCAGTTGATAATCGATTCTTCTTTTCTAATTAGTTGTTATCACCTTTGTCGATTTTGATAACTTCTATTTCTGGAATTTTTGGGTATTCCTACTTTGATGAATTTGGAATCGAATTCTTTGGATTTTATTCACGTCTTCGAATGTGAAATTTTAGTGAACTGACTTGGTTTCCTAATTTAATCGATTCTTGATCATTTCCCCGATTTGTTGCTATCATTTATTAGCAACTTTGATGGCATTTTCTTCGGGATTTTTGTGAACATACTTTCTGATGGATTCAGTATCGATTTCTTTGGATTCCATTCACATCTTCGTATGTGAATTCTTGTGATTGATTGTTTCTACAATCATTTTTGTGATTTGTCACTTTAAAAATATAAAGGTTTTCTATATTAGTAGTAAATATTAAAATCCTTTTTTCCAAACGATTTCAAAACTATTTTACTACAAAGCTCTTTTTCTTAAACCGTTTTCCAATCTATTAGTATATACAAGCCTTTATTTCACTCGTATGAGAAATTGAATTAAACGGCCTAGTAAAACAAGTGGTATGAAACGCTTGCGTTTACTTCGTCGGTTAACTCCTGGACTTGTTCGATTGAACCTTTTGTGCCAATTTTCTAGTGTAGATTTACAGTTTGTTCGTAAATATTTAAGTTAAGCAAGTGGTTATGGGACATGAAGCTAAACTTTTATATTTACTAGCTTAGTGTAATTGACACTTCTCGTTGATCATGACGATCATTTTGTGATTTAGACTAGCAATTGTGCGATGTCTCTTTGTTTGCAAGGTTAGACTAGACCGCAGTAGTGTGATTCCGACTCACACATATCTCTTTGTCCGCAAGGTTAGTCTAGACCGCAGTAGTGTGATTCCGAATCACACATATCTCTTTGTTTGCAAGGTTAGTCTAGACCGCAGTAGTGTGATTCCGACTCACACATATCTTTTTGTTTCCAAGGTTAGACTAGACCGCAGTAGTGTGATTCTGTAACGACCCGACATTTTAGGCCATTCGCACCCATTATAAGTGTATAGGTAGACACTCATGCCGGAGTTGAATTGCTCAAAATACCGCGTTGTTAATTTAAATTTGGCAAAACTGAACATATACAGTAAATAAATATAATCACAGATCACAGACACAGAGTAATAAGTTGCAGCGGAAATAAAAGAGATAGTAGTTCATGAAGCTACTATATGAATATATAAAATACATCAGATACAAATCAGAATACATCACTGGAATCATCGAATGCTGAAAGCAGAATAGATGGCTGGATCTTCAAGCAAAGCTCCAACTCCAAAGGTGAGTCTCGAAAGCTGAACCACTCAGTCTGACCCGAGCGTAAAGCAAAAACACAAGACACTCGAGTCAGGATTAACATTCTTATATTAATAAATCCAACTCAAGTGAAATAGCAATTGAAATACAAGTAACTCAAAGGATGTTTGGAATAACCATCCCTTAAGGATCCGTTAAACTATCTAGTAGGTAGTAATGTACGCTAAGTAGATAATGTCTATCAGTAATATAAAGATATCAAAGTAGGGTTAAGCAGGGTCCATACACCTCTTAACCTGTTTATTCCCAAAAGCATATACAAGACCGTAGTTTCCCCAAAACCGGAAGTCACCAGAGGGCAATCCATATACTAAAGGTACAAATCAAAATCGTAGTTGTCGCGATAGGATAATTAGTATGACAAGGTACATGAGGCGATACCAACTAGGATACTAGTAGTTGCCTGATCCGGACTGATGTTGGGCATAGCAGCTACTACCCCAACACCGCGAACAACACTCCCATAATCGAGGGGTGCACCCAAATCGAATCACAAAGTAATAGATATGGTATCGAAGAAATGTGTCCGCTAGAGATGGCGATCCTCAATGGCCCGGCGCGGCTCCTGTTTTAGTCATGTCAAGGGTCATCCAAAATCGTTCTCTTTCTTCAGTCAACACGTTCATCAAAACCATCCACTTCGTTCTGGATCAACACTCCGCGTTTAGTTATTAAAGTGGTTTCGGTTCAGATAGAGAGTATATCCATTACCGATCCCGGTCTCTTTAATAACTTTCGTAATTATTACACCGATTGGTCGTTTATATATTTCAAAAACCAAATCAATTTCAATTTCAAATAGAATTCGTAAATCAACATTTCATTTGTCTTTCTAAAACAATTTCCAAATTTTCGTTTCAAAACTTCCAATTTTCCGTTTCAAAATCTTATAAATCAATTTCAATTTCTATTTAAACAATTCAAATATTGATTCAAGTTCAAATACAAGTTTCATTTCGAAAACATTTAAATTAAATCTTATTTAACATTCAAATCAATTTAAAATCATTTATCGATTTCATTCAATATTCGTTAAGTTACTATGCCATTCAAAACAATTTCCATTAAATTTCCAATTCATTAAATCCATTATTTAAATTCAACTTCATTATATCAAAACTTACAAATTTAATTAAATTAAATTCATCAAATCAAATTCTTTACATTTCAAGTCTTACATTAATTCCAAAATATCACATTTTCATTTCTTGTTAAAGAAAATTCAATTTCAATTATTTATTTACTTACTTTAAATAATTTCCAAAACTTAATTAATAAAGAAATCTCAATTTCAATTATTACGAAGTAAAATTCACTTATTCAAAAATTCAATTTAATTTAATCATTAAATAATTCAATCTTATTTAATTATTAAATAATTCAAACTTAATTATTACATAATTTCAAAGTTTAATAATTTCACTTAATTATAATTTTCAACTTAATTATTAAATCATTTCCAAGTTTAATAATTTCAAACGTAATTATAATTTCAAACTTAATTTAATCATTTCTCAAATTAAACAACATTTCTTTCATCAATTACATTGTTAATATTTTGTTTCAGATTATTATATATTAACATTTTCCTTTCATTAAAATTCAAATTTCAACTTCATTTCAAAAGCATATTATTTATTCAAATAAATCTTCAATTTATTTTCAAATCAAATTATTGACCAATCGGGTTTTATTTAATTTTCTTTCCTAGGTCAAAGTTCAATTTGGGTATTTATCATTTCAACCCGATTCCAATTCAATTCAAAAATCAAAACATAGCAAAGGGAACTTGCAGTGTGATAACAGGGATGATGTCAAAGTAAATAAACAAGCAATAACAACAATCAATACAATCCAATAATCAATTCAAATAATCCCGAAATAATCGTATTAATTCGCATTGTTATTTGTACGAATTAATATAATTATCTCTAGAATCTTCACTATCATTTCATGTAGATTAAAGATTATTACATTACGGTTTTCACTTGTCATTCAATTTACAATTTCATACATCATCAATTTAACAACATACATTCAGTGGTTCAAAGTGTAATTAAACAAATCCTACGTGTCAATAACTTAAACAGTTAAAAGGGGTCATATTATACAAATGTCGGTTAATCAAATTTAACATTTAATTATCCTATATCAAGTTCAATTTCATACTATTTATCATTTTAACATTAACAATTTAACGTCCAATATAAACATCAACAATCAATCAATTATCAGCCAAACTGTACTATCATCGCATAAATAATTAACAGATAATGGTGTCAAATGTCACAGGTGAACTGATACAGGTAATAGCATATATAACAGTGTCATTAACTAATAGCAGCATATTTCAATTGTCGTTTCAATTGAAATCAAATCTAATAAATAAAAGAACGTTAATCGTGAGTGAGTGCTCACCTTTCGAGGCTAGAGCGAACAGGAGATGACACAGATACGAACACAGATACCGACACTGGAACTGAGTTACGTATCCAAGCACGAATTTCCAAATCAATAGCTTGATTGGCTCGAATCGATGAACTAAGCTGATAGACTGGGAATCAAGAACAAAATCAGATTGATATAACCGAAACAAAATGTGTATTATATTATTATTATTATTATTATTTTTACTAAAATTAATTTAAACATATATCCCAAATTAATAATTAACAAGGTCTTCATATATTTTTGAATATATTCCTAGTATGTGTTTTAAAACGATATTTCTTAAAATCAAAATAACTTACATTATCATAATATATCTATAAGTATAACAAGTCATGTACAATTATGTAAACTTGTATATTTAAAAAGAATCAGATGGACAAATATGCAGAACGCAATCTATATACGTGTATGCCTCCCACAATATTATTACTAACATATTCTATAAAATATACATCTCAGTACCTTAACAACAAGTTTTGTAAACAATAAACACAACAAAGATATACGGTAACTTATGTAGAAAAATATATTACTTTATAATATAATACAATGTCTTTTGTAACCGCGCCTAGTCCATATATAAATGTAAAATGTATACATAAACATCTAGATATCTTACTACTATATATTTTAAACTGATCTACACACTAGCATCTAACTTTTATATTCGGCTAACAAAATATATATACACCTATATCTTATTAACTAATATGAAATCATATGTATAATACATCTTATATGCAGACTGTCTAAAAAAAATATTTATACCATATTTATATAAACGACAAGCAACATACTTTATATAAATTAAGCTTATATATATATATATGCTGACACCCCACTATAAACTTATCCTATATAACAAACAAACGTGAATATATATAATCTATAACAAAATATAGACTCAACTTCTTTTGTAAACAGATAGAACTATATACTTAATTATACATAACAGTATAAAACATATAATATATTATATATTTTAAACAACACAAAACAAAATCACAGCACTCACACATAATAAAACGCGAGTTGCCAGAGAGGGGAAAAGGAGGGTAGCGGCGGTTGCTCGGCTGCCAGAGGTTGGTCGCGGAGATAGGCCGAGGTGAAAAGGCGCTTAGGGCGAAGCCAGCATGCAGCAAGGAAGAAGGAAGGATGGGGCAGCCCTGGGTGTAGCGACGGGATGTGTTCGGCGGAGGGACACCGGAGCGGTGGCTGATGTATAGCCAAGGCCGAAGGTGGGAAGAATGTGGTTAGGGAAGGAATGGCTGGCCGTGTGGCGAGCAGGGCTTGGTCGCTGGAGTGGATGAGGAGATATGCAGTGCAATGGCGAGTTGAGTTGTGGTGTTGCGTGAGCGAAAGGTAGGTGTTTGCGGAGGTGATGGCAGTTCGCTAGGTGAGGTCGGTGTTCGGTGCACGGGGCTGCTGCTTAGTTGCGGGCTGGAGCACTGCGGGGATGAGGAGAAGTGATGGTCGATGCTTGGATGCTGGCGTGGGTTGTCAGGCGAGGGGAGGGAGGAGCGGTTTTGGGTGGACTGACGTGGCACGTTTGTAGAGTGGAAGGGAGCCGGGACGGGGTGGAGGAGGAGCACTGGGCTTGCGTGCTTCAAATGAGAGATGGAAGGCGTAGGATGGGGGAAGAGGGTTGTGGAGTTGTATGCTGTCACCATTTTCTTTTTTTGTATAAATAATTTTTTTTTGTTATGAATGGCCGATACAAAGCAGAGAGGAAAGGTAATAGGTGGGTTTAGGTATGAAGAAGAGCAGGGGACATGCACGTTTCCAAGGAAGAATTTGAATAGGTAGAATAGTAAAAGTTAGAATTAAATTTTTGGGAATACGAAACAAGTGGCCATTTGATTAACACAGTAAGAAATGAATGTACAAAGGAAAAACAAATTTGAATACCGATACGCTTGGCATTTCGCAGATTGCACCGCTCATCGGATTCCGAATTTGACAATCGAATATACCGTAGAGATCAGCACGACGAGACGATCAAAACGGTATATAGAAATCAGCGGTACGATTGAATTATAAAAATTCGAATTTTCTAATAACGAAAAATGCAAGAAAAACACTGAAAAATAAGATCGACGGAGCCAAAGATGTCCGAATTTAGAAAAACGACAAACTGAAATCTTGCTCAGAAGATGGTTTAGAATTTTACTATGTAAAAATATTTTGGTTTTGAAAACATTTTATATTCAACGCTTTTTAACTGATTAAATTGAAGTGAATTTACGCGCGAAATAAACTTTCGTATTTTCGAACGAAAATTTATCAGTTGCTATGTTTAACTAGACGTATTCCAAATATTAAATTTTCATTTCAAAATTTTATCGATTAAAATTTCACAAAATTTCAACTAATTACATTATTAAAACAGTTGAAATTTACGGGTCGTTACATTATCCCCCACTCAAAACTTTTCGTCCCCGAAAAGGAACGAGGCAGGAGAATAGAAACAACCAGAAAGAAAAACAGATTTGAAATACAAAATAACAATTAATTTAAAACATATAAATTTAAATTTAAATTAATTGATATTCAATAATTGATTTAATCCATTTGATTTCACTAAAATCAATCTCAACTATTTCTAAATTCATTATCTTATTATCCAATTATCTTCAATTTACAATTTCTAAAACCATAAATTTGAATAGTCTTTTATTATAATCATATTTTCTTTCCAACAATTTAAATTCTTCTTTATTCCAAATTATTGTTAAATTTATTTTACTTAATATATCTAATCACATATATTTAAACCATATAAATTAATTTAAACCACAAAAGTTTCGATTTAAATTAATTTATATTTACTAATTGCTTTTAAATTCAAGGTATTTTCATAAGTTGATCAAATTTCAATTTATTAATTCTTTCAAAACAAATCTATTTCATTATTAACTGAGTTTTACTTATTATCCTATCTAACTTTATTATCATCATTATAATTAAAATTTAGTGTATAACATTTATTATAAACACTCAAATTTTATTTATAAATTCAATTTATATTATATATTATCCAATTACATATTCAACTTCTGAATGATTTAGGTAAGTTGTGTTAGAATGCAGTTGAACAATATACAAATAAAATTTTTCCAAATTCAATTATTCAATTTTAAACATTTATTCCAAATTTTGGTTTTATTTATAATTAAAATCATCTTTTAACAAAATTTAAGAATTAGATTTCCGATTAACTTTAAACAATTTAGAGATATATATAATATATTTATATCAAATCAAATTAAATTTTTAAAATAAGATACCCATATATATAAATCAAAATACACTGAAGAAATTCAAATCAAAAAAATTTTTTTTTTTTTTTTTTAACAAAACAAAACCGTAGCAAAGCTACAGAATGGTGTCTTCACTTCGAAACTCGAAAATGAATGTCGATGATGCGGCCGCCATCACCGAAATTATTTTCCAGCGACAAAGAGAAGAGCACTGATTTCAACATTTAAAGAATTCTTTGAAACGATTTTTATTCGAAAATACTTTCAATACTATATATTTTAAAATTCTAAGAACCAAAGTTCGAAATCACCGGAAACTAAATTCTCAAATTTCTGAATTAAATTCATTTCAAATTCCAATCAATTTATAACCAAGTTTATAAATTCATTTATTTATATTGCAATAGTCAATGGTTTACAAAACAATAAATGAAAATCAAATATTATTATTTCAGACAACAAATTCATTAACAATTTAATTTTAGAAAACTTATATTTACGTATAATATAATCATTCAAAACTATTTTGTTTATCAAATTTGAAAACGATATTGTGTCAGTTTGCTCTGCTCAAGTGTTTTGGAAATCCTATCGATAGCGTTGATCAGACGAATCGATCAGAAACCCAAATCAACATCAACAACTCAAACAACACAATATATAAAACATTTTAATATAAATTTACAAATATACTCTTTGCTCGACGATACAGGAATGAATTTTCAAAATAAGGATAGGGATTCAAATTTTTGTTGACTCAAATCAAAGAGAATTTTGATTCGAAGACAAATTCGAAAGAAAAGATAAGATGATTCAATAACAGAATCGGGAGATGGTAAGTTTATTTAATTCACGGGCAACCTTAACCGGGTCGTCCGTAACTTCAAGAATAAGATCGATGCTGAATTCCGAGGTAAATCAACACTCGATCTCAAGAGATGGAATTCAGGTATAGTAGGGGATAGATAGCATCGTAAACCAAAGGTACTGAAATCTCCGGTAAATCGATGCCTATTATAAAGGAGTTTTGCTCCTTTACGAATCATTCGAATATTGGCGAGACCGCCGATCTATTATAGATAACATTTAGAATGGAGTTATGGGGTGCTCCATGATTGAAAGAAGACGAATAGTGAAGGACACGAATGAATTTCGGAACCGAGGGGAACGTTCCAAAATTCGAAGGAATCGAATCAAAAGGAAGAGATTTAAACTCGAAATGAAAGTGATTCTGTAAATACATTTACCCTATATGTTAAGTTTTGCCTAGAGCTACCAAAGCTCTGATACCAACTGTAACGACCCGACATTTTAGGCCATTCGCACCCATTATAAGTGTATAGGTAGACACTCATGCCGGAGTTGAATTGCTCAAAATACCGCGTTGTTAATTTAAATTTGGCAAAACTGAACATATACAGTAAATAAATATAATCACAGATCACAGACACAGAGTAATAAGTTGCAGCGGAAATAAAAGAGATAGTAGTTCATGAAGCTACTATATGAATATATAAAATACATCAGATACAAATCAGAATACATCACTGGAATCATCGAATGCTGAAAGCAGAATAGATGGCTGGATCTTCAAGCAAAGCTCCAACTCCAAAGGTGAGTCTCGAAAGCTGAACCACTCAGTCTGACCCGAGCGTAAAGCAAAAACACAAGACACTCGAGTCAGGATTAACATTCTTATATTAATAAATCCAACTCAAGTGAAATAGCAATTGAAATACAAGTAACTCAAAGGATGTTTGGAATAACCATCCCTTAAGGATCCGTTAAACTATCTACTAGGTAGTAATGTACGCTAAGTAGATAATGTCTATCAGTAATATAAAGATATCAAAGTAGGGTTAAGCAGGGCCCATACACCTCTTAACCTGTTTATTCCCAAAAGCATATACAAGACCGTAGTTTCCCCAAAACCGGAAGTCACCAGAGGGCAATCCATATACTAAAGGTAAAAATCAAAATCGTAGTTGTCGCGATAGGATAATTAGTATGACAAGGTACATGAGGCGATACCAACTAGGATACTAGTAGTTGCCTGATCCGGACTGATGTTGGGCATAGCAGCTACTACCCCAACACCGCGAACAACACTCCCATAATCGAGGGGTGCACCCAAATCGAATCACAAAGTAATAGATATGGTATCGAAGAAATGTGTCCGCTAGAGATGGCGATCCTCAATGGCCCGGCGCGGCTCCTGTTTTAGTCATGTCAAGGGTCATCCAAAATCGTTCTCTTTCTTCAGTCAACACGTTCATCAAAACCATCCACTTCGTTCTGGATCAACACTCCGCGTTTAGTTATTAAAGTGGTTTCGGTTCAGATAGAGAGTATATCCATTACCGATCCCGGTCTCTTTAATAACTTTCGTAATTATTACACCGATTGGTCGTTTATATATTTCAAAAACCAAATCAATTTCAATTTCAAATAGAATTCGTAAATCAACATTTCATTTGTCTTTCTAAAACAATTTCCAAATTTTCGTTTCAAAACTTCCAATTTTCCGTTTCAAAATCTTATAAATCAATTTCAATTTCTATTTAAACAATTCAAATATTGATTCAAGTTCAAATACAAGTTTCATTTCGAAAACATTTAAATTAAATCTTATTTAACATTCAAATCAATTTAAAATCATTTATCGATTTCATTCAATATTCGTTAAGTTACTATGCCATTCAAAACAATTTCCATTAAATTTCCAATTCATTAAATCCATTATTTAAATTCAACTTCATTATATCAAAACTTACAAATTTAATTAAATTAAATTCATCAAATCAAATTCTTTACATTTCAAGTCTTACATTAATTCCAAAATATCACATTTTCATTTCTTGTTAAAGAAAATTCAATTTCAATTATTTATTTACTTACTTTAAATAATTTCCAAAACTTAATTAATAAAGAAATCTCAATTTCAATTATTACGAAGTAAAATTCACTTATTCAAAAATTCAATTTAATTTAATCATTAAATAATTCAATCTTATTTAATTATTAAATAATTCAAACTTAATTATTACATAATTTCAAAGTTTAATAATTTCACTTAATTATAATTTTCAACTTAATTATTAAATCATTTCCAAGTTTAATAATTTCAAACTTAATTATAATTTCAAACTTAATTTAATCATTTCTCAAATTAAACAACATTTCTTTCATCAATTACATTGTTAATATTTTGTTTCAGATTATTATATATTAACATTTTCCTTTCATTAAAATTCAAATTTCAACTTCATTTCAAAAGCATATTATTTATTCAAATAAATCTTCAATTTATTTTCAAATCAAATTATTGACCAATCGGGTTTTATTTAATTTTCTTTCCTAGGTCAAAGTTCAATTTGGGTATTTATCATTTCAACCCGATTCCAATTCAATTCAAAAATCAAAACATAGCAAAGGGAACTTGCAGTGTGATAACAGGGATGGTGTCAAAGTAAATAAACAAGCAATAACAACAATCAATACAATCCAATAATCAATTCAAATAATCCCGAAATAATCGTATTAATTCGCATTGTTATTTGTACGAATTAATATAATTATCTCTAGAATCTACACTATCATTTCATGTAGATTAAAGATTATTACATTACGGTTTTCACTTGTCATTCAATTTACAATTTCATACATCATCAATTTAACAACATACATTCAGTGGTTCAAAGTGTAATTAAACAAATCCTACGTGTCAATAACTTAAACAGTTAAAAGGGGTCATATTATACAAATGTCGGTTAATCAAATTTAACATTTAATTATCCTATATCAAGTTCAATTTCATACTATTTATCATTTTAACATTAACAATTTAACGTCCAATATAAACATCAACAATCAATCAATTATCAGCCAAACTGTACTATCATCGCATAAATAATTAACAGATAATGGTGTCAGATGTCACAGGTGAACTGATACAGGTAATAGCATATATAACAGTGTCATTAACTAATAGCAGCATATTTCAATTGTCGTTTCAATTGAAATCAAATCTAATAAATAAAAGAACGTTAATCGTGAGTGAGTGCTCACCTTTCGAGGCTAGAGCGAACAGGAGATGACACAGATACGAACACAGATACCGACACTGGAACTGAGTTACGTATCCAAGCACGAATTTCCAAATCAATAGCTTGATTGGCTCGAATCGATGAACTAAGCTGATAGACTGGGAATCAAGAACAAAATCAGATTGATATAACCGAAACAAAATGTGTATTATATTATTATTATTATTATTTTTACTAAAATTAATTTAAACATATATCCCAAATTAATAATTAACAAGGTCTTCATATATTTTTGAATATATTCCTAGTATGTGTTTTAAAATGATATTTCTTAAAATCAAAATAACTTACATTATCATAATATATCTATAAGTATAACAAGTCATGTACAATTATGTAAACTTGTATATTTAAAAAGAATCAGATGGACAAATATGCAGAACGCAATCTATATACGTGTATGCCTCCCACAATATTATTACTAACATATTCTATAAAATATACATCTCAGTACCTTAACAACAAGTTTTGTAAACAATAAACACAACAAAGATATACGGTAACTTATGTAGAAAAATATATTACTTTATAATATAATACAATGTCTTTTGTAACCGCGCCTAGTCCATATATAAATGTAAAATGTATACATAAACATCTAGATATCTTACTACTATATATTTTAAACTGATCTACACACTAGCATCTAACTTTTATATTCGGCTAACAAAATATATATACACCTATATCTTATTAACTGATATGAAATCATATGTATAATACATCTTATATGCAGACTGTCTAAAAAAAATATTTATACCATATTTATATAAACGACAAGCAACATACTTTATATAAATTAAGCTTATATATATATATATGCTGACACCCCACTATAAACTTATCCTATATAACAAACAAACGTGAATATATATAATCTATAACAAAATATAGACTCAACTTCTTTTGTAAACAGATAGAACTATATACTTAATTATACATAACAGTATAAAACATATAATATATTATATATTTTAAACAACACAAAACAAAATCACAGCACTCACACATAATAAAACGCGAGTTGCCAGAGAGGGGAAAAGGAGGGTAGCGGCGGTTGCTCGGCTGCCAGAGGTTGGTCGCGGAGATAGGCCGAGGTGAAAAGGCGCTTAGGGCGAAGCCAGCATGCAGCAAGGAAGAAGGAAGGATGGGGCAGCCCTGGGTGTAGCGACGGGATGTGTTCGGCGGAGGGACACCGGAGCGGTGGCTGATGTATAGCCAAGGCCGAAGGTGGGAAGAATGTGGTTAGGGAAGCAATGGCTGGCCGTGTGGCGAGCAGGGCTTGGTCGCTGGAGTGGATGAGGAGATATGCAGTGCAATGGCGAGTTGAGTTGTGGTGTTGCGTGAGCGAAAGGTAGGTGTTTGCGGAGGTGATGGCAGTTCGCTAGGTGAGGTCGGTGTTCGGTGCACGGGGCTGCTGCTTAGTTGCGGGCTGGAGCACTACGGGGATGAGGAGAAGTGATGGTCGATGCTTGGATGCTGGCGTGGGTTGTCAGGCGAGGGGAGGGAGGAGCGGTTTTGGGTGGACTGACGTGGCACGTTTGTAGAGTGGAAGGGAGCCGGGACGGGGTGGAGGAGGAGCACTGGGCTTGCGTGCTTCAAATGAGAGATGGAAGGCGTAGGATGGGGGAAGAGGGTTGTGGAGTTGTATGCTGTCACCATTTTCTTTTTTTGTATAAATAATTTTTTTTTTGTTATGAATGGCCGATACAAAGCAGAGAGGAAAGGTAATAGGTGGGTTTAGGTATGAAGAAGAGCAGGGGACATGCACGTTTCCAAGGAAGAATTTGAATAGGTAGAATAGTAAAAGTTAGAATTAAATTTTTGGAAATACGAAACAAGTGGCCATTTGATTAACACAGCAAGAAATGAATGTACAAAGGAAAAACAAATTTGAATACCGATACGCTTGGCATTTCGTAGATTACACCGCTCATCGGATTCCGAATTTGACAATCGAATATACCGTAGAGATCAGCACGACGAGACGATCAAAACGGTATATAGAAATCAGCGGTACGATTGAATTATAAAAATTTGAATTATCTAATAACGAAAAATGCAAGAAAAACACTGAAAAATAAGATCGACGGAGCCAAAGATGTCCGAATTTGGAAAAACGACAAACTGAAATCTTGCTCAGAAGATGGTTTAGAATTTTACTATGTAAAAATATTTTGGTTTTGAAAACATTTTATATTCAACGCTTTTTAACTGATTAAATTGAAGTGAATTTACGCGCGAAATAAACTTTCGTATTTTCGGACGAAAATTTATCAGTTGCTATGTTTAACTAGACGTATTCCAAATATTAAATTTTCATTTCAAAATTTTATCGATTAAAATTTCACAAAATTTCAACTAATTACGTTATTAAAACAGTTGAAATTTACGGGTCGTTACAGATTCCGACTCACACATATCTCTTTGTCCGCAAGGTTAGTCTAGACCGCAGTAGTGTGATTCCGACTCACACATATCTTTTTGTTTCCAAGGTTAGACTAGACCGCAGTAGTGTGATTCCGACTCACACATATCTTTTTGTTTGCAAGGTTAGACTAGACACCACTTGTGTGATTCCATTCACACATACCTTTTTGCTTTTTGGTTAGTCTAGACCTTAAATTTGTGTGATTCCACTCACACATATCTTTTTTTCTGTGAGGTTAGCCTAGACCTCAATCTGTGTGATTCCGACTCACACGTGTGGGATAGCGACCCACGGTCTTCGGACCATTCCTGTGTGAAAATTTAATGGATGGCTTCCATGAGATAGCGTCTCGTCTTGTGATACCGGTGTTTTGGAGTTTTCATGCTCCCATTTTTTGATAGGCATTCCCCTTTTCCTTTTTATGATTTAGACTAGCAAATGTGCGATGTCTCTTTTTCTGCGAGGTTAGCCTAGACCTCAATCAGTGTGATTCCGACTCACACGTGTGGGATAGCGACCCACGGTCTTCGGACCATTCCTGTGTGAAACTTTAATGGTTAACCACCATGAGATAGCGTCTCGTCTTGTGATACCGGTGTTTTGGAGTTTTCATACTCCCGTTTTCTGATAGGCTTTTTTCCCCCTCTTTTTGTGATTTCTGGATTTCTTGTGATGATTTCTAGAATTTGTGCTTCACCAATTTTCGTGATTTCTATTGACAAGTTTTGTCAATTTTTGTGTATTGGTGAATTCATGTGTTATTGACTTGTTATGAATACAAGTTTAGGGTATGATATCCCTTTCTATCTTTGAGAAGATTCTTGTGACATTTTCTTATGAATGAAAATTCATTGGTATTATACTTTGATGCCAGTTATTTTGATGAAATTTTGACGTGTTAACTTCAGTAACCGTCAATTTTAAAATGGATTTACAGGCGGTTCTTTCGCAATGCTGAATTTGTTGTCCGTTTTACTGTACTTTGAGAAGTGCAACTTCCTTATCTAAGATGCTACTGATATTGCTAATTTAATCACGTGCTTTCAAAATTCTTTATTTTTAAAAGTTGTTTCAAAAATATAAATTAAAATTGTTTTCAAAATTTTTTACAGTTTACATTTTCAAAAGAACGAGGAAGCGATTTAAACGTTTCAGAAAAATCGAGGACTATGACCCCTTTCTTTTACTGATTCGCTTAATTTCGGACTTGTCCGTTTGAGAATGTGAAATGTTATTTTTAAAACACACAATTCCGCACTTTCAAGAAAACGATAAAGAGATTTAAACGATTTAGCAAAAGTAAGGAGTATGGAACCATACTTTTACTACTTCGGTTAATTCCGGACTCGTTAATTGAATACTTATGATTTCTGATTATCGTTTTTGATAATCGGATATTTCTGATTTCTGATTATCGTTTTTGATAATCGGATATTTGTGTTTCTGATTATCGTTTTTGATAATCAGATATTTGTGAAATTTGATTATCGTTTGAGATAATTAAATATTTTTCGATTTGATTAATCGAATATTTGTGATTTCTGATTATCGTTTTTGATAATCAGATATTTGTGAAATTTGATTATCGTTTGAGATAATTAAATATTTTTCGATTTGATAATCGAATATTTGTGATTTCTGATTATCGTTTTTGATAATCAGATATTTGTGAAATTTGATTATCGTTTGAGATAATTAAATATTTTTCGATTTGATTAATCGAATGTTTGTGTTTCTGATTATCGTTTTTGATAATCAGATATTTGTGAAATTTGATTATCATTTTTGATAGTTAAACCTATTTGCGATTTGAAAATTCGATTATCGTTTTTTATGATTGAATATTTGCGATTTTGAGATTTAAGCTTCGTCTTTTTCTCTGGCAATTCAGGTGAGTAATTTGATTTACTCACATTCAATTCGTGCAGTACGTGAATCCTGCTCTGTTTTTCCTTTTCTTTTAAATGCTGGAACTCGATTGATTCTTGCTTTTGATAGTCGTCTGATTTTGATTCCTTGATCCCCACGATGTTGATTCTTTTGATTTGAAGTAGTCGAATCTTTTGATTTCATATCTAATACTCCCTCTCCACACATTTGCTTTGCTTATGCAATCGACTTTGCCATGCTCTTTTGGTTGTTACCTTTTGTCCATTCATTCCTTATAATTGCGAGGACGCAATTTCTTTAAGGAGGGAAGTCTGTAACAACCCGCATTTATACGATAATATATTTAAATATTTTATTTAAATATGACATCGTCTATTCGTATTTAAAATCCTAAATATGAATTTTTATCGTGGTCGAATCCGTTGTTCTAATGGATTCAAATCGTGTTTTAAATATCACCAAAGTGTTTGATCATCATGGTTTGCTATTTTTTAAATTCAATGGGCTTAATATTGTTGTTTGGCCCATTAAAATTATCTCCCTTAACCGTGGTTTTCTTCAGGCTGATGCCTTGGCCTCTCCCTATTATTCATTTTGTCGTTCACGTTCACAATAAACGAACGAAATAAAATAGTCAGAGAGGAGAAGGCGACTAGGGTTTCGCGGCTCCTCCTCCTCTCAAAGCCAACGCTCCTCCTCCTCCTCTCGAAGCCAACGCTCCTCCTCCTCCTGGTGCATGCTCAAGTCGTGAGGTGCCCTCAACGGCAGGCTCGGGTTCACAGCGACGCTGGCGGAGCTCAAGACTAGGGTTTGGAGCAATCGAGAGCGTGAGTCGTTCGTGTATTCGTCGTTGTAAGCCTGGATCGCCGATCTATTTCTGGTCGTTGCTACTTGCGATCGATTCCAGTTAGTTCGTTCCTCTGAGCATTTGTCGATCTTCGCAGCTCCTCCTCTCAGTCGAGCTCTTCCTTTCGCTTCAGGGAAAAAGGTGAGTCCTACTCACATCTAATTCGTACTCAAGTTGTAATTAGAGTTTGAAACTCCCATCCTCTAATTTGATTGATGTTGAAGTATTTAATTTGATAAAGACTGCTGCTTGTTTTTATTTCGTTCAAACTTGATGTGAGATGGTGCCACTGTCTCACTATTCTGGTAGTCTAGATCTTGCATTGGTTTTCATTCATTTCGAGACAGCCTTGTTGCATGGTATTCATGTGAAGTCCGCAGCTTTGTTCTTGTATGAAGTTTTGCCTTAGTTATGAATTTGGGTCCCTCGGCTTTGAATCGCCTTGCTCACCCCAGTTCGATTTTCTGGGTTGACTTTGGCACTACACTTGTTAAATTCTTACTTGCCTAGGCCACACATTGCTAGTACGTGTTCTGACTTCGGGCTTTTCTCGGTGACATTGGTCTTGACTGGGTTGATAACTTCCTTTTGTTATGTACATATATGCATATATGCATTCGTATGTGTGTATGCATATATATTGTAGAACTTGTGAGTTGTGAGTACTTGAACTTGCATTTTGAACTGATTCGAGCCTGCTCTGGGTTGAGTCTGTTGTGTTGTTCCAGTTGAGTCTGCACATGTTTGGGTTGCATATATCACTGAGTTGCCATTTCATATGCTTACATTTTAGATGATCAAGTCTTTTAATAAAAAGTATACATAAGTTTGAAAATTTTCATGCTTTAGTTCATAGCCTGACATTTCTTAAAATCACAGAGTACTATAAGTGGTATCTGATAGCCTGGCAGTGAATGCACTAATGTTGTTTCTGGTTTTGATCTTGATGTCATAATGTTTTTTTTTTGCATTGCTTTGTAGTCTTCATTGATCTGTAGCTTGTTTCATCATGTATATTTGCAGTTTCGAGTCTGCACTTGCATTGTGTAAGTGGACTGGATTACTATTTTGCAGTTTCATTTATGTTGGTTTGACTTAGAGCATTCTGTTGCTTCATTCTTTGGTTCCTGTACGTCGACTATTTTAGAACTGTTTCGGCTAGATCATTTAACATCACCTGTATATATTGTTGCTTGATATAAACTTAAGTCTGCATAATACTTGGTCACTGTTGTCTTTGTTGTGGCCTTTGTATTTGTGTACTGGTACACATTCTGGTCATTGTTGCCATCTTAGCCTGGCATTTGTTTCAGTTTGGTTTGGTAACTTGTGCAGTTTACTGGTCTTTGATTTGGTTGTTGCATCACTATAGCTTTGCAGTTGCAGTTTTACATTTATTCAGTAGCCATTGTAGCTCTGTGCTTTGTTGCAGTTGAGCTACTGATGCACTGAAATCATCTATCTTGTGTTGCCCTTGTACATGCTTCACTGCATCATCTTCTACCTGTTGCACTTGCAATGATGTTCCTCATTTCATGTTCGAATTCATACTTGTCTACACTCGCCTTCAGTTTGCTATTTCTCTATGCTTTGCTTTGCGACATGTTGATCTTGTTTCACTTGTTGCCTCTTTCACTGGATATATTGTTTCATTTCACTGATGCAGCCTTGCCCTTAAATACAAGTGGTGGCTGCATTTTCGTAGCAGTTTTACCCTTGTCCCTTGTGGTGACTTTATATTCTGTTGTGGCGAGGCAGTGCACGCGTGCGTGCACTGCAGCCACACCGAATTGACAGATTTTAATCGATATCTCTTTTATTCTTAATTCATCGACCTGTTGCGTAATTCGTAGGCTGTATTGGCGAGGCAGTACACGTTAGCGTGTACTGCAGCCAATTAGCATTGATATTTTTAAATTGACATTTCAATTGCTTAAACTGCTTTGTATTTCTGTTTTGTGGATTAACACTGTTTAGTGTTATATCTGCCGTTATCCAATTCTCGTATCGAGAGTTGGATATACGAGATTTCTGTGACTGTCATCTATATTGAGATTGATTATTATTGCTTCTATGCGCTAATAACTGAGTTTGAATTAGACTGATCCGGGTATTATTTTCTTTTGAATGTAATACTCGGGTCAGACCGAGTATTTACAGGTTGTAGATTTTTAGCTTTGGGTTGCTGCTAGAGCTATGAAGACTTTTTATATCATTTGAAGTGGTCTTCGTCGTGTTGTAGTAGTCAGTGTGTCTGTTTTAAGATGATAATGTATTCATGTATATTAGTCAATAATGTACTTGTATATATAACTTCTTGAGTCGACAGTTGTAGTTGTACCATTTGTATTGTGTCAAATGTATTATAACTGATATCAGTTATTATATATATGAGACTTTTCGTTCCATCTGTATTCCGCATTTATGTTATCTGTGTTATTTTTATATCTATTGTCCTAAACTATTATAGCCACTGTGTAGTAGCTTTGAGTTTGTATCGGTATGTCGGATTTCCTCTAAAGATGAAATGCAATGTTTTATTATCTGACATATCGGAGCTCGCACAAAGCAATTACATAGATGGTCGCTCCTCAACAGCCTTATTCTCCGTGCTAGTTGACAGCACTACACCGTAGTGTTCTTGGCTAGCATGGGTATAGAGGTGGGGCGTCACAAAAGACCTAGGAGTGGCTGATGTAATCTTGGGTGTAAAAATTATAAAAACATCACAAGGATATGCGTTATCTCAGTCACATTACATTGCCAAAATACTTGAAAGATTCAAGCAGCATAATATATCTATTGCAAAATCGCCAGTAGATATGAACCAAAATTGGGTAAAGAACACTGGTGATGGTATACATCAACTTGAATACTCCCGTATACTAGGAAGTATTATGTATGTCATGAACTGCACTAGGCCTGATATTGCATACGCTATAAGCAAGCTTAGCAGATATACCAGCAATCCTGGTAAACATCACTGGAAAGCAATAATCAGAGTTCTAGGATATCTAAAGTATACACAAAACTATATGCTGCATTATGAAAAATATCCTTCGGTAATAGAAGGATATAGTGATGCAAATTGGATAACTGGGTCAAAAGACACAAAATCCACAAGTGGATATGTGTTTACATTAGGAAATGGAGCAATTTCATGGAAATCGTCTAAACAAACTTGCATAGCAAGGTCAACAATGGAATTCGAGTTTATTGCTCTGGATAAAGCCACAGAAGAAGCAGATTGGCTTCGAAGTTTTTTGGAAGATATTCCAAATTGGGAAAAACCAGTACCTCCAATATGTATACATTGTGATAGTCAATCTGCTATTGGAAGAGCTAATAGTAAACTGTATAATGGTAAGTCTAGACATATTCGTCGTAGACATAAAACCATAAGGCAACTTCTCTCTAATGGAGTTATCACTATAGACTATGAAAGGTCAAAAGATAACATCACGGATCCACTAACTAAAGGCTTGCCTAGAGAGAAAGCTCAAACCTTATCGATGGGAATGGGTTTAACACCAATAAACTGAAAAGTTTTCTTTAATGGAAACCCAACCTAGCTGACTGAAAATCCCAAGATCTAGGTTCAAAGGGACAACTAAATTGAGGATATAACTTAATAGCACTGCAAGAAACAATACAACCATTCCTAAGATAAGTCAGTGCACAACCCGTCGGAGAGTAGGATAAGCTTAGCTTTTAATGATGTCTATACTGTGGTGTTATAAAGAACCAAGTGGAGTATTACGGGATACTGTTTATAGAATCACCTACGTGAGTGCGAAGGCGCCGCTTCAGGAAGAATTGTAAGGTCAAATTCTTCAAGCACTCATGAGACCAAGCTGGTGTTCATGGCAAAAACGAACACAAACAGAGAACCAAGGAGTTAAAAAACACTTATCATGTGTTATCTTTATAAAGCTTACACAAAAGGCTTACAGTTCAAAGACAATCTAGTCCACTGATTCGCCAGTAAGTTATAACGATAAAACACTAGGAAAAGTTCAAGGCCATTGTGCTACTTTCACCGATATGATCAGTGTTTGGCAATATTTCAGAACAGATTAAATAACCACTTATTCATGTGGGAGATTGTTAGAAATGAATAAGTGGCTAAAAGTGAGGGAAACAATATCCCACATCGGGGAATACACTTCCCAATTCCACCTTATATACTAAGGCTCAGTAAGCTATATCAAAAGAATGAGGCAATGAAAGGGAAGAGGCAATGTAGGCAAGAAAAAATCCTACATATTTAATATTATATGGTCAAAGATTGGGCCTTGGGCCTTGGGGCTCTTGGGGTCTGATGATTAAATGGGCCTTCGTTTGAAACGTGGGCTGCGCTAAAACGGCTAATTTTTGATCCGTTTTTTGCTACCAGAAACGGTTGCTTCCGTTGGTTAAAGGGTCGCAACCTTCCCAACGGTCACAGCCGCGTCTCTTCACGAACAGGCACCTCCCAGCCCTATTTAAAGGCATGCAGAACCAAAATCTAAAGTACGTTTTTGTTCTTTCTCTTTCTGCTCTGCCCTCTGCATCTTCTGTTCTGAAATAAGCAACTCTCTTGAGTTCGTCGTACCCTACATCGTCAGCGCAACCTTGCAGGCTTCCGTTCCGTTTCACCTTGGGAAACAGTTGCTCGTCAACCCGCTGCGCCGTAGGGAGAGCAAATCTGTTTTAAGGGAACAGCGACTCTGCTGGACTCGGATACAAATATTCAACTTGCAACCGGAATACTAAACGGTACGCACTCCATTTTAGCCTACTCTTTTCGTTCTCAGATTGAATTTACCCTAGCATATAAACTAGGGTTACTGTGTGGCTAACGGTGATTTGGTATAATTTTCAAAATTTTATTTTTATACAATCACTTTAATCTATATTGCATGAAATTGTTTAAACATAACTCAGCTTTCTAGCCTAAATAAATAATGTCATATGCTTAACCTTCATCTTTTTGCAACTGATAATGTACATTTGAAAATCTACCATAGGCTTTATCATGTCTATCCGTTTAGAGGGAGCTCACTTAGTTTTATTATATTATAATTAGTAATAAGATTAACACACACACACACTATATACATACATACATACATACATACATATATATATATATATATTTATGTGTGTGGGTGTGTGTCTATATATAGTAGTGAGAGCCAGATGAATACTAATATACAACTTTATCATCTAATACAACTATAATGCAGCGATGAGAACATCCAATGCAATTTTTATTATTATTCTGTCATCCAATAGTAGTTTGAATCATTATAAAAACAACTGGAGGTATAAAAATTACAATCCTTTTCCTTTTTCCATGATACTACAAATTTATTTAATTAAATTGAAATTTGTCATACATTGGTAAATTTGCATGCACAAAGTGCATATTTATATACGTGCATCATATGATATTTGTGGCACAAATGAAATTTGCTTATTTTTCTTAATAATTTTTGAAGTATTTGCATTTTGTTCACATTTGTAAATTTTATATGAAATCATGGGCATATGTAAAGAGTGTTGATAATTAGTTGTGAACAAAAACTGATTACTTACTGGTGTACAAAAAAATAGAAAGAAAACATTATAATAAAAACTTAGGTAATATATTCCATTCGATATCCTTGGCTTTGAGAAAAAGTGTGTTAATAAAATTGGGTATTTGCACTAGACCAATTGAATGCCTGCTTTATGATAATCACTTAAATGAGAATATCTTTTATTTATGCTAAATTCTACACTCTTTGATAAGTTATTTCTTTATTGAAACATGTATTTGTAATTTCTATCTTAAAGCACAATGTGTAGATAGTCCTCTCCCTGTGATTCCCATCTTGACTTATTTACTTATAAGTTTATGTATATTTTAATATACATTATTTACTACGCATTCATATTTTCTTTCACTAGATCTCCTTATTTGAATGCATACTAAAGTGTAAAGTGAGTTGCTTAGAAGTAATCTAGTTAGTAACTTTTCCAATCTTAGGAATTATGTATTAAGGTTCAATCCTGATTATGTAAGGAAGTTTTGAATATTAGTTTGTAATGTTTACTAATTTATCGATTTAATCCATGATCATTAAGTAATTTGCCAACGTATAAGAAAGTGTAACTTAAATTACAACCATTTTTGTGAAAAAGTAGGCCTACATTTGTGGGAGTGATTCATTAAAATTATGTTTACTTGGTGTAACAAGTATGTTACTGTGAAACTAAAATCTTATTATTTTGTTTTGTAGATTTTATGTCTCGGCGGCAAATTTTATCTATACATATCTTACTTGACACTTGGGTCCAGAATTCTTGTTGATGCATCCTATCATTCAACATAGAAGTAAATGTAATGATCTCCCTACACCGCTGACACCTAATAATACTATGAAGTGCGCTGTTGACATGTCCGGCGATGTAGGACAGCATCAGGGTTGTAAATGAACTAAAACATACCATAATCTGTTCTATATCTCATCGCACGTAGAATAAGAAATAATATATATCACATATACAAACAGAAGAGAGAGTAATTACTAAGTAAACCGACTATCAGAACATAGATCCATAGAGCAACGCAACAAAGTAACAGAGTTTATACAAACTGAGATAACCTAAAGAAACCATCTCATAGCAAAAGAAATAAGTAGAAACTATTAATGCTCCATAGTGTTGAACAACGGAATAAGCATAAAAATCCATGTGTACATATAATACAAGATAGTCCCAATAAGCTCTTCCTTAGCACAGCTACCGCATCGCCCTTAGATATACTATCCAGTGAACTCATTAAGAGTAACTAAGTTGATAAGAAACAAAGCAAAAAATCTTGAATCGGACAATAGTCTAATGTGAGCAATAAATCAATCTTAAAATACTATACTATTAGATATAGTAAGGAACAAGGGTATATATTCATACCTGACTGGTCCCTGTAACCAAAGAGTTAGTACAAATATAACATGCAACTCTATAAATATCATAAGGGTACTAGACAACAAAAGTAGGCTAACAACTAATCATGCATTTCTATCTCCAATACCTACCTCTACTAACCTCCCTAAAGTGATAGATTCAAGGAGAAAACAGCCAAAGCAACTGTGACGACCTGCCTTTTCGACCCTTAGAAATCAACACTAATACATCCACAATATTTACTTGCTGAATATCCCAGTACCGAAAAGACAGATTAATCAAGGGCAAAAAGAACAAAAGACAGAACAAAATCTTACACGAATGGAATAACATATATTATTTCAATATATATTCTTTACAGTAGAAATTTTAAATACATACATTAGAGTCTATCCTAATCCTAGCCTGAATAGTTATAATGCTATGTCCCTACTAATGCAAAAATGAAAATGGATATCTATCTACAGAGGAAATTCCAACTCCAGCTTCAAGTTCCTCCAAAATGTTCCAAGCTAGACCTGAACTACTTGGCTGTCCGAAAAAATAGGGAACCCAGAGTTTAAGGGAAAAAAATAAAATCCAGGTCACACATAGGACTGGTATGAGAAGACTCAAAATAAGAATATTTTTGAAAAAAAAAGAGGAATCTAATAAGACCACGCCGCACATAAATAGGACGAGTTTCTACCTTATGATAACCAAAACATTTCTACATAAAATCCAGTGAAATTATAATAGTATCTAGATTGTAAATACATATTAGTCTTAGACAAAATTATTATATTGATTAAATTCCAGCATAGTAGGTATACGACTAAGTCTAAAGACACTTATTGGAGAATGAATTCCATACAATGACAGGTGAGGGACTACCTTCTATACATTACATCTCTAGAGGATGTACCGTGGACCCACATGCAGTCCTCTTCATCTGGAAAGACAGGCCTACCCCTTTCCACTAACCAACACAATGGTCCCGGATAGTACTGATATGACATCACCCTGGCTGTTTTCGACATATCCGAGATGTCTCATAGCATACACAATAAACCAGATATATAAAGGGTAATCTAAAAAGGTGATGACCATAACCTAATGCGTGCAACCCACATAGCCTTACGACATACTATGTGTCAGCCATTTCCAGATGTAAGGCCTGAGGTAACATATCACTTTTTCAAAACAAATCCCACTTTGAATGCCACGTTGACATTTCTAATAAAATATTATGTATTTCCACAACTGGTACAACCCCCAAGTTCATACGCCTCTGGGAAGAGTGTTAAGTGTAAGAGGGGTTATCTCTTGCACCACAAAATAGATGTATGTTTGTAAAAAAAATGTACGTGGTCTTAAAAATGAAATGTTAGACACTCGTTTATACAAATTGTCCCCGAATAGGATAAGCTGAAGGCATTCCTCCTACCACATCATGTTTGGGAATCACCTCTAGGATTAGTAGCAAGCAGTCATTGCATTGAAGATTTCAAAATGAAGATAGCACTACCACCATATATATGATATGAGAATTAACTCAGAGGTTAGTGAAAAGTAACCCTACAATATGATGATCTCTGTCTTCAAAATCATTGTCTTCAATGTGTTTTCACTTTCGAACGTGTATATTGGTTCGAAGTGGTTTTTGGATAGGAATCACCCAAATTTGACCCGGTTTCTTCGAACCAATTATCGATAAATGATGTCAAGCGTGTGGGTGATTATTATTCAATTAATCGATATCGTTTATCCAAATAAAATATCATCTTAAAGACATATGTCTTTAAAACATTTTCTTTTCCAGCATATACGGGATTAATAAATCTCTTTTTAATTAGGAAATACCAAATCATTACTCTTAATTACATAGGAAAACATTTCCATATTCTATTATTAGAATAATTCCCATCTTAATGAAGATTTCATGTTTCCAAAACATATCTTTAAAGGGTCCAAAAAAATGTTATTTAAAACATCATTTACTATAAACCCAAACTAGTTAGTATTGAATAAAAGAGATCCATTAATTTTAGACTAATTTTACTCAATACTAATTTTCGCATTCAACCCGTACTATTCGACGAATAATGGTGAAATTACCTTTTAAATTCATACGGATTGTACGAGTTCCCTTCTTGGAATTTAATACAGAGTTTAACTAGAATGTTCTTTTTAATAACCAAAATCCTATTTTAAATCTTGTTTCTCTTTTGGAAAAATCCAAATCCTTTTTCTTTTATCTTAAGAAAATGTGGTCCGAGTAATTCAAATCAACTATCCCCTCCGTCAGGCCAGTCTGGATAGTTAGGGAGAGCAGGAAACTGGTTTTCCAAACTCATGCCTAGAGATTATCAATCTGTCACCCATAAAACGGTCAAGTTATTTGATCGACTCTAACCTTAATATTTTTCAAAACTTCTTAATTGCCTTTAGAATAGTTGATTAATTATTTGAAAAACATTTACAAAAGATTTGAAAAGAAAAACCCAAGTTTTATAAACAATTTCCTTTAAGACATTTATTTTAAACTCCTTCAAAAGAATTGTATACCTTCCAAATCACCCTACACTTAATTATTCATTTGAAGATATTATTAAAAAGACCAGAGAAGAATAATTAAGCTAAAACCCTAATTTTCAAAGTTACCAAAACCGTCGCAAAATTGCTTTGAATAGTGATTTTAAAGCTTCTTTGATCAAACCACATTTTCATTTCATATTTAAGTCTATTTTTATAACTTAAAACAAAACATTTTAGCATACCTATGGAATTTATTCCATAATTTTAAAGATTTAAAAATATCCATTTTTAAAGAATATATCACTTTGGTTTTCGAACTGCCAAAACGCGACTTTTTTGAAAACTTGATTTAGACATATCTCATACTCTACTAAGTGAAATCTAAAATTTTCTTTTTCATTTGAAAAATACATACCCAAGGGTCTGGAAAATTCTTATTTCAAAAAATCTGACTTAATAATCCATCCTACACATTCATCTATCTTTTCGGGTCACGAAATCGCGAACTGTTGAAACATGATGGCTTATTTTGCCTCTAATTTCATATCTTTTCAAAGCTTTACCGAAATGAGTTTTAATGTTTATAAAACATTTATAAACCATTTTAAACCATTTTTATTTATATTTAAAGAGGTTTAACTATGTCGTAACACCTTTATAATTCATAAGAGAAAGTGATTTCTTCGTGTAAATTTGACGTATATTTTCCGTAAATTAGTTCTACAATTGGGCAAAAACATTATCGCATCCAAAAAATAATTATCACACATAGAAATAAGCATGGAAAAACATATAATATAATCATATAATTTAATAAAATAAACTAGCGATTACTGCAGCATCATCTAATTCATTTTCGAGTTTCTAAGTTATAGATTGCTACCGCAGTGGTTTGTCATTGGAGTCTTGTTTTTATAAAAAGTTTGATTTTAATATTCCAGATTTTGGATTTGATATACAAATGGGACATGTATATATATATATATGATTTCAAATTGATTTGAAATAAAACTGGGTGTTTGAATTTTGAAATTGTTATTTAAGTGTTGGGTGGAAATTATAAGGAGAATAAGTTTTTGAACTTATAATTTGAAAAATAGTATTGATAAGAAAGGAAAGTCAAAAAATTGAGATATGAAATTAAATGGAATTCAACTTAAGTTAAATAAAATAATTTTTAAAATAAAATTGATTTGGATTTGAATTGAATCAATGAAGTGCATTAATGAAATGGGAGTTAACTTGAGCAAAGTTAAATGGAATAAATAAATGATGTGATTGCGATAATGGAAAGAATTAATGAATTAATTAAATGGATTGAGTGTTAATTAGTTGAATGCAACTAATTGAATATGGAGAATATAAATGAGAGTGATAAAGGAATGTGTAAATGGATATAAATGTGAAGCAATGAATGTGAATTAATTAAATGAATATTTATTTGGCGTGAATGAATGGGATATTCATTTGTAGGTTTGTGAAACCAGAAAGAAAAATAAGCTTTTTAACTTATAACATAGAAGTGTGGATTTTAATATGAATTTAAAATTTTAACTTAAGCTAAGTTAAATAAAATTGGTTTGGATTTGAAATAATAACAAATTGAATTGAATATAAATTTGAATTGTGAAATAGTTATATAACTATAAGTTATAAACTTTAAATGGAATAAACTCAAATATCGAATTTATAAAATTGTAAATAATAAGTTGTACAACTTATTAAATTGAGAGATGAAATGGTAAACCAAAACGAAATGGTTAAATATTTGGATTAATAGAAATGAAAAATATAGATTTGGATTATAAAAATGGAATTAACTCAGGTCGAGTCAAATTAAGCAAATTCTGGAGTGGAAATTTGAATTTGAAGTATAATGGAATTGGATTTGATTGTGATAAAATGAATGTGAACTCGAATTTAAAAAGAATTTTACTTAAGTAATAAAATGAATTGAAATATGTTTTGAAATATTGATTCATAAAAACTGAAATATGAACTTAAGTCGTAAGTGATAATAATCAGAAGGTTAATATGACAACATTATAATGGGCTTAAGTAGAATTAAATGGAATGGAATTTGATTGTAATGGAAATTCGTATCAAATAAATTTTGAAATGGAAACTTAACTTAAGTTAAGTAAATTGGAAGTAAACCAATTAGAGAAATTAAATAGTGAACCGGATATTGAAATGAGACTTGAGTTGAATGGAATTGAATAAATTAAATATGGATTGAGATGAATTGTTGAAATAGATAAGACTTGAGTGTAAATAAAAAACAAGCTGGATGGAAAGGGCGATCACTTGAGTTAAAAACGAGCTCGGTAAGTTGAATTTGGTTTTTGGATATTATTTAAATGAAATTGAGTATGGCATTAAGTTTTGAAGTGGAAATGAATATAAGTGAAATGATTCATGAAATGATTCATGAATAAAGTAGCATGGAATGAAATGCAGTTTAATATGAATTGAAGTGAACAAGATTTTGTGAATAGATTGAATGTGAATTAATAGAAAATTGATAAATCGATTTGGAATTTATTTAAAATAACTATAAACTAGAGAGGTTATATAATTAAGGGTAAATCACCGAGTTTGCATGAAAAAGAATTATCATTCGACGAAAATGGAACTGAACAAAAATACAAAATCAATGAAAAGTGAATAAATTGATTTTAATCAAATTGAAATAAATATGGGTATAATATGTGTTGATATGAATTGAATGCTAATAATTTTTTTGTAAACCATTCGAATTGAATGAAATAGTATATAAAATGATCGAAAGTAATCAAATTAATGATGGAACCATTTGATTGCTTATAAATACCTGATATGCCATGTTTTGCATTTGAAACTATGTGTTTAAAGTAGTAAAATGCATGTAATGTTATAAGATTTCATAAATTATGAAACTGATGTGTTTTAATTAAGTAAGTATAGGTACATGGAGCCGTTTTGCTTGATTTTGGTTGCGCGAATTGCATATAAATCAAGCGAACTTGCTTAATAACGCTAAAATAAGGTACGCTTATGATTTAGCGCATGAAAATATAAAAATATTGATATATATTGTGTTTTCTGGCCATGAAAGCCGATGTATATCTTTTTATCATATTTGTGAAATTGCAAAAGGCTCTCCATATAATAAAGGAGACTCTGTCAAAAAAATTCGTAAATTTAGGGTGTTAGAAAAAAAATTGAAAATTTTTGTTAACCAAAGTTTGATTTCGAATTGAAATTGAAATAAGGAATTTAGTTTAGAAATGGAAACTAACTGTATTATTTGGAACTAAAGGATTTAGGGAAGTGAAATAGCAAGTTAACTAAGTGGGTTTTTGAAAAGTAATGAGTTTGGATCATTTGTCCTACCTTAGCAATTCCGGGGACGAAATTATTTTAAGGGGGGAGAAATGTAACGACCCAGATTTCCGCCATTTGATTTTGAATATTTGAATAGTTTTAAATATTTAATTTAGAATATACATTGATTTTTGAATATGAAGATTTTGGTTGAAATTATAGAATGAATTTAAATTTCAAGTATAGCGATTTATCGTAATACGGAAAATAGTGAATAATTGAAATTTGAGTTGAATATGAATCGAAATGATTTCTAATGTTGATATAAATTCTATTTGAATTAGAATTGAGTTAATAAGCTTTTTAAACTGGAATTTCAAGTGATTTCACCAATTTTGGAAATCGTCGATTTAATCAACGCGTTAAAATAGCGAGCCAGGGCACAGTCTCGGAATTTAACGAAACTAGTTCCATTGGATCCGTAATAGTGTATTATTATCGGATTTTAAATTTCGTAGTGTTTGGATTTGCCGTTAGATCGTACGGGATAGAAACGCGTTAGATTTAATATCGGAAATTTAATATAATAATTGGGTTCAAAAAGCTATCTTCCACATACGATCGAATTAGGCCTCGAGACCAGTTCCATCACGTTCGGAATAGGGGTATAACATTAGAAACGTCGAGCGGCATGCCTCGATAGGAGTTTGGGATTTTAAGGTGCCTTAAACGAGATATTTGGGAAATTTTATAATAAAATAAATTGCTAAGTCAAACATTGAGCCGACCTAACCTACCTACCAGCCACCCTAGTACGTACGAAGCGCCTCCTCCATCATCTTTAAATCGCGAATACTTCCCCTTCTTCCTTAAATTGAAATCAGTTCGATTCATATATATATATATATATATATATATAAAAGCACGAACGCAAGCATCATAGAGACCTAGCCTAGCTTGTCGTCGATCGCTAGCAAGAGGGGAGTTGCATTCAGGCGATGCGCCCTAAAGCTTCGTGCAGCCAAGGAGGGTGGCAATGGAGAGTCTGGACAACCTTTACATCAAATCGCCACGGTGATGGTGGCACTGTAACGACCCGTAAATTTCAACTGTTTTAATAACGTAATTAGTTGAAATTTTGTGAAATTTTAAACGATAAAATTTTGAAATAAAAATTTAATATTTGGAATACGTCTAATTAAACATAGCAACTGGTAAATTATCGTCAGAAAATACGAAAGTTTATTTCGCGCGTAAATTCACTTTAATTTAATCAGTTAAAAAGCGTTGAAAATAAAATGTTTCCGAAACCTAAATATTTTTACATAGAAAAATTCTAAACCATCTTCTGAGCAAGATGTCAGTTTGTCGTTTTTCCAAATTCGGACATCTTTGGCTCCGTCGATCTTATTCTTCAGCGTTTTTCTTGTGTTTTCCGCTATTTGAAATTTCGAATTTTTAAAATTCGATCAGACCACAGATATTTATATACCGTGTTGATCGTCTCGTCATGCTGATCACTGCGGTATATTCGGTTGAGTATTTCGGAGTTCGAAAGACAACGAAATCTACGGAATGACTTGTTATATCGGTTATGTAATTGAGTCTTTTGGTCTCCTATGTCCACCGTATAATACCAAAAGCCATTTCCCTTTAATAACTTCTGAATTCATAGTCTCCTTTTCCAACGTTTAATTTTTTTTTTCGTTACTTGCTCCTTTATATCTGCTGAGACAATTCCTCTATTTTCCTCTGCACCATTTCACAAATAAAAAAAAAGAAAACAAAAGCCTATTCATATTTTCTTATCTGAACTGTCTCCTCCTCTTCACACTTTCTTTATTTTTTTTCTTTTCTCAGAGAAATATATCTGAGCCTTCTTCTCACCTCACTTCCACTTCTCTGCAACATCCCATGACCAGCCCACACCCGCCGTCCCTCCCCTTTGAACACCATCGCCTCCTCCCGCATCCATCTGCCGAAGTGACAGAAGCCCCAGATCTGCACCTTCCCCACTCGCCTCCCCTCTCTCTTCACCCGCGCCACCTCACCCCTGTGGTCGACCTCCTCTGCCAAACTGCAGTCTTCTTCGGCCATCCATGCATGCGGCAAACCCCTTCCCTAGCATGCAGTCGCCTCCTCTATTATAATAGGTAATTTAATTGTTGATACATATATTCGTATATATATAAAATATTTTCATCTAAACTACGATAAAATCTTGAATATACTGTGTATGACACGCGTATATATGTACAGATATTTACATATTTGAGTTTATATTAGTGGTATTTGATATGTTGTTTTATATATGATTTGGTGAGACTTTGATTTATATATATAACGAATATTCCACTGTTATATACATCTTTCTAATGTATTTGCCTAGTACACGTTTCGACTTTTAAGTTTAAGTATATACGTTGTTTATATTAGTATTATATTCTATTATACTAAGGTATATATATGTTTATCAATAAAGAAATTTTCGCATATTGAGAAGCCTGTAGCTGTTTTTCCTTGATGTTGGATTTATGAGCTTTGTTAGCTGTTACGCCTATAAAAGTTTCAAACAATATTATATTTAGTCTACATACTAATATATATAAGTTATGTATTAATTATAGATGATATACATATAATACGTTTAAAAGTATGTACTGTGTTTTATTTGGTTGGAGGTATGTGTTTATAACAAAGTCTTATTTAAATTGTATTTGTTCCAGAATCTTACCTGTGACAGTATTTTGTATAAGGTATATATTATATATGGTTATAGTTTATAACAAGTTAACTTATGTGTGATTTTAAAGTTTGATTTATTATAAAAGATAATTTTATACAAATTTTGTCTACATCTGTTTTTATATATGTATTTGTGGCAATAACTTTTATAGACTATGACATTGTGCGTATTGTATATTGACAGAAATAAACTTGAATACAATATGTATAAGTATGATCCTCTTTGAATAAGCACATATAAGTATTGATTTTAAATTTTAAATATATATATGGGTTTAATCTAATTCGTGTTTAATGAGTATAAATTTCGAAGATTTTATTTTTAACATGTGCTGATAATTAAATATGGATTTTTAAAAGGAATTTATTCCATTTATATCAAGATTGATCTGATCTGTTTCATCAATTCCTTTTATCAGCTTTGTCGTCAAAAATTCGCGTTCCATCTTACTTTGATTTGGAATTTCGTGCCTGGATTAGTAACTCATCTCATTGTCGACTATCTCTAGCCTCGAAAGGTGAGCACTCACTCACGATTAACGTTCTTTTATTTATTAAATTTGATTTCAATTGAAACGACAATTGAAATATGCTGCTGTTAGTTAATTACACTGTTATATATGCTATTGCCTGTATCAGTTCACCTGTGACATCTGACACCATTATCTGTTAATTATTTATGCGATGATAATACAGTTTAACTGATAATTGATTGATTGTTGATGTTTATATTGGACGTTAAATTGTTAAGGTTAATTTGATAAATAGTATGCGATTGAACTTGATATAGGATAGTTAAATGTTAAATTTGATTTACTGACATTTGTATAATATAACCCCTTTAACTGTCAAAATTTATTGACACGTAGGATTTGTTTAATTATATCTTGAACCACTGAATGTATGTTGTTAAATCGATTGTAACAACCCGCATATTTGTCGATTTTATATTTAAATATTTTATTTAAATATAACATCGTTCGTCGGATTTTAGTCCGAAAAGCTACTTTTTGCAAACAGTCGAATTGGGACTCGAGACCACCCCCATTGAGTCCAAAATTACGTTTGCGATCTTTTTGACTATAAGCTTCGATATATTTGGAGTTAGTGGAATTTGGCCACTTTTTCACTTGGGGCTTTGGTTTGGGCTGAACCCATTAATCACTTACTAACTCAGTTCCAACCCCCTCTCCTCTCCATTCACTCATTCCCACTCTTCAAACTCAAGCAAAGACTGAAAATGGTGGAAAGGAAAGGGAATTAGAAATTCCAAACCCTAGTTCCTCTTGCAAACTCAAGTTCTTGCTCCAAATTCAAAGAGAACCCATTGGTAAGCTTCATCTTCATCTTCTCCAACCCGTTCTCTTATCAATTTCAGAAATTCCTAAACCTAATTTAGGAAATGTTTCTCTTTTTAGCTTAGAATCAAGCTTGTTGAGTTGGGATTGAAGAGAGATTGTCATTGCCATTGCTCTATAGCTTCTTCATTCTAGTTCTTGTGCATAAAGGTGAGATTTTTATCTCACATCTTAATCTATGTTTATCTTCGATTGTTAGGTATGAATTCCTAACACTTATTCTTGTGCAATTGCTTTTGGTTTGGATTGATTTGGTGATATTCCAATTTTTAGTGTTTTGAGTTCAATTCTTTAAAAATCCAAACTTTGATCTTTGATCATGATTTTTGTGATGCATTGAAGAGCTTATAAGGCCGGGTAGTCGATAGGCGTAAACCCTTAGCGCCGTTGCTCGACCGATTGCATTTCAGAAGTATTTGGCATTCATTTGATTGGCATGGGAGTGCTGGAAACACGCTCCGGTCGACCGACCTCAGAGTCCGGTCGACCGACCTGCTACTCTAGCATCTCCCTGCCTCTGTTTGGAAGTGCAGATTACAGGCTTCGGCCGACCGACCTCAGGGTCCGGTCGACCGACCTGCTACCCGAGCACTTCTGTCTCTGGTCCGGTCAGCCGACTCAGGGAGTCCGGTTGACCGACCTGCTCCTATTTGCCAGTTTTTCCTATATTGCTTATTTGTTTGAACTTCCAACTTTAATCGATTCGTGTGGTCTCCTATTTGTTGTTATCATCTCTAAGACTTTGATGACTCCTCTTTCGGGATGGTACCTCGTTAGGTCGCTCGACCCTATCTCCCTTAGGTCGTTAGACCTCATTTTATCTTCACTAGGTCGTACCCCGTATTACTCTGCGTAGGCAATCTCGTCTGAAAAACATTTATCAGAATTTCTACTTTGATGGTTTTGGGATTGACTTCTTTGGACTTTACTCACGTCTTCGAACGTGAATTGATTTGTTTCTGCAATCGTTTTATGACTTGTCACTTTAAAGATATATGAAGGTTTCAATACTAATAGTAAATATCAAAACTCTTTCATCAAAGCGATTTCAACACTATTTTAAATATCAAAAGTTCATTTTCTCAAACCGATTTTCAATCTACTAGTATATACAAGCCTTTACTTCACTCGAATGAGAAATCGACTTAAACGACTTAGTAAAACGGGTGGTATGAAACGCTTGCGTTCACTTCGTCGGTTAGCTCTTGGACTTGTTCGATTGAACCCTTTTTGTGACAATTTCCTAGTGAAGATTTACAACTTGTTCGTAAATATTTAAGTTAAGCAAGTGGTTATGGGACATGAAGCTAAACTCATATATTTACTAGCTTGGTGTGATTGACACTTCCTTATGATCATGACGATCATTTTTGTGATTTAGACTAGCGATTGAGCGATGTCTCTTTGTCTACGTGGGAGACTATACCCCGATCATGTGATGTTTCGGCATCACATTTCTAGGGTAGCACCCTACGGTCTTCGGGCCATTCCTGTGTGAAAATTTAATGGATAGCTTCCATGAGATAGCTTCTCGTCATGTGTTTACGCGTAGGTGAGTTTTAATGCTCCCATTCATGTGTTAGGCCTCCCCCCTTTTTATGTGTTTTCTGGATTTCTGATGATGATTTCTGGAATTTTGTGCTTCACCATTTTTCATGATTTTCATTGATATGATATCAGTTTTTGTGCATTGGTGAATTCATGTGTTATTGACTTGTTATGAATACAAGTTTAGGGTATGATACCCTACCTTATCTTTGAGAAGATTCTTGTGATATTGATTAATCTTTTGTTGATTATCATTTACATACTTATAGTAGTATGTCATTATAGTTATTTCATGTTCATGTCATGCCTTTTACTTTATACCATATCATCTGATATTTATAGTTAGACTGATCCGTTTATTATTTTCTTATAAATAATACTCGGGTCAGACCGAGATGTTACAGGTGCTTCTGCTTGACTTCTCTTCAGGATATTTCTGACTTTTGGCTAACTACATAGATTAGTAGTTTTTGGTTGTACACCTTTGAGATATAGACTCTATGTTGTGTACTTATTCTTTTGTATAGCACGTGATGCTATTCTTTTGTATTATTGTGGATCTTTCTGACCACTACTCTGATGTACACTTTCTTGTGTTATATATTTATTCATATCTTCTTCCGCCTTTGTGATATGGATGTCTGTGAATGATTTATGTTATTATTATTTCTATGTTTGTTTCCGAAGATTATATATAGCCACCGTGTGATAGCTTTGTGTTTGTATCGGTACGTCGGATTTCCTCCTTAAAAGATATGCATTCTATTCTATCTGACGTATCGGTGCTCGCACAAAGAAGTTACATGGATGGTCGCTCCTCCACAGCCTTATTCTCCATGCTAGTTGACAGCACTACATCGTAGTGTTCTTGGCTAGCGTGGGTATAGAGGTGGGGCGTTACATCGATGATGTATGAAATTGTAAATAGATGACAAGTGAAAAACCGTAATGTAATAATCTTTAATCTACATGAAATGATAGTGTAAATTCTAGAAATAATTATATTAATTCGTACAAATAACAATGCGAATTAATACGGTTATTTCGGGATTATTTGAATTGATTATTGGATTGTTATTGATTGTTGTTATTGCTTGTTTATTTACTTTGACACCATCCCAGTTATCACACTACAAGTCCCCTTTGTTATGTTTTAATTTTGAATTGAATTGGAATCGGGTTGAAATGATAAATACCCAAATTGAACTTAGACCTAGGAAAGAAAATTAAATAAAACCCGATTGGTCAAATAATTTGATTTAAATATAAATTATAGATTTTATTTGAATAAATAATATGGTTTTAAAATGAAGTTGAAATTTGAATTTTTAATGAAAGGAAAATGTTAATATTTAATAATCTGAAACAAAATATTAACAAATGTAATTGATGAAAGAACGTTGTTAAATTTGAGAAATGATTGAATTAACTTTGAAATGATTGAATTAAGTTTGAAATTTTAATTAAGTTGAAATTATTAAAGTTTGAAATGATTGAATTAAGTTTGAAATTATTAAACTTTGAAATGATTTAATAATTAAGTTTTAAATTATTTAATAATTAATAAGATTGAATTATTTAATGATTAAATTGAATTGGATTCTTTGATAAGAGAAATTGAACTTTTAATAAGTGAATTTTACTTCGTAAGTAATTGAAATTGAGTTTCTTTATTAATTAAGTTTTGGAAATTTATTTAAGTAAGTAAATAAGTGAAATTGAATTTCTTTAACGAGAAATAAAATGTGATTTATTGAAATTAATGTAAGACTTGAAATTTAAAGAATTTGGTTTGATGGATTTAATTTAATTAAATTTGTAAGTTTTGATTTAATGAAGTTGAACTTAAGAAATTGATTTAATGAATTGGAAATTTGATAGAGATTGTTTTGAATGATAAAGTAACTTAGCGAATATTGAATAAAATCGATAAATGAAGTTAAATTGATTTGAATGTTAAATTAAATTAATGTAAATGATTTTGGAATGAAACTTATACACGAACTTGAATCAATATTTGAATTGTTTTCATTATAAAGTTTGAATTTGGTTTATAAGATTTTGAAATGGTAAATTGGAAGTTTTGAAACGTAAATTTTGGAAATTGATTTCGAAAGACAAATGAAATGTTGATTTACGAATTGAAATTGAAATTGAAATTGATTTGGTTTTGAAATAAATAAACGACCGATCGGTGTAATAATTACGGAAGTTATTAAAGAGACCGGAATTCGGTTATGGATATACTCTCTATCTAAACCGAAAACCACTTTAATAACTATACGCGGAGTGATGATCCAGAATGAAGTGGTTGGAATGGTGTTCGTGTTGACTGAAGAAAGAGAACGATGATGGATAGCCTTGACACTTGTGTCAAATTGGAAATGACTAAAACAGGAGCTGTGCCGGGCCAATGGAGGATTAGCTACCTCAAGTGGACACACTTCTTCGAACTACTTATACTTGTTGTCGATTGGTGCACCCTTGATTTTGGGAGTGTTGTTTCACGGTGTTGCGGGCGCTGTGGCGTTGCGTTCTCACCAGTCCGGATCAGGGGAACGGTAGTATCACTACCTTGGGTATTAACTCATGTGCCTTGTCATACTTGTATTCCATTTATGCGCGACCACTACGATTTTGATTTGTACCTTTAGTATATGGATTGCCCTCTGGTGACTTCCGGTTTTGGGGAAACTACGGTCTTGTATATGCTTTTGGGAATAAAAATGTGTTAAGGGTGGAATGGGCCATGACTTAACGCTATTTTGATATCTTATTATTACTGATAGACATTATCTACTTATCGTACACTACTACATAGTAGATAGTTTAACGGATCCTTAAAGGATAGTTATTCCAAACATCCTTTGAGTTACTTGTATTTCAATTGCTATTTCACTTGAGTTGGATTTATTAATATAAGAATGTTAATCCTGACTCGAGTGTTTTGTGTTTTGCTTTACGCTCGGGTCAGACTGAGTGTACCAGTTTTCGAGACTCACCTTTGGAGTTGGAGCTTTGATTGAAGATCCAGCCATCTATTCTGCTTTCAGTATTCGATGATTCCAGTGATGTATTCTGATTTGTATCTGATGTATCATGTTACTCTTCCGTTGTATCTGGTTTAACTCTGATGTATCGTATTACTCTTCTGTTGTAAACTCTGATGTATTTTATATTCATATAGTAGCTTCATGAACTACTATCTCTTTTATTTCCGCTGCAAATTATTACTCTGTGTCTGTGTTCTGTGATTATTTATTTACTATATATGTTCAGTTTTGCCAATTTAAATTAACAACGCGGTATTTTGAGCAATTCAACTCCGGCATGAGTGTCTACCTATACACTTATAATGGATGCGAATGGTCCAAAATGGCGGGTCGTTACAGTTGGTATCAGAGCTTTGGTAGCTCTAGGCAAAACTTAACATATATGGTAAATATATTTACAGAATCACTCTCATTAGAGTTTCAATCTCTTCCTTTGACTCAATTCCTTTGAATTTTGGAACGTTCCCTTCGGTTCCGAAATTCATTCGTGTCCTTCACTATTCGTCTTCTTTCAATTCTGGAGCACCCCATAACTCCATTTTGAATGATATCTATAATAGATCGGCGGTCTCATCAATCTTCGAATGATTCGTAAAGGAGTAAAACTAATAATAGGCATTGATTTACCGGAGATTTCTGTATCGTCGGTTTACGATGCTATCTATTATCTGCTATACCCGAATTCCATCTCTTGATATCGAGTGTTGATTTACCTCCGAATTCAGCATCGATCTTATTCTTGAAGTTACGGACGACCCGGTTAAGGTTGCCCGTGAATTAAATAAACTCATTCACCTCCTGATTGTGGTAATTGAATTATCTTATCTTCTGTTTCAATCTTATCTTAGAATCAAGAATTCTCTTTGATTTGATTTCTATCAAATTTGAATCTTTATCCATGCTTGAAATCCATTTTGTATCGTCGAGTGAAGAAATGTATTTGTAAACTTATATTTAAAATGTTTTAAAATATATTGTGTTGTTTGAGTTGTTGATGTTGATTTGGGTTTTCGATCGATTCGTCTGATCAACGCTATCGGTAGGATTTCCAAAACACTTGAGCAGAGCAAACTGACACAATATCGTTTTCAAATTTGGTAAATGGAATAAATTTGTATGAATATATTATCAATATATATAAGTAAAATTTTCTGAAATTTAATAAGTTAATTAAATTGGTTGTTTAAAATGATAATATTTGATTATCAATTATTATTCTAAATGAATTTATAATTATGGTTTATAAATTGATTTGGAATTTGAAATGAATTTAATTCAGAAATTTGAGAATTTAGTTTCCGGTGATTTCGAACTTTGGTTTTAAAATTTTAAAGTGTATATTATTGAAAGTATTTTCGAATAGAAACTGTTTTCAAAGAATTTTAAATGTTGAAATCAGTGCTCTTCTCTTTGTCGCTGGAAAATAATTTCGGTGATGGCGGCCGCATCATCGACATTCATTTTCGAGTTTCGAAGTGGAGATACTATTCTGTAGCTTTGCTACGGTTTTGTTTTGAAAAATATTTTGATTTGAATTTCTTCAGTATAATTTGATTTATATATATAGGTATCTTATTTTAAAATTTAATTCGATTTGATAAAAATATATTATATATATCTCTAAATTGTTTAAAGTTAATCGGAAATCTAATTCTAAATTTTTGTTAAAGGATGATTTTAATTATAAATAAAACCAAAACTTTGGATTAAATATTTAACTTGAATAATTGAATTGGGAAAATTTATTTGTATATTGTTCAACTGCATTCTAATACAACTTACCTAAATCGTTCAGAAGTTGAATATGTAATTGGATAATATATAAGATAAATTGAATTTATAAATAAAATTTGAGTGTTTATAATAAATGTTATACACTAAATTTTGATTATAAAGATGCTAATAGAGTTAGATAGGATAATAAGTAAACTCAGTTAATAATCAAATAAAGTTGTTTTGAAAGAATTAATAAATTGAAATTTGATCAACATATGAAAATACCTTGAATTTAAAAGAAATTAATAGATGTAAATTAATTTAAATTGAAACTTCTATGGTTTAAATTAATTTATATGGGTTAAATATATGTGATAAGATATATTAAGTGAAATAAAATTTATAATAATTTGGAATTAAAGGATTTAATCTGTTAAAAATAAAAAATGATTATAATAAAAGGCTATTCAAATTTATGGTTTTAGAAATTGTAAATTGAAGATGATTGAATAATAAGATAATGAATTTAGAAATAGTTTAGATTGATTTTAGTGAAATCAAATGGAGTAAATCAATTATTGAATATCAATTTATTTAAATTTGAATTTATATGGTTTAAATTAATTGTTATTTTGTATTTCAAAATCTGTTTTTCTTTCTGGTTGTTTCTATTCTCCTACCTCGTTCCTTTTCGGGGACGAAAAGTTTTGAGTGGGGGAGAGTGTAACGACCCGTAAATTTCAACTGTTTTAATAACGTAATTAGTTGAAATTTTGTGAAATTTTAAACGATAAAATTTTGAAATAAAAATTAATATTTGGAATACGTCTAATTAAACATAGCAACTGGTAAATTTTCGTCAGAAAATACGAAAGTTTATTTGGCGCGTAAATTCACTTTAATTTAATCAGTTAAAAAGCGTTGAAAATAAAATGTTTCTGAAACCTAAATATTTTTACATAGAAAAATTCTAAACCATCTTCTGAGCAAGATGTCAGTTTGTCGTTTTTCCAAATTCGGACATCTTTGGCTCCGTCGATCTTATTCTTCAGCGTTTTTCTTGCGTTTTCCGCTATTTGAAATTTCGAATTTTTAAAATTCGATCAGACCACAGATATTTATATACCTTGTTGATCGTCTCGTCATGCTGATCACTGCGGTATATTCGGTTGAGTATTTCGGAGTCCGAAAGACAACGAAATCTACGGAACGACTTGTTATATCGGTTATGTAATTGAGTCTTTTGGTCTCCTATGTCCACCGTATAATACCAAAAGCCATTTCCCTTTAATAACTTCTGAATTCATGGTCTCCTTTTCCAACGTTTAATTTTTTTTCGTTACTTGCTCCTTTATATCTACTGAGACAATTCCTCTGTTTTCCTCTGCACCATTTCACAAATAAAAAAAAAGAAAACAAAAGCCTATTCATATTTTCTTATCTGAACTGTCTCCTCCTCTTCACACTTTCTTCATTTTTTTTCTTTTCTCAGAGAAATATATCTGAGCCTTCTTCTCACCTCACTTCCACTTCTCTGCAACATCCCATGACCAGCCCACACCCACCGTCCCTCCCCTTTGAACACCATCGCCTCCTCCCGCATCCATCTGCCGAAGTGACAGAAGCCCCAGATCTGCACCTTCCCCTCTCGCCTCCCCTCTCTCTTCACCCGCGCCACCTCACCCCTGTGGTCGACCTCCTCTGCCAAACTGCAGTCTTCTTCGGCCATCCATGCATGCGGCAAACCCCTTCCCTAGCATGCAGTCGCCTCCTCTATTATAATAGGTAATTTAATTGTTGATACATATATTCGTATATATATAAAATATTTTCATCTAAACTACGATAAAATCTTGAATATACTGTGTATGACACGCGTATATATGTACAGATATTTACATATTTGAGTTTATATTAGTGGTATTTGATATGTTGTTTTATATATGATTTGGTGAGACTTTGATTTATATATATAACGAATATTCCACTGTTATATACATCTTTCTAATGTATTTGCCTAGTACACGTTTTGACTTTTAAGTTTAAGTATATACGTTGTTTATATTAGTATTATATTCTATTATACTAAGGTATATATATGTTTATCAATAAAGAAATTTTCGCATATTGAGAAGCCTGTAGCTGTTTTTCCTTGATGTTGGATTTATGAGCTTTGTTAGCTGTTACGCCTATAAAAGTTTCAAACAATATTATATTTAGTCTACATACTAATATATATAAGTTATGTATTAATTATAGATGATATACATATAATACGTTTAAAAGTATGTACTGTGTTTTATTTGGTTGGAGGTATGTGTTTATAACAAAGTCTTATTTAAATTGTATTTGTTCCAGAATCTTACCTGTGACAGTATTTTGTATAAGGTATATATTATATATGGTTATAGTTTATAACAAGTTAACTTATGTGTGATTTTAAAGTTTGATTTATTATAAAAGATAATTTTATACAAATTTTGTCTACATCTGTTTTTATATATGTATTTGTGGCAATAACTTTTATAGACTATGACATTGTGCGTATTGTATATTGACAGAAATAAACTTGAATACAATATGTATAAGTATGATCCTCTTTGAATAAGCACATATAAGTATTTATTTTAAATTTTAAATATATATATATGGGTTTAATCTAATTCGTGTTTAATGAGTATAAATTTCGAAGATTTTATTTTTAACATGTGCTGATAATTAAATATGGATTTTTAAAAGGAATTTATTCCATTTATATCAAGATTGATCTGATCTGTTTCATCAATTCCTTTTATCAGCTTTGTCGTCAAAAATTCGCGTTCCATCTTACTTTGATTTGGAATTTCGTGCCTGGATTAGTAACTCATCTCATTGTCGACTATCTCTAGCCTCGAAAGGTGAGCACTCACTCACGATTAACGTTCTTTTATTTATTAAATTTGATTTCAATTGAAACGACAATTGAAATATGCTGCTGTTAGTTAATTACACTGTTATATATGCTATTGCCTGTATCAGTTCACCTGTGACATCTGACACCATTATCTGTTAATTATTTATGCGATGATAATACAGTTTAACTGATAATTGATTGATTGTTGATGTTTATATTGGACGTTAAATTGTTAAGGTTAATTTGATAAATAGTATGCGATTGAACTTGATATAGGATAGTTAAATGTTAAATTTGATTTACTGACATTTGTATAATATGACCCCTTTAACTGTCAAAATTTATTGACACGTAGGATTTGTTTAATTATATCTTGAACCACTGAATGTATGTTGTTAAATCGATGATGTATGAAATTGTAAATAGATGACAAGTGAAAAACCGTAATGTAATAATCTTTAATCTACATGAAATGATAGTGTAGATTCTAGAAATAATTATATTAATTCGTACAAATAACAATGCGAATTAATACGGTTATTTCGGGATTATTTGAATTGATTATTGGATTGTTATTGATTGTTGTTATTGCTTGTTTATTTACTTTGACACCATCCCAGTTATCACACTGCAAGTCCCCTTTGTTATGTTTTAATTTTGAATTGAATTGGAATCGGGTTGAAATGATAAATACCCAAATTGAACTTTGACCTAGGAAAGAAAATTAAATAAAACCCGATTGGTCAAATAATTTGATTTAAAAATAAATTAAAGATTTTATTTGAATAAATAATATGGTTTTAAAATGAAGTTGAAATTTGAATTTTTAATGAAAGGAAAATGTTAATATTTAATAATCTGAAACAAAATATTAACAAATGTAATTGATGAAAGAACGTTGTTAAATTTGAGAAATGATTGAATTAACTTTGAAATGATTGAATTAAGTTTGAAATTTTAATTAAGTTGAAATTATTAAAGTTTGAAATGATTGAATTAAGTTTGAAATTATTAAACTTTGAAATGATTTAATAATTAAGTTTTAAATTATTTAATAATTTATAAGATTGAATTATTTAATGATTAAATTGAATTGGATTCTTTGATAAGAGAAATTGAACTTTTAATAAGTGAATTTTACTTCATAAGTAATTGAAATTGAGTTTCTTTATTAATTAAGTTTTGGAAATTTATTTAAGTAAGTAAATAAGTGAAATTGAATTTCTTTAACGAGAAATAAAATGTGATTTATTGAAATTAATGTAAGAATTGAAATTTAAAGAATTTGGTTTGATGGATTTAATTTAATTAAATTTGTAAGTTTTGATTTAATGAAGTTGAACTTAAGAAATTGATTTAATGAATTGGAAATTTGATAGAGATTGTTTTGAATGATAAAGTAACTTAGCGAATATTGAATAAAATCGATAAATGAAGTTAAATTGATTTGAATGTTAAATTAAATTAATGTAAATGATTTTGGAATGAAACTTATATACGAACTTGAATCAATATTTGAATTGTTTTCAATATAAAGTTTGAATTTGGTTTATAAGATTTTGAAATGGTAAATTGGAAGTTTTGAAACGTAAATTTTGGAAATTGATTTCGAAAGACAAATGAAATGTTGATTTACGAATTGAAATTGAAATTGAAATTGATTTGGTTTTGAAATAAATAAACGACCGATCGGTGTAATAATTACGGAAGTTATTAAAGAGACCGGAATTCGGTTATGGATATACTCTCTATCTAAACTGAAAACCACTTTAATAACTATACGTGGAGTGATGATCCAGAATGAAGTGGTTGGAATGGTGTTCGTGTTGACTGAAGAAAGAGAACGATGATGGATAGCCTTGACACTTGTGTCAAATTGGAAATGACTAAAACAGGAGCTGTGCCGGGCCAATGGAGGATTAGCTACCTCAAGTGGACACACTTCTTCGAACTACTTATACTTGTTGTCGATTGGTGCACCCTTGATTTTGGGAGTGTTGTTTCACGGTGTTGCGGGCGCTGCGGCGTTGCGTTCTCACCAGTCCGGATCAGGCGAACGGTAGTATCACTACCTTGGGTATTGCCTCATGTGCCTTGTCATACTTGTATTCCATTTATGCGCGACCACTGCGATTTTGATTTGTACCTTTAGTATATGGATTGCCCTCTGGTGACTTCCGGTTTTGGGGAAACTACGGTCTTGTATATGCTTTTGGGAATAAAAATGTGTTAAGGGTGGAATGGGCCATGACTTAACTCTATTTTGATATCTTATTATTACTGATAGACATTATCTACTTATCGTACACTACTACATAGTAGATAGTTTAACGGATCCTTAAAGGATAGTTATTCCAAACATCCTTTGAGTTACTTGTATTTCAATTGCTATTTCACTTGAGTTGGATTTATTAATATAAGAATGTTAATCTTGACTCGAGTGTTTTGTGTTTTGCTTTACGCTCGGGTCAGACTGAGTGTACCAGTTTTCGAGACTCACCTTTGGAGTTGGAGCTTTGATTGAAGATCCAGTCATCTATTCTGCTTTCAGTATTCGATGATTCCAGTGATGTATTCTGATTTGTATCTGATGTATCATGTTACTCTTCCGTTGTATCTGGTTTAACTCTGATGTATCGTATTACTCTTCTGTTGTAAACTCTGATGTATTTTATATTCATATAGTAGCTTCATGAACTACTATCTCTTTTATTTCCGCTGCAAATTATTACTCTGTGTCTATGTTCTGTGATTATTTATTTACTATATATGTTCAGTTTTGCCAATTTAAATTAACAACGCGGTATTTTGAGCAATTCAACTCCGGCATGAGTGTCTACCTATACACTTATAATGGATGCGAATGGTCCAAAATTCCGGGTCGTTACAGGCACCCACGAGTAGATTGCGTGGAGGTAGGTGGGGTTCAAGTGTTGCGGCAGGGACATGCAGTGACTGGTGTTTGGAGTAGCGACAACTTTGAAGTGATTAGATGTGGTGCTTTTCAGTGTCGTCAAGTGCAACTGTGGATTGCAAGTGTACGGTTAAGGTGAGTTGCAAAATTCACGAATTTTATCTCTAATTACTTGACTTCCTTTTACATGCCCGATATGGTTGATTTTGTGGCAATTCTTAGGTTTTAATGATTGGATTGGTTGAGATAAATTATTTTTCCCATTTGTATCTTATTGTTAACCTCACTCATTTGGATAGCTGGATTTAATTTAAAATATTAAAAATTATTAATTGGTTGATTGGATAAATTTATAAATTATTATCAGTTGGATGTTATAATATGTATAATAGTATATATATATATATTAGTGATTGGTTATATTTCCCGCCAATTGGAGGGGATGAGACCCTATGCGCCCTGTATAATAGCGGATGACCCTATATTACCGCGATATCCCGCCTTGAAGCGGGATTGGTATTTTATGTTATATAACATCTATGGTTGCAGGGAAACAGATTGGAGGGATCCAACTGGATTCCTCAAATATATTGATTGTTTTTCATATATAGTGATATATGATGTGATTGAATAATCTGTTATGGATTATTGTATGATTTGATATATTGGATGCTATAGTAGCACAAGCCCTAATTTTGGTATTTTAAATACCATCAATAATATTTTTGAATTTAAAAGGGAAATTCAAATGCGATTTTGGAATTGATAATTTTTATATTGAATTTTAATTTATTTAAAAAGGATTTGATTTTGATAAAATAAATGATTTGATTTTTGGATTTGTACTTATCTATTTCGAAAGATATTTTAAATAAAGATTTTAAAATAATATATATAAGGAAATTTGAACAATGGATTTAAAGTGGTATTCTTGAAATATGACAAAGGAGCCGAAATTTAAAATAGATTTGAAAAATAAAAGGATTTACGAAGGGACGGGTTTATAAATGAAATCTTATAAATGGGATTATTTTATAAACAAGTGAAACTGGAAATGAGTTTATAAAATTTATAAACGATGGTATAAGTAAAGTGAGGTGATTATCACTCGATGAATTGAGAATATAAATTCATAATATAAATTTATATCGAGCTATGAAAATCGGTTTGGAATGAAATAGTGAATCTTGTTTTGGAAATAGTTGTGAAATTGGTAATGAAAATCGATTTGTGATAAATCGAGAGAGGTTTATAAATGTAAAATGGTTATGATTGAATTTTAAAAATAATTTTTTATCGAGAAGTTAACTTTTGTTTTAAAAAGAGATTTTTGTTTATTTATTAAACTGTGTAGTTTAAAAACTGTTTTTAGTATTGAAATGTTTCGAAAGTTGATTATTCAAAATATTTAATCTTAATTAAAATGAATTCTAATTTTAAAATAAGCGTATAAATCGATTAGTTTTATTTATAAATTGGAAATTTGTTATCATTGTATATTTAAAAGCATTTGATATTTTAATAATCACTTTAAGGGTTTGAAATTTTATTACTATTATTTAAAAATATATATTTTATAATATAAAGTTTTGGAAATTGATTGAAGTTATTTATAAATACTCTCGATATTTGTAAATCGGGGTTTATTTAATGGATATGATTTTATAAGAGAAAATCTTATAATAGAATTTTGGAAACTTGAGAAAATATCCAAAATGTTTAGATACGAGAACTTCGAAAATGAATCTGGATTTATAAAAAAAGTTATAAATTGTTGATGGGATTTAAATAAGTAAAATCGTTGGAAATTGTAAAAGGGATTTATTAAAAATTCTATAGATTTATGGAATGAGTTATAATGAGTCGAGAATTTATAAAAGAGCTTGTAAATGTTTTTATAAACTGGTAATAAGGGAAATTTCCCTATTTGGGAATATAACCATAAAATCGATATAAGTTATGAATATTTCCTAAGTGTTGAGAAGTAAGTGATTTTGAAAAATATAGTTATAAATATTTTTTCAGTATTGGGAAAACATGTTTTTGAAATGTTGATTATGAAATGGTTATGTGGAGGGTTGAAATCATATGTGGTTTGAAAAATATCCTGTTATGGATATAAGTTTTTGAAATGGTTTTCAAATATTGGAATACGGAAAGAAATTTGAATATATATCTTTGTAAAGATTATTTGAAATGAATATTTTGAAAATTTAAATATAGGCCCAATGACTGCTTATGTGTGAAATTTGATAGTTAAATAATCGACTATCAAATCTGGCCAAATTCGTTAATCGTTTCGAAGAGACCGGGTTTGGATTTAATTATCCAAAAACCACTTCGATCCGATTTATGCATTACGAATTGTGATATCTCGAAGATAATGGAGATGGTAATCTTGAAGGAGATTCAGTTTTTTCAAGCTAGAACAACTTTTATGGATGAACGCTATCATTACATCGTTGCTTGGAAGGCAGCGTTAACATTCCAAGAATGAATGCTATTCTTAAGATAAACATAGCCTCAAGCCTCATCAACTGGGAAATGGCAAAAACAGGGCATGTAGCAAGGCCAAGTGGGTCGCTCCCATTAGGGTGTGATCATTACTCATCTAGAGTGGACATCCATCATCGCTTTCATTTGTATGCGTTCGGGCCCATTAGTGGTGATCATATTTGGTACCAGTAGTCAAGTTCTAGGCCAGTCTTGTGTGGCAGGGGTACAAGATGTTTTTGTCAGACCCTAGAGCATGTTATCTAGAGATGCACCATCGAAGGTAGTTCCTTACCTTATCATGGTATGGAATCCATACTCCAATAAGCGATGTACGGTATTAGATGTGTCCAACTATGCTGAAACGTGAGATGCAAGCATTTCAGCTATTCTATATTTTTATTCTCTAGACACTATTATAATATCAGATGTTTTTGATATAAAAATGTTTTGGTTATGATAAGGTAAAAACCCATCGTATTTATGTGTGGCGTGGTCTTACGAGAGACCTTTGTTTTCAAAAGAATTTGATAACAATAATAATTCAAATTGAGTGTGTTTTCTCACACTGGTTTTCCAGACTGACTCGGGTGTTATTTTATTATAATGCTTGGGTCAAACCGAGTATTACAGATTCAAGTTAGGATGCTATGGTGCTCAAGAGACGAGCTAGAGGATTCTCAGGCTTATTCCACGTACTTGATTTAATTCCATTGTTTGTGTATGTTTATATTCAGCACTTGTGAGGACAAGTTATTATAACTGTCCATATTGATTTGTTGATTGTTGTACTCTGATGATGGTATGTGTAATAACAGTAATAATTATTTTTGTATAAAGATATGTTATTATATATTATATTTTGTTCTGTTTCGATTGGGAGATTCTACGTATTGTTGTTTCTGTTTTCCTCTATCTTCTTCTTCTTTACCTCTAGCAATCGGTATTTTCGGCACTTGAATATTCGGCATGCTATACAGTAAACGTATTTATGTCGATTTTCGAGGTCGAAAAGCCTGGTTCGCTACAAGTTGCGAGATCAAATGAAGGAGTTGGGTGATGGAAGTAGTGGTGCTAGTAGTGGTCATGGTTTATTTGTGAAGAAGGAGAGATCCATGAAGAAGGATAACCATAGGCATTCTAAATCAAGGAACCCCATTGGAGAGGAAAGTCGAAGGAAAGAAAGGGCGAGTGTTATATTTTTAAGAAGCTCGGTCATTGGAAGAATGAGTGTCCAGACAAGGAGAAGGCAAAGAAGGAAGTAGCATCTTCATCCATAGCGATGGAGAGTGGAGTTGGTGAGGGAGACATAGATGTGTTGATGGCAATAACATCAGATGCTTGCAGGTTTCAAAGGGTGCACTTGTGGTAATGAAGGGTGCTAGGATTCATGGTGTTTATTTGTTTTAAGATTTGACTATAGAAGGTGAAACTTGTGTGGGAGTTAATAGTTCTCATGGCTTGGATGCAACTAGGTTGCGGCATTTGAGGTTAGGTCATATCCCGGAGAGGAGTTTGGATATTCTTGTAAGAGGGAGATGATCGATGGATGGAATTTCAACAAACTAGAGTTTTGCGAGGAATGTGTCATGGGGAAGAAAACAAAAGTTTCATTCGGTGATGGAAAACATGATTCAAGAAGGGTTCTTGAGTATGTTCATATGGATGTTTGGGGACGACACCGGTAGCTTCGTTAGGAGGAGCAAGGTATTATATTTCATTTATTGATAACATTTTACGAAAGGTATGTGTGTATATAATAAAGGCCAAGTTGGAGGCATTTGCAAAGTTCAAAGCAAGGAAAGCTCTTGAGAATGAGAGTGGCAAGTCTTTGAAGGTTCTAAGGTCCGACAATGACGGAGAGTATGTTTTCGGAGAATTCTTGGAGTTTTGCAAGCATCATGGTATTCAGAGGCATTTTACTACACTGGGAGATCCGCAATCGAATGGTGTTGCGGATAGGATGAACCATACTCAACTTGAGAAAGCTCGATGCTTGAGATTGACATCGGGTTTGTCTAAGGGATTTTGGGCCGAAGCTTTGTCAACCATGGTGCATATTATTAATCGAATTTCGTGCTTGGCTATTAGTAAAAAAATTCCGGAGGAAGTGTGGAAGGGAAAGAGCATTGACTTGAGTTATCTTGGTGTGTTTGGTAGTCCGGTTTATGTGCATGATCCGGGATATGATAAGCTTGATCCTGGAGCATTCAAAGCGATTTTTCTTGGCTATACGGGCAGAGTAAAAGACTATCGGATATGGAATCCAAAAACAAAGAAGGTTATGAATTCTCATCGTGTTACTTTTGATGAGTCGGTTTTGTGCAAGGTGAATGAGAGCTCATTGGATGTTCCGGATTTAGTTCATGGTAATCAAAGGAGAAGGATGTTATTTCCACATTTTGACCAAGGAGTAGAGAGAGTGGAGTAGTTGGAGATGCCTGTGAGAAGGAAGCGGTTGATGTAACATCACATAGTACACAGGGTTTCTCTAGTACTGTTTGTGATGTGCATGATTCTGGAGAGCATTCGGTTCAAGGTGGAGCCGAAAGAAGTTTGGGTGATGGTATTGCTAGTGGGTGGGTTGTTGTGCTAAAAGGCCATCCGATAGATATGGTGATTGGAACTATCTTAGCTTTTGTGATAATTTGGACTATGTTCTTCATGTAGTCCAAGGTGAGCCAATGGACCTTGATGATGTCATGGCGTCGAGTGATAGCTCGAAGTGGATTTGTGCTAAGGAGGAAGAGATGCAATTGTTGTTGAAGAATCAAACTTGGAATTTGGTTCCACTTCCTAAAGGAAACTATGCTATGGGGTGCTACTGGATATACAAGGTGAAGGACAATTGGAGATACAAAGCTAGACTAGTGGCTAAGGGGTTTGCACAAAGGAAAGGAAAGGAGTATGATGAGATATTCGAACCGGTTGTGCGCCATACTTCAATTCAGATATTACTTTCTATAGTTGCTATTCATGACTTGGAGTTGGAGCAACTTGATGTGAAAACCTTCTTTTTGCATGGTGTCGTGGATGATGAAGACATCTACATGGAGCAACCGAAAGGTTTTGTTGTGGATGGTAAGTCACATTTAGTTTGCAAGTTAAAGAAATCACTATATGGTTTAAAGCAATCACCTAGACAATGGTACAAGAGATTTGATCATTTTATGCTTGAAAATGGTTTGAATAGAAGCATCAAGGATGCTTGTGTATATTTCAAGAAGTTGAAAAATGATTGTTGGGTGTATTTACTATTGTATGTGGACGACATGCTCATTTCTTCTAAGGATAAGAATAAAATCAACAAGTTAAAATTGAGTTTGAAATCGGATATCGAAATGAAGGATCTTGGAGAAATAAAGAGGATACTGGGCATGGAAATAGAAAGGGATCGGAACCGTTTTGAGTTGAAATTGACTCAAAATGAGTACATAGAGAAAGTGCTTTGCTGGTTAATCATGGAGAATGCAAAGGCATCAAATACACCTTAACCTTTGCATATGAAGCTTTCGAGTAAGGGTCACCTAACTTGGAGAAAGACAAGGCTTATATGGCAAATGTGCCATATGCTAGTACGGTTGGAAGTTTAATGTATGCTATTGTGTGTACAAGGCTCGATATTGCAAATTCCGTCGGGATGGTTAGGCGGTATATGGCTAATCCGGAAAAATCGCATTGGGAGCTGTGAGCGTATATTGAGATACCTTAGAGGTATATAGTCTCATGGTCTTGTTTTTAGCGGTAGTAATGGGACAAATTGCAAGTTAGTTGGTTATTGTGATTAAGACTATGCCGGTGATAGGGATCGAAGAAATCAACTTCCGGATATGTCTTCACACTTGGTGGTATGGCCATAAGTTGGAGATCGAGATTGCAAACCGTAGTTGCTTTATCCATTATTGAGGCAGAGTTGATAGCCGCGGTGGAGGCGGAAAAGGAGGCACGTTACTTAAGGTGATTGTTATTTGACTTGGGATACGAGAATGATAGTGTCGATGTTCGATGTGATAGCCAGAGTGCTATTCACTTGGCCGAGAATTTGGCATTTAGCTCATGAACTAAGCATATTGAAGTGAGATTAATAAAGGCTCTCTCTCAAAGTGGATTTACACTAACAAGACGTTAGTGAAACCACTATAAATCATTGTGAGATTTATTTTTCGTTATTGCTTTGGTTTTATATTATTTGTTTGGTGATTGTGATTGATTTTGATTGGATTGAGATTGGGATTGAGATACTGATTAGTTGTTTTTACAATTCTTATCACGATCTCGTTTTCCACTGTGCTTTGGGGTTTTGATTTGAGAGGTCTCAAGTTAGAAATTCCCACAACATATCACTATGCGACCACTAAAGGAATTAACATAAATGAATTAAGTACTTTTTATTCCATTTAATTTGAATTCAAGATAACTAAAGACAAGATTATAATTAGTTCACCTTAAACTGAATTTAAATCTGTTAATTACATATTTCGTCTCTTTAAATGCTAATCTATTATAGAATTATTATTCAATCAATACTTAATCTACATTATATATTCCAACAGTATATAAGTAAATTCCAGTAACGCTGTCTTATTGTAAAACAATACATTCATTCAAATGTAGTGGTAGAGAAGTAATTAGCTATATGTACGTAACTGATACTTTAATATTTTAAAAAATACAGCAAAAAGTTAATATAAGTTAGATAAATATGTAAATGATTTTATTCAATTATCTTATCATAATTATTAGGGAAATTTTTGCATATACTTCAAAGATGATGCAGCGCAATCTGATTGTTCCAGGATTTTAGGTCGCACACGACCTAGTGAGATTTTAGGACGCTCACGACCTAGTGAAACTTTAGGTCGCACACGACCTAGTGACACTTTGGATCGCTCACGAGTTAATGATGAAACAGTGCAATCTGTGAAGTCAAGGAATTCGAGTTGTTCAAAGGAAGGAGCCTTAGGTCGTATGCGACCTAGTGAAGATTCGCGAGTTAACAAGCAACATTCTTTAGGTCGGTTGCGACCTAAGGAGGACTCGCGACCTAACCAGGAGCACGCGCAAGGTAACATGGGTCTCTCCAAGGAGCTACGACCTAGCAGTGGAAACAGGAAACGAGCTACGACCTAACTCCCACAGGCCGCTTTCTTTAGGTCGCTCAAGTGATAAGTCGTTGCTGCCTTGAGTCGTGACTTTGTTAAGTCGTTATGTACTAAGTCGCTATGTTGTATTTCTGTTAAGTCGCTATGTTGTATTTCTGTTAAGTCGCTATGTTGTATTTCTGATAAGTGTTAGGTCGTTCACGACCTTAGTGTTGTATTGTTAGGTCGTTACCGACCTATGTATTGTAATATGTTGTAAAGTGTTTTCGTATGTCGCTCTATACATAAGTCGTAGGTCGTCTGTTTTAGGTCGCCAGTTGTTAGGTCGTTGCCGACCTAAGTGTTGTCCAGAATTGAGTCGTGTTGAGTTGTAACTTCTATAAATAGCGGAGTGTTGGTCATTTGTAAAGGTTGGTTGATTTTGAATAAAAACTTTTGTTTATTAGCTTTGTGCTTTCATTAAATTGGTAGTTGAGTGTGATCTCCTATCTCCACTTTCGGTTATTCGAGTGCGCTCGAATCAACGATCGTTGAAGCCGATTCGCGGAATCAAGTGCGCTTGATCAACGTCGAAGAATCGTAGATCTTTAAACACGGTATCGTGCGCGATCAACGTGTTTGGGATAGCTAGATTCCGACATCTTTGGATCAACGGAGTTGGGCATTTGGTATTCTTCAATCCATCGATTGCTACTTTCACAGATTCATCATTTTTGTTATCCGCTGCTGCATCATTTGGTATCAGAGCTAGACTTAGCCAATCATAGCTAAGCCGAGTCTTGGAGCCAATATTCTATCGAAGAGTTTAAGCCGTGCATCACTTTGTTATTCAAGGCCGAAAGTTTAGTATTGAAGTTCGTGAAGATTCAATCATGCCGCCGAGAAGAGCTAACCATCATCAAAATGTTGAAGATTTGTACAAGAGAGAAGATGCTGAACAGATGGAACAACGCATTAGTAATAAATTCAATGAGAAATTGGATGAAGGTATTGGGAGGTTAGAGAAGCTCATGATGGATATGAATCAACCCCGAAGAAGAACATCGCCAATTTCAAACCAAGGTAGAAACAGGGTTTCGCCATCGGTTTCGGGTGAAAGGAGAATATCGCCACAATCTCATCAAGGAAGAAGAAGTCATCGAGAATTTGAAAATGAAACCTATCGAGATGATGAAATGCAAAGTAGAAGGGATAGGCGTGATCATAGAGATGTGGATGGACGGGATCGTTATCAAAGCACATCTGTGGTTGGCGAGGATGGTGATAGAGGAAGTTTTCATTATCGAGATCATGGCCAAGGACGTAATCGAGATAGAGATTTTGAGGATGATCGTCGATGGGAGTCGGGAATGAAAACTGAAATTCCAGAATTCAAAGGTGGAATGGTGGCGGAAGAATTTTTGGATTGGTTGTCTAATATGGAAGAAATTTTTGACTTTAAGGAGGTTCCTGAGCATCGGAGAGTGAAGTTAGTTGCTACACGATTGAAAGGGAGAGCCATGGCATGGTGGCAGCAAACTAAACTTACGCGGGAAAGGATGGGAAAGTCAAAGATTGAATCTTGGGATAAGATGAAGAAGTTGATGAAAGCTACATTCTTGCCGTATAACTATCAATCTCTTATGTATCAACGATTGCAGAATCTGAGACAGGGGACAAAGTCCGTGAACAATTATGCGGATGAGTTCTATCAGCTAATTGCAAGGAATGACATCATGGAGACGGAGGAGCAGTTGACAGCTATATTTGTTGGAGGGTTGAGAATGCAGATACAAGATATGGTGAATATGTTTGATCACAGATCTGTGGCTGAAGCACATCAAAAGGCTCTAGCTTGGGAGAAGCAAGGAAGGAGAGGTGGTGGTGTGTTTACAAATTCTAACAATCCAACGAAAGGGGCTAGTAGCAATGCGAATGTTTCGAAGGCTGTTGCAAAACCAGTTGTTAATTAAGTCGCTAAGACCAGAATCAATAGTGGTATCAAATGTTTCAATTGTCAGGAGATGGGTCACAAAAGCAATGAATGTACGAAGCCAAAGAAGCGAACGATGATTGCTGAGGCAGAGGAAGATGAGGTAGAAGCTGATTGTTCTAATTCACTACATGATGAGGAGGAAGAGAATGTGTCGGGAGATAAAGGGTATTCATTCATGATGAAGAGGTCGTGTTTAACACCAAAACAGGAGGAGGAAACTAGCTGGTTGAGGAGTAACATCTTTCAATCAACATGTACTATCTTGGGAAGGGTTTGCAAGTTTGTTATTGATGTAGGAAGTTGCGACAATATTATCTCTACAGAAGCTGTGAAGAAGTTATCATTGAAGACAGAGAAGCATCCGAAACCTTACAAGTTAGCTTGGTTGAAGAAAGGTGGGGAGGTGAAAGTTGGACGAAGAGCTTGTGTTAATTTTTCAATTGGAAAGAAATACAAGGATGAAATTTGGTGTGATGTTGTGGACATGGATGTATGTCATCTGTTGCTGGGGAGACCGTAGCAATATGATAAGGCTGTGCAACATGATGGTCGTACTAACAGTTACAGTTTCATGTTTGAGGGTACTAAAATCACTTTAGTTCCTAAGAAACGACAACACGAAGAAAGCAAGTCGGAGGAGATTGAAGAACTTAAAACTTTGCTATCTTTGAAGGAGTTTGTTAAGGAAGTAGAAGAGGAGCCTGAAGTGTTTTTGTTGATTGGACGTGAGAGTAATGAAGTGGTTGATATTCCTGAAGAAATAAAGCCAGTACTGGGAGAGTTTGACGATGTATTTCCTGAAGAGCTACCGACGGAGTTACCGCCGTTGAGAGACATTGAACATCAAATTGATCTTGTTCCAGGAGCTGTGTTACCTCATAGACCACATTACAGAATGAGTCCAAAGGAACACGAGGAGTTGAGAAGGCAAGTGGAAGAGTTGCTTGAGCAGGGGCGTGTGCAGGAAAGTTTAAGTCCTTGTGCGGTGCCAGCTTTGTTAGTACCAAAAAAGGATGGAACATGGAGGATGTGCACTGATAGTCGAGCACTGAATAAGATTACAGTGAGATACAGATTTCCACTGCCGAGGCTTGATGATTTGTTGGATCAGTTGAGTGGGGCTACTATCTTTTCGAAGATTGATTTGAAAAGTGGTTATCATCAAATTCGTATAAGACTAGGGGATGAATGGAAGACCGCATTCAAGACGAGAGAAGGATTATATGAATGGCTGGTCATGCCGTTTGGTCTTGCGAATGCACCTAGTACATTCATGCGGGTGATGAATTAGATCTTTAGACCATTTATCGGGAAATTCGTGGTGGTGTATTTTGATGATATACTGATATATAGTAGAAGCGCAGAAGAGCACTTGCAACATCTGAGGGAAGTGTTGATGATATTGCGACAGGAACAATTTTATGCTGCAACAAAGAAATGCGTGTCCATGACGCATAGTGTTTTATTTTTGGGATATGTTATCTCGGATGGAGGTATACAGGTGGATCAGAATAAAGTTGAAGCAATCAGAAATTGGCCACAACCTAGGACGATAACCGAAGTTAGAAGTTTTCATGGGTTAGCGTCATTCTACCGAAGGTTTATTCCACACTTCAGTAGCGTGTTGGCACCAGTTACTGATTGTATAAAGGGGAAGCAATTTTCATGATCGAAGGAAGCAGGGGTTGCTTTTGAACAGATCAAGGAGCTTTTGACGACAGCACCAATTCTAGTTTTGCCAGATTTTCAGTTGTTGTTTGAGTTACATATTGATGCATCTAAAGTTGGAATTGGAGGGGTGTTGAGTCAGAAAGGACGTCCTATTGCATATTTCAGTGAAAAACTATCGGAGCAAAGATGAGATATAATACATATGATGTGGAATTTTATGCTATTGTGCAAGCTGTGAAACATTGGAGACATTATTTGTTTCATAAAGAATTTTTTTTATATACTGATCATGAGGCGTTGAAGCATATGCAGGGACATGACAAGATTGCAGCTAGGCATGCTTCGCGGATTGCATACTTACAACAATTTACATTTGTGGTGAAGCATAAATCGGGAATTACGAATAGAGTGGCAAATGCATTAAGTCGAAGGAATCATATGTTGACTACAATGAAGGTAGAGGTGACAGGGTTTGATGTGTTGCCAGAATTATTGGTTGATGATCCTTACTTTGCGAAGTTTGTAGATGAAGTCAGGGAGGAAAAGACTGATGAGTTTGTGTTGGTGGATGGTTTTCTATTTAAGGGAAACAGATTATGTATACCCGAGTGCAGCTTACGAATGAAGATTGTGAAGGAGCTGCATGAGGAATGTCATGTGGGGAGAGACCGTACATTACAGTTGATTTCGCAATCATATTTTTGGCCAACTATAAGAAAAGAAGTTGAGAGGTTTGTGGAGAGATGCCATATCTGTCAAATTTCGAAGGGAACAGCGACGAATGCGGGATTGTATAAGCCATTACCTGTGCCTACCAGACCATGGGTTGATATCAGCATGGACTTTGTTTTGGGTTTGCCTAGAACTCAAAGGGGAAATGATTCTATATATGTGGTGGTAGATAGATTTTCGAAAATGGCACATTTTATCGCTTGTAAGAAGACATCGGATGCCGTCCGTGTTGCCGAGTTATTCTTTAAAGAAGTGTATCGCTTACATGGTTTACCAGAATCCATTGTTTCTGACCGGGATTCTAGATTTCTAAGTCATTTTTGGCTGAGTTTGTGGAAGATGGTGTGAACAAAGCTAAATTTCAGTAGTGCTTACCATCCGCAGTTCGATGGTCAGACTGAAGTTGTTAACAGATCTTTGGGAAATTTGTTACGGTGCCTGGTGAAGGATAATCTGAAGAGTTGGGATATGAAGTTATGTCAAGCGGAGTTTGCTCATATCATGCTATAAACCGTAGTACGGGTTTCAGTCCATTTCAGATTGTGTGTTCAAGCTTACCAAATGGGCCGTTAGATTTGACGATAGTACCACAACCAAAGGGAACCGTTAAACGGGCTGTTGATTTTGTTGATGGATTGGCAGAATGCCATAAAATCGTTCAGGAATGATTGGAGAAAATGAATGAAAAGTATAAACAATCTGCGGATTTGAAGCGAAGAAGCGTTGAATTTATTGAAGGAGAATTAGTATATGCTGTACTAATGAAAGATCGTTTTCCAGTGGGAGAGTAAGCTTAAAGCTCGGAAGATGGGTCCTGTAACGATTGTGAAATGGATCAATGAAAACTCTAATAAGTTGAAGCTACCGGAGGATGTGTACACTTCTGACGTGTTTAATGTTAAACATCTTATACCGTATCATGGGGATGAGCTAGTTGCGGAAGAGGAAGGTGCAAATTCGAGGACGAATTTTTGTCAACCGGGGAAGGATGTTGCAGCGCAATCTGATTGTTCCAGGATTTTAGGTCGCTCACGACCTAGTGAGATTTTAGGTCGCTCACGACCTAGTGAAACTTTAGGTCGCACACGACCTAGTGACACTTTGGATCGCTCACGAGTTAATGACGAAACAGTGCAATATGTGAAGTCAAGGAATTCGAGTTGTTCAAAGGAAGGAGCCTTAGGTCGTATGCGACCTAGTGAAGATTCGCGAGTTAACAAGCAACATTCTTTAGGTCGGTTGCGACCTAAGGAGGATTCGCGACCTAACCAGGAGCACGCGCAAGGTAACATGGGTCGCTCAAACGAGCTACGACCTAGCAGTGGAAACAGGAAACGAACTACGACCTAACTCCCAAAGGCCGCTTTCTTTAGGTCGCTCAAGTGATAAGTCGTTGCTGCCTTGAGTCATGACTTTGTTAAGTCGTTATGTACTAAGTCGCTATGTTGTATTTATGTTAAGTCGCTATGTTGTATTTCTGATAAGTGTTAGGTCATTCACGACCTTAGTGTTGTATTGTTAGGTCGTTACCGACCTATGTATTGTAATATGTTGTAAAGTGTTTTCGTATGTCGCTCTATACATAAGTCGTAGGTCGTCTGTTTTAGGTCGCCAGTTGTTAGGTCGTTGCCGACCTAAGTGTTGTCCAGAATTGAGTCGTGTTGAGTTGTAACTTCTATAAATAGCGGAGTGTTGGTCATTTGTAAAGGTTGGTTGATTTTGAATAAAAACTTTTGTTTGTTAGCTTTGTGCTTTCATTAAATTGGTAGTTGAGTGTGATCTCCTATCTCCACTTTCGGTTATTCAAGTGCGCTCGAATCAACGATCGTTGAAGCCGATTCGCGGAATCAAGTGCGCTTGATCAACGTCGAAGAATCGTAGATCTTTAAACACGGTATCGTGCGCGATCAACGTGTTTGGGATAGCTAGATTCCGGCATCTTTGGATCAACGGAGTTGGGAATTTGGTATTCTTCAATCCATCGATTGCTACTTTCACAGATTCATCATTTTTGTTATCCGCTGCTGCATCAAAACATAATACTAAAGGCGACATTATTAAACACTATTACATTTCTTTTCTTACATAATCTTTTTTAAGTTAGAAATATTATATTGACTTGATTTTTGATGTACGTACAAAAAAATTACAATTATTCATACCGACATTGAATTGATATTCCTAACATAATCTATAGTCAACATCTGTTTGGTATTCTTTTTTTTGGCAAGGCTAGCCGGTTTTATAGTGGACCGTCCACTTTTATTACGACCGTAATAAAATATTTAATACATGAGTAAGGTAGAAGCACCTTAACTACTAATAAAAAGAAGAAATAAAACACAGGATTGTGACAGAGATGTCAAAGATACTACAAATAACCCGACGACTAGGTTTCCTCATGAGAGGATAAGGCACCATCGTCCACAATCTTCGGCGTAGAAGCCACATGGACATTTCCAACTTTACATGCAAAAGGACGAAAAAGCAATGCAAGACAAGGGTCATAATCTACCGAGTCAGGAGAATAAATGAAAGATCGGTCCCAATCAGCATTTTCTAACATGTCAGCATTCCAGTTCACATGAAGACCATCCTAAGAGAGCACTAGCGAATCACCAGATATGTTGTAGCGGAGGCATCTGAGGTCCAGATGATCATCGGAAAAAAACCTATAAAAAGAATCTTCAACCGGGTTATATCTCATATCAAATTGTAGATCAAACCAACAATGTAACATCCCGCCTTTTGACCGCCCCTAGTCGGTAATTAAACCAACTTGAAACGTTCAAAATGACGGATTGTTATTTAGTTTATAGAGTTTAAACAGAATCAGCCATAGAATCACAGAATAATAATATTTCGCAAAAAAATGAATTTTTTTACAATTATCAGAGTTTATACAATGTATTAAATTTATACAACGGAATATTTCTTTAAGTACAAAATTCCTGAACTAAAGTGAGCGTTTACACCCTCTCTCTAACTTCGCTGCCCGAAAATCTTCAAGCTATAGAATACTCGGTCTGACCCGAGTATTACATTCAAAAGAAAATAATACACAGGTCGGTCTAATTCAAATTCAGTTATTAGTGCATAGAGGCAATAATAATCAAACAATCAAATAGACGACAGTCACAATAATTCACGTCTATCCGATCCTTTTAATAAAGAAATCGGGTAACGGTAAATATAACACTTAATAGTGTTAAACAACAAATCAACAGATTTAAAAATATCAGCAGAGATAAATGAAAAGATTTTTTTAATGAAGACGATTTAGAAAAGAACAGAATTGCCGAACGGCAATTAACAACAAAAATCATCAAATTTAAACCAAATCAAAATACGATTCAAATTATATTGAATTTACAACATAAAACAATTCCAGCAATAGAAAAACATCAATTCTGATTGGTTGCAGTACACGCACACGTGTACGGCCTCGCCAATACGACATACGAAATACGCAACAGATCAATAAATCAAGAACAAAAGAAACATCAATTTAAAATCTGTCAATTCTGTGTGGCTGCAGTACACAAAACCAAGTACCCAAACTAATCACAAACATGTAGCAAGGTAAAACTGGAACACCAAGTTTGACAACAGACATATACAAGTGTATATATATATACAAGTGCAGTCCAGTTCATGCACAGGAGTTCGAGAGTAGCCCAAAATCAAAACATATACAGGCAAAACTGGAACAACAACATGCATAAGCACACTAGTGAATCATGACCAAAGGCCATAGTATCACTCAATTTAAATATAAAGAAAAATGCCCTAATCTTAGTAAAAATAACAAGAGTAGTGGCAACATAGAGTATACCAGAATGAAAGGAATATCATTGCAACATGCACATGGCAGTGTTGCAAACAACATGAACACGTAATAGGTAGTGAACATGTGAAAATCAGGCTACAGGAGCAAACCAGTATCAAATGCCATCAAGTAAACAAGACTCTAGACAGTACAAATCCAATAATACATGCATACACACATACAAATATATGTATGCCTATATATGCAGACTTGAACAATAGGTGACAGATCACGGCCACCATTTAAAACAAATTGAAACAGCAACAAAACTATAATAGTTTGAAACCCAAAGTGATCCACCAAGTTCAAACTAGACAGGAGCTCGAGACCAAGGCCACAAGCTACTCAAATCTAGACAACAACCGAGCTCAATGCAAACAACAAAAGTGCAGTGCAACGCAATAATGCAACATTTTTAATATGTACCAATATGCTATGCAGTGAAGCCAAATCAAACAGAGGAATCAATATGGCAACACAGCGAATACATGAATACACAGTGCAAGCTACAACCTCAAATGAACCAGGTGAAGCAACTCAAACTCCATAAGACCAAGTTGAAATCAATGTCGAACTATTTTCAACAGTTCACAGCAACTATGGCCGAAGTCAAAATATTATTACAAAATCGAAGTCGAAGTTGAACAAGTCATAAGTCGATATCGTGGTGGCCAGTAAAGCCAAAAATCGAAGCAGTGTTAAATTACAACAAAATCAAATGGCCGAGACTGCTCAAATGAAAAATTCAATCGAATGGGTACAACATACAAAAACAAATTCCAACAAACCGTGGATCAACAGTTTTACCAACAAAACAAAGATCGAAGTCAACACTGAGCAAATTTCAAAATCAAAACAAATCCCCATCTAGAATATTTTCACAAAATTAAATTGCAGATATCAGATAACTATTTAAAACCGTGGTCATCAAAGTATCTTTCAAACTAATAGTGAAGGTGATAGCAGATGTAACGACCCAGAATTTTGAACAAATTAAATTGAAAATATTTAATTAATTTTAAATATTTGAACGACGATTTAATTTGAATCCCCGATATAACTTTGAATTTGGCGATTAAATTATAAAATTTAATCTATTGTAAATTGAATAAAAATTTGAATCTTCAATTTTAAGTTGAAGAAAAATATTTCGAAAGCTTTTAAAATTCGTATTGACAATACTGAAGATAACAGAAGCTTCAGAATCGAATTCGGGAGTGAATTGTTCAGTTTTGAAATTTATATCATTCAACTGATATTTAAAAATAGCCGTCCAAGGCGCAGTCTCGGAATTCGACGAAACCAGTCCCATTGGGTCCGTAATATTGAATTATTGTCGGATTTCAAATTTCGTATTTTTTCAGAGTCGTTATGTGTGCACACGATGAGTAAACGCATTGAAGTTTTATCGATATTCAATTTAAATTTGAAATTTAAATTTGTCAACCTCAGTACACTGTCTTCCCTATATTTACGCCTAAATTCTCACCTAGTATCACGAACAAAATCGTGCAAACCATTTCTTCTATCTGTACGTGAATAAATTAAACTAAGCACTCCCTCCTTTCGTTCAAAAACATTATTCTCGTTCCCTACAATCTCGTTCAAAGGAAAAAATAATGGCCGCTCCCTCTCAGCTCGCGAATCATCGCGACTTTAAATTGAATCAGATCGAAGCGCGAGTCGCGCGACATGTTGGAAAGGGCTGAAGCAGTGGTCTCGATTTGGGGTTCTCGAAGACAGGCGTCGCGAGTGTCATTCGCAAGTGGAAGGCGTACGATTGGGGGCGAGGATTTGGGCAAGCTCGATTTCGAGCACGCGATGGAGGCGAAGTGGATCTGGGTGCTGCGCGATTCGAGAGGAAGACAGCGACTCGGCTTTGAGATAGCGTGGAGACGTTCGACTCGAACGAGAGTGAAGCTCGCGAGTGATTTAGGGCAGTTTTGATTAAGGGTTTGGCGTTCGCGACGTGAACGAGGCAGTCGAAGGCGTGGCACTCTCGAGCACGGCAAGAATGATGTTGGCGCGAGGCGAACTGGGTTGGTTGCTCAACGTTGGGCAGTTCGCAAGCTTGGGCAGGCGATGTCGTGGTGGAGGTGGAGTTTGGGATATCGAGCAAAAGCTCGGTGCTTTTGGTTGCCTATTCGAATTGAGGTAGTTGAATTTTATTTCGATTTGAATTTGATTTAACGATATATACATATAGCTTCAAACAGTTTATATAAATATGAAAATGAGAAGTTTTACAGATAAAAATATTTTATACAGATAGGTTTTGAAGGAAATTATACATAACAGGGTAATATAAAAACCATTTCTGTTTCTGTTTTAATATATATGCTGACATAGCATAAAAAAATATATACATATTTTTAAATCCACTAGTATAAGTTTTAAAATAATGAATTTTTGGAGATAAGTTTGTTTAACTAACTTATGTAATTATTTTAGAAATTGGTTTGAAAAATTTAATCATTGGATAATTAAATTACCAAACGAAAATTTAATTGTTCGATTTATATTCGAATATTAATAAATTGTACATTATTTATACAAGGTCAAACCGGGAAAACCAAATCAGGATTAAAGTGAACAGATGGCAAATTAAAAGCTAAGGTGAGATTTTTCTCACTCAAAATATATTTGGTATTGCAGTTATTATTGACTGATTGATTGCTATTGGATGTGATATTAGATATAGTAGGATTTATCTATTATATATATAGCAATATATACATATTGGCATATGTATATATTGGATTGATGATTTCCCGCCTCGTATAGCGGATGAGACCCTATTGCGCCGTTAGTAAGCGGATTATTTTTATAAAAACCCATATACCGCGATATTCCACCTCGAAGTGGAATTGGTATTGTGCTAATGTCTTTGGATGCAGGGAAACAGGTTGGAGGGATCCAACTGGATTCCTCACCAGTATTTATTTATTTACAGATATTGTGATGTATATTCTGTTATCATATGATGCTATATGATGTATGGTTGTCGTGATTGACGAATTGGTGCGTTGCATCATCGGATTCATTTTTGAAATTTAAAAATAACGATGTTGATTTTAAAAGAGAATTTTTAAAGTGATTATTTGAAAATATACACTTTATTTAAATTGTTGAATTGATTTATTTTAAATAAGTAAACGTTAAAACTTTAAAGTAATAAAAGTTAAGATTTTGTGAACTTTAACAAAAAAGTAAATTCTTTTGAAAATAAAGAGTTAAGAAATTTATAAAAGGGTTTTAATTGGAATTTTTGAATTATTAAAAACGATGTATGTAAAAGATGTACAAGATTGATATTTATAACTTTAAAATGTTGGTATTATAAAACGAGTTTTTATAAGCGTTAAAATGAATGTTTAAGAATTTATAAATAAATGAAATTTATAAATTGTGAACTTATAAATGGAAATGATTTTGTAAAATAAAGGAATTATAAGTATTTAACTTATAATATGGATTGTTGGTATAAGATTTGAGTTATGAATCGAATTGTTAATAAAAGGGGATTTATTAAATTGAAGTTGTTACAAAATAGAAATAGAATTATAAACGTTGTTTTGTAAATTCGAAAATCAATCAAATTTGATGAATTGAATATAGAAGGTTATTAAGGGAATTTTATCCACGATTTTGGATAGTGGATAAATTCTTGAAATAAATGTGTAGAAAAGATTGAAACGTGGTTAGTGAAGTATATTCACGATTTTGGACAGTGAATATATTTTTAAGTAAAATGGATATGGTTTTGGGAAAGTGATATTTGAAATGAAGTTAATTGTTTTAAAGATGTTTTCAAATATGTTAAATATCGAAATCATAGATTTCAACATTTATTGTTGAAATAGACGTTTTCGAGAAATATAAGGAAATGATGGACTATAACACTGTTGTTATAGTAAATGATTTTCGAAAGAAAATGTTTTATGTAGTATTGGGATTTATACATCTATCTTAAAATCCGAATCCCTATACTAGTGATTTTGAGTCGTCGTAACGATGTTTTACGTAACATTCGTTTTGACTCAAATAAATGTTGTTATAGTAAATGATTTCCTTAAAGAATGAATTTATACTTAAATTTGATTTAAGTATATCGAATATTTTCAAATGTTGAAAATAAATAGATTTGTGAAATACTTATTTTAAATAAGTATGGAATTGCTTTTCCAATATGAAACGAAGGGTTTGAAACTTTATCTTTTAAAGATAAATTGAAAAGTGAATATTTGAAATTTGTTTTCAAACGGTTAAGTGTGGAAAAGTTTATATATCTAGTGAGATATTTTGGGAAATAAATAATTTGGAAAATTATTTGGAATCTGATGATGTTGCGCATCTTTATTGATAGTTAAATAACCGACTATCAATAATCACCTTGAATGGTATTTGTTGTGAATTGGATGAATTTGAATGCCACACTTATTTTTGAATAATCGCTCACTATTCGGGTTAGCCGGGAAAGGACCATGGGGTCGTATAACCCATTCCGAATATGTGATACGTCGTTATGAATTGCATTCGAAGACCGGTGTTGAAGACCGGATATTTTTGAAAACGGAAGGATTACCGTCAAGTTACTCTACATCGGCTGATCTCCGATTTAGAGGTTTTATCACCCTTTAGTGACGGGAAGTCCGGACGTGATTAGAAATTTATCCGGATATGCAAGGGCTTCGTGAGAAGTGCCTTCGGTTCTGTTCGATCCCGGAACAGACTTGTATGGATTGTGTGTCTGACGTTACAATTTGAGATATAAAGCTGATTCCTTTCAAATACATTTCTGTTGGTGGCGGAGAATTTATTCTCTTATCTTAACACCCTTCTCTGAGACGTACGAGCTCAGAGGTTGTGTAGTTGAAATTTATCAGCGATATACTCCCAATTTGGTAACGTGGCATACTGAGTGTTGCTGTGAAATGATCAGTGTTTGATCATTTGCGATATGATCATTTGTTTGATCTTATATCTTTGTGATCATAGTTTGATCATTTTGTTTGACCCGAAGCATGGCTTTGTAGAAAGCGTAGCTTTGTGGACGAGACTTCGTCGAGCCTCACACCCCAGAAATGGTCAAAACAGGAAGGATGCGGCAAGGTTCTAGGGAGTAGCGCCCCTTAGTGTATGTCATTCCTTCTGGATAAAGGTGGTATCATGGTATGGAGCCCAGATACTTAACCTATGTGGTTGCTGCATTTATATTATGTGGTGTTGCGAATCGGGGATCCTCGGGAAGATCGGTGACGATCGGGGGATGGCATACGCGTGTCAGTAGTTACCTATTTTTGCAGAGGTAACCCGGCCTTGTGTTGGCAGAGATCCGGTTAGGTTCTCGGGACGTCATTCCAGAGGCGTTCCTTCGTGGAATAGGAAGTTCCTTAGCCTGACCATTTGTTGGAAATCCAAAGAAACAATACGAGCCTTGTACGGTTTTAGTTGTAGAACCTATCATTCACTTATGGTGGCACCCCACTGTTTGGATGGTAGCTATAGTAGGCATAGTTCGAAATGTCTATGCTGGCTAAGATTTATATTATACTTTTGAAATGTTTTCTACACTATGCACTAATAATAATATCAAAAGTGATTTGATTTTGCGTAGTAAGCATCTTTGACTATCATAAGAAGAAATCTCCTCCAATTCTGCGTTTGCATTGTGTGTGTGGCGGGAGGTCTTATGGTAGTTTCATTTTCCAAAAGCATTGCGAATTTGTTTTATTTTCTTTGTGAAAAATAACTGTTTTACGATCTCACACCAGTCACCATGACTGACTCGGAGTTTATTGTTTCCCTTCTAAACTCTGGGTGCCCACAAATTTTCCACACGGGCAGTCTAGAGTTAGGTTATCAGGATATTCTGGAGTTTTGAAGATAAGCTGGATGACGAGACATAGTATTTGTATCTAATAATATTTATTCCGCTGTGTTCCGTATGAGGACAAGTTTATATAACTGTCCATTTCTGTATATTGACTCTGATTGATGTATGTATAAACTGATATAGTTCTTTGTTTTAAAAGACTAGTGTTTATCTATTATATATTGTCCCGCTGCGATATGTGAGATTCTGTTATTGTTTTTTGTTTCTATTGTTGTTCTGTTGTTCTTCTCTTCTTCTTCTACTCTTTTCTTCTTCTTCTACTTTTTTCTTCTTTTTAAAACCATAACTTTTCGGGTTTCCGGCATTCGATGGCTCGGCAGTCGATAAAGTGAGTATCGATGTTGAATTTTCGAAAGTCGAAAACTTCGGGATGTTACATTTGGTATCAGAGCATATGGTTAAGCGACAACCCTGCTCTGTTGGGTGTTACTCATTAGAGATAGAGTCAGTAGTACTCTAGAATGAGTTGAGTGTAATAATAGATATGAGCGCGTATTTGTTAGTGAATATAAAAAAATTGTTTTATATTGTGATGATTGATTTGTTGAGTGGTATATGGATTCTGGTCAATACGAGTAATTAACGATCATTGATAGGGATCTCTAAACACTTGAATAGAACAATTCGGCACAGTATTGTTTTTGAATAGGGTGAATGAGATAATTTTGCCCAAAACTATTTTTGTATATAAAAGAAATGATTTTCTGTAATATATGGTTGCATGGTTGTTAGGAAAGTGACAATATTGAAATGTTATCATTATTATATGAAATTAAATAAGAAATTGAAATCATAACTCCAAAATTTAAGAAATAAATTCACATACAAATGAAATTAAAGAATGTAAATTATAAATGTGATTTGTAATTTAAAACGGGATTCCAGAGAAGTTTTTGGAAATGTTTTGAAAAGAATTTGAAAATTTTGGAGATTTGGAAAGTTTAAATCTTATTGATTTGAAAATGAATTTCAAAGGTTTTGGAAAGTATTTTGAAGAGAATGAAAAGCTCTAAACTCTTTTCGGTCGCTGGAAAATAGCTTCGGTAATGACTGCAGCATCACCGATGTTCATTTTCGGGTTTCCAAAAGAGAAATTGCTGCCAAATTGTTTTAAATGGAAGTTGTTTGAAAAATTTGGATTTGGTTTTAGAAATTCAAAGGATAAATTGAATTGATTTCAAAATGGTTTTTGAAAGGGTGAAAAGACTTTGGAATACTATATAAAAATCCTATGGAATATTATTAAGTTGATAACTTATACAATTTGGATTTTGATAGAATAAATTTAACTTAAAGGATGGAGTTAAATTAATGTAAGTACAAGGGAATCAGTTTAATGAAAGTAAATTGAATGTTGAAAAATTCATTTCAAATTTGTCAAGTAAAGTATTGAAATAAAATTAGTAACGGAAACTAATTGAAGAAATGACAAATTAATATGGTTTGAGATGAATTAAAATTCATATGAAATTTGAAATCCAGTTTAATATGAGTGGTTATAAACCATAATAGTGAATAGAAAATAAATTTAATGTGTATATGGAATATTTACATTGAACTTAAGAAATGAAGTGTGAAATTCTTAAGTAAAATTTGATGATTGAACAAAAGAATAAAACTGGAGTTAAAACTGAATATTGAAAACAAATTTGAATTGTGTGAAATAAAATGAAGTTTTAAGATTAGTTTGAAGTGAATTAAAGATAATTGATAAATTCAATATTCAGAAGTTAAATAGAATCCAAATTGAATTGAAATTGTGAAATAGAATTCAAATGAAAATTTGAAATGCAAGATTGAACGAAATTGAATATGTAACTTTAATAGTGAAGTAAAAATGTATAAGTAGTTTATATTGAAAATTTTGTAATAGAATTTGCAAAATGATTTGAATGTGTAACTAGATATTATGGCTAGTAGGACATACAGGTGTTATAAAAGGAATTGGAATTTTGATTTCGAAGATAATTTGAATTGCTCGAAAAAGGTATGTGTTTAAATTTGAATATGAGATTTGATGATTTCTTGTCTAGCCGCTTGGCTTTTTCTTTTTCTTTTTGAAATCTGAGAGTCCGTAGGGACGTTTTGTAGTTGTACCATATTAGCCGCGCAAAGGAGACGCTGGCGAAATTTTTCGGAAATTTAGGGCGTTAGAAAATTTTTGAGAAATTTTGAAAGTTTAAAATTTGAATTTAAACTCGAATTTTAATTTTGAAGTAAACAATGTTGTTTGGAACTTATAATTGAAGTTGGAAACGAGTTGAATGATAACGAATCTTTAGTAGAAGATTTGTTTTGATAAATTGATAAAACTATTGGACTATGAAAAATAGTAGGCGAATTAAGGATTTTTTTTCCTAACTTGTAATTTCGAGGACGAAATTCTTTTAAGGGGGGAAGTCTGTAACGACCCAGAATTTTGAACAAATTAAATTGAAAATATTTAATTAATTTTAAATATTTGAACGACGATTTAATTTGAATCCCCGATATAACTTTGAATTTGGCGATTAAATTATAAAATTTAATCTATTGTAAATTGAATAAAAATTTGAATCTTCAATTTTAAGTTGAAGAAAAATATTTCGAAAGCTTTTAAAATTCGTATTGACAATACTGAAGATAACATAAGCTTCAGAATCGAATTTGGGAGTGAATTGTTCAGTTTTGAAATTTATATCATTCAACTGATATTTAAAAATAGCCGTCCGAGGCGCAGTCTCGGAATTCGACGAAACCAGTCCCATTGGGTCCGTAATATTGAATTATTGTCGGATTTCAAATTTCGTATTTTTTCAGAGTCGTTATGTGTGCACACGATGAGTAAACGCATTGAAGTTTTATCGATATTCAATTTAAATTTGAAATTTAAATTTGTCAACCTCGGTACACTGTCTTCCCTATATTTACGCCTAAATTCTCGCCTAGTATCACGAACAAAATCGTGCAAACCATTTCTTCTATCTGTACGCGAATAAATTAAACTAAGCTCTCCCTCCTTTCGTTCAAAAACATTATTCTCGTTCCCTACAATCTCGTTCAAAGGAAAAAATAATGGCCGCTCCCTCTCAGCTCGCGAATCATCGCAACTTTAAATTGAATCAGATCGAAGCGCGAGTCGCGCGACATGTTGGCAAGGGCTGAAGCAGTGGTCTCGATTTGGGGTTCTCGAAGACAGGCGTCGCGAGTGTCATTCGCAACTGGAAGGCGTACGATTGGGGGCGAGGATTTGGGCAAGCTCGATTTCGAGCACGCGATGGAGGCGAAGTGGATCTGGGTGCCGTGCGATTCGAGAGGAAGACAGCGACTCGGCTTTGAGATAGCATGGAGACGTTCGACTCGAACGAGACTGAAGCTCGCGAGTGATTTAGGGCAGTTTTGATTAAGGGTTTGGCGTTCGCGACGTGAACGAGGCAGTCGAAGGCGTGGCACTCTCGAGCACGGCAAGAATGATGTTGGCGCAAGGCGAACTGGGTTGGTTGCTCAACGTTGGGCAGTTCGCAAGCTTGGGCAGGCGATGTCGTGGTGGAGGCGGAGTTTGGGATATCGAGCAAAAGCTCGGTGCTTTTGGTTGCCTATTCGAATTGAGGTAGTTGAATTTTATTTCGATTTGAATTTGATTTAACGATATATACATATAGCTTCAAACAGTTTATATAAATATGAAAATGAGAAGTTTTACAGATAAAAATATTTTATATAGATAGGTTTTGAAGGAAATTATACATAACAGGGTAATATAAAAACCATTTATGTTTCTGTTTTAATATATATGCTGACATAGCATAAAAAAATATATACATATTTTTAAATCCACTAGTATAAGTTTTAAAATAATGAATTTTTGGAGATAAGTTTGTTTAACTAACTTATGTAATTATTTTAGAAATTGGTTTGAAAAATTTAATCATTGGATAATTAAATTACCAAACGAAAATTTAATTGTTCGATTTATATTCGAATATTAATAAATTGTACATTATTTATACAAGGTCAAACCGGGAAAACCAAATCAGGATTAAAGTGAACAGATGGCAAATTAAAAGCTAAGGTGAGATTTTTCTCACTCAAAATATATTTGGTATTGCAGTTATTATTGACTGATTGATTGCTATTGGATGTGATATTAGATATAGTAGGATATATCTATTATATATATAGCAATATATACATATTGGCATATGTATATATTGGATTGATGATTTCCCGCCTCGTATAGCGGATGAGACCCTATTGCGCCGTTAGTAAGCGGATTATTTTTATAAAAACCCATATACCGCGATATTCCACCTCGAAGTGGAATTGGTATTGTGCTAATGTCTTTGGATGCAGGGAAACAGGTTGGAGGGATCCAACTGGATTCCTCACCAGTATTTATTTATTTACAGATATTGTGATGTATATTCTGTTATCATATGATGCTATATGATGTATGGTTGTCGTGATTGACGAATTGGTGCGTTGCATCATCGGATTCATTTTTGAAATTTAATAATAACGATGTTGATTTTAAAAGAGAATTTTTAAAGTGATTATTTGAAAATATACGCTTTATTTAAATTGTTGAATTGATTTATTTTAAATAAGTAAACGTTAAAACTTTAAAGTAATAAAAGTTAAGATTTTGTGAACTTTAACAAAAAAGTAAATTCTTTTGAAAATAAAGAGTTAAGAAATTTATAAAAGGGTTTTAATTGGAATTTTTGAATTATTAAAAACGATGTATGTAAAAGATGTACAAGATTGATATTTATAACTTTAAAATGTTGGTATTATAAAACGAGTTTTTATAAGCGTTAAAATGAATGTTTAAGAATTTATAAATAAATGAAATTTATAAATTGTGAACTTATAAATGGAAATGATTTTGTAAAATAAAGGAATTATAAGTATTTAACTTATAATATGGATTGTTGGTATAAGATTTGAGTTATGAATCGAATTGTTAATAAAAGGGGATTTATTAAATTGAAGTTGTTACAAAATAGAAATAGAATTATAAACGTTGTTTTATAAATTCGAAAATCAATCAAATTTGATGAATTGAATATAGAAGGTTATTAAGGGAATTTTATCCACGATTTTGGATAGTGGATAAATTCTTGAAATAAATGTGTAGAAAAGATTGAAATGTGGTTAGTGAAGTATATTCACGATTTTGGACAGTGAATATATTTTTAAGTAAAATGGATATGGTTTTGGGAAAGTGATATTTGAAATGAAGTTAATTGTTTTAAAGATGTTTTCAAATATGTTAAATATCGAAATCATAGATTTCAACATTTATTGTTGAAATAGACGTTTTCAAGAAATATAAGGAAATGATGGACTATAACACTGTTGTTATAGTAAATGATTTTCGAAAGAAAATGTTTTATGTAGTATTGGGATTTATACATCTATCTTAAAATCCGAATCCCTATACTAGTGATTTTGAGTCGTCGTAACGATGTTTTACGTAACATTCGTTTTGACTCAAATAAATGTTGTTATAGTAAATGATTTCCTTAAAGAATGAATTTATACTTAAATTTGATTTAAGTATATCGAATATTTTCAAATGTTGAAAATAAATAGATTTGTGAAATACTTATTTTAAATAAGTATGGAATTGCTTTTCCAATATGAAACGAAGGGTTTGAAACTTTATCTTTTAAAGATAAATTGAAAAGTGAATATTTGAAATTTGTTTTCAAACGGTTAAGTGTGGAAAAGTTTATATATCTAGTGAGATATTTTGGGAAATAAATAATTTGGAAAATTATTTGGAATCTGATGATGTTGCGCATCTTTATTGATAGTTAAATAACCGACTATCAATAATCACCTTGAATGGTATTTGTTGTGAATTGGATGAATTTGAATGCCACACTTATTTTTGAATAATCGCTCACTATTCGGGTTAGCCGGGAAAGGACCATGGGGTCGTATAACCCATTCCGAATATGTGATACGTCGTTATGAATTGCATTCGAAGACCGGTGTTGAAGACCGGATATTTTTGAAAATGGAAGGATTACCGTCGAGTTACTCTACATCGGCTGATCTCCGATTTAGAGGTTTTATCACCCTTTATTGACGGGAAGTCCGGATGTGATTAGAAATTTATCCGGATATGCAAGGGCTTCGTGAGAAGTGCCTTCGGTTCTGTTCGATCCCGGAACAGACTTGTATGGATTGTGTGTCTGACATTACAATTTGAGATATAAAGCTGATTCCTTTCAAATACATTTCTGTTGGTGGCGGAGAATTTATTCTCTTAGCTTAACACCCTTCTCTGAGACGTACGAGCTCAGAGGTTGTGTAGTTGAAATTTATCAGCGATATACTCCCAATTTGGTAACGTGGCATACTGAGTGTTGCTGTGAAATGATCAGTGTTTGATCATTTGCGATATGATCATTTGTTTGATCTTATATCTTTGTGATCATAGGTTGATCATTTTGTTTGACCCGAAGCATGGCTTTGTAGAAAGCGTAGCTTTGTGGACGAGACTTCGTCGAGCCTCACACCTCGGAAATAATCAAAACAGGAAGGATGCGGCAAGGTTCTAGGGAGTAGCGCCCCTTAGTGTATGTCATTCCTTCTGGATAAAGGTGGTATCATGGTATGGAGCCCAGATACTTAACCTATGTGGTTGCTTCATTTATATTATGTGGTGTTGCAAATCGGGGATCCTCGGGAAGATCGGTGACGATCGGGGGATGGCATACGCGTGTCAGTAGTTACCTATTTTTGCAGAGGTAACCCGGCCTTGTGTTGGCAGAGATCCGGTTAGGTTCTCGGGACGTCATTCCAGAGGCGTTCCTTCGTGGAATAGGAAGTTCCTTAGCCTGACCATTTGTTGGAAATCCAAAGAAACAATACGAGCCTTGTACGGTTTTAGTTGTAGAACCTATCATTCACTTATGGTGGCGCCCCACTGTTTGGATGGTAGCTATAGTAGGCATAGTTCGAAATGTCTATGCTGGCTAAGATTTATATTATACTTTTGAAATGTTTTCTACACTATGCACTAATAATAATATCAAAAGTGATTTGATTTTGCGTAGTAAGCATCTTTGACTATCATAAGAAGAAATCTCCTCCAATTCTGCGTTTGCATTGTGTGTGTGGCGGGAGGTCTTATGTTAGTTTCATTTTCCAAAAGCATTGCGAATTTGTTTTATTTTCTTTGTGAAAAATAACTGTTTTACGATCTCACACCAGTCACCATGACTTACTCGGAGTTTATTGTTTCCCTTCTAAACTCTGGGTGCCCACAAATTTTCCACACGGGCAGTCTAGAGTTAGGTTATCAGGATATTCTGGATATTCTGGAGTTTTGAAGATAAGCTGGATGACGAGACGTAGTATTTGTATCTAATAATATTTATTCCGCTGTGTTCCGTATGAGGACAAGTTTATATAACTGTCCATTTCTGTATATTGACTCTGATTGATGTATGTATAAACTGATATAGTTCTTTGTTTTAAAAGACTAGTGTTTATCTATTATATATTGTTCCGCTGCGATATGTGAGATTCTGTTATTGTTTTCTGTTTCTATTGTTGTTCTGTTGTTCTTCTCTTCTTCTTCTACTCTTTTCTTCTTCTTCTACTTTTTTCTTCTTTTTAAAACCATAACTTTTCGGGTTTTCGGCATTCGATGGCTCGGCAGTCGATAAAGTGAGTATCGATGTCGAATTTTCGAAAGTCGAAAACTTCGGGATGTTACAGCAGAGTATCAATTTATACAAAATTTATGAAGACAGAGAAAATCATGGAACTCTAGTAAATCATCACAAATTCAAAGCCGACGATTTTAAACCAAGTCGACCGAGAAATATCAAAAATATTCGCATATGAATTTGTCAAGGAAAAATCGCAAGCATCCAAGCATAAATGATCGGCAGAGATAAATTCAATTATGTGTTGTACGAACAAAAATTTAAGGGTTTTGAAATCCATAGATATATATAAATATACCCAAAATCAAAATGAAATCAACTTCGAAACAAAGTCGAATGCCAAGATAAATTTAAATCAGTTACTCTAGCAACAAAAATCCCAAATTTGAACTAGCTAGGAATCACTAGAAGCTCGAATTAGATGTGAGTAAATAATATTACTCACCTTCGCTTGAAACAGTCGCGAGCAAGACGAAGGAAGCGTCGATCATAGCCGGCGTCCTCGATTTCATGAAGCCCTAGCTATTTGTAGACGAGCGAACGAAAAGGAACGGCCGCCATTTTTTTCCGTTTCAAAGGAGTTAAATTTTTTTTTTCGAAAAGAGGAGAGGGGTTTCGTATTTTAGAGAGAAGGGGGTAGGGACGAGTACGTGGTTTTGCCAAGAAAAATCGTGCCTGCCTTACTTCTGATGTCGGCACAACTTAAATTCTAAATTTAAATTGAATTTGATTAAACTTCTACGCGTTTATACGTCGTATGTTCACACAACAACTCCGATAAGTACGAAATTTTAAACCCGGTAATAATTCAATATTCCGGATCCAATGGAACTGGTTTCGTCGAATTCCGAGACTGTGCATCGGAAGGCTATTTTCAAATATCGATTCAAACGATACAATTTCAAAACCGAACAAACTCACTTTCAAATTCAATTCTGAAGCTTTTATTATTTTCAGTATTATCAATGTGAATTTTCTAAACCTTTAAATTATTTTAAATCGGCTTTATACTGAAGATTCAAATTTTTATTCAACCTTCAATAGATTAAATTTTAAAATTTAATCGTCAGATTCATTCTGATAATTTGAAATTTAAGTCAAACCATCATTCAAATATCTAAAATAAATTAAATATTTTCAATTTAAATTGTTCAAAATTCAGGGTCGTTACAATCTTCCCCCCTTAAAAGAATTTCGTCCCGAAATTATATGTTAGGAAAAATGATTGTTAAAATTCCTCCGATACTTATACCCTACACAATTTTACTAAGCTCGAAACTTATTACAAATAAATAAATATAGTATTCATTCCATTTGTTTTATCTCACTAGATTTGTTCATTGATTTCTATAATTAAGACACAAAAGTCTTTTACCAAATTTTTCTACTTACAAAACTCAGATTTAAACTTGGAATTCTTTTCATGTTAGAGATTTGCATATTATATCTTTTCCAAAGCTGTGGACTTTCAAGACATTTTAAAGATCTTCTTCCTTAGTTTATTAGGTTGGAATTATGTAATTTTTTATTTCAAGCCATTTACTTGCTATTTAAAGTTTGAAAATACTTGCTAACTCGAAGTCTAACAAGTCTATCGTCGTTCTCACAGACATTAGGCATACGTTGGCCAGGCGTAGGACTAAAATTCTCCAAGTACTAAATATACTTATTTCAACTGCCGGTGAAAATACTTAAACATTCTTTTTAAAAATGGATATGGAAAGCACATTCCCCCATGGATCACAGTTACTCGGCGGTTACGCTACTATCCCAGTAGAATCGCTTGTAATCTGTAGATTTCACATCTCTTGAATTTCTCCATGGTTGTTGCCATAGATCGTAGTTCACACGGCGGTTACGCCACTATCCCAGTGGAATCGCTTGTAATCGTAGGCATCTCGCCCCTCAAATTTCGCTATGGAATTTAGATCGCAGTTTACACGGCGGTTGCGCCACTATCCCAGTGGAATCGCTTGTAACTGTAGGTATCACACCTCTCGAATTACGCTAACCTTCATCATGATCAATCAATCATGATCTCATCAACATGATCCCATTACGAGGGATTTCAACTCAAATAGTCACTCCGACTAATGGAAATTCTACGTAGCTACGAATTTCAAATGGACACTCATACCGAGTTCCAACACCTTCACAAATTTTAATTGGAAGGTACTTTTCCATATCCTCGGTTTAGGAAACATAATGTCATATATATGTAGTACTTCATTTCACATTTCGTACATATCATACCTATGTAAACTTACATAAGATTTCCATAACAATTACTTTCCAAACTGATGGTTTTCAAATTTACTACATTCTCATATATAAGTTCCGAAAACCTACATATTCCATACTCATAACAAATAGAGGATTCCTGAATTTTTCATCTCGTTACTGATTTAAAATTTTCCTCTAAGTTGATTTAAAAATTTAAGGTTATCTCAAACCCAATTCATATTCATAATTCAATTTATTATCGACTTCACATTCGATTTGGATTACACATTACCTTGTCAATTCCAAACACATAATTGATGTCTACCGATATATAACCTCTAAGCTCGTACGTCTCAGAGAAGGGTGTATATAGCTAAGAGAATAAATTCTCCGCCACCAAACAGATATATATTAATAGAGATCAATTGCTATGTCATCAATTCACAATGTTAGACATACAATCCAAATCGACCATCCGAAATTCAAAACTCAACTTATATTGTTTTCGGTGTCGAAGTTAAACTCAATTTAACTCAAGATTCAATCTTTTGAAAAATTTCAAGTTGAACTAATTGTTCAAATTTCTCATTTAACGTTTTCAACTTCGACTTAATTCATAGTTTGAATTCTGCATACTTTTCACAATATTGGTTTTAAACCAACTTCAAACTTTCTAATATTAAGTTTTTCACTTAACTTAATTCTCTACAAGTCCAAATTTAAATTTATCACCGAATCTATTAAATTTATTATGGATTATCATGTTGACAAACTTCAAATTTGAAATTCTAAATCCCATTTGAACCTTGCATTTGCTTTCTATTTCCAAAATAATCAACTAGTTCTTTAGTAAATCATTCATTGAATTGATTTTCAATTTAATCACATTTGATTCATTTACATTGGATTTTACTAACATTCATTCATATTCAATTAGTTTACTTTCACTAATTTATATTCAAGTTAGTTTGCTTTCAATTCAAATCAAATTTGATTCTATTTAGATTTACTTATCTTTCAATTTGAATTCAATTACTTAGCTTCCAATTTCCATTAATTCAATTTCATTAACACTTAATGAATTTCTATACAGTCAACTAGCAACCATCTAACAACCAGTGCACATTCAGCATAACCAAATTTATTTACTTTGCTTACATTCAATTTGGTTTAACACATTTAATTTCAATTGGTTTATATTCTAATTCAGATTGAATTCTAATATTCACTATATTCACAACTTCTTAACTTAAGTTTTATTCAACTCTTAACAACAACATTTCTAATCCATGTTTATTCACTAATTCACTTTTACAATTAAAGTTGAATTTCCTTTATATAACTCAAATTCATATTCATTACTTCACTTTATTAATTCATTTTGATATCAAATTCAACCTCATTCAACATTACTTAAGCTATGTTTCATTTTATCTTCACTTGCATTTATTTTCACTATACAACTTAAGTTCGCCTCTAATTTATTTGAAATTCTATTTTATTTAACTTAACTTAGATTTCATTTCTAAAGTCATTTTATTTAACTTTTACTAAAGTCAAATTCATATCACTATTCAAAATTCAGATTTTGTTTTACTTAACAAAACTGTTTAACCATTTTAACAATTAGTTTTACTTAAATTTTCTCATTTTATAAGTTATACAACTTATTAATTTAAACTTCCCAATTCATATTATATAATCGCTTATCTTTTAAGTTTAAATTTCCATTTCAATAATTTATCTAATCTAGTTCAATTTATTTAACTTTCCTTTAGTTAACTTTCAAATAGTATATTTATTAATGCTAACTCAATTCAATTAAACTTTTCTTAAGTTAAAAATCTTTATTTCATATTCAATTTTATTTATCAAAACAAAATTTCAATTTTTTTTTTATTTTTTTTCTTTTATACCTATTGATGTTTCTAATAGGTCTCATTAATCGTGATTCCCGTCATATTACTTTAGATTTTTAACAAATCTTCTTCCGTCATTATCTTTTGTTCTTGAATTGGACATATTCAAAATATTTGATTTAAATCAATTCATTAATTCTCTTAACTTATATTCTATTTTCCTTAAATCTCAACAACTCAATAATGGTTTTTCGAATTAAATCGGGACTCAAATCTAAGGAGACCTTATCAAAGAGAAACTATCATAAACCTAAATTTAGAGACGAGAATTTCCGAAAAGGATTTGAATTTTCAAAATACTTTTTCTTTAGAGTGATTCTAGTAACTATTCATATTAAACACCATAAACTAAGCTTTGTATAAACCAAAGCTCTGTTACCACTTTGTAACATCCCGCCTTTTGACCGCCCCTAGTCGGTAATTAAACCAACTTGAAACGTTCAAAATGACGGATTGTTATTTAGTTTATAGAGTTTAAACAGAATCAGCCACAGAATCATAGAATAATAATATTTCTCAAAAAAATGAATTTTATTACAATTATCAGAGTTTATACAATGTATTAAATTTATACAACGGAATATTTCTTTAAGTACAAAATTCCTGAACTAAAGTGAGCGTTAACCCCCTCTCTCTAACTTCGCTGCCCGAAAATCTTCAAGCTGTAGAATACTCGGTCTGACCCGAGTATCACATTCAAAAGAAAATAATACACAGGTCAGTCTAATTCAAATTCAGTTATTAGTGCATAGAGGCAATAATAATCAAATAATCAAATAGACGACAGTCATAATAATTCCCGTCTATCCGATCCTTTTAATAAAGAAATCGGGTAACGATAACTATAACACTTAATGGTGTTAAACAACAAATTAACAGATTTAAAAATATCAGCAGAGATAAATGAAAAGATTTTTTAATGAAGACGATTTAGAAAAGAACAGAATTGCCGAACGGCAATTAACAACAAAAATCATCAAATTTAAACCAAATCAAAATACGATTCAAAATATATTGAATTTGCAACATAAAACAATTCCAGCAATAGAAAAACATCAATTCTGATTGGCTGCAGTACACGCACGCGTGTACGGCCTCGCCAATACGACATACGAAATACGCAACAGATCAATAAATAAAGAACAAAAGAAATATCAATTTAAAATCTGTCAATTTTGTGTGGCTGTAGTACACAAAACCAAGTACCCAAACTAATCACAAACATGTAGCAAGGTAAAACTGGAACACCAGGTTTGACAACAGACATATACAAGTGTGTATATATATATACAAGTGTAGTCCAGTTCATGCACAGGAGCTCGAGAGCAGCCCAAAATCAAAACATATACAGGCAAAACTGGAACAACAGCATGCATAAGCACACTAGTGAATCATGACCAAAGGCCATAGTATCACTCAATTTAAATATAAAGAAAAATACCCTAATCTTAGTAAAAATAACAAGAGTAGTGGCAACATAGAGTATACCAGAATGAAAGGAATATCATTGCAACATGCACAGGGTAATAGGCAGTGAACATGTGAAAATCAGGCTACAGGAGCAAACCAGTATCAAATGCCATCAAGTAAACAAGACTCTAGACAGTACAAATCCAATAATACATGCATACACACATACAAATATATGTATGCCTATATATGCAGACTTGAACAATAGGTGACAGATCACGGCCACCATTTAAAACAAATTGAAACAGCAACAAAACTATAATAGTTTGAAACCCAAAGTGATCCACTAAGTTCAAACTAGACAGGAGCTCGAGACCAAGGCCACAAGCTACTCAAATCCAGACAACAACCGAGCTCAATGCAAACAACAAAAGTGCAGTGCAACGCAATAATGCAACATTTTTAATATGTACCAATATGCTATGCAGTGAAGCCAAATCAAACAGAGGAATCAATATGGCAACACAGCGAATACATGAATACACAGTGCAAGCTACAACCTCAAATGAACCAGGCGAAGCAACTCAAACTCCATAAGACCAAGTCGAAATCAATGTCGAACTATTTTCAACAGTTCACAGCAACTATGGTCGAAGTCAAAATATTATTACAAAATCGAAGTCGAAGTTGAACAAGTCATAAGTCGATATCGTGGTGGCTAGCAAAGCCAAAAATCGAAGCAGTGTTAAATTACAACAAAATCAAATGGCCGAGACTGCTCAAATGAAAAATTCAATCGAATGGGTACAACATACAAAAACAAATTCCAACAAACCGTGGATCAACAGTTTTACCAACAAAACAAAGATCGAAGTCAACACTGAGAAAATTTCAAAATCAAAACAAATCCCCATCTAGAATATTTTCACAAAATTAAATTGCAGATATCAGATAACTATTCAAAATCGTGGTCATCAAAGTATCTTTCAAACTAACAATGAAGGTGATAGCAGAGTATCAATTTATACAAAATTTATCAAGACAGAGAAAATCACGGAACCCTAGTAAATCTTCACAAATTCAAAGCCGACGATTTTAAACCAAGTCGACCGAGAAATATCAAAAATATTCGCATATGAATTTGTCTAGGAAAAATCGCAAGCATCCAAGCATAAACGATCGGCATAGATAAATTCAATTATGTGTTGTACGAACAAAAATTTAAGGGTTTTGAAATCCATAGATATATATAAATATACCCAAAATCAAAACGAAATCAACTTCGAAACAAAGTCGAATGCCAAGATAAATTTAAATCAGTTACTCTAGCAACAAAAATCCCAAATATGAACAAGCTAGGAATCACTAGAAGCTCGAATTAGATGCGAGTAAATAATATTACCCACCTTCGCTTGAAACAGTCGCGAGCAAGACGAAGGAAGCGTCGATCATAGCCGGCGTCCTCGATTTCACGAAGCCCTAGCTATTTGGAGACGAGCGAACGAAAAGGAACGACCGCCATTTTTTTTCTTTTTTTTTCGTTTCAGAGGAGTTAAATTTTTTTTTTTTGAAAAGAGGAGAGGGGTTTCGTATTTTAGAGAGAAGGGGGTAGGGACGAGTACGTGGTTTTGCAGAGAAAAATCGTGCCTGCCTTACTTCTGATGTCGGCACAAATTAAATTCTAAATTTAAATTGAATTTGATTAAACTTCTAAGCGTTTATACGTCGTATGTTCACACAACAACTCCGATAAGTACGAAATTTGAAACCCGGTAATAATTAGATATTCCGGATCCAATGGAACTGGTTTCGTCGAATTCCGAGACTGTGCCTCGGAAGGCTATTTTCAAATATCGATTCAAACGATACAATTTCAAAACTGAACAAAATCACTTTCAAATTCAATTCTGAAGCTTCTATTATTTTCAGTATTATCAATGTGAATTTTCCAAACCTTTAAATTATTTTAAATCGGCTTTATACTGAAGATTCAAATTTTTATTCAACCTTCAATAGATTAAATTTTAAAATTTAATCGTCAGATTCATTCTGATAATTTGAAATTCAAGTCAAACCATCATTCAAATATCTAAAATAAATTAAATATTTTCAATTTAAATTGTTCAAATTCAGGGTCGTTACAAACAACTTTCTAACTCGGCCCAGACTATAGGGAAACGAGTCGGCATAGGATCAAGAACGGCTAAGGGAAGAGCTGTAACAACAAACGAAACTACACAATCAAGGCTAGAAGTGGAGGCAGACCAAGCATCAGATTACGGAGGTGGAACCTCCACAGGAAGGTCAAATAGAGAGGTAGAGGTAGGAGCCTTGGGAACCCATTCCCTAAGAGGGGATGAGGCAGAGGAATTTTGGGAGCTACTGCGGAGACAACAGAATGCTTGCAAGAGGCGGCAAGGTGGTCAAATGAGTGACAAGAAGAACATATGTCAGGCACCCAACCATAACGAACATGGACTACCTCAACATGCCCAACCGCAAGCTGAACAAGAATAGAGGAAGGGAGGGGCTTATCTGGGGCTATTTCTATTAATGCCTTTGCATACACCAATTTCTCTCATGCAACTATATTAGAATCAAAGCATTTCAATTTGCCTACTTTGCACGCTAGCCAATTCATTCCAAGAAACCACTGTAAAACAGAAGGAATATGTGAAAAGAAAACCCAAACAGGAATAGAAAGAACCTGTTCATGAGCACTAGCTATTGTTGGAGTTCGTGGAGTAACAATAAAAGGTTTTCCATCAAAAAAGGTAGGCTCAGCCTCAAGAATACGACTGCGTTCCTTGTTGGAGAGTAAACTTAAGATAATACATGGAGTCCACCACCGTTACACACAAATCACCACGTAGCTTCCAAGACCTACAGCAGACTTTCGCCGCATCATGGAGGAGGTGATTAGGACCCAAAAAGAATCCAACCAAAAATCCCGACCAATAGTCCATACCAGCTTGCATTACGCTAGAAGGCGGAATCATAATGCCATTCTCTTCCAAGATTTCAAAATCAATAGGGTTGTAGTTACCCGCATTACGGGGCAGGGAAGAGAAAAGGGACGTCCATGGTTTAGCACATGTTGGGGCAGGGATAGCAGTTTGCACAAATTCCACAGATGGGGGCTTATTTACAGCAGCACTTAAAATCCCATCAGAGACCATATCAGGGACCAAAACATTATCTTCCACTACATTATTAATGTTGGCGATATCGCAAACACCCGCAGTGCATAACCCATTTCCAGTACAAATTGCCTTAGTGGAAGCACCGTTACCTATAGACAAACCCCCAAAATCGCAGACCTTGGCAGAAGGTAAGATCTCGGTCGACGACCCATCTGACATTCGCAGACCAACAGAAACTGCCGCAACATTAGGGAGTAACAACAAGGAGACTGACTTATTGTCCCCAATGGCAACACAAGAACACCAAACGTAGAATGAGAAGGTAAGGATGACTTGGAGGCGCACAAAGGTAGGAAATCGGAATCAGAGAGGCGAAGAGTCATAGCTCGCTGGAGGTTAAATACGCGCCCAGATCTGGTGCAGGAAGAGGAGTCGAGGGTTGGGGATTCAAAGGAGGTTGCAGGCATAGGGGACAGAGGCGGCGGCGGGAAAGGAGGGGAGGCAAAAGCGGGCCTTTGTTTGGTATTCTAAATACAATTCATTCTCAACGACTCGTGCTGTAATGTTATGTGAAAGGAAATTAATGAAGTTTGAGTACATAAAATGAGACAAGATGAAATTCCATTATTATTGAATAAAGAATCAAATTTAAGTTAAAATTATGTTTGATTATAGAGCTAGATATGAATAAAATGGAAAATGTAGCGACATCCTTTTTGCTAAAAGATGAGTTATATAAAATTTCATTCTACTTATTATTTGATACAGGAAGATAATGAAGTATTGGATATAATAGATAAACATTTTTGTCTTTTCTTTTTGTGGAACAAATACACGGGTTGTCATTGTGTAAAATATGATTTTAAAAAAATATAGATCATAATGGAAAGAATTAATTTTAGCCATAAATTTTTGTTTACGGCTCTCAATTTAATATTAGTTGCTTTGCATAATTACATATTAAATAAAATCCTTCTTATTCCCCGCAATATATTATTTCACAAAATTAGTATGTATATTAATTGTTAGAACCACTATTATTTAGTCTACAATATTTTATGTGAGTAATAGTAATAATAAATTTGAATAATTTGCTTTATTGACTCCGTTTTTTATGTCAAATGGCTTTATATGTATTATTAAAACAATATTTCATGTTATGATGCTTGATTTTTTTTCACTTTGAATTATATTAGTTGATGTCTTATTTCAATTATTATGGTTATGTGAATGTTCAAAGTAATGGGGATTTTTGCTTGTTTCAAAATTAGATGCGAATTATGGATATTTACGTATATTTATCACAACATAAAATCACTATTATATTATAAAAAATGATGTTTCAAAGCTACTGTTATATTATTCAAATCCAAATAGTAATGGAAATGTTAAAAAATGTACCCAAGCAAATGTAAGAATGTTGTTTGCTTGAACTGAATTTGAAAACCTATTTTATCCTAGTACAATTTTACATGAGGTTTGGAATATTATCATCGTATAAAAATTTGTACATTTTTTATTTATATAACTACACAAACCTATATTGAACTTATGCATTCCTTATGTTTAAAAATTAATATGCACACTAAGGGAATGTAATGGTTACCAAGTTAGGAATAATTGGTAGTCAACTTTAATGTTTTTGTATAAATCCATTATGCATTAAAATGAATTATTATCTTTGAGGCTTCAAAATTTGTGCACTTCAAGGTTACCTAACAAATTTAACAATAAAGAATTGTCAATAGAGTTTAAAAATAAAGTAATCTAAATAAATATAATCCACAAACATATCTTAAAGAAACTTAAAATGTCAGATGTTTTGTTATTTTGTGACGACCATGTGCGTAGTATGGGTCCGCACTAGTGTGCGTATGTACACACATGTATTGGCTAGTTGTTGAGAGTTCTTAAAAGCAAAGTTATCTTTCTTTTATCCTTTTTAGTTTACTTGCAAACTTTAGTTCAGTTCTCTGTCCTTTAATCTTGTTAATTGGTTTAAATTCTTGCTAGTTACAGCTTATTTTCAATTTCGGTTCTTATTTGATTTCTACATTTTCAGTTCTTTTTAATTCTTGCACCTATTTGTTGTTACATAGATTTGTAAGCTCTATTTCAATATGTTCTTCTCCCCTGTCAATACTTCTTGTATTTGATTTTCTGCCATTTACATGTTCTAATATACTCAAACCGTAATAACTATCATCAAACTCTAAGTTTTGATGTCCTTTTCCACACAACTCCGTTTTCTTATTTCTAGTCTTTCTCCTGCACATCAACACTACCACATTATCATCATCTTCACCCTCAAAACAAAATGCATCGTAATCAGAAAACACAACATCCTACCATGTCAAAGACTGCTGAATATACCACCTCTTCCATTTTCAATCGCTCAAAATAGCATAATAATTATGTCTTTCCTATTTTAAAGAATTGTGGATTCCATGAACAGTTGTTCTTCGATTTGATGGTGGAACTTTTATCTATGAGCACGGGTATTTGGAAATAAAAATATGAATTTGTGCTAATAGATAGACGCCAAGGCAAGAATTTATTTTGCTAGGGCTTTTAGTTTCAATGTGGGAGTATGATTTTGGACAAACATAAATGAGCCTAAAAATTTGTTTTGCCCTTAAAACGAGCCCGATAAAATTTCACCCACCAAAATCTTTTAACACATAGGTGCACAAATATATGCCTCAATTAATATTATTTAAGGTAGCTTATATAATGAATATTTCTTAACGGAATAAATAGACAAGCAGGGATCAACATATCTTTGGAATACTAATGTAGTAAATTATTGCAGTACAATTCAGGAAAATGTCCGATAAAGAAATGCAAAGCTCATCGGCAACAATTCTTTCAAACAAAGCCAAGCTAACGGAGATATATCAAAGAGAGTTGGGTTTTTTGGGAAAACATAACTTCACAAGAAAATGTGGAGGGTCGGAGGTAAAATTCATCATATATATTTTTACTGTACTCTGTTGGGATTTTACCTTATTCCTCTCATTGTTATTTTCTCTTTTTTTTTATTCAAAAAAGAAGAAGATTTATATGAGCGTATGAGTGCATGCATTGTTTCACACATGTTAATTTGATACTTGTTAAAAAAGAAAAGAAAAAGGTAAAATCTTTTTAATAACAAAGCGTTTTTTACTCTTTTTTAATAAATATGAAATTAGATTCATTATTCAGTTTTTGTGAAACTATTTACTGCATGAATTAATAAACAGATTAGAGCAACCCCACCAACTGAACCAGTTCTTGATTATATGTACATAAGAGCATAGTAAAAATATATACGATGAATTTTACCTCCGACCCTCCACATTTTCTTGTGAAGTTATGTGTTCCCAAAAGTCCCTACTCTCTTTGATATATCTCTGTTACCTTGACTTCTTTTGAAAGAACAGTTGCTAATGAGCTCTACACTTCTTTATCGAACATTTTCTTAAATTATACTGCAGTAATTTACTATATTATATTCTGAAGATGTGTTGATCCCTACTTGTCTATTTATTCTGTTAAGAAATTTCATTATTCGTGCAGCCTTAAATAATGTTAATTGAGGCATATATGAGTGCCTCTATGTGTTAAAAGATTTTGGTGGAGGAAAATTTAGCAGGTTCATTTTAAGGGCGAAACTAATTTGGGGGCTTATTTATGTTTGGCCAAAATCATACTACCACATTGAAACTAAAAATCCTAGCAAAATAAATTTTTGCCCTGTAGTCTATCTTTTAGCACAAATTCATATTTTTATTTCCAAAAAAGCCTTGCTCATAGAAAATGGTTCCTACATCAGATCGAAGAACAACGATTCAAGAAATCCACATTTCTTTCAAACTAGAAACCTACAATAATTGTGCTATTTTGAACAATTGAAAATGGAAGAGTTTGGTTGTTCAGCAGTCTTTAACATGGTGTTGTACATACTAATAAGGATGCAGTCAGTTTTGAGGGTGAAGATGATGATAATGTGGCAGTTTTGATGTATAGGAGAAAGATTGGAAATAGGAAAAAGGAGTTGTGTGGCAAAGGATATCAAAATTTGGAGTTTGTTGATAGTTATCAGGGTTTAAGTATATTAAAACATGTAAATTGCAGAAAATCAAGTACAAGAAGTATTAACAGGGAAGAAGAACATACTGAAATGGACTTACCAATCTATGTAACAAGAAACATGTGCAAGAATTAACGAGAACTGAAAATGTAGAAATCAAATAAGAACTAAAATTCAGAATAAGCTAAAACTAGCTGAAATTTAAAGTAAGTAACAAGATTAGATGACAAAAAACTGAAGTGAAGTTTGCAACTAAATAGTAATGAATAAAAGAAAGATAATTTTGAGCTTTCAAGAATTCTCAAAACAACTGGCCAATAAATGTGTGTGTGTGCGTATACATACATACATACATACATACATACAAACATACATACATACATACATATATATATATATAAGTGTGAACCCGCGCTATGCATACGGGGTTCACCAAATAACCTAACATCTTACATTTTAAATTTCTTTATTTATATGAAGATTAAAAGATATGTTTGTGGATTATATTTATTTAGGATTACTTTATTTTTAAACTCTGTTGACAATTCTTTATTGGTAAATTTATTAGGTAATCTTGAAGTGCACAAATTATGAATGCCTCAAAATGTAATAATTCATTTTGACCATTATGGATTTGTATAAAAATGTTAAAATTGACTACCAATTATTCCTAACTTGGTAATCATTATATTCTTGAGTGTGCGTTACTTTTAAGATAAAAGGAGTGCATAAGTTCAACATAGATTTATGTAATATTCATAAAAATAAAAAAATATGCAAATTTTTATATAATGATTATATTCCAAACCTCGTGTAAAATTGTATTAAGAGTAAAAAAGGTTTCTAAATTTAGTTCATGCAAAAAACATTCCTGTAATGACCTGGAATTTCACTGCTTCGATTTTTGAATATTTAATTTATTTTAAATATTCAAATAAAAGATTTATAATTAAAATAGAACTCCTTTGGATTTGATGGTAAAATAGTTTTCAAAATTTGTTTATTGAATTTGAAGGAAAATCGAAAATCTAACTGGAATTCCTTTTCCAAATTTTTGACTTTTCGTCGACTAAAAGTTGTCGAAAATGTGGTGAATTCTAGTGTAAGTATATAAAGTGGGATGTGACATCTTATGTTAATATAAAATAAAAGAATTAAAAGATGCCTTAGGAAACACTAAGTACACTGAGAATTAAATGCATGTTTAAACATGCTGGCTAATCATAAATAAGGAGGGACATGTTAGAGGCGTGAGGTATAAGGATAGAGGGAGCATGGTGAGGTGGCATATGGAGAGAGAGGGTAAAGTACAAGGGCATTAAGGTAATTTAACATATCTAATTTTATTAAAAAAAACCAATTTTCTATTTTTCTCCCTTATCAATTTTTCATTTAATTCCCATTTCAAAAACATCTACCCCATTTCAAAGGTTTCTAAAAACATTTCATGGCTTCCATTTAGTTTTCAAAGTTTGAAAAGTCATTTCTTTCTACTTCTAATTCATGAAAACATTAGTTTAAACGTCTTACTTCTTTCCTACAACCTTCTCTTCTCCAGAGCAAGCCATAAAATCGTTCATTAAGCTATAGTTGAGCCCTACTCCATAATAGCTGAACCATACATGTCATAGCCGAAACTATTTTGGCCTTTTAAGGCCACCAAATCTTCACTTTTTCTAGCTAAAAGTAAGGATCTGAATCCAATTGAAGTCATAATGTAATGTTGATTGATTGGTAGCCTTTTGGAGTGTAAAGCTTCCTCCTTTTCATAAAATTTTTAACTTAAATTTTCTTGCTACTTGGTTGTTATGTTTGATGTTTGTTTTAATAAGATAGATGTGGATTTCTATGTATATGTGTATGCTTGAAAGTGATGTTGTTTAGACTTGTAAATAAAAGTTAAAGTTAGTAAAGCGTACAAATTGTAATCTTTGTTTGGTTATAAAATCTTTGTTATGTACACATGTTGTGATGATTTTGGGTTATGTTATGTGTTGTATGATAAAGAAATTAGCACTTAAAATCAGTTGTTTACGACATTGAGGTCCCTTGATTTACATGTTTCGTTACTTGCTTTATTTTTTAGAAAAGTTTTATAAATTTTAAAACTTTATTTTTAGTTTCAAAACTTTGTTCAAAGTTGTAAAAGTAAATTAAAACTAAAAGATAAAGTTTTGAAATTCATTTGGAACATAAAAGGAGTCTTGAAACTTTAGGTTTTATAGCAATAGTCGCTATAAATTCAATTCGTAAAAACACTCTTTTCGCAGATTAAATGCTATTTTCATCTTGAACATTTATGGAAAGTGTTTTAAAACTTGTTTTAAGTAATAAAAAGTAATTATTAATTATTTAACTAATAATTTATTTATTTAATGATTAATCAATTAATTAATTAAGTTAAGGTAATTAGTATTTAATCATTAGTTAATAAAGGAAATTAGTACTTAATTATAAATTAAGTAACTTAATTATAAATAGTTAATTAATTAAAGATTGATTATTATTAAATTAATAATTAAAGGTTAATTATTATTTAAGAAAGGGTTTTAAATATTTAATTAATTACTTATAAGTTAAGATTTAATTACTCTTAAATCGTGGTTTAAATTATTTATTTAAGGATAAAAGTATAATTTAATTATAAATGAAGGTTTAAGTATCATTTAAGTATTAATTAAGATTAATTAATCGTTAATCACTTATTTAGGGGGATAATTATTTTTATTTATTTATTTAAAATTAATTTTCGCATAATGACTATTAAATGTTCAATCATTATTAAGCTAAGTGTTTAATTATTATTTAATTACTGAATAAAGGCGTTGACTTTAAATCACTTATTTCTGAAAGTCGATTTTTGTTTAGAGCGAGCTATCTTTTAAAGGATGTTTTTAAACAAAGGTATTTTTTGTTGATTACCCTTAAGTAACCCCAATTTGACATCTGTTTAGTAGAATAAAACATCGTTCTACTAATTAAGTATATCAGACATCTGTTTGGTCGAATAAATCTCAATTCTGCAATAAATTACCAAGTAGATTATGATGACATCTATTCAAGCAGTATAGAAACCCATTCTGTTATTATATTGACTTGGATATGTGTTTAGCAGAACAATCCCTATCTGCTGTTTTAGTAACCTGGACATTTTCCTATATAATGGTTGATTTTTTATTGGTTGATCCCCTTTACATATTTTTTGTTATGTGATTACCCATGTTATAACTTGGATAAGTCAAACTCAATCAACCGAACCATTGTGGTCTCTAAGCCACTTTTGATTTTGTAAAGTCAAATATTTCATTTTATCCTTTTGATAATGGTCTAAAGTTTATTACAATTTAAAATAAGGTATTTAAAGGATGAGTAAGCAATGATTTTATATAAGATGTTTTGGAGTAATTTAAAACTTTTTAAATGATTGTTTAAATCATTATTTTGTCAATGTGATTTAATGATAAATTTAATGAGAGTGTTTTTAAATGGTAATTTGTGTTGAATCACTAGCTTTGATTCATGACAAGATGGTTCAGAAGCTAAAGAAGAATATGCACTCATACATGACAAAATGAAGACATCAGAGGATCAAGACTACAACTCTATGCTAAAAGTAATTATTATATGTGTTGAGTCTTAGAAATATGTTAAAATCAATCCTCAAGTTTTCTAGTTTTCTATTTAAAAAAAAATAAAGTTCACTGTGTAATATATGCACAGCCAGTCGACTGGCTGTGCATGCCCAATCGACTGACTGTGCATATACACAAAAGTGTACTCTTTTTCTAAACGTTCAAATATTTTAGAATTTTTCAAAATTCAGTCGACTGACCAAAATCGACCAGTCGACTGACTAGGCTTCAACTGTCAAAATTCTGAATGGACATCTTCTTCCATGAAGAGTTGCACTTCGTGAAAAGATGCCTCTCTTGGCTGAAACTCTTCACTAAGAGTTGCATCTCTCTGAAAACTATATATAGGAGTTCTCACATACTTCACAATCACCAATTCTGATTTTAATTCTTTCTATTATCTCTTGTGATTATTCTAGTGCATTCATATTCTTCATTGTGTTGAATCTTTGAATTATATTTCATATACTTTGATTTTTAGCAAAATTCTTCCTTTCAAATCTTCACATACTCTGTATATACTTGAGGAATTGATTATAGGAAGTTTGTAATCTTTAAGACAAATCAGTGTTATCAAGAACACATTGAGTCAACTACTTTTATATTCTGTTAAGTCCTGTTCTACTGCTCAAGCAAGGGAAAGTCCTCTTCGGCTGCTGAGGCAAAAATCCTGTTCTGTTGCTCAGTTCTCTGTTCTGCTGCTCAGACCTATTCCTCCAGGTTAAGTGAGGGTATTGTTAGTTAAAGCCAGAAGTTAATCTGGGACTGGACGTAGAACGGGAGTTCGAACCAGTATAAAAATTCTTGGTTTGCTTACTCTTATTTACTTTACTGCTATTAACTGCTTCCGCACTTAGTTTAATATATATTCCATATCTGTCGATCCACACGTACTTTCAATTTGTTTATTCAAAGGTGCTTTAAATAATTGATTATTTATGGAAGGATCTTTATTGATCAAAGTTTATTAAAGAAGTTTTGTTTTAAACAAAAAAAGTTTATAAAATGAGTTTTATAAATTGAAAAGAAATCTTGAAATTTGGAAAGGAAGTTCTACAAATAATTTTGGATATTTATAAAGAAGTTTTATAATTGATTTTTAGACATTTAAAAAATAGAGTTTTATAAATAAACTTGGAGATTTATAAATAGTGTTATAAATGAATTTTGAATTTAATTAAAGGAGATTTCAAAAATGAAAGATATTTGTTAAAAGGATTTATTGAAGAAAAATATAAAAGAATTTGAGATTGGATTTCATTTAACTGACCATCTTAATTTTGGTAGTATGGACATCCGTTTATCACTTAACATCGAAGGAATAGTGTTTGAGGTTATCTTTCTCTCCAATTTAAATAAAATTTGTTTTGATTCTTTTAATAATTGAAATAAGAAATCTTTCACAATGTTTTGTGAATATACATATGCCAATGAGATAAGTATATGAATATTTTGATAAATATTTTGGAATGAGATTTAAGTAAATAAAAGATTTATTTTGAGGTTTCGTGGTTTCGATGGGAAAATAATCTTTAGATTGTTGTTTGTTTGTTATTTGATAGTTACATAACCGACCATCAAATCTTGGCCAGTTTTGACTCAGGAAGTATGATGCATATATTCGAGTTCCTCGGGAAGGACTCGAATACTTATTATATACTTCTAAAATAACCGGGAATGAGTTAAGCGGGAATTATCGGTTGTTAGTTCGGAGAGACTGGGATCAAATATGTTATCTGAAAACCATTTCGAACCAACATATGCATTCGAATGGAAGACATCCTGAAGATGATTGAAAGTGAAGCTCTTTGAAGTGAACGGGCTACTAATCCTGAGGGTGATTCCAAAATAGATGTAGTAGTAATAGTGCCTTCGGTTTCGTTCAGAGCTAGGTCAAACTTATATGGATGAATGTTGGCATTACATTTCGACCTGGAGAGCAGTGTTAGCATTCCAAGAGGGAATTGTTATGGTTAAATGGTAAGAGCATAGCCTCTCAAGCCTCACACCCTAGAAATGGTTAAAATAAGGTTAGCCACATGGCTACGTAGGTCGCTCTCATTAGGGTATGATAATCACCTTATCTAGAGTCGATATCTATGTATGATTCAGGGCCCATTTTTGGTTGTTGATCGCAACCTAGGGGTGATCATATTCGGTACTATCCAGTCAGGGGTAGGCCAGCCTTGTCATGTGGGTTGCAATGATAACTGTAGCCCATGGTACATTTTATCTAGAAGTGTATTGTATGGAAGCTAGTCCCTAACCTTGCCGTATGTTGGAATCCATTCTCCAATAAGCACCTTCGGTTTTTGATTGTATACCTATTATTGTTGTCATGTACATACATCATGGCTACTTGGTTATAAAACCTTTAAAACCTAGACATTATTATAATATCACTGGATTTTATAATATAAAATGTTTCGGTTATCTTAAGGTAAAAAATCATCCGTGTTTATATATGGCGTGGTTTTATGAGATACCTTTTATTTTGAAAAAGGTTTCAAATATAGAAATCAATATGATTTGATTAGGCTTTCTCATGCTAGATTACCAGACTGATCTAGATGTTATTTTCTTATAATACTCTGGTTAGCCCGAGCATATTTTATGGATTTAGTCGGATGCTTTGGAGCTTTTAGGAGATGAGTTGGATTCTCCAAGACGTATTCAGGTATCTTAAAATCTTTTGTTGTCTTGTCTGTTTTGTTCTTGTCTATATAAATCAGCAATCATAAGGACATATTATATAACTATCTAGGCTAATAATAGGTTAGTGTACTTTGATGTTGGATAGTAAAGTTTATTTCTTCTTGTAAAGATCTTGTGTATATTATATGTTACCATTTATATTGTATGTTACCATCACGTCTATGAGATTTTATTATGTTTTTTCTTTCTTTCAGCCCAAATGGCCTGTACTTCGAACACTTAAGTGATCAACACACGGATATCGTGGATGTATTAAGTGTTGTCTTTAGGTGTAAGAAATGCATATCGTTACATTTGGTATTCGATTTATAAAATGTATTTAAACTGAAAGGATTTTTGAAAAAATTCAAATCCCTATAACATCCCATAATTGGGCGTTAGTTATTTAGTTAGTTAGTTAATTAATTAGGCTTCAAAGATTAAATTTTTGCAAATGATGGAATTTGACCACTAAAATTTGCACCATTGCGTTTATCGCGAAATTCTTAGCAACTTTCATATTTGGAGTTTGCGTCGGAGTCCAAACGATGAAGTTATGGACAAACAAGGAATCAGGAACGAAAATAAATAAGTAAGTAAAATTAACATTTATTAGTTAACCGTTCGGGCCCATAGGCCGACCTATCATTAGGAACGATCGACCCCTAGCGGTCGACAGGTGCTCCATGGGAGGTCGACCGGTCACCTTCAGGTGACTGGGGTTAGCCTAGTCCCAATGGCCCGAATTTAATATATTTTAATCTAACGGTTCTATTTGATTTTAGCACTTATAAATTCAGGCCTAGCCCTCCTTTCCCTTCTCATACTTTTTTGAAGGCGGTAACGAACTCTGCCATTTTCTATTCTCCACTTTCTTTCTAAATTTTAAAAATAAGATATTTATGTCTATACTCATACAAATTGGAGATGAATGTAAATCTAGTAAAAAGGAGAAGACAACTATACACGTATTTGAGTCAATTTATATATTTATATATATATTTGTAACTATTTTCTCTCCCAATCCCAAATCTCTTCTTAGATCTGTAATTATAATACATGTATATACCCTTCTTGTACATATTTCTTGGATTAAAAAGGATTTGGAGCTGAATCAAAGGTCCCAGTTCAGATCTAGAGATTTGGATCACTTTTAAAAGGTGGGTGCGAAATTTTATGGATTGTTATAATATGAAAGTTATCCCTTTGGTGTTTATTTGATTTTTATGTCTAACTGGATAACTGTATATGAGTTATAGGCAGTAAAATGAATATAATCTGAATATAATAAATATCGCCTACATATTCTTGTTTATGAATTGGCTTACAATTGTTTACATTCTGATTTGGAAATCAGTCCCAAAAGTATGAACTTAGAATATTGATTGAATGAATTTATTCCAGATTTGAAATAGGTTGTATAAAAATGGTGTGAATTTAGATTATTACCCAATCTTGTTGGACTGTAAACTTTTCTATGTTTGGAATCATTGGAATTTACCTCCGTTTAATATTTGCATATTAGTTTGATTTTTTTTATCTTTTTGGAAAATACAGCGTTTGATCTAGCAAGGGATAGATGCAAATAAAAAGAGAAAGAAATGTTTATAGTATGAATTCATTGTAGTTTACGTTGTCAATTTCAATAATAAAAAGAAATTATTATTCCTTGTAGTTTCAAATGCTGTAATCTTTTATATTTTAAAGTGAAATCTTTTATTTTGGTCTAATTTATAGAAAATAGAGCGGATAATCTTTTTAGATATGATTCCAACAATTGGACATAGAATGGAATATTCTAGTGAAGATATATAACTAGAATATATTTGATAAAAGTAGATATCGGTACGTAATTTAATGTGCTTATAATAATTAAATAAAAAGTTAATAATGATGCGTACACGTAATATTCGCGTTAGGATAACTAATTAATGAGAAAGGAATTTAGAATGTTTGTAACCCCAATAAATGGGAAATGAACGATAATAAATATGAGAGTTTCAATAATTTGATAGGGTAAATAGATTAATGGAACTGATAAGTACAGAAGTTGTATTAATAGCTACGAAATTTTTAAAAAGGTTACTAATTTGAAATTTGTAATCATATAAAAATGTCTTCGGAAATGTCCATTAGGATTTTACGGATAAATTAACATTTATGAGCATAAAAAGGGGATTTATAGATAAATAATTATTTAAGGTAAATCTTATTGCATTAAATAAAAAAGGAATTAGTAAACTAGGTCCATTGTCTACCTATGACAATATAAGTAATGATTTAGGATGGTTAATTGGACTTAGTAAGTTAGTGATGCGAGGTTAATAGAGTTACGTGACGGAAGACTGCCCTTCCCTTTGAGGCTACCAGTAGTCGGTGCACTTATTACTGATATAAGATATCACTAATCCTAGGACCCATGAAGACGTGAGAAATTGGGCCTTCTTTATTAATTGAAAAGTATTAAACGGTCTAAATTTGGAACTAGGAGCGGTGAGTGTATTTCCATAGGGGTTCGCTTCTAGTTTGAGGTATTAAGTAGCTGTAGGGTCCGCCTCTCTCTTAAAAGGAAGTATTAAGTAACCTAGTGAGATTCCAAATAAATAAGGATATCTCTAAAAGGGTTTACTTTAGTGTTGAGATATTAAGTGGCTGTAGGGCCCGCCTCCCTACCAAGAGAAGTAACTTAATAAGATTCTATATTTATAATTAAGAGTGATAGTGGATATCTCGAGAAGGATTCGCTTTGGGTTGAAGGTATTAAGTGACTGATCTAATGGTTCGCCTCTCTCCTAAAAAGAAGTATTCAGTAACCTAGTGAGGTTCCAAGTGATGTCAGCTAGATAGTACCAGTGAGGAGTCCGCCTTAGGGTTAGGTATTAAATGATAAAGGTATACCTATAAATAGGTGTTAAATGGTCACGTGTCTGTCTAGTCCTTATTAATGAGATATTAAGTGGCTTGGGTACATTCTCTCACATTGCTAAGGTCGTAATAACGATAGTACCAATGAGGAGTCCGCCTGAGGATAGGTATTAAGTGACGTAGGACCCACCTAGAATATATGTATTAAATGGTTAGAAGTCCGCCTAGTCCTTTTTAAGACGCGGTAATAGTTAGACATTAAATGTCGGAAGCCTTAAATAGTAGTTAGAGGTCTTTGTAGCAAGTACCCACCGACCATTAACAACATTGTTAGAAAACCACGTTTGGAATAGATCTAAAATGATGGGGTCTACCTTGATTGAGGTCTTAAATGGCAGGTTCTACCTTCTTCACTTTTAAAAGTATTTTGTGATAATTATATAATCCCTCTTCATATTTAGAAGTACTAAGTGGCAAATGGGTTTGGAAGTATTGGGTGGTTGATAAGGCTTCATCGGTATTTTGTACCTTGGGAAGGGGTAAGTAAGTAAGCATGTGTGCGATGCATGGTTAGATTAGAATTGCTAACCTTAATAGAAATAAAAATTAAATGGAAGCGAATTGGTATATGTTTATATTATGGAGAGTATATAGATTTTCCAGTCACCATGTTGTTCTGACCCCCTTCTCATTATAACACACAAGATATATTTAGAGAAACAGGTCAATAGAGTTGGATGTGCTTTGTTGTTGGAGAAGTCTTCTTTTCTCTCACGCTCGATGCTGATGTAACAATCTGTTATCCAAGGAATACCATAAATTCCAAGGTAGTAGTTATAGTCGATATTCTTATCCTTTTATTGCTTCCGCCGTGAGTATAGATTTCTATCAATCACAGATAGTGCTCATGCTAATTTGCAGGTACCAAATCCAACGATCTGTGCTTTGATAGTCTTGGATTTCGATTTTTGTCAAAATTTAGACCCATTAAGGTATGGGTTGTAACAGTCCCGATGTCTTTGATAAAGTTTCCCAACGATTCTTTGTAAAGTAATAGTAATTTTACTTAAAAATATTAGATGGTATAAATATTTAAAAAAAAAAGAATTTGTGAACTAAGATTTTTCTTTGGACAGTTCAAGGAACGAGTCTTAATATTTTGTGATGATCTGAATAATATTCTAACCAACAATTGGGTATTTGCTTAGGTAGATGTGATAGTGTACTTATTAAATTATTCTCTTTGTCATTGTACAGTCGAAACGAGTTCGAATTCGAATGAATCCAAAGCATATGGATGATAAATATTTTGTTATAAACTATTTATCTAGAAATATATATACATATATATAGTATTGTATCCAAAAAGGATTTGAAAGTAGTAATTTTTTTGATTAACTAGTTCGAGTGACTCGAAAGTGACTAAAAATGGACAGGAGATGTGTTCACTTCTCTTGAGTATTATCCTTTTTGGTAAGGGAATATATGATACTATTTGATAGTACCTAGTTCCTTGATATCATTTTAGGGTTATTCAGACTATATGTATATTTCTTTTAGGTTGAATATAAACTATCATTCAAAATGTTCTTGAATTAAATCTTGGTATTTGGCTCCTAAGTTTTCAAAATAATATGGTATATTGATTAAAGAGTAAGTTAACAAATGAAGTTTAATTGCGTTAAACTTAATAAGGATGTTTAATAAACTATGTTTTATTAAATCGTGTCTTTTGACTTTAATACCTAGGAGGTTAGAAATTACTTTATGTTATTGGACCGGCTAATAAACATTTTTACATTGGAGGTATCCAAGAAAAAGTAGACTCTAGGACCGAGTTTGGACTACGTAAGCTGTACGTAGATCATTTTCCCTTTTCACATATTCTCGATCCAAGATTCAAGTACATGACTTGAGGTGACCTACACTGCTTCGAATAAGGATTTACCACCTGATATTAGATGCCAAACACTAGGTGAGGGTTCTTAATATGGAACCAAAGTTTTCTATCATAGTATATTGCTATGTAAGGAGAACGGAGTTTTCGTTAAGATGCCTGATCGGAGTCCGCACTAAGGAATCGGGTGAGCGATACTAGTTTGGAAGTAAAGCTATGTACTCGAGTGAGTGATCGAATCAGATTTCATGCGTAGATGATCTATGTACATCTTATAGATTGATGTATAGTGTTAGGTGTTCCAGGGCTGGTTTGTTTTTCTAGGGTTAGGGCTGTAGTAAAATTTCAGGGTCGAAATTCTTTTAAGAAGGAGAGTGTAACAATCCGAAATTTCACTGCTTTGGTTTACGAGTATTTAATTAATTTTAACTATTCAAATATTAGATTGTATAATTAAAATAGAACTCTTTTAAATAATAATTAGTGGTGGTAAAATAGTTTTCAAACTTTGTTTACAAAATTATCTAGGTCGAAGGAAAATCAAAAATGTGCCCTGAATTCGTTTTTCGAATTTCTACTTTTCGTCGACTAAAAGTTGTCGAGAATGTGGGAACTCTAGTGTAAGTATATATATACATCCATGCATAGATAAGTTAAGATATGTTTGTACATATACACACATTTACTCAAGTAATATCTAAAGTGAGATGTGACATTTCATGTAAATATAAAATGATAGAATTAAAAGATGCCTTAGGAAACATAAATGCATGTTTAAACATATTGGCTATGTAACGACCCCGAATTTTATAAATATTTAAAATGATAATTTATTAATTTTTGAATTAAAATTGTAAAATAAATTGATAAAGTGTTGCGAGTTTCCCCGATGCAAATAGAAAATATGTGTATAGAATGAAATATGTGTTATAGATTAATACTTAAGTTAGAAATATAAGATAAATAGCAATAAATCAAGTTAAACAAACATATATATATAAGTAAGTAAGTAAACAAAATGATTAAACAAAGTAAATAAAATACATTCACATATGAACACTTAGAAAGTAAAATAATAGAGTTGTAAACAAATATATATATTCAAGTATAAGAGCTTAACTGAATAAACTTGCATAGGGTCAGTATGTAAACAATGGCTCGAGTATGGGTATGCAGACTTGAGTATAACTAAGTCTAAGTAGGTATGTAGGCTGGTAAGAAGAAAATGTGCTAAGATAAGAATCAAAAGCAAAGTAGAAATATAGTTTGCATGTGTTTATAAATCAAGATGCAGGCAAGTATAAAATAATAAGATAAGCCTAAAATAAAAACATAAAGGACATAGCATTAAATGAGATAAAAGCAAATATCTTTTCTAGTACATAAAAAATGTAATCTCGGCCACCAAACTATAAACTATCTCTGAAAATTTGTACATCTTGTACACTATTTTGTCTAAAGTAAATGATACCCTGTAACTGGTTGTATATATCAACCTGTTTTATACTTCACTCTGTAAATTACTTTCCCTTATCAGTTTTTCATTTTCCTTTCGAACTAAGTAAAACCAAAATAAAACTCCATTTAAAAACCTAAAACAAGCATTCAACCATCTCAGCTTAAACAAAATAACATCATCCTCCTGTAAACTTCTTTTTCTCATATATCAATTTTGATCAGTTCGTTCCATTTCAAAGCTGAGAGAAACTAAAGTGAACATTATCTTAAAAACATCAACAAACCATAATACAACTCAATCAAATAAGAGAGTCAAGCTAGAAGATTTCAACTTGCAAAAAAAAAAATTCCAGTCTGTTCAACATAAATGGAAGCTCTGTTTATTCTTCCTGGAAATCAATATGAGTAACTTCACATTTTAAAATGTTAACTACCTGTTGCATATGGATTACTAGAAATGAATATGCTTTGAATGTTTAAATTGTGATGAATCTTCCATAGATGTACAGATATCTATAAGTATGCATTGTTGTGTATCTGTTTTTCTCTGTTCTCATTTTTCCTAGTTCAGATTTACAAATCAAACTCCATCTCCTAATCTAATAACTATTAGAACTTAAAATTTGAACAAAGGTTGCTTGTATCATCATAAACTTTAGTTTAAAATTTGTTTTAAGAAAAGCGAATGTGAGTTGTCACTGGGAAGGCTCAAACTACAGATCATCTTCATATTTGTTAATTTTCGAATTACTTGATTTACAAATTCGTTAATATAAATGGAATTCGCACGCGAAAATATGATTTTTAGAACGAGATTCGTGATTTTTAGTGGAAGGAGTGGGGTGCAGTTCGAAGTTGAACGGAAAGTGGTTTTTGGGGTATTTCCGGCGATCGCGATGATGGGAGAGGTCAGGGCTTGGTCTGGAGGTGGAGGAGCCTATAGTGGTGATGGAAAAAATAGGTGGAGGTACCATCGGTGACGGTGGTGAAGGCGGTGGGCATTTTAAATTTCTAAACCTAGTTTTAACATGGTACGGTATTTGGTCTCGTTCGTCGTCGAGAAGCGATTGAGTGCTTCGGGGTTTGGAGCGATGGAAGATGGGGTACAGACGAGGTGGCGACCGGAGTTGTACGAACTCCGATGTTTGAGGCGTCGAGAACCAAGCGATGACAGGTTTGGGTTTGGGGAGGATTCCGTTTGTTCCAGGTTTTGATTTATACTCGAATTCGAGTTCGAGTCGAATCGGAGGGGTTTGGTTAGTTGTTGTCAGATCGGAGGATGATAGTAGATCAGTTGATGACGTCGGCGATGACCGGAGTTGGCCTGAGGGGCTGTGCACGTGCACGTACGTTTGTGTGGAGGCTGTCTTTTTGAGTGATGCAGTTAGGACCCAGGAAGAACTCGAGTATCTCGAGAGTTTGCTCGAAGTAGAGACAAGAAAACTCGAAGTCGTTTAATGGCTATAGGTCGAATATGCTAAGTGTTTGCGTGAAAATGCTCTCGGGGAAAACTCGAGTAAATCGCGTGCAAGACTCGAAGCAGAGGCGCGAAAACTCGAAGCAGGCTGTCTGGTCTCGAGACAGAGATGATTCCAGTTTTAAATAAATTTGATTTCCCAGGTTAAATTCGAGTTCAAAAATTTAACAAGTTTTTAATAGTAGTTTAAAATCAAATGGTGGATGGATTCAAGAAATATTAGAATTCGAAACTGAAAATTTAAATTTATTTTAAATCTAAATGTTTGAAACAATATATAGTTTAAATAATCAGTTTTAAAAAGAGTAGTTTTTGTTTAAACAAATGTTAAAGGAAATTTTATAACTTTAAGTATCAAGTTAAAAATTATTTTATTTTATAAATTTAATTAAGAATTAAGAGGAAATTAAATATAAGTAATATATATATTTAATTTATTAAGAATTAAAGGTTAATTAAGTGTTTAATTTCAAGAATAATTAATTGACTAATTAGCTAATGATAATGATTGAATGATAAATAATTAAGTTTATAAATTAATAATTAAGAGATAATTGATCTAAAATTTAAGATAATTAATTAAAGATGATAAATTTATTAAAGGTGATTAATTAAAGATAATTACTTAATAAAAGTAATCAAATAGGGATAATTACTTGTTATGATCAATTAAGGGAAATTAATCAAATGGGGAGTTATTAAGGATTAATAAATGAGATTTATTAAGATTAATTTATTTGGTAATTAATTAAATAAGTAATTGGAGGTTTGAATAAATTTAATAATTAGAGATTAATTAATGGGTAATTACTGGTTATAATTAATTGATGAATTATAACAGAAGATTAATCAATGATTTAAGAATAATTAATCCAAATGTTTTATAATTAATTAATGATTAATTAACCCGGATTAGAAATTCATAAGTAATTAATCTAATTTGAATAAATCAGATAATTAACTGACCTTACTTATGAATATTTGGATTTGATTGGATGATTGAATTGTTTGATATTTCCTGATCTGTGATGCTTTGTGATATATTCTGATTTGTGTGTAATCTTTACTGTAGTTTATTTATCTGAAATTTATATATATCTGTGATCTGTGAATAAAGATGAGCGTTATAGTTTATATCGCTTATCGACTATGTTTCTGTATTCTGATATATGATGATTGTATGATGTTGCACTATTGTGTTAAACCCCTGGACCACACTGTTACACACACAAATATGGATTTCACGTGGAAATCGGTTAAGTCACAGATAATGTAAATTTGATGTTTTTGAAATTGAAATTTTATTTTCAATTGATTTTGAAATTAGAAATTTGGGTTTAAAGTGAAAAGCTTTTGAAATGGAATTTCAAAGATAAAAGTTATTTTGAATAACTTAATCGAGTTTTGAAAATTTAAATAATTTGATTTAAATTTGAATTCAAGTCTGGAATTAAATCTATGATTTGGAAAACTAGGGATAAAAAATGTTATAAATGCGTTTATCTGAATTTAAACCATTTAAAGGTATAATTTTGAGAATTTGAATTTAACCCAAAGACTCTAACTCGTATGAATGAATCAGATTTTTCTGAAATGAAACTGGTGTTTTTAAAAGAATAAAAGCTTTCAGATAAGAAATGAAATTCCAGTTTAATTAAAGGAATTTCAATATTGAATTGAAAAGTGGTTTTCCAAGTTATGAATGAATTGTTTTGAAAAGCTATGATTTGAATCTGTTATCTTTAACAGATTTAAAATAATGATTGGTTTAAATCATTTTAAATGGGATTGTTTTGAAAGCTATCTTGATTTAAAGATTTAACGAGTTAAACTGAAATGGAAATTAATTTGGAAAATCGCTGAATGAATCTTTTGTTTAAAAGATTAAAATGTGGAAACTGTTTAAACCGTAAAGGTTGAATCTTTTTGTTTAAAGATTTAAAAGAGTAATTCGTTAAACCATTTGAAAAGAAAGATTTTGGGTAATAAGTTGTGACTTAATTGAAATCCCATATCCATATGTTTTCAAATATTACGCTCACTATTCGGTTTAGCCGGGAGAGGACCTTTGGGTCGTATAACCCATTCCGAATATGTGATACGTCGTTATGGATAGCATTTGAAGACCGGATATTTTTGAAAACGGAAGGATTACCGTCGAGTTACTCTGCATCGGCTGATCCCCGATATAGAGGTTTTATCATCCTTAGTGACGGGAAGTCCGGACGTGATTGGAAATTATCCGGATTTGCAAGGGCTTCGTGAGAAGTGCCTTCGGTTCTGTTCGATCCCGGAACAGACTTGTATGGATTGTATGTCTGACATTACACTTTGAGATATAAAGCCGATTTCTTTCAAATACATTTCTGTTGGTGGCGGAGGATTTATTCTCTTAGCTTAACACCCTTCTCTGAGACGTACGAGCTCAGAGGTTATGTAGTTGAAGTTATCAGCGATATATTCCCAATTTGGTAATGTGGCATGCTGAGTGTTGCTGTGTGATGATCAGTGTTTGATCATTTGTGATATGATCATTTGTTTGATCATCTATCTTTGTGATCATAGGTTGATCATCTGTTGACCCGAAGCATGGCTTTGTGACAAAGTGTAGCTTTGTGGACGAGATTTCGTCAGGACCTCACTACCCGGAAATGGTCGAAACAGGATCGTTGCGGCAAGGTTATGTGGGTCGCGCCCTTTAGGGTATGTCATTTCCTTCTGGAAAGGGGTGGTATTATGGTATGGAGCCCTGATACTTACTCATGTGGATACACCTTCTTTATGATGTGTGATGTTGGATACCGAGCTCGGATAAAGGTCCCAAAGGACCGGGAGGTGGCATATTCGTGAGTTACCTGTTACAGGGGTAACCCGGCCTTGTTGGCAGAGAGCAGTTTGTCTCTCGGGACGTCCCGCCAGAGGCGATCCCATGCGGCGGAAGGAAGTTCCTTAGCCTGACCATTTGTTGGAAATCCATTTCCCAATACGGAACTTGTACGGTATTAGTTGTAGAACCTGCCATTTACTTATGGTGGCGCCCCACTGTTTAGATGGTAGCTATAGTAGGCATAGTTCGGAATGTCTATGCTGGCTAAGATTAATATTATACTTTCGAAATGTTTTCTGCACTATGCACTAATAATAATATCCAATTGATTTTGCGTAGTAAGCATGTTTGACTATCATAAGAAGAAATCTCCTCCAATTCTGCGTTTGCATTGTGTGTGTGGCGGGAGGTCTTATGGTAGTTTCATTTTCCAAAAGCATTGCGGATTTCAACGTTTAAAAGCCTTTTGTGTTTGTTTAAAGATGAACTGTTTTTGTTGCTCACACCAGTCCCATGACTGATCCGGAGTTTATTTTTCCCTTCCTAAACTCTGGGTGCTCATAATTTTCCACACGAGCAGTCTAGAGTTGGGTTCTTTTCAGATATTCAGGTTTAGTAGATTATCTGGAGCTAGTTCATTCATCGGAGTTGCTTATCTTGGAGTTGTGGATTCATTCTTGTCTAAAGATCGTTTTGGAGTTATCACTTCTATTGATATTGTTCCGCTGCTGTTGTTATCTTTTCTTTTCCGCTGCTATTTTTTGTATCTCTGATATTGTTGTATCATATTGATATCATTGTTGTATATCATTCTGGATATTGTATTCATTGGAGTTGTATATGATATCAATGTATTATTCTTTTCTTCCGCTGTGTTATTTACTTAATTGTGTTATAGCTCCGGCGAATCGGATTTGAACGGTCGAATCTGCGGCATTCTAGTACAATGTGAAGTACGGATGTTGATTTTCGAGCGGGCAAAACCCGAGTCGTTACAGGCTAAGCATAAAAAAGGGAGGGCATGTTGGGGTCATGAGGTACAAGGGTGGAGGGAGCATGGTGTGGTGGCATATGGAGGGTGAAGGGTAAAATACAAGGGCAGTAAGGTAATTTAACATGTCTTATTTATAAAAAAACCAATTTTCTATTTTTCTTCCTCTTTTTTTCATTTGATTCCCATTTCAAAACCTCCTACACCTTTTCAAAGGTTTCTAAAAACATTTCATGGCTTCCATTTAGTTTTCAAAGTTAGAAAAGTCATTTCTTTCTACTTCTAATTCATGAAAACCTTAGTTTAAATGCCTTATTCCTACAACCTTCTCTTCTTCAGAGCAAGCCATAAACTCCTCCACCAAGCTATGGTCGATCCATACATGTCATGGCTGAAACTATTTTGGCCTCTAAAGTTACCAAATCTTCAGTTTTCCTAGCTAAAAGTAATGGTCTAAGTCCAATTCAAGTCATAATGTAAAGTTGGTTGATTTGGTAGCTTTTTGGTGAGTAAAGCTCCCTCCATTTCATAAAGTTTTTAACTTTAATTTTCGCGTACTTGGTTGCTAAGTTTGATGTTTGTTTGAATAAGATAGATATTGATTTGTATGTGTATGCTTGAAAGTGATGTTGTTTAGCCTTGTAAATAAAAGTTAAGTTCGACTCTTATTAATCAAACTTAATTTTAACTTAAATTTGACTCTTTATTCATTAATTATGGAATTTCATCTTATTTGTTTTTATGTACTCAAACTTCATTAATTTACAATTCACATAACATTATAGCACAAGTCATTAAAAATGAATTATTTTTGGAATACCAAACGGATATTGACTATAGGTTATGTTAGAAATATCAATTCAATATTAGTATGAATAATTGCAATTTTTTTGTATGTACATCAAAAATCCAGTCAATATAGTATTTCTAACATAATAGGTCATTACTTATGTAAGAAAAAAATTGTAATTGTGTTTAATAATATTGCCTTTAGTATTATCTTTGAAATATATGCGATGATTGCCCTAATAATTAAGATAAGGTAATTGAATAAAATCATCTACATATTTATCTAACTTATATTAACTTTTTGCTGCATTTTAAAAAATATTAAAGTATTAGTTATATACATGTGGCTAATCACCTCTCTACCACTTCTTTCGAATGAATGTATCATTTTATAATAAGACAACTTTAATGGAATTTACTTATAATACTTGCATATAAGTTCTAATATATCATGTATATTAAGTATTGCTTAAATACTAATTTTCTAATATATTAGCATTTAAAGAGATGAAATATGCAATTAATTAATTTATACTCATTGTAAGGTGAATAAATTATAATTTGGTCTTTAGTTTTCTTGAATTCAAATTAAATGGAATAAAAAGTACTTAATTCATTTATATTAATTCCTTTAGTTGTTACGCAATGATATTATTCCGGACGATCTTTCCAATTTAAAGTTACTCCTAAACAATAAGAATAACAGAATTTATACTCTATAATTATCTACAAAAAACTTCAAATGACAAAAAAAAGATTAATACAACAAAACATGTCATGGTACGTTAACTTCACAATAAAAAATTGTATTAAAGCCTATGTTGATAGAGAAAGATAACATTAGATTTCACTAGGAATAAGTTAAGTTTGACTAAAATTACACGAAATCAATTATTATGTAGAATAAATATTTAAAACTAAACTTTCCACAAAATTTCAAGTTTTATATCGAAGTAGAAAAAAGTACTACTTTAACTTTAACTCTAATAGATTATACGAAAAACCTGAAGGTTGCTCCATACGAACTTATTAATTAACCAATACTGGCCAGCAAAATAAATGAAAAAAAAAATCATAATCATGCAACTGAATATTCAATGTTCAACTGTACATATAAAAAATCAAATAAAAATAGAATTTGACAAAACACTTATGAATAAGAAAATACTTTTACCTGTAATGAATATTATTGAAGGACAAAAGATTCTGTATTATCCATCCGTGAATGGATCTGGTAGACTCCTACGAAATTGATGAAGGATGTCAAATTCACAAATATGCTAATCAAAATGAAGGTCTGAAGTAAACAAACTATTTGGATAAAAAAACGAAGAAAATGTCTACAGTTAAAAATTTAGAAAAAAAAGAAATAAAATAACCTCAAATTAAAAAATATGGATCAAAACTTTAAATGAAACTTAATTAATCCAGTAAGCCAAGGTCCTTTTGGAGGCTTTTAGATAAAACCTCTAGCCACTAAAGTAATAGGTAGAAACACAATCATTGCAAAACTTGAGTAAAATCTTAGAAAACTATAAGGTAAATAAGAACATGAAAACCTATGTATGAATTAAAACAAATTCTAATCCTATAAAAAGTTTGCTAAGATTGATTAAATTGTTTAGAAAGAACTCAATTTCTATTTTGTTTGAGAACCGAAGATTTAAAATTATATATACAAATAGGAAGAGGGAAAGAGAAAAATTGTAAAAAGCCATAAAATGAGGATGGAGAAGAAAGAGAAGATAATAAAATTACTGAAATAAGGTATAAAAATATTAAAAATGTAGAGAATATAAATAGACAGTAAATAGATTATGGGGAATATATAGAGTAGATAGAATAGATAGAATGTATAGATTAGATAGAATGGATTGAATGAATATTCAATTAGGGAAATGAAGTGTTTATGGTATTTTTTTCAAATAAATCGTTTTGTTTGGTTTATAAAAGGTGAATAATAATGTTGATTTTAATGACAGAAGGACAAATTTAGAAGAATGCCCAAATATTGTTCATGTTGTGGTTTAGAAGTGAGAAAGCATATTGTTCACAATATTCATAAACTATCATAATTATGCTTAAGATTAGGAAAAGAAAATTGTTAAATGAAAATGTGGAGGATTTATGTTTCAATGAAAGGGAAAAAATATACGCTATTGCTGTGCTGGGGCATAACTTTAAAATAAGGACGATATTAAAGTCGAATTTGGTTATTTTTAAAAGAGGAAGATGGACTTTAATGTAATATTTGAGCTGGGATTGATGAATATTAAGCAATTGAGAACAAAGTAAAGAAGAATAGAGATAAATAGTAACCATATATTGGACTTCATGCATAATATGATAGGTAACTAGGAAAAAATTAACACAAATGACGAAGAATTAAACATTTTATACATAAATATACTAACAAATAATTAATATTAGATAGAAGTGACAAAATGAATAAAATATGCAGAACAAATAAGCTAGGGAAACAAAAAGCTTTTGACATGATGCAAATTAAATGATTTGTTCTGTTTATAAAAGGCTAATCACAACGTGGTAACGAAATGAAAATTTATTTAGTCTATGAATATAAACTATCATAAATTATGGCCTACGATAAGCAAGATGAAATGAAAAATCGAAAAGTGTAAGATTTATGTTTTAGTGAAAAAATGTAAAATGTAATTAGTGTGGTGGGTCAATCTTCTTTAAATGAAGATGATTTTAGAACAAAATTTTAATAAGTTCTAAAAAGAAGACAGATGCTAATGGAAAATTTAAGCTTGAATTTATGAAAATTAAGTAATTGGAATGAGAATAAAGGAGGAAAGAGATAAATTTTAACTCTATTTTGAGCTGCTTATATAATAGATTCAACAAACTTTCAATGAGGAAGATGTACTTTAATGTAAAACTTCTTATACTTGCACAAATAATGTAAAACATCTTATATTATAGAATAGATGAGAAAAAATAATGCAGATGGCCAAAGATTGACCATTTTACTTATAATTATTGTAATTATATATAGAAATGTTAATAAATAATAGGAAGTAGATAGAATGGATGGAACAATTGGAGTATGTAAAAGGATGGAATGGAATTGTAACGACCATTATTTTTGGGTCTTCGAATTTGAATATTTAATTTATTTAAATATTCGGATTTGAATTAAATTATAATAAAATCTATGTTTTAGATTTAGATTTTATTTCTAATGACGTATTTATAATTTAATTTATAGAATTTTTCCACAATTTTTGATTTGGAAAATAAGTAAATTTTCGTTTGACGTATTCTAAGGCAAACGCTGACATTTTGAGATTTTATGAAATTTAATAACTGGTTTATTTTATCGTTGCTTTGTGATCGTGTAACGTTGTTGTACACGATCGTCTTTTGTTTTCTGTCATATGCGACCCATACGCGGACGCGATATTATGTGATGGGGTACCCAAAAATATTTTAAGAAAATCAACATCCATAGAGTACACTGTACAACCACTTTTTGTTCTCCTGGTCTATCCTTCTCCCTACCCTGCTCCATGCCTTGCCAAGATTCTTGCCTTCAAATGAAAGATTTGTTGTTTCGCATATATATTATCATAATGATCTAAATAAATGACAAATATTTCCGTTAAACATTTATTTAAAAATACCAGTACGTATTTTATTTTATTGATGTTATTATCTGTAATTACATATAAAAATAAATATTATTAAATTAAATAAAAAATTGCATTGTATTTTGAAGCTGATAATGCAAATATTGAAAAATGCAAGTTATTGTTCAATTAAACAAACAGCTAACGGTTGTGGATTGAGAAAAAATGAAACCAAAACCGTAAGCGAATTGAGACAATACTCGAATTGCGTTACTCCACGCATTTTTATCATCTAAAACAATATAAAATATGTCATATTCGGGGTTATGTATATAAAAAGGTCTCGACAACCATAATTACGGTTATATAACTTTACATACGGTTCCCAAACTATAACTATGGTTACAGAACCCCTTCATTCAATCCATCTGGTAGGAGTGATCGAATTGAGACAACATTTGAACCACATTAAACCACGTATTTTTTCATCAAAAATGGTATAATATATGTTACGTTCGGACACGGTTCCTTTAAAAACTTAGTTAACGCGTGTTTCAACAAATTCAATGCGAAAAAACCGCAGCTGTCGTTTATGGACTAATACCCCTGTTTTGACCTCATTGGAACATATTTCATGGTTATACTTACAATATCTTCTATTATTAAAATAATATTACTAAATGATTAATATTTTCGTGAAAAAGTCATCGAAAGTTATAGTTAGACAATATTAAATACGTTGCACAATTTTTTTTGTATACTCAGTTTGCAATATCCTTTATCATTATGGTCTAAATAAATGACAAATATTTCTTTTAAAAATTTATTTATAAATACCAATAAGTATTTTATTTTATTGATGCTATTATTTGTAATTAAAACATATAAAAGTAATTATTACTAAATTGAATAAATAATCGTATAGCATTTTGTAGCTGAAAATGCAAAAATTGTAAAATGTAATCTTATTGTTCGACTAAACAAACAACTAATGGTTGGAGATTGACAAAAAATGAAATCAAAATTGTAAATGAATTGAGACAATACCCGTATTGCATTATTTCAAGTATAGTTTTCATCTTCTTAAAAAGGTCTTAGACAACTATAATTACGGTTATATAACCATACACACGGTTATATGACTATACATACGTTTCCCGAACCATTATTATGGTTACAGGAACCCATAATTGAGTCCAGCACGTAGGAATGATCAAATTGAGACAACACTCGAACCGCATTACACCACGTATTTTTTCATCTAAAACGTTATAATATATGTCACGTTCGGATGCGGTTCCTTTAGAGACTTAGTTAAAGCGTATCTAATCAAATTCAATACCGAAAAAACCGCAACTGTTGTTTATGGACTAATACCCCTGTTCTGACCTCAATGGAACATATTTCGTGGTTATACTTGCAGTATCTTCTATTATTAAAATAATATAAATAAATTATTAATATTTTCGTGAAAAAACCAACGAAAGTTATAGTTACACGATATTAAATACGATGCACAATTTTTTTTTATACTGATTTGTAATATCTTTTATCATAATAATCTAAATAAATGACAAATGTTTCCGTTACACATTTATTTATAAATACTAGTAAATATTTTATTTTATTGATGTTATTATTTGTAATTAAAACATATAAAAATAATTATTATTAAATTGAAGAAAAATTGCATGGTATTTTGAAGCTAATAATGCAAAAATTGTAAAATGTAATCTTATTGTTCAATTAAACAAACAACTAATGGTTGGGGATTGACAAAAAATGAACCAAAACCGTAAGCAAGTTGAGACAATACTCAAATTGCGTTACTCGACGTATTTTTTTCGTCTACAACATTATAAAAGATGTCACATTCGAGCCACCATGGGGTAACATAAAATAAGTCACCACAACCATAATTACGGCTATATAACTATACATACGGTTCCCGACCCATAATTATGGTTACATAACCCATAGCAAAATCCAAATGGTAGGAATGATCGAATTAAGACAACACCCAAACCGCGTTACACCACGTATTTTTTTCATCTAAAACGGTAAATATATTCCATGTTTGGACGCGGTTCCTTTATAAACTTAGTTAACGCATACCGAATCAAATTCAATCCCGAAAAAACCGCGGCTTTCGTTTATGAACTAATACCCCTATTGACTCAATGGAACGTATTTCGCTGTGGTCAAATGAGGTCAAAACAGGGGTATTAGTCTATAAACGACTGCTGCGGTTTTTACGGCATTGAATTTGTTGAGACATGCGTTAACTAAGTTTTTAAAGGAACCGCGTCCGAACGTAACATATACGTGGAGTAACGCAATTCGAGTATTGTCTCAATTCGCTTACGGTTTTGGTTTCATTTTTGTCAATCCACAACCGTTAGTTGTTTGTTTAATTGAACAATAACTTACATTTTTCAATTTTTGCATTATCGCCTTCAAAATACTATGCAATGTTTTATTCAATTTAATAATTATTATTATTTTTATATGTTTTAATTAAAAATAATAACATCAATAAAATAAAGTACGTACTGGTATTTTTAAATAAATGTTTAACGGAAATATTTGTTATTTATTTAGATCATTATGATAAAGGATATTGCAAACTGAGTATATAAAAAAAATTGTGCAACGCGTTTAATTTTGCATAACTATAAGTTTCGTTGTTTTTTCACGAAAATATTAATAATTTATTTATATTATTTTAATAATTGAAGTTATTGTAAGTATAACCATGAAGTATGTTCCATTGAGGTCTAAATAAGGGTATTAGTCTATATAAACGTAATTATGGTTATGGAGACTTATTTACATTTCGCTGAAAAAAATACGTGAAGTAATATAATTCGAGTACTTCCACAATCTGTTTACGGTTTTGGTTTCATTTTTGGTCAATCCCCAACCGTTAGCTGTTTGTTTAATTGGACAATAAGATTGCATTTTACAATTTTTGCATTATCAACGACAAAATACTATGCAATTTTTTATTCAATTTAATAATTATTATTTTTATATGTTCTAATTACAAATAATAACATCAATAAAGTAAAATACATAGTGGTATTTATAAATAAATTTTTAGCGGAAATATTTGTCATTAATTTAGATTTTTATCGCAAAAGATATTTTATACTGAATTGTAAAAAAAAATTGTGTAACCGTAATTAGGTTTTGGTACGTTTTTCCCCAACCACCTTCTTAACAGTGCCTGGATGTGACATATTTTATATCGTTTTAGATGAAAAAATACATGGAGTAATGCAATTCGAGTATTATCTCAAATCGTTTACGGTATTGGTTTCATTTTTTGTCTATCCCCAACCTCTAGCTGTTTGTTTAACTGAACAATAAGATTACATTTACAATTTTTTCATTTTCAGCTACAAAATAGTATGCAATTTTTTTTTCAATTCAATAGGATTTCCTTTGAGTGCTTTCAGTAGTCTTTCTCAAAACGCGATATTAAATACGCAGCTGTCTCAACAAATATTTTCGTGAAAAATCAACAAGAGTTATAGTTCCACGTATTTCTTTCGTCTAAAACAATATAAACTATGTCACATTCGAGCCAACATGGGGGTAATGTAAAAAAGTCACCACAACCATAATTACGGTTATATAATTGTACATACGGTTCCCGAACCATAATTATGGTTACATAACCCATAGCAAAACCCAAAAGGTAGGAATGATCGAATTGAGACAACACTCGAACTGCATTACACCACGTATTTTATCATCTAAAACGGTATAATATATGTCACGTTCGGATGCAGTTCTTTAAAAACTTAGTTAACGCATACCGAATCATATTCAATCCCGAAAAACTACAGTTGTCGTTTATGGACTAATAACCTTGTTTTGACCTCAATGGAACATATTTCGTGGTTATACTTGCAGTATCTTCTATTATTAAAATAATATAAACAAATTATTAATATTTTCGTGAAAAACCAACGAAAGTTATAGTTACACGATATTTGTAACGACCCAGAATTTTTGATAATTAAAATTCGAATATTTAATTGATTTTAAATATTAATAAATGGAATTTAGAAGTCGAATGATTTATTTTTCGAATATTGGGTTTTAATTGATAATTTAATCGATAAATTAAATAGTGAAATTCCAGAGATAATTGAAAATCGAGTTTAATATGATTGAAAATGATTTGTAAATTTTTATTTAATCATACTGGAGTTATAGAAATATTTTAGAACTCTTAAAATTGAATTTGGAGTTAAATTGTGAAAATCGAATATTTTAATATTTAATTATCGACTGTAAAAATAGCCAATTTTCGAACAGTCTCAGAATTGGACGAGACCAGTTCCATTGGGTCCGTAATAGTTAGTTATTATCGGATTTCAATTTTCGTAGCAATCGGAGTTGTCGTTTGACCGTGGCAGCTTCAAACGCATCGATATCGTTTTAATTTTAAATCGTCGAGTTAAATTAGTCATTTTTCAGAAAGTCTCGGATTTCGACGAAACCAGTTTCATCGGATCCGTAATGTGATATTACTGTAAGATTTCAAATTTCAAGTCAATCGGAGTTACCGTTTGTCCAGGGCAAGCCGAAACGCCTCGAAATCGATTTAAATCGGTTTAATTTAAATTGATCGTTTATTGCCATATCTCACACATATGATCGAATTAGCTTTCGAAACCTATTCCATTGTGTCCGAAACGCGGGATAAACCCTAGAAACGCCAGTTACCGCGCGTAAATCAGAGTTCAGAAAACCGGAATGAATAGTGTTCGATATTTTCTATAAATAGCCCCCTTTATTCACAAAATAAAAAAATAAAATAAAAGCTAGGGTTTGTTAGAGCCGGCCGCCACCCTTAAAACCAACGGCCAACACCTCTTCTCGTTCTTCCTCGAATTCCTTCGAATCTAAGGATTATTTCGAGAAGTTTTCAACTAGCAAATGGAAGAGGGCAGTGAGTTCTATGAAACAAACGGTGGTGATCGTTTTTAGAGTTGTAAATTGATGGCAATCTCGACTTGAAGGCACCACGTTCGGCACGATTTTAGAGGCTAATGGCAGCGCCGAGCATGACCGGTCTAAGGTCGATGGTGGGAATTGCAATGGGCTTCGAAACCCTTGTCGCCGATCGACTTAGAATGCAATGATGAAGGTGCGGCAATCTAGGGTTTAACGTATGAAATGGGTTCGAACGCGTTTCTGTAGCCTGGAACGAAGAAGAAACCTCACGGCCTTATCTGGAGATGCAAAGATCAACGGCCCAGAAAAATAGTGGGGTTTTATAAAAGAAATTTGTAAATTTATTAATTTTATTAAAGATTGTACAATGTTTAATATGCAATAACTTTTTGCTACGAGGTCCGTTTTGGACGAAACAAGCGGCGTTGGCTTCGTTTTGCCGAGCACTTCGAGATGGAACTGGATTGGAAGCGATCGGGGTCAGTGAAAATTTTGGATGAAATCAAACGTCTGTTTATTTTATTCGAAATAAACGCTGGAATCAGAATTAAAATCACGGTGAGATCTTCTCACTCAAATTTGAATGTGGAATTATTTACAGTTATTGATTGATGATTGACTGTTTGGATGTGATATTAGATATAGTAGGATATATATCTATATATAGCAATATATACATATTGGCATATGTATATATTGGATTGATTGATTTCCCGCCTCGTATAGCGGATGAGACCCTATTGCGCCGTTAGTAAGCGGATTTATAAAAACCTATATACCGCGATAATTCCGTACTGGAGCGGAATTGGTATTGTGCTAACATCTGTGGATGCAGGGAAATAGGTTGGAGGGATCCGACTGGATTCCTCACCGTATTGATTATTTACAGATATTTTGATATATTCTGTTATCATATGATGATATATGATATTTGAATGTTGTGATGGACTGATTGGTGTTGTGGCATCATCGGATTCAGTTTTGAAATGTAAAAATAACGACTTTTAATTTAAAAGGATTTTTAAAGTGATTTGTAGAAATATACGTTTTATTGAAATTTTTGAATTGGTTTATTTTAAATAAATAAATGTTAAAATTTTTAAATGTTAGTAAAATTGTGATTTTTGTGAAATACGACAAAAATGTTATTTTTGAAATAAACAATTGATAAGGATTATGAAATAGTTTAAATTGGAATTGTTGAAGTATTTTAAACAATTCATGTAAAAAGATTTATAAAAATTGATATTTTTATAAATTAAAAATATTGGAATTTTGAAATGAGTTTTATTAAGTGTTAAAGTCAAATAAAATGGATTCCATAAGTGGATAGAAATTTATAGATGTATAAATTGTGAAGTTATTAAATGAATAGATTTTGTAAAACAAAAAGATTTATAAGCAATTATCTTATAAATCGGATTTTGACATTTAGATGAGAAATGAATAGATGTTGTAAATAAATGAATTATAAGTTCTTAACTTATAATATAGACTTCCGGTATATAATTGAGTTATATAAGTTGAATTGGATAATTTAGAAATCGAAGTTTTATAAATAGAAAATGGGATTTATAAAAATTGTTTTATAAATTCAAAATCAATAGAATTTGATAAATTTAACATTGAAGTTATTAAAGGAGATATATTCGTGATTTTGGACAGCGAATTATCTTTTAAGTTAAATGTGTAGAAATTGTTAAAATTGGGATAGTGATTATATTCACGAATTTGGACAGTAAATATATATTATTGAATAAAATCAATATGTTTTGGGAAGGCGATATTATAAAAATGAAGTAACTGTTTTAAAAGATGTTTTAAAACGTGTGAACTATCGAAATCATAGATTTCAACATTTATTGTTGAAATAGACGTTTTCGAGAAATAAGGAAATGGTGGACTATAACACTGTTGTTATAGTAAATGATTTCCGAAAGGAAATGTTTTTGATGTAGTATTGGGATTTATATATCTATCTTAATTTCGAATCCCTATACTAGTGATTTTGAGTCGTCGTAACGATGTTTTACGTAACATTCGTTTTGACTCAAATAAATGTTGTTATAATAAATGATTTCCTTAAAGAATGAATATATATTAATTTGATTTAAGTATATCGAATATTTTCAAATGTTGAAAATAAATGATTTGGGAATTACTTATTATTAAATAAGTATGGAAATGCTTTTCCAATATGAAATGAACTGTTTTGAGATTTTATCTTCAAAGATAAAATGAAATGTGGAAATTGATTTGAAATTGTTTTCAAATGGAAGTGTGGAAATTTTATATCTAGTAAAGATATTTTGAAGATGAAATAATTTGGGGAAAATTTATTTGGAATCTGATGATGTCGTGCATCTTTATTGATAGTTAAATAACCGACTATCAATAATTACCTTAGATAGGTATTTGTTGTGAATTGGGTGAATTTGAATGCCACACTTATTTTTGAATTTACGCTCACTATTCGGGTTAACCGGGAAAGGACCATGGGGTCGTATAACCCATTCCGAATATGTGATACGTCGTTATGAATTGCATTGGAAGACCGGTGTTGAAGACCGGATATTTTTGAAAACGGAAGGATTACCGTCGAGTTACTCTACATCGGCTGATCTCCGGTTTAGAGGTTTTATCACCCTTAGTGACGGGAAGTCCGGACGTGATTAGAAAATTATCCGGAAATGCAAGGGCTTCGTGAGAAGTGCCTTCGGTTCTGTTCGATCCCGGAACAGACTTGTATGGATTGTGTGTCTGACGTTACAATTTGAGATATAAAGCTGATTTCTTTCAAATACATTTCTGTTGGTGGCGGAGAATTTATTCTCTTAGCTTAACACCCTTCTCTGAGACGTATGAGCTCAGAGGTTATGTAGTTGAAATTTATCAGCGTTATATCCCAATTTGGTAACGTGGCATACTGAGTGTTGCTGTGGAATGATCAGTGTTTGATCATTCGTGATATGATCATTTGTTTGATCTTATATCTTTGTGATCATAGGTTGATCATTTTGTTTGACCCGAAGCAGGGCTTTTTGAGAAAGCGTAGCTTTGTGGACGAGACTTCGTCGAGCCTCACACCCCGGAAATGGTCGAAACAGGAAGGATGCGGCAAGGTTCTAGGGAGTAGCGCCCCTTAGTGTATGTCATTCCTTCTGGATAAAGGTGGTATCATGGTATGGAGCCCAGATACTTAACCTCTGTGGTTACTGCATTATTATTATCTATGTGGTTTGTTGGAATCGGGGATCCTCGGGAAGATCGGTGACGATCGGGGGATGGCATACGCGTGTCAGTAGTTACCTATTTTTGCAGAGGTAACCCGGCCTTGTGTTGGCAGAGATCCGGTTAGGTTCTCGGGTCGTCTATTCCAGGGACGTACCCATCGTGGATAGGAAGTTCCTTAGCCTGACCATTGGTTGGAAATCCAAAGAAACAATACGAGCCTTTACGATTTCAATTGTATAACCTGTCTCTTCAGGAGGCAGCTATAGCAGGCATAATATAATGGTACCTATGCTGGCTAAGATTTATATTCTACTTTCGAAATGTTTTCCACTATGCACTAATAATAATATCAAAAAAAAAATGAATTTGATTTTTGCGTAGTAAGCATCTTTGACTATCATAAGAAGAAATCTCCTCCAAGTCTGCGTTTGCATTGTGTGTGTGGTGGGAGGTCTTATGGTAGTTTCATTTTCCAAAAGCATTTCGAATTGACTTAAATTTTTTTTTGTTGTTGTTATAAAGAATAACTGTTTTACGATCTCACACCAGTCACCATGACTGACTCGGAGTTTATTGTTCCCTTCTAAACTCTGGGTGCCCACAAATTTTCCACACGGGCAGCCTAGAGTTATATTATCAGGATATTCTGGATATTCTGGAGCTTTGGAAGCAAGCTGGATGACGAGACGTAGTATTTGTATCTGTTAGTATTTATTCCGCTGTGTATTCTGTATGAGGACAAGTTATATAACTGTCCATTGTTGTACTGAGTTGTATATTGACTCTGATGATTGATGTATGTATAAAATGATATAGTTCTTTGTTTAAAGATTATTCATTTATCTATTATATGTTGTTCCGCTGCGATATGTGAGATTCTGATATTGTTCCCTGTTCTGTATCTGTTGTTGTTTTGTTGTTCATCTTCTCTTTTTCTTCTATCTTCTTCTTCTACCTTTTTCTTCTTTCTTAAAACCATAACTTTTCGGGTTTCCGGCATTCGATGGCTCAGCAGTCGATAAAGTGAGTATCGATGTTGAATTTTCGAAAGTCGAAAATTTGCGGGATGTTACATTTGGTATCAGAGCATATGGTTAAGCGACAACCCTGCTCTGTTGGGTGTTACTCATTAGAGATAGAGTCAGTAGTACTCTAGAATGAGTTGAGTGTTATAATAGATACGAGTGCGTATTTGTTAGTGAATATAAAATTGTTTTATATTGTGATGATTGGTTTGTTGAGTGGTATATGGATTTTGGTCGGTATTGTCCGTACAACTCTATCGATAGGGATCTCTAAACACTTATATAGAACAATTCGGCACAGTATTGTTTTAAATAGGGTAAAGGAAATAATTTTGCCCAAAACTATTTTTGTATATGAAAGAAATGATTTTCTGTAAATTATTACAGTATATGGTTGCATGGATGTTAGGAAGTAATAATAGTAAATTATTATCATTGAAATTGAATAAGAAATTCAAATCGTAACTCCAAAGTTAAAGAAATAAAATTCACATACAAATGAAATTTGAGAATGTAAATTATAAATGTGAATTGTAATTTAAAACGGAATTCCAGAGAAGTTTTTGGAAATGTTTTAAAAAGAATTTGAAAATTTTGGAGATTTAGAAAGTTTAAATCATTTTTGATTTGAAAATGAATTTCAAAGGATTTGATATTGTGGAAAATTGTTTTAGAGAGTTGAAAGCTCTAAACTCTTTTCGGTCGCTGGAAAATAATTCTGATGATGATCGCGACATCACCGGTGTTCATTTTCGGGTTTCCAAAAGAGGAATTGCTGCCAAATTGTTTTAAATAGAAGTTGTTTGAAAAATTTGGATTTTGTTTTGAAATTCAAAGGATAATTTGAATTGTTTTCAAAAATGGTTTTGAAAAGATTGAAAAGACTGGAATACTATATAAAAATACTTATGAAATAAGAAATAAGTTGATAACTTATACAGATTAAATTTTGATAGAATAAATTTAACTTAAAGGATGAAGTTAAGTTAAAATAAGTACAAGTGAATCAACTTAATGAAAGTAAATTGAATGTTGAAAAAAAAAAATCATTTCGAATTTGTAGAGTAAAGTATTGAAATAAAATTAGTAACTGAAACTAATTGAAGAAATGACAAATTAAAATGGTTTGAAATGAATTAAATTCATATGGAATTTGAAATCCAGTTTAATATGAGTGGTTATAAACCAAAATGGCAAATTGAAAATAAATTTTGGGAATGAACGAAAGAATAAAACTGGAATTGAAACTGAATGTTGAAACCGAATTTGAATAAGTGAATTAGAATTTGAAATGGATTAGTAACTGAAACTAATTTAAAATGGTGCAGTATGAATGAAAGCTAATCAATAAAATTCAATATTCAGAAATTAAACTGAATCCAAATTAGATTGAAGTTGTGAATTGAATTCACATGAATGGGAAATGTAAAATTGAATGAGAATAGATATATAACTTCAACAGTGAAGTAAAAATGTATAAGCAGTTTATATTGAAAATATTTGTAATTGAATGTACGAAATGGTTTGAATATATGCAACTAGATATTATGGCTAGTAGGATATACAGGTATAAAGGAAATTGGAATTTTGATTTCGAAGATGAATTTGAATTTGCTCGAAAAGGTATGTATTTAAATTTGAATATGAGATTTGATGATTTCTTGTCTAGCCGCTTGGCTTTTTCCTTTTCTTTTTTTGAAATCTGAGAGTCCGTAGGGACGTTTTGTAGTTGTACCGTATTAGCCGCGCAAAGGAGGCGCTGGCGAAATTTTTCGAAAATTTCGAGTGTTAGAAAATTTTTGAGAAATTTTGAAAGTTTAAAATTTGAATTTAAACTTAAATTTGAATTGAGAAGTTAAACAATGTTGTTTGAAACTTATAATTGAAGTTGGAAATTAGTTGGATTAATAACGAATCTCTAGTAGAGAGATTTGTTTTGAAAATTGGACAAAACTATTGAATGTGAAAAATAGTAGACGAGTTAAGGACTTTTTTTTCCTAACTTGTAATTTCGAGGACGAAATTCTTTTAAGGCGGGAAATTTGTAACGACCCAGAATTTTTGATAATTAAAATTCGAATATTTAATTGATTTTAAATATTAATAAATGGAATTTAGAAGTCGAATGATTTATTTTTCGAATATTGGGTTTTAATTGATAATTTAATCGATAAATTAAATAGTGAAATTCCAGAGATAATTGAAAATCGAGTTTAATATGATTGAAAATGATTTGTAAATTTTTATTTAATCATACTGGAGTTATAGAAATATTTTAGAACTCTTAAAATTGAATTTGGAGTTAAATTGTGAAAATCGAATATTTTAATATTTAATTATCGACTGTAAAAATAGCCAATTTTCGAACAGTCTCAGAATTGGACGAGACTAGTTCCATTGGGTCCGTAATAGTTAGTTATTATCGGATTTCAATTTTCGTAGCAATCGGAGTTGTCGTTTGACCGTGGCAGCTTCAAACGCATCGATATCGTTTTAATTTTAAATCGTCGAGTTAAATTAGTCATTTTTCAGAAAGTCTCGGATTTCGACGAAACCAGTTTCATCGGATCCGTAATGTGATATTACTATAAGATTTCAAATTTCAAGTCAATCGGAGTTACCGTTTGTCCAGGGCAAGCCGAAACGCCTCGAAATCGATTTAAATCGGTTTAATTTAAATTGATCGTTTATTGCCATATATCACACATATGATCGAATTAGCTTTCGAAACCTGTTCCATTGTGTCCGAAACGCGGGATAAACCCTAGAAACGCCAGTTACCGCGCGTAAATCAGAGTTCAGAAAACCGGAATGAATAGTGTTCGATATTTTCTATAAATAGCCCCCTTTATTCACAAAATAAAAAAATAAAATAAAAGCTAGGGTTTGTTAGAGCCGGCCGCCACCCTTAAAACCAACGGCCAACACCTCTTCTCGTTCTTCCTCGAATTCCTTCGAATCTAAGGATTATTTCGAGAAGTTTTCAACTAGCAAATGGAAGAGGGCAGTGAGTTCTATGAAACAAACGGTGGTGATCGTTTTTAGAGTTGTAAATTGATGGCAATCTCGACTTGAAGGCACCACGTTCGGCACGATTTTCGAGGCTAATGGCAGCGCCGAGCATGACCGGTCTAAGGTCGATGGTGGGAATTGCAATGGGCTTCGAAACCCTTGTCGCCGATCGACTTAGAATGCAACGATGAAGGTGCGGCAATCTAGGGTTTAACGTATGAAATGGGTTCGAACGCGTTTCTGTAGCCTGGAACGAAGAAGAAACCTCACGGCCTTATCTGGAGATGCAAAGATCAACGGCCCAGAAAAATAGTGGGGTTTTATAAAAGAAATTTGTAAATTTATTAATTTTATTAAAGATTGTACAATGTTTAATATGCAATAACTTTTTGCTACGAGGTCCGTTTTGGACGAAACAAGCGGCGTTGGCTTCGTTTTGCCGAGCACTTCGAGATGGAACTAGATTGGAAGCGATCGGGGTCAGTGAAAATTTTGGATGAAATCAAACGTCTGTTTATTTTATTCGAAATAAACGATGGAATCAGAATTAAAATCACGGTGAGATCTTCTCACTCAAATTTGAATGTGGAATTATTTACAGTTATTGATTGATGATTGACTGTTTGGATGTGATATTAGATATAGTAGGATATATATCTATATATAGCAATATATACATATTGGCATATGTATATATTGGATTGATTGATTTCCCGCCTCGTATAGCGGATGAGACCCTATTGCGCCGTTAGTAAGCGGATTTATAAAAACCTATATACCGCGATAATTCCGTACTGGAGCGGAATTGGTATTGTGCTAACATCTGTGGATGCAGGGAAACAGGTTGGAGGGATCCGACTGGATTCCTCACCGTATTGATTATTTACAGATATTTTGATATATTCTGTTATCATATGATGATATATGATATTTGACTGTTGTGATGGACTGATTGGTGTTGTGGCATCATCGGATTCAGTTTTGAAATGTACAAATAACGACTTTTAATTTAAAAGGATTTTTAAAGTGATTTGTAGAAATATACGTTTTATTGAAATTTTTGAATTGGTTTATTTTAAATAAATAAATGTTAAAAATTTTAAATGTTAGTAAAATTGTGATTTTTGTGAAATACGACAAAAATGTTATTTTTGAAATAAACAATTGATAAGGATTATGAAATAGTTTAAATTGGAATTGTTGAAGTATTTTAAACAATTCATGTAAAAAGATTTATAAAAATTGATATTTTTATAAATTAAAAATATTGGAATTTTGAAATGAGTTTTATTAAGTGTTAAAGTCAAATAAAATGGATTCCATAAGTGGATAGAAATTTATAGATGTATAAATTGTGAAGTTATTAAATGAATAGATTTTGTAAAACAAAAAGATTTATAAGCAATTATCTTATAAATCGGATTTTGACATTTAGATGAGAAATGAATAGATGTTGTAAATAAATGAATTATAAGTTCTTAACTTATAATATAGACTTCCGGTATATAATTGAGTTATATAAGTTGAATTGGATAATTTAGAAATCGAAGTTTTATAAATAGAAAATGGGATTTATAAACATTGTTTTATAAATTCAAAATCAATAGAATTTGATAAATTTAACATTGAAGTTATTAAAGGAGATATATTCGTGATTTTGGACAGCGAATTATCTTTTAAGTTAAATGTGTAGAAATTGTTAAAATTGGGATAGTGATTATATTCACGAATTTGGACAGTAAATATATATTATTGAATAAAATCAATATGTTTTGGGAAGGCGATATTATAAAAATGAAGTAACTGTTTTAAAAGATGTTTTAAAACGTGTGAACTATCGAAATCATAGATTTCAACATTTATTGTTGAAATAGACGTTTTCGAGAAATAAGGAAATGGTGGACTATAACACTGTTGTTATAGTAAATGATTTCCGAAGGAAATGTTTTTGATGTAGTATTGGGATTTATATATCTATCTTAATTTCGAATCCCTATACTAGTGATTTTGAGTCGTCGTAACGATGTTTTACGTAACATTCGTTTTGACTCAAATAAATGTTGTTATAATAAATGATTTCCTTAAAGAATGAATATATACTTAATTTGATTTAAGTATATCGAATATTTTCAAATGTTGAAAATAAATGATTTGGGAATTACTTATTATTAAATAAGTATGGAAATGCTTTTCCAATATGAAATGAACTGTTTTGAGATTTTATCTTCAAAGATAAAATGAAATGTGGAAATTGATTTGAAATTGTTTTCAAATGGAAGTGTGGAAATTTTATATCTAGTAAAGATATTTTGAAGATGAAATAATTTGGGGAAAATTTATTTGGAATCTGATGATGTCGCGCATCTTTATTGATAGTTAAATAACCGACTATCAATAATTACCTTAGATAGGTATTTGTTGTGAATTGGGTGAATTTGAATGCCACACTTATTTTTGAATTTACGCTCACTATTCGGGTTAACCGGGAAAGGACCATGGGGTCGTATAACCCATTCCGAATATGTGATACGTCGTTATGAATTGCATTGGAAGACCGGTGTTGAAGACCGGATATTTTTGAAAACGGAAGGATTACCGTCGAGTTACTCTACATCGGCTGATCTCCGGTTTAGAGGTTTTATCACCCTTAGTGACGGGAAGTCCGGACGTGATTAGAAAATTATCCGGAAATGCAAGGGCTTCGTGAGAAGTGCCTTCGGTTCTGTTCGATCCCGGAACAGACTTGTATGGATTGTGTGTCTGACGTTACAATTTGAGATATAAAGCTGATTTCTTTCAAATACATTTCTGTTGGTGGCGGAGAATTTATTCTCTTAGCTTAACACCCTTCTCTGAGACGTATGAGCTCAGAGGTTATGTAGTTGAAATTTATCAGCGATATATCCCAATTTGGTAACGTGGCATACTGAGTGTTGCTGTGAAATGATCAGTGTTTGATCATTCGTGATATGATCATTTGTTTGATCTTATATCTTTGTGATCATAGGTTGATCATTTTGTTTGACCCGAAGCAGGGCTTTTTGAGAAAGCGTAGCTTTGTGGACGAGACTTCGTCGAGCCTCACACCCCGGAAATGGTCGAAACAGGAAGGATGCGGCAAGGTTCTAGGGAGTAGCGCCCCTTAGTGTATGTCATTCCTTCTGGATAAAGGTGGTATCATGGTATGGAGCCCAGATACTTAACCTCTGTGGTTACTGCATTATTATTATCTATGTGGTTTGTTGGAATCGGGGATCCTCGGGAAGATCGGTGACGATCGGGGGATGGCATACGCGTGTCAGTAGTTACCTATTTTTGCAGAGGTAACCCGGCCTTGTGTTGGCAGAGATCCGGTTAGGTTCTCGGGTCGTCTATTCCAGGGACGTACCCATCGTGGATAGGAAGTTCCTTAGCCTGACCATTTGTTGGAAATCCAAAGAAACAATACGAGCCTTTACGATTTCAATTGTATAACCTGTCTCTTCAGGAGGCAGCTATAGCAGGCATAATATAATGGTACCTATGCTGGCTAAGATTTATATTCTACTTTCGAAATGTTTTCCACTATGCACTAATAATAATATCAAAAAAAAAAAAGAATTTGATTTTTGCGTAGTAAGCATCTTTGACTATCATAAGAAGAAATCTCCTCCAAGTCTGCGTTTGCATTGTGTGTGTGGTGGGAGGTCTTATGGTAGTTTCATTTTCCAAAAGCATTTCGAATTGACTTAAAATTTTTTTTTTGTTATAAAGAATAACTGTTTTACGATCTCACACCAGTCACCATGACTGACTCGGAGTTTATTGTTCCCTTCTAAACTCTGGGTGCCCACAAATTTTCCACACGGGCAGCCTAGAGTTATATTATCAGGATATTCTGGATATTCTGGAGCTTTGGAAGCAAGCTAGATGACGAGACGTAGTATTTGTATCTGATAGTATTTATTCCGCTGTGTATTCTGTATGAGGACAAGTTATATAACTGTCCATTGTTGTACTGAGTTGTATATTGACTCTGATGATTGATGTATGTATAAAATGATATAGTTCTTTGTTTAAAGATTATTCATTTATCTATTATATGTTGTTCCGCTGCGATATGTGAGATTCTGATATTGTTCCCTGTTCTGTATCTGTTGTTGTTTTGTTGTTCATCTTCTCTTTTTCTTCTATCTTCTTCTTCTACCTTTTTCTTCTTTCTTAAAACCATAACTTTTCGGGTTTCCGGCATTCGATGGCTCAGCAGTCGATAAAGTGAGTATCGATGTTGAATTTTCGAAAGTCGAAAATTTGCGGGATGTTACATTTGGTATCAGAGCATATGGTTAAGCGACAACCCTGCTCTGTTGGGTGTTACTCATTAGAGATAGAGTCAGTAGTACTCTAGAATGAGTTGAGTGTTATAATAGATACGAGTGCGTATTTGTTAGTGAATATAAAATTGTTTTATATTGTGATGATTGGTTTGTTGAGTGGTATATGGATTCTGGTCGGTATTGTCCGTACAACTCTATCGATAGGGATCTCTAAACACTTATATAGAACAATTCGGCACAGTATTGTTTTAAATAGGGTAAAGGAAATAATTTTGCCCAAAACTATTTTTGTATATGAAAGAAATGATTTTCTGTAAATTATTACAGTATATGGTTGCATGGATGTTAGGAAGTAATAATAGTAAATTATTATCATTGAAATTGAATAAGAAATTCAAATCGTAACTCCAAAGTTAAAGAAATAAAATTCACATACAAATGAAATTTGAGAATGTAAATTATAAATGTGAATTGTAATTTAAAACGGAATTCCAGAGAAGTTTTTGGAAATGTTTTAAAAAGAATTTGAAAATTTTGGAGATTTAGAAAGTTTAAATCATTTTTGATTTGAAAATGAATTTCAAAGGATTTGATATTGTGGAAAATTGTTTTAGAGAGTTGAAAGCTCTAAACTCTTTTCGGTCGCTGGAAAATAATTCCGATGATGATCGCGACATCACCGGTGTTCATTTTCGGGTTTCCAAAAGAGGAATTGCTGCCAAATTGTTTTAAATAGAAGTTGTTTGAAAATTTTGGATTTTGTTTTGAAATTCAAAGGATAATTTGAATTGTTTTCAAAAATGGTTTTGAAAAGATTGAAAAGACTGGAATACTATATAAAAATACTTATGAAATAAGAAATAAGTTGATAACTTATACAGATTAAATTTTGATAGAATAAATTTAACTTAAAGGATGAAGTTAAGTTAAAATAAGTACAAGTGAATCAACTTAATGAAAGTAAATTGAATGTTGAAAAAAAAAATTCATTTCGAATTTGTAGAGTAAAGTATTGAAATAAAATTAGTAACTGAAACTAATTGAAGAAATGACAAATTAAAATGGTTTGAAATGAATTAAATTCATATGGAATTTGAAATCCAGTTTAATATGAGTGGTTATAAACCAAAATGGCAAATTGAAAATAAATTTTGGGAATGAACGAAAGAATAAAACTGGAATTGAAACTGAATGTTGAAACCGAATTTGAATAAGTGAATTAGAATTTGAAATGGATTAGTAACTGAAACTAATTTAAAATGGTGCAGTATGAATGAAAGCTAATCAATAAAATTCAATATTCAGAAATTAAACTGAATCCAAATTAGATTGAAGTTGTGAATTGAATTCACATGAATGGGAAATGTAAAATTGAATGAGAATAGATATATAACTTCAACAGTGAAGTAAAAATGTATAAGCAGTTTATATTGAAAATATTTGTAATTGAATGTACGAAATGGTTTGAATATATGCAACTAGATATTATGGCTAGTAGGATATACAGGTATAAAGGAAATTGGAATTTTGATTTCGAAGATGAATTTGAATTTGCTCGAAAAGGTATGTATTTAAATTTGAATATGAGATTTGATGATTTCTTGTCTAGCCGCTTGGCTTTTTCCTTTTCTTTTTTTGAAATCTGAGAGTCCGTAGGGACGTTTTGTAGTTGTACCGTATTAGCCGCGCAAAGGAGGCGCTGGCGAAATTTTTCGAAAATTTCGAGTGTTAGAAAATTTTTGAGAAATTTTGAAAGTTTAAAATTTGAATTTAAACTTAAATTTGAATTGAGAAGTTAAACAATGTTGTTTGAAACTTATAATTGAAGTTGGAAATTAGTTGGATTAATAACGAATCTCTAGTAGAGAGATTTGTTTTGAAAATTGGACAAAACTATTGATTGTGAAAAATAGTAGACGAGTTAAGGACTTTTTTTCCTAACTTGTAATTTCGAGGACGAAATTCTTTTAAGGGGGGAAATTTGTAACGACCCAGAATTTTTGATAATTAAAATTCGAATATTTAATTGATTTTAAATATTAATAAATGGAATTTAGAAGTCGAATGATTTATTTTTCGAATATTGGGTTTTAATTGATAATTTAATCGATAAATTAAATAGTGAAATTCCAGAGATAATTGAAAATCGAGTTTAATATGATTGAAAATGATTTGTAAATTTTTATTTAATCATACTGGAGTTATAGAAATATTTTAGAACTCTTAAAATTGAATTTGGAGTTAAATTGTGAAAATCGAATATTTTAATATTTAATTATCGACTGTAAAAATAGCCAATTTTCGAACAGTCTCAGAATTGGACGAGACTAGTTCCATTGGGTCCGTAATAGTTAGTTATTATCGGATTTCAATTTTCGTAGCAATCGGAGTTGTCGTTTGACCGTGGCAGCTTCAAACGCATCGATATCGTTTTAATTTTAAATCGTCGAGTTAAATTAGTCATTTTTCAGAAAGTCTCGGATTTCGACGAAACCAGTTTCATCGGATCCGTAATGTGATATTACTGTAAGATTTCAAATTTCAAGTCAATCGGAGTTACCGTTTGTCCAGGGCAAGCCGAAACGCCTCGAAATCGATTTAAATCGGTTTAATTTAAATTGATCGTTTATTGCCATATATCACACATATGATCGAATTAGCTTTCGAAACCTGTTCCATTGTGTCCGAAACGCGGGATAAACCCTAGAAACGCCAGTTACCGCGCGTAAATCAGAGTTCAGAAAACCGGAATGAATAGTGTTCGATATTTTCTATAAATAGCCCCCTTTATTCACAAAATAAAAAAAAATTAAAAGCTAGGGTTTGTTAGAGCCGGCCGCCACCCTTAAAACCAACGGCCAACACCTCTTCTCGTTCTTCCTCGAATTCCTTCGAATCTAAGGATTATTTCGAGAAGTTTTCAACTACCAAATGGAAGAGGGCAGTGAGTTCTATGAAACAAACGGTGGTGATCGTTTTTAGAGTTGTAAATTGATGGCAATCTCGACTTGAAGGCACCACGTTCGGCATGATTTTCGAGGCTAATGGCAGCGCCGAGCATGACCGGTCTAACGTCGATGGTGGGAATTGCAATGGGCTTCGAAACCCTTGTCGCCGATCGACTTAGAATGCAATGATGAAGGTGCGGCAATCTAGGGTTTAACGTATGAAATGGGTTCGAACGCGTTTCTGTAGCCTGGAACGAAGAAGAAACCTCACGGCCTTATCTGGAGATGCAAAGATCAACGGCCCAGAAAAATAGTGGGGTTTTATAAAAGAAATTTGTAAATTTATTAATTTTATTAAAGATTGTACAATGTTTAATATGCAATAACTTTTTGCTACGAGGTCCGTTTTGGACGAAACAAGCGGCGTTGGCTTCGTTTTGCCGAGCACTTCGAGATGGAACCGGATTGGAAGCGATCGGGGTCAGTGAAAATTTTGGATGAAATCAAACGTCTGTTTATTTTATTCGAAATAAACGATGGAATCAGAATTAAAATCACGGTGAGATCTTCTCACTCAAATTTGAATGTGGAATTATTTACAGTTATTGATTGATGATTGACTGTTTGGATGTGATATTAGATATAGTAGGATATATATCTATATATAGCAATATATACATATTGGCATATGTATATATTGGATTGATTGATTTCCCGCCTCGTATAGCGGATGAGACCCTATTGCGCCGTTAGTAAGCGGATTTATAAAAACCTACATACCGCGATAATTCCGTACTGGAGCGGAATTGGTATTGTGCTAACATCTGTGGATGCAGGGAAACAGGTTGGAGGGATCCGACTGGATTCCTCACCGTATTGATTATTTACAGATATTTTGATATATTCTGTTATCATATGATGATATATGATATTTGACTGTTGTGATGGACTGATTGGTGTTGTGGCATCATCGGATTCAGTTTTGAAATGTAAAAATAACGACTTTTAATTTAAAAGGATTTTTAAAGTGATTTGTAGAAATATACGTTTTATTGAAATTTTTGAATTGGTTTATTTTAAATAAATAAATGTTAAAAATTTTAAATGTTAGTAAAATTGTGATTTTTGTGAAATATGACAAAAATGTTATTTTTGAAATAAACAATTGATAAGGATTATGAAATAGTTTAAATTGGAATTGTTGAAGTATTTTAAACAATTCATGTAAAAAGATTTATAAAAATTGATATTTTTATAAATTAAAAATATTGGAATTTTGAAATGAGTTTTATTAAGTGTTAAAGTCAAATAAAATGGATTCCATAAGTGGATAGAAATTTATAGATGTATAAATTGTGAAGTTATTAAATGAATAGATTTTGTAAAACAAAAAGATTTATAAGCAATTATCTTATAAATCGGATTTTGACATTTAGATGAGAAATGAATAGATGTTGTAAATAAATGAATTATAAGTTCTTAACTTATAATATAGACTTCCGGTATATAATTGAGTTATATAAGTTGAATTGGATAATTTAGAAATCGAAGTTTTATAAATAGAAAATGGGATTTATAAACATTGTTTTATAAATTCAAAATCAATAGAATTTGATAAATTTAACATTGAAGTTATTAAAGGAGATATATTCCTGATTTTGGACAGCGAATTATCTTTTAAGTTAAATGTGTAGAAATTGTTAAAATTGGGATAGTGATTATATTCACGAATTTGGACAGTAAATATATATTATTGAATAAAATCAATATGTTTTGGGAAGGCGATATTATAAAAATGAAGTAACTGTTTTAAAAGATGTTTTAAAACGTGTGAACTATCGAAATCATAGATTTCAACATTTATTGTTGAAATAGACGTTTTCGAGAAATAAGGAAATGGTGGACTATAACACTGTTGTTATAGTAAATGATTTCCGAAAGGAAATGTTTTTGATGTAGTATTGGGATTTATATATCTATCTTAATTTCGAATCCCTATACTAGTGATTTTGAGTCGTCGTAACGATGTTTTACGTAACATTCGTTTTGACTCAAATAAATGTTGTTATAATAAATGATTTCCTTAAAGAATGAATATATACTTAATTTGATTTAAGTATATCGAATATTTTCAAATGTTGAAAATAAATGATTTGGGAATTACTTATTATTAAATAAGTATGGAAATGCTTTTCCAATATGAAATGAACTGTTTTGAGATTTTATCTTCAAAGATAAAATGAAATGTGGAAATTGATTTGAAATTGTTTTCAAATGGAAGTGTGGAAATTTTATATCTAGTAAAGATATTTTTGAAGATGAAATAATTTGGGGAAAATTTATTTGGAATCTGATGATGTCGCGCATCTTTATTGATAGTTAAATAACCGACTATCAATAATTACCTTAGATAGGTATTTGTTGTGAATTGGGTGAATTTGAATGCCACACTTATTTTTGAATTTACGCTCACTATTCGGGTTAACCGGGAAAGGACCATGGGGTCGTATAACCCATTCCGAATATGTGATACGTCGTTATGAATTGCATTGGAAGACCGGTGTTGAAGACCGGATATTTTTGAAAACGGAAGGATTACCGTCGAGTTACTCTACATCGGCTGATCTCCGGTTTAGAGGTTTTATCACCCTTAGTGACGGGAAGTCCGGACGTGATTAGAAAATTATCCGGAAATGCAAGGGCTTCGTGAGAAGTGCCTTCGGTTCTGTTCGATCCCGGAACAGACTTGTATGGATTGTGTGTCTGACGTTACAATTTGAGATATAAAGCTGATTTCTTTCAAATACATTTCTGTTGGTGGCGGAGAATTTATTCTCTTAGCTTAACACCCTTCTCTGAGACGTATGAGCTCAGAGGTTATGTAGTTGAAATTTATCAGCGATATATCCCAATTTGGTAACGTGGCATACTGAGTGTTGCTGTGAAATGATCAGTGTTTGATCATTCGTGATATGATCATTTGTTTGATCTTATATCTTTGTGATCATAGGTTGATCATTTTGTTTGACCCGAAGCAGGGCTTTTTGAGAAAGCGTAGCTTTGTGGACGAGACTTCGTCGAGCCTCACACCCCGGAAATGGTCGAAACAGGAAGGATGCGGCAAGGTTCTAGGGAGTAGCGCCCCTTAGTGTATGTCATTCCTTCTGGATAAAGGTGGTATCATGGTATGGAGCCCAGATACTTAACCTCTGTGGTTACTGCATTATTATTATCTATGTGGTTTGTTGGAATCGGGGATCCTCGGGAAGATCGGTGACGATCGGGGGATGGCATACGCGTGTCAGTAGTTACCTATTTTTGCAGAGGTAACCCGGCCTTGTGTTGGTAGAGATCCGGTTAGGTTCTCGGGTCGTCTATTCCAGGGACGTACCCATCGTGGATAGGAAGTTCCTTAGCCTGACCATTTGTTGGAAATCCAAAGAAACAATACGAGCCTTTACGATTTCAATTGTATAACCTGTCTCCTCAGGAGGCAGCTATAGCAGGCATAATATAATGGTACCTATGCTGGCTAAGATTTATATTCTACTTTCGAAATGTTTTCCACTATGCACTAATAATAATATCAAAAAAAAAAAGAATTTGATTTTTGCGTAGTAAGCATCTTTGACTATCATAAGAAGAAATCTCCTCCAAGTCTGCGTTTTCATTGTGTGTGTGGTGGGAGGTCTTATGGTAGTTTCATTTTCCAAAAGCATTTCGAATTGACTTAAAATTTTTTTTTTTGTTGTTATAAAGAATAACTGTTTTACGATCTCACACCAGTCACCATGACTGACTCGGAGTTTATTGTTCCCTTCTAAACTCTGGGTGCCCACAAATTTTCCACACGGGCAGCCTAGAGTTATTGTGATAACCCGGATTTTTGGGACATTTGATAATTGGATAATTAACTGTTTTAATCAATTGAACAGATAAAATTCTGATAATAAAAGATATCTGGATACGTAAATGAATTTGGAAATATAATAAGAATTGAATTATAAATATCTGGATAAATATTTATTTGATAAATCTCCTAATTTAATTACTTAAAATTTACAACTTTTTCTTTTAAAAACAAATAATGAATTGTTTATATATAATAGATTTTTAATAGAATTATTATTTACAAATTGAATTTGGGTTTGTTTAAATGTATATTGAGTTGATCTAAATTGGATTTTAAATTGAAATTTGAATTTAAAATTTGAAATTTAAAAGATTGATATCTGAAAATATTTAGATTTAAAAATATATATGTATGATTTTATTAGAATATAATTTGTTTTATATTAATTTCTCTTTAAAAGAGATTGATTTATATAAATTAAATTGTATTTATAAATTGGATAATTAGTTATGAAAGCTTTATTAAATATTTAAAAATCTACTTTTGCATGAAGAGTACATGTGTTAACTTGTGAACATCTCTAATAACATGTGTTAATAAGGTAAGTGTGGTTAGTGACAAGTGTCACATTTTTATTATTTTCTTAATTTTAATAAATCAAAAATTTATTCTATAAAACTTTATTTCATCTTCTTCATTCAATTTTCCCCTCTCATTTTCTTAAAGCAAAGAAAAAGCCAGTAATTTGCAAACCTGAATCTTTTTTTCTCAACTTCCACTTTTCGAACAAAAACTCAAGTTCATTTCAAAATTTCCAAAATCTACAAGAGAGAAAAAAAAAATACCAAAGCCTGTAAATCAAATTCCAATAAAAGCTTAAATCAAGAAATTCAAAGCAAGGAAGCAAATCTGCAACAAGTCTTCATAGAATTAGGCAAAAGTCAGAGAACTTTCTCAGATTTAAAAACAAATAAAGCAACTTCAGTCAGGGATTTCCAGTTTTAAGGGTCTGCAGTTCAAACTTTTCCAGATTTCGAAATTTTTAGTCTCTGCTTAAAAAACAAGTGCCAGGTGAGTAAATGAATTTTAAAAGCAGTTTTAAATCCTGGATTTCAGTTTGGTCTTGTGAATGAATATCATGATGTTATCTGGAATCATTGAATTAAATTGGGTGCATGTTTGAATGATGAATATTTGAATGCATGTGCTGTTAAAATGGTCTCTGTATGATAAGTAACAGACAGCAATTTCTTAAAAAATCAATAATTCAATTTTGAATCCAAATTAGCTTATGATTTGAAAAGGAAAGTTGTTTGAAATCATGTAATAACACTATTAAAAATCATTACATGTAATTACATGGGATATTGCCTGGAAATTTATAAATTTACAGTACAATCTTTGTTTTGGTCAAAAAAAATTAATCAATTCAATTTTAAGATTGAATTACACAATTGAATTCGTGATAGAAAACCATGAATTTTAATGGTTATATCATGATTTTAAGTTTAGTAATTAGTGTAAATTCTTGGATTTTCTGTTTTGGACATTTCGACCAAATTGCGGCGAACGACGGCAAATTAGAGGTCGGGGTTGAGCATGAAGGTCGAGCGGATGTTGAAGTTCATCGGAAAAATGCATTGGGAATTTATTAATGTTTGTGTTGGCCGATAATTGATGGATTAGGGTTTAACACCCTGTGTTTTGACGTCGTAGTTCGATTGGGTTTCGTGGCATCGAGGCGCAACCGGAGACGATCGCATGTGTTGCCGTGGCTGCTAGAGGTCGTGACGAAGCTTCGGAGAGGATGGCGTGGTATCTCAAGTGATGGATTGTCGGCGGCGATCATTTTTCTGGTGGTTATTGGTTCAGGCAGTTTTGGGTTAGAGGTCGAATTTTTGATGTTCGATCGAAACATGGTTTCTGGATTTCGATTGTTGTTGTCGTGGTCAAGTGCGACGTATCGGAGGCCGGAGCATAGTTCGTCGTTGGTCAGATTTCGTGTGCACATGCACGAGTTTCTGGTGTGTCAGTGGATTTTGTTTTAAGGAAGAAGAAGGAAATAAGGTGAAGAGGCAAGGACTGGAATCTGGGAAGAAGGAATTACTCGGGGTCAACTCGAGTCATTTGCGGGTTTGGTTCGGGTAGTTCACGAGTATATCAACAGTTTTAAATTTAATCAATATATATATATATAAGAAGAAAAGAAGTAGGGATGGGAGACTCGGGCCTTAATTCGGGTAAATCGTGGTGTGACTCGGGTAAGGTTAAAATATGGTTTTAAGTTAACATAATTAAGTTTTAGTAATTTCCTTAATCCCTCTTTTAAATAAAAGGGTTTATTTATATGTTGACTTATTAAGATGAACACTTTATTTTAACATAGTAAAATAATTCTTAAAGTTTACTTAATTAAAGATGTAATTTAATTAAGAATATTAAATGAGTTTAATCATTTATTTAAATTTAAAGGTTTAGTTAAGTTATAGGCTAAGGATAAATTATTTCCAAAGTTATTAAATAAGTTAAATGTTAATTAAGAAATTAAATTAAGAAATGGTTAGTCTTTTAAAGATTAATAAAGGTTTTGAGTAATTAAGATTTATGAATTAATTAATAAGAGAGTAAGATTAAGATTAACTTAATGTTTGTAATTAGAGGTTAATTAATTGATTAATTAAAGGTTACTTAATTAATGATTAAGGGTGAACTAATTTATGATTTAAGGTTATTACTTAATGTCATTAATTAAGGTGGGTAATTAATGAATAATTACTATATGTGATTTAATAAATGATAATTACTTAATTGTAAGTAATTAAAGGATAAATTTGTTAAAGGTTAATTAATTAGTAATTGGTAGATAACTAATTAATAATTAAGGTTAATTAATTGAGGATAATTAACCAATGAGATAATTACTTAATAGAAGTAATTATGGATAATTAATTTAGATTGAAAATTAAAGAATGGTGTAATTAATATAAATTAAGCAGGGTTTGGTAATTAATTTTTTTGGCTTAAATAAATTGTGTGATTAATTAACCTTGCTTATGGATGATTGGATTATATTGAATACCTTGAATGGGTTGATATTTCTGGTATGAAATGTTTTGTGATATGATATGTTTAGATTGAACAGTGATAATGGGGTTATCTATCGATGATGAATTGCTATGTAAAAGAGACACCCTGTATATATATAATTGAATTATATCCACTTGAATAACTTTGGTTAAGATGATATGGGATTCGAAGAGACCGGGGTCGGGTATCAGTAAATACCCGAAACCACTTCGATTTGAAATCTTATATAATTCTTTATAGATTGATATGTGAAATCAAATAGGCCAGTTTGGAAAAATATGGACCAATTAAACTAAGTTGGATATTTAGATATTGTTTTGTGACAATAAGTGTTGACTATATAAGTTGTTTACTTATAGTAAAGTACGAGTACCCCGGGTTTAAATAAGTTATATGAATTGGAATTTCATGTTAGATGAGTTTACTCACGCTGGTTTCCAGCCTGACCCGGGTGTTACTTTGATGTAATGCTCGGGTCAGACCGAGTATTACAGATTCCAGGTAAGGACGTTCTGGAGCTCAAGAGGCGAGCTGGATGGCAGGAACGTATAGAGTGTTTTCCACTGTGTATTTGAGAGTTGTATTGATAGTAGTATGGGGCAGGTTGATATAACTGTCCAGTCTATTGTAATGATTGTAACTCTGATTAATTGTATTAAAAGTAACAATTACAGCTTTCTTTTATAAAATTGCTATTATTTGTTATTATATTTAATCCGCTGCGAATGTGAGATGTTGTGTTTTCTGTTCTTCTTTCTTCTTTCTGTTTCTTTCTTCTATCTCTTTTCTTTTTCTTCTAACTATCTGGAAATTTCGGGTTCGAAATTTCCGGGTCGTTACAGTTGGTATCAGAGCAGAAGGTTAAGCGAGAACCTGGCTCTGTTGGGATTACTCGTTAAGAATAGGGTCAATGGTACCCTAGAACGAGTTGAGTGTATATATATATATGAGAGCGTACTTGTTATTTTCATATATAAGATTTTAAATGATTTTATATAAGAATATATTTTAATATATAAAATGATATTTCTTTCTAATAAATATTAAGGTAATTGGTTGTTAAAATATTGGAATTAAATTAAGTGGTAATAGAAATACAACCAAATTAAAACTGAATAAAGATAAGTTTGAAATGAATTCAAACTAAAATTAAAATCTTGAATTTGTAGGAGTGTTATCAAGAATAAAGATAATAATGAATTGTTTTCCAGATATGATAATCTTGGTTATTATCATAAATGGTAGTTGTGATTAATAATGTTGTTAATAATTAAGCAAAATGAAATGTTTTAGAGAAATAAACCTTTAGGTAAATATAACTTATAAATTGGAATTAAAGATAATTTAAAAATTGTAAATCTAAATCCAGAAAACTTGAAATTGTTTTAAAGAAGTTTGTTTTGAATTAAAACCAAAGGTGGTTTAAAAATTTAAGGTATAACTTGGTGTGTAAAGAAAATGTATATATGAAGATATACATAATACTAAGGATGATTTGAAATAACTCTTAGTGTTGAGTTTTAAATTGGAATGTGATATGAAAACCTAAAGTGATAAGTTTTTGAATTTATAAGTGGGAAGATTATTAATATAAGGTTTAAAATTTGAATGGGAATTCAAATTGTGTAAAGTTGACCGGATTAAGTAAATTAAATTTAACTTGGAGGAAGTTAAATAAGTTTGAATGAATAACTTGAATTGGAAATTTCAAGATGAAATTTAAATTTAACTTGGGTAGTTAAATGGTTAATTTAAATGGGAGTTATGAGTGATCTCAAAATGGGTTTGAGATCTGGAAATTTAAAATGGATAATAAATTAGAATCTAAAGATTAAGTTGTTTTTGAATTCTTATTTGAACTTTGTAATAAAGTAAAGATAATTTTAAAAATGGAATTTTGAGATTTGGATTAAAAAAAAATAATAATAATATAAAGGTTGATTTGATTTAAAAGAAAGGGTTAATTTGACTTAAGTGATTAAATTAATATTTAAAAAAATTTAACTTGAATTTATATAATCTGAGAAGGTTTTAAGTTAAGAATTTAATAGAATTAGTTCAAATTGAATTTGATTTGAATTAATTAGAATTGTGATTAAAGTTGAATAAGTTTAAAAAAAAAAAAAATCAAATGGAATTTGATTTGAATTGAAAAGGAATTGAGGTTAATTCAATTTGAATTGGGGTTAAATCAATTTCAATGAAAATTGAAGTTATTTAAATTGGAATTGAGTCAATTTAAATGGAAGTGGAATTTAAATTGAATTGATGGGAAATTAATTGGAACTGGAGATTGGGAAATTTAACAGTTTGGCTCTGGATTATTTTCAAAAATAAATTGTTTTGATACAAATATATTTTTCCAAACTATTTACTATATAATTTTTCTTCTTAAACCCCAAACTATCTTATACTTATTTTACAATTATTTTGGAACTATTTAACTATTTTGAAACTGTCTTATAAAGTAATTACTATTTTTCAGTTACTTATATCTAATCACTATTTTAAAAACTATTTTGCAATTATCTAACTATTTTATAACTACTTAACTATTTTACAGCTATTTTACAAACTAATAACTATTTTTCAACTACTTATCTATTTTAAACTTTTTCAAGCTATTTTTAAATTTAAATAGGTCAGAGTTCAAACTGTTTGTAATTGAAGTAATAACTCAATGGTAAATGGAAGCAATTGAGAATAAGAGAATAGAATTAAAGGAAATGTGGATAGAAAGGAGAAATTGATTTAGCTAATAATCAATAAAGATAAATACGTAGGATGTACGTATATTATTCTATTCGCATAGTGATTTGATCCAGATTCGAACACAGAATTTCGAGATAGTATTATCGATCCGAGTTGGGATTTTTCGCTCGATTTTCGACGGCGAACCTGGATATGGATTTTTGATTGGTTCTGGATATTCTCTATCATAGTTGTGACTATGCAAGGAGAATGACGGATTCTGGTCAAGAAACCAGATCTGAGTCCGCACTAGGAAGTCGGGTGGACGATACTAGTTCGGAAGTGAAATTTTGTGATCGATTGAGCGATCAGACTGATATTGCGTACGGATGATATGTGTATATCGTACGGGTTTGAATGAAATTGATATTGAAGTTGTGGATAAGGATTGTAAAATGATCTTTGAAATGAAAAGTATTTTTGTGAAATATAATGGAATTGGATATTTCTTTGGTTCAAATTTACTTTATGGAGATAAGTAAATGGTAAATAACTTTATAAAGAAATCAAACTTGAATATTTGATTTGGCAATAAATAAAGTTGTATTTTGTAATATGATAAACTTCCCTTATTGAATCTAGCCAGAATTAAAAGGGTTTTGAAATAATTAAAGTATAAAAGAGGTTTTATACAAGTTTGAAATGATCCAAAGATTTTCAAAGTTATATATATCTATATCTATATATATATAAAGCATTTTATGAGAATGATTTTGGAAAAGGTTTTGGGAACCTATATAATTTGGAAAAGGCTTTTGATTTTTGGAAAATCAATTTTGGATTTTGAAAAGCCTAGTTTGAGAATTATCGATTTTGGTAATCGATTTTGTGTAAAGGAGATTTTGATAAATCATAAAGGGTATGATTTGAAGATACTATAAGTATATAGTATAAAGTGTTTTGAGAATAGCTCTGGGGAAAAAGGCGCTTCCTTGAAATGAACTTCTCAGGAGTACCACTGGGTGGTACTGCCTTGAGCCCCAAGGGGGGTTTCTAAAGTTGATCCTGTGAGGAGTCCGGACAAAACTAGTTCCTGAGGATTATTTGTGTAGCGAAAGTTGAGGGGCTGGTGCCCACAGAGGCATTTGAGTTATGCTGTGACAACAATTTAACTCAATGTCACTGCGATCTACTGCAGACCATAGCGAAAGTCATGTGTGCCGCTGAGAGCCAACTGTCTACGTTTGATTTTATATCGGTAGACTGTGACACTATGGTAACATAGCGAAAGTCGTTTGTGCCGCTGAGAGCCAACTGTCTACGTTTGATTTTATATCGGTAGACTGCGACCTATGTGGGAGAAGTTTCATTTTGACAGCGAAATCGTGTGTGCCGCTGAGAGCCAACAGTTACATGGACTTTTGCTGCGACGGCAACGTAACCCTGGGATGTAACTGCGATCTGTTGTGGGTTCCATGCTGTTATCAGTTACATGGACTTTTGCTGCGATGGCAACGTAACCCGTGATGTAACTGTGACCATGGATGGGGGTGATGATTTCCAGAGCATTCTCACCAAAGATATTTCCTCTATTTTCAAAACTGTTTCTATATTTTCATAAATTATTTTTCCAATTATTTTCACTGGGTGTTGAAAACGGGTTTACCAAGTACTGATAGATTTTCAGTCTTACGCCTGATCAACGTATGACCGAATTTCTGTAAGAACAAGGATGGACTGGTTGAAACATCAAGTTATAAAAAGTATTTTTATAAAAACTATTTTGAAATAATATTATATAGATTTTAAAAAAAAGGGTTTTAAAAATGTTCAAAGAGAAATTTATCTCATATAAGTATTTTAATAAATTCTGGCTTCGTTTCTTTTCGGGGACGAAAAGATTTAAAGGGGGGAGGAATGTGATAACCCGGATTTTTGGGACATTTGATAATTGGATAATTAACTGTTTTAATCAATTGAACAGATAAAATTCTGATAATAAAAGATATCTGGATACGTAAATGAATTTGGAAATATAATAAGAATTGAATTATAAATATCTGGATAAATATTTATTTGATAAATCTCCTAATTTAATTACTTAAAATTTACAACTTTTTCTTTTAAAAACAAATAATGAATTGTTTATATATAATAGATTTTTAATAGAATTATTATTTACAAATTGAATTTGGGTTTGTTTAAATGTATATTGAGTTGATCTAAATTGGATTTTAAATTGAAATTTGAATTTAAAATTTGAAATTTAAAAGATTGATATCTGAAAATATTTAGATTTAAAAATATATATGTATGATTTTATTAGAATATAATTTGTTTTATATTAATTTCTCTTTAAAAGAGATTGATTTATATAAATTAAATTGTATTTATAAATTGGATAATTAGTTATGAAAGCTTTATTAAATATTTAAAAATCTACTTTTGCATGAAGAGTACATGTGTTAACTTGTGAACATCTCTAATAACATGTGTTAATAAGGTAAGTGTGGTTAGTGACAAGTGTCACATTTTTATTATTTTCTTAATTTTAATAAATCAAAAATTTATTCTATAAAACTTTATTTCATCTTCTTCATTCAATTTTCCCCTCTCATTTTCTTAAAGCAAAGAAAAAGCCAGTAATTTGCAAACCTGAATCTTTTTTTCTCAACTTCCACTTTTCGAACAAAAACTCAAGTTCATTTCAAAATTTCCAAAATCTACAAGAGAGAAAAAAAAAATACCAAAGCCTGTAAATCAAATTCCAGTAAAAGCTTAAATCAAGAAATTCAAAGCAAGGAAGCAAATCTGCAACAAGTCTTCATAGAATTAGGCAAAAGTCAGAGAACTTTCTCAGATTTAAAAACAAATAAAGCAACTTCAGTCAGGGATTTCCAGTTTTAAGGGTCTGCAGTTCAAACTTTTCCAGATTTCGAAATTTTTAGTCTCTGCTTAAAAAACAAGTGCCAGGTGAGTAAATGAATTTTAAAAGCAGTTTTAAATCCTGGATTTCAGTTTGGTCTTGTGAATGAATATCATGATGTTATCTGGAATCATTGAATTAAATTGGGTGCATGTTTGAATGATGAATATTTGAATGCATGTGCTGTTAAAATGGTCTCTGTATGATAAGTAACAGACAGCAATTTCTTAAAAAATCAATAATTCAATTTTGAATCCAAATTAGCTTATGATTTGAAAAGGAAAGTTGTTTGAAATCATGTAATAACACTATTAAAAATCATTACATGTAATTACATGGGATATTGCCTGGAAATTTATAAATTTACAGTACAATCTTTGTTTTGGTCAAAAAAAATTAATCAATTCAATTTTAAGATTGAATTACACAATTGAATTCGTGATAGAAAACCATGAATTTTAATGGTTATATCATGATTTTAAGTTTAGTAATTAGTGTAAATTCTTGGATTTTCTGTTTTGGACATTTCGACCAAATTGCGGCGAACGACGGCAAATTAGAGGTCGGGGTTGAGCATGAAGGTCGAGCGGATGTTGAAGTTCATCGGAAAAATGCATTGGGAATTTATTAATGTTTGTGTTGGCCGATAATTGATGGATTAGGGTTTAACACCCTGTGTTTTGACGTCGTAGTTCGATTGGGTTTCGTGGCATCGAGGCGCAACCGGAGACGATCGCATGTGTTGCCGTGGCTGCTAGAGGTCGTGACGAAGCTTCGGAGAGGATGGCGTGGTATCTCAAGTGATGGATTGTCGGCGGCGATCATTTTTCTGGTGGTTATTGGTTCAGGCAGTTTTGGGTTAGAGGTCGAATTTTTGATGTTCGATCGAAACATGGTTTCTGGATTTCGATTGTTGTTGTCGTGGTCAAGTGCGACGTATCGGAGGCCAGAGCATAGTTCGTCGTTGGTCAGATTTCGTGTGCACATGCACGAGTTTCTGGTGTGTCAGTGGATTTTGTTTTAAGGAAGAAGAAGGAAATAAGGTGAAGAGGCAAGGACTGGAATCTGGGAAGAAGGAATTACTCGGGGTCAACTCGAGTCATTTGCGGGTTTGGTTCGGGTAGTTCACGAGTATATCAACAGTTTTAAATTTAATCAATATATATATATATAAGAAGAAAAGAAGTAGGGATGGGAGACTCGGGCCTTAATTCGGGTAAATCGTGGTGTGACTCGGGTAAGGTTAAAATATGGTTTTAAGTTAACATAATTAAGTTTTAGTAATTTCCTTAATCCCTCTTTTAAATAAAAGGGTTTATTTATATGTTGACTTATTAAGATGAACACTTTATTTTAACATAGTAAAATAATTCTTAAAGTTTACTTAATTAAAGATGTAATTTAATTAAGAATATTAAATGAGTTTAATCATTTATTTAAATTTAAAGGTTTAGTTAAGTTATAGGCTAAGGATAAATTATTTCCAAAGTTATTAAATAAGTTAAATGTTAATTAAGAAATTAAATTAAGAAATGGTTAGTCTTTTAAAGATTAATAAAGGTTTTGAGTAATTAAGATTTATGAATTAATTAATAAGAGAGTAAGATTAAGATTAACTTAATGTTTGTAATTAGAGGTTAATTAATTGATTAATTAAAGGTTACTTAATTAATGATTAAGGGTGAACTAATTTATGATTTAAGGTTATTACTTAATGTCATTAATTAAGGTGGGTAATTAATGAATAATTACTATATGTGATTTAATAAATGATAATTACTTAATTGTAAGTAATTAAAGGATAAATTTGTTAAAGGTTAATTAATTAGTAATTGGTAGATAACTAATTAATAATTAAGGTTAATTAATTGAGGATAATTAACCAATGAGATAATTACTTAATGGAAGTAATTATGGATAATTAATTTAGATTGAAAATTAAAGAATGGTGTAATTAATATAAATTAAGCAGGGTTTGGTAATTAATTTTTTTGGCTTAAATAAATTGTGTGATTAATTAACCTTGCTTATGGATGATTGGATTATATTGAATACCTTGAATGGGTTGATATTTCTGGTATGAAATGTTTTGTGATATGATATGTTTAGATTGAACAGTGATAATGGGGTTATCTATCGATGATGAATTGCTATGTAAAAGAGACACCCTGTATATATATAATTGAATTATATCCACTTGAATAACTTTGGTTAAGATGATATGGGATTCGAAGAGACCGGGGTCGGGTATCAGTAAATACCCGAAACCACTTCGATTTGAAATCTTATATAATTCTTTATAGATTGATATGTGAAATCAAATAGGCCAGTTTGGAAAAATATGGACCAATTAAACTAAGTTGGATATTTAGATATTGTTTTGTGACAATAAGTGTTGACTATATAAGTTGTTTACTTATAGTAAAGTACGAGTACCCCGGGTTTAAATAAGTTATATGAATTGGAATTTCATGTTAGATGAGTTTACTCACGCTGGTTTCCAGCCTGACCCGGGTGTTACTTTGATGTAATGCTCGGGTCAGACCGAGTATTACAGATTCCAGGTAAGGACGTTCTGGAGCTCAAGAGGCGAGCTGGATGGCAGGAACGTATAGAGTGTTTTCCACTGTGTATTTGAGAGTTGTATTGATAGTAGTATGGGGCAGGTTGATATAACTGTCCAGTCTATTGTAATGATTGTAACTCTGATTAATTGTATTAAAAGTAACAATTACAGCTTTCTTTTATAAAATTGCTATTATTTGTTATTATATTTAATCCGCTGCGAATGTGAGATGTTGTGTTTTCTGTTCTTCTTTCTTCTTTCTGTTTCTTTCTTCTATCTCTTTTCTTTTTCTTCTAACTATCTGGAAATTTCGGGTTCGAAATTTCCGGGTCGTTACAGTTATATTATCAGGATATTCTGGATATTCTGGAGCTTTGGAAGCAAGCTGGATGACGAGACGTAGTATTTGTATCTGATAGTATTTATTCCGCTGTGTATTCTGTATGAGGACAAGTTATATAACTGTCCATTGTTGTACTGAGTTGTATATTGACTCTGATGATTGATGTATGTATAAAATGATATAGTTCTTTGTTTAAAGATTATTCATTTATCTATTATATGTTGTTCCGCTGCGATATGTGAGATTCTGATATTGTTCCCTGTTCTGTATCTGTTGTTGTTTTGTTGTTCATCTTCTCTTTTTCTTCTATCTTCTTCTTCTACCTTTTTCTTCTTTCTTAAAACCATAACTTTTCGGGTTTCCGGCATTCGATGGCTCAGCAGTCGATAAAGTGAGTATCGATGTTGAATTTTCGAAAGTCGAAAATTTGCGGGATGTTACAATATTAAATACGATGTACAATTCTTTTTGTATACTCAGTTTGGAATATCTTTTATCATAATAATCTAAATAAATGACAAATATTTCCGTTACACATTTATTTATAAATACTAGTAAATATTTTATTTTATTGATGTTATTATTTGTAATTAAAACATATATAAGAATAATTATTATTAAATTGAATAAAAAATTGCATAGTATTTTGAAGCTGATAATGCAAAAATTGTAAAATGTAATCTTATTGTTCAATTAAACAAACAGCTAATGGTTGGGGATTGACAAAACCGAAATCAAAACCTTAAGCGAGTTGACACAATACTCGAACTGCGTTACTCCACGTATTTTTTTTCCATTTAAAATGATATGAAATATGTCACATTCGAGGCAACATGGGGATAATATAAAAAAAGTCACCACAACCATAATTACAGTTATATAACTGTACATACGGTTCTCGAACCATAATTATGGTTACATAACCCATACTAAATCCAAAAGGTAGGAATTATTGAATTGAGACAACACTCAAACCGCATAACACTACGTATTTTTCATCTAAAACGGTATAATATATGTCACGTTTGGACGTATAATATATGTCACGTTCGGACGCGGTTCCTTTAAAAACTTAGTTAACGTGTACCGAATCAAATTCAATCCCGAAAAAACCGCAGCTGTCGTTTATGGGCTAATACCTCGGTTTTGACCTCAATGGAACATATTTCGTGGTTATACTTGTAGTATCTTTTATTATTAAAATAATATAAATAAATGATTGATATTTTCGTGAAAAAACCAACAAGAGTTATAGTTACACGATATTAAATACGCTGCATAATTTTTTCTTGTATGCTCAGTTTGTAATATCTTTTACTAATGGACGCGGTTCCTTTAAAAACTTAGTTAACGTGTGTCTCAACAAATTCAATGCCGAAAAAACTACAGCTGTCGTTTATGGACTAATACCCTTGTTTTGACCTCATTGGAACATATTTTGTGGTTATATTTGCAATATCTTCTATTATAATATAATATTACTAAATGATTAATATTCGTGAAAAAGCCATCGAAAGTTATAGTTCGACGATATTCAATACGCTGCACAATTTTTTTTTGTATGCTCAGTTTGCAAAATCATAATGATCTAAATAAATGACAAAAATTTTCTTTAAAAATTTATTTATAAATACCAATAAGTATTTTACTTTATTGATGTTATTATTTGTAATTAAAACAGATAAAAGTAATTATTACTAAATTGAATAAAAATTGCATAGTATTTTGTAGTATGAAAAATAAGAAACTGTAACTATTGAACATTTTATTTACTAAATGGATAAGATAAACTTGTGTAACATTCAATTATATTCTAAAAGACATATATATATAGCTTACCAAAATATTTAAAAGTTGAAATGTTAATAAGAATATATAATAGAATATTATACAAGTAAAACTTATGAAATGAAAGTGGTCAATGGAATTATGTTTATAAATGAAGAATTAAGATGTATAAGAATGTTATACACTTAAGTTAGTAATTTGAAACGATAGTAATTATAATTAATAGAAAAGGTGAATACTGTAAATAAAGGATTATAAACTTAAGTGATGTTGAGGCCAATTATAATTAAAGTAAATAGTAAAAGTTAATACTATATATGAAAGAAATAAACCTGAAAAAAAAATCTAAGTATGAGTTGCTTCACAAATGAATATTGATATAAAAAGGAAATCAAAGTAAATAATGAATGTGAATTAACTGCAATAAAAAGTAAAAAATACTTAAATAATAAATTCATTGATTATTTTAAATAATTGAATGGAATAAGTGTTTGTAACGACCCAGAATTTTGGTTATTTGAAATTGGAATATTTAATTGTTTCTAAATATTTAAAAGTAAAATTTTAACTTGAATTTCAAATATAACGATTTATTAGAAATTTAATTATTGAATTTAATAATTGAAAATTGGTTAAAACATTGAATCTTGAGTTTTAAGCTTGTTAAAAATAATTTAAAGGCTTATTAAATTTATATTAATGAGAATGAGGATAATAAAACTTTTTGAATTGAATTTAAAAGTGATTTGTTCGATTTTAAAAAATATCTCGTTTGAATTAACGAGTATAAATAGCCTTTCGGGGCACAGTCTCGGAATTCGACGAAACCAGTTCCATTAGATCCATAATAGTGTATTATTATTGGATTTCAATTTTCATAACGTTTGAATTTATCGTTTGGCCGTGCAGAATAGAAACGCGTTGAAATTAATATCGAAAATTCAATATAATAATTGGGTCCAAAAAGCTATCTTCTCCGTACGATCGAATTAGGACTCGAAACCTTCTCCATTGTGTTCAGAATAGGGGTATAACATTACGAATGCCTAGCGGCACACCTCGGTAGGGATCGAGATTTTAAGTTGCGTAATCGAGATAATTTGAAAAATTAAATAGTATATTATATGTGACGCCCCACCTCTATACTCACGCTAGTCAAGGACACTACGGGGTAATGCCATCGACTAGAATGAAGAATAAGGCTGTTGAGGAGCAACCATCTGTGTAATTACTTTGTGCGAGTACCGATATGTCAGATAATATAACTTACAATTCGTTTTAAGAGGAAATCCGACATATCAAATACAAACTCAAAGCTACCACACAGTGGCTAAGTGGCATTCGGAAACAAATATAGAAATAAACATAACACAAATCAGTCACAGATATTCATATCATAAAGGCGGAAAAAGATATGAATATATAACATAGAAGTGTACATCAAAGTAGTGGTCAAACTAGATCCACTACATCATAAAAGAATAGATACAAGTTGTAACGATACGATTTTTCGACGCTCGAAAGTCGACATTAATACATCCACTGTATCAAATGTCGCGCAATCGAATGCCGGAAAACCGAACCATTAGGGTTAAAAGAAGAGGTAGAAGAAGACAGAAGAAAAGGAGAACAGAAAAACACAGAAACAGAAACAATAACAGAATCTCACATTCGCAGCGGAACAATATATAATAGACAGGCTTTTAAATCTCCCCAAGATGGCCGAGATGAAAAATTCGAGATATCAACCAAAATCCGAGATTTGGCAGCCTATTTAGTTATAAGTGTTTTAAATATCGCCCGAGATAGCCGAGATATTTTCCCGAGATATTGGCCAAAATCCGAGATTTAAAACACTGATAATAGATGAATCAATAATCTTTTAAACAAAGAACTATATCAGTTTTTTTTACAATACATCCATCAGAGTCAATATACAACTCAATACAACAATGGACAGTTATATAACTTGTCCTCATACAGAATACACAGCGGAATAAATAAACAAATACGAAAGTACGTCTCGCCATCCAGCTTGCTTCCAAATATCCAGAATATCCAACATAGGTACCCAGAGTGGAAAATTATGGGCACCCAGAGTTTAGAAAGGAAACAATAAACTTCGAATCAGTCATGGTGACTGGTTGAGATCGTAAAACATTTATTTTCACAAAGAAAATAAAACAGATTCGCAACGCTTTTGGGAAAATAAAACTACCATAAGACCTCCCGCAACACACAATGCAAACGCAGAATTGGAGGAGATTTCTTCTTATGATAGTCAAAGATGCTTACTACGCCAATCATTGGATTATTATTATTAATGTCTAGTGTGGAAAAACATTTCAAAAGTATAATATCAATCTTAGCCAGCATAGGTACCAATATACTATGCCTACTATAGTTGCTATGTTAAATAGCAGGTTCTACAATTAAAACCGTACAAGGTTCGTATTGGAAGATGGATTTTCCAACAAATGGTCAGGCTAAAGAACTTCCTATGCCACGTAGGAAATGCCTCTGGCTGGACGCTACGAGAGACAAACTGCTCTCTGCCAACAAGGTCGGGTTACCCCTGTAACTAGGTAACTCACGAATATGCCATCCCCCGGTCCTTTGGGACCTTTATCCGAACGCTCGGTAACCAACATCACACATAATAAATAAGGTGTGTCCACATGAGTAAGTATCTGGGCTCCATACCATGATACCACCCCTTTCCAGAAGGAAATGACATACCCTAAAGGGCGCGACCCTCATAACCTTGCCGCAACATTCCTATTTCGACCATTTCCGGGTTGTGAGGCCCTGACGAAGTCTCGTCCACAAAGCTACGCTTTTTCACAAAGCCACGCTTTGATCACAAATGATCAATAAATGATCATCACATAGCAACACTTAGCATGCCACATTACCAAATTGGGAATATATTGCTGATAAATTTCAACTACATAACCTCTGAGCTCGTACGTCTCATAGAAGGGTGTTAAGCTAAGAGAATAAATTCTCCGCCACCAACAGAAATGTATTTGAAAGAAATCAACTCTATATCTCAAAATGTAATGTCAGACACGTAACCATACAAGTCTGTTCCGGGTTCGAACAGAACCGAAGTCACTTCCAAAAAAGCCCTTGCAAATCCGGATATTTATAATCCCGATAAAACTTCCCATCACAAAGGAAATCTCTATACCGTAGCTAACGGTGCAAAGACAATCGATAGGTCATCCTATCGTTTTCACAAATACCCGGTCTTCACCACCGGTCTTCAATACGATCCATATCGTCGTATCATTATTCGGAATGGGTTATCTACCACAAAGGTCGTTTCCCGGCTAAACCGAATAATAAGCGTTTGTTTTAAAAACAAATCAAGTGTCATTTCAAAGGCAATATTGATAGTCGGTGATTTAACTATCAACAACATTCACAACAATCATCAGATTTAAATAATTTTCCCAAATCATTTATTTTCAAATATCTCCGAAAGATATATATACATTTCCACACTTCAACATTTGAAAATCAATTTCAAATCACATTTTCACACTTCATCACAAAATGGTCCATTTAAACCAATTTAATAAATCCTTATCGATTTATTTTAAATTTACATCCCAAATCTGTAAATTTATTTCCATACTTCAAAAATAAATCAATGTTTATTTTTAAAACAAATTCCCTTTCCTTTCATAAATTCCACTTGAATTTACATTTCCAAATAATCACTTTTAATCCCAGAATTAAATTCCAAATTGATTTCTAATTTTATTTCAATACCAAATCAATTACAAATTGATTTCTGAGTTTTATTTCAATAGAACAAAACATTGCAATTTATTTCTAAGTTTATCTCCAAATAACAAACCATTTGCAAATCGACTTCCAAATTCATTTTTTCAAACACTAAATCAATTTCAAATAAATTTTCCAATGATTTATTTTCCATTACCAAATTAATTACAAACTTGATTTCTAAATTTATTTTCAACTCCAAATAAATTTCCAAATCGATTTCTCAAAGGTTCATTTTCCAATACCAAATCAATTTCAAATTGATTTCTAAAAGTTTACCACTTTTGAATAAATTCCTTTGTTCTTTCCAAATTATTCAAAAATTCCATTTTAAATGAATTCTTCAACTTTTGAAACAATATTATTCAAAACTCATTTTTTTTCCATATTTTGGAATTTATTCGGTAAGATTTCGAAAATCAAATTTTAATACTTTAAAATTCCTTCTTTTAATAAATTCAATTCTTAAAAATAAATTCACTTAAAATTTTCCACTTTAATTACAAAATCCAATTTATATTCATTGCTGGTATCCAACGATACCAAAAATACATTCGGCTAAATTTTAGCCTTCAACAGTTTCAATTATCAATAAATCATCCACAGATTATCAATAAATCCCATCATTCACATATGAAACAATATTCAAACAATTTGAGGAATCCAGTTGGATCCCTCCAACCTGTTTCCCTGAAATCCACAGATGTTAGCACAATACCAATTCCACTTCGAGGTGGAATATCGCGGTATATGGGATTTATAAAAATATCATTCGCTATTATGCGGCGCAATAGGGTCTCATCCGCTATATAATGCGGGAAATAAACAACTGCAATATATACATATGCTAATATATATATATTGCTATATACATAGATATATCCTACTATATCTAATATCACAACCAAACAAAAATCAATAACTGAAAATTCAACTTTTCATTTGAGTGAGAAGATCTCACCTTAGCTTTTAATTTGTAATCCAATTTCCATTCCCGTCATTTCTTCAAGGTTCCAGAGCTTGTATAAATAATTATACAATTCGTTAATATTCGAAATAATCGGATAAATTAAATTTTCGTTTGGTAATTTAATTATCCAATAAATTAAATTTCTAACAAATCTTCTTTTACAAAATATTTTTCTCTTTCAAACTGCACATAAATTAAACATATGTATTTATAAAATTTCCCTTTTCTTTTCTGAAAAATAAAACAGTAATTTACTTTACCGTATAATTTCTTCAACGTATATTTACTAAACTCTTAAATAAAATTCCTTCTTTTAGCAGTTCGAATACAAACGGCAAGAAACCATACCCCCATGTCGAGAACAGCAGTCCACCTTCAAAGCCCTAACCGCCGCATGCCACTTCCATCGATCCTCGCTCGACGCCGCTCCACCAGTCGCGCTCACAACTGCGACCACGTCATGACTAATTCGACCGTACTTCTGACGAAACCCCTCCTCCGATTTCTCCAGGCCTCGCGAGCCCCAACCCAAATCGAATCGAACAAGCCCATCTCCAACTTGCTGCCGCCGAAGCCCTAGCTCGAACGACTGCGCATGCGCCACCATCCCTTCAACATCGCGATTCGATCGCGAATTGATTCGCGATGTCTGGTCTTGGAAGTGAATCGCGTGGTCACGGATTAAACGAGAAAGCATATGTGATTTATAATTTAAGTGGGAAACAAGATTTCGTTCTGGCATTTTTATTTGCCTGGAGATGTTCGGCCATTGTATTTTCTTTCGAACGAGATAGTTTTTGTTTAGTTTAAAAGAATGGAAAGAACGAGAGATTTTTTTTCTTTTGAAATGGTCTGCTTGCGTGATAAAAGAAACGAAGGGGACAAGAGAACGTGATTAAGCAAAGAAAAAGTAAGTCGGCTGATGGAAAAGAATCTTTGACAGATGAAATGACAAACGATATTTAAATTAAAACGATTAATTATTTCTAGGCGTTTTTATATCGTACGCTCACATAACAACTCCAAATGTTACGAAAATTGAAATCCGATAATAATGCAATATTACGGATCCAATGGAACTGGTTTCGTCAAATTCCGAGAATGCGCTCCGGAACGCTATTTTTAAATATCGATTAAACGATACAATTTCAAAACTGAACAAAACAGTTTCAAATTCAATTCTGAAGCTTCCGTTATCTTCAGTATTATCAACATGAATTTTCAAAGCCTTGAAAATATTTTTAATCGGCTTAAAACTGAAGATTCAAATTTTTATCCAGATTTAATTCAATAATTAATTTACCAAATTCACTTTGATATTTGAATTTCAAATTAAATTGAATTCCAGATATTTAAAATCAATTAAATATCCTGATTTCCAATATCAAAATTTCAGGGTCGTTACAATCTTCCCCCCTTAAAAGAATTTCATCCCGAAATTACAAGTAAAGAAGAATGCTCCAATACCCATTTATCATTTTACCAAAACCAAATAGTTTTATCAACTTGATAAAATAATCGTTCTTATTACTTCATAATTTTCCCAAACTTTTCCATAAGTTTCAAACAACTTAATTTACTTCACAATTCAAATTTAAATTTGAATTCAAATTGTAAACCTTCAAAATTTTCTCAAAATTTTTCTAACACTCTAAATTTCCAAGAAATTTCGCCAGCGTCTCCTTTGCGCGGCTAACACGGTACGACTACAAAACATCTCTACGGACTCTCAAATCCCAATAGAAACAAAATGCCAAGTGGCAAAACCAGAATCTCATCAAATTTCATATTGAAATTCAAATACATACCTTTGCCGAGCAAATTCAAATTTATCTTCGAAATCAAAATCCAATTCCATTTTTCTTTATACCCCCTGTATATTTTACTTAACAATAATATCCAAATTTACTTATTGGATTCCCAATACATATTTTACTTAAGAATTTTCTCAATTTCATTTCTTAAGTTCAATATAATTATTTTATTTTCACTTCACAAACAAAGTTATACATTCATTTCTATTTAACTTTGCATTTTCAATTTCACTTGAATTCAATTGACAATTTCAATTCTATTTGGAATTTATTTCAAATCTCAATACTTTTATTTCCAAATTTTCCATTCAGATTTTCATTTCGAATTTTACTTGAATTCGATCCATCTTCTATTTTTGAATATTGAGTTTCATTTACCTTTATCTCAAATTCAATTTCAAATCACTTGTCGTTAAGTGAAAATTTTCAAAAATTCCAATTTTTTTTTTCTAAATTTTTTTCTAACTCCCAAAATTTTCAGAAAATTTTGGCGGAGTCTCCTTTGTACGGAGGAGCTTTTGCAATATGACAAAAGAGATAAATATATATACATCGACCCACTCGGTCGGAAAAGCAGAAAAACAGTTCATATTTCCTATTTTTATTGCGTAGGCGTACCTTATTAGCATTTTAAGCAAAGCAGTTATTTTATTAGCATTTACGCAACCCAAAATACAGCCAAACGGCTTCAAAAACCTGCACTTGCTCAATTTAAACAGGTAAGTGACAAATATAGGAAATCTATTTAACAATTCACTTATTTCAATAACAAATATATAGATTTCATTAGCCATACATCCAAAATAAATTCCATTAGCAATTCATAAGGTTTCAGTTCAACTTAAATCGCTTCCATCTAATTCACATTCAATTTCTATTCAATTCAAGTGATTAACAACTCACTTTCTTACATTAAATTCATTTCTAAGTGAATCTAACTCATATCTATTTCAATTGATACAAAAATCAATTTCTATTTGCTTTTATTAACTCATAGAATTTATACAATCTCGTTTTTGTCAAACGATAATTCTTTCTATTCAGATTTGTTAATATTCATGCAACTAAATGATTACTTGAGCTAACAATCATTTAAATTGATTCCATTCAATTTAACTTACATTCCATATTCTCATTCATTTCATTTGAAACCATTTCACAAAAAATTTCTTAAGTCGAGCATTTATTCAATATTTACTTAAGCTATTTCACTTCAAAACTCAAATTCATTTCCTTGTAAACATTTTCCAATTTCAATCTTTTATTTGATTTTTCATTCATCAAATCTATTCCATCTACTAATTTAATTCAATTAGTACATTCGCTTATCCTTTTTTAAATTTCAATTTTCATTCTCAATTCATCTCGAATTTATTTAATCGGTAACAAGGAAATTACAATTAATTTCTGCTTACTTGAATTTATTTGTAAATTCAACCCATTTTAAATTTAGTTCACAACTCAACTTTAATTTAACTAACTTCCAATTCATTACTTCGTGAATTAACAATTTATCAAATTAGTTTATTTGAATTCAATCCATTTTATTTTATTTCTTTCAAGTTTGGACTTTTATTCATCTTGATTCAAATCAATCTCACTCCATTTTTCAATTCCCAATTCATTTATTTACAAATGTAAACTCATATGTTCATTCACAAATTCATTCATTTTCACTTTGAATCACATTCCAATTAGATTTCAAATATTTTATAAGTTATCAACTTATTTATATTCCAAAACAATTTAAAGAAATCCCAAAGTCTTTTAAAAAATTACTCTGGCACTTTATTTTAATTTAGAGAACTCGTTTATAAATTCACATTACCATTTCATTAGATTAATGAATTTATTCTCAAATATCCTTTTGGGATTCTATTTCCAATTATAAATCACATTTACAATTTATATTTACAAATCCCATTCATATATGAATTCATTTCCTTATATTTTCAATTCATATTTATAAATTTCATTTGTTAAACGAATTTATCTTCAATCTTTGGTTATATCATTTTATTTCTTATTTGTTTTTCATATAACAGTGATAATAATTTAATATTATCACTTCTTAACAACCACACATCCATATACTATAATAATTCATAGAAAATCATTTCTTTTCTACACAAAAATAGTTTTGGGAAAAATTATTTCATTTACCCTATTTTAAAATAATACCGTGTCAGTTTATCTTGTTTAAGAGTTTAGAAACCCCTATCGATTACAGTTGGCCAGACTGCACCGACCAGAATCTATAAATAATCAACCGATAAGTCAACACAATACAAAACAAATTTTGTATTCACTAACAAATACGCACTCATATCTATTATTACACTCAACTCATTCTAGAGTACTACTGACTCCATCTCTAATGAGTAACACCCAACAGAGCCAGGGTTGTCGCTTAACCGGATGCTCTGATACCACTTGTAACGATACGATTTTTCGACGCTCGAAAGTCGACATTAATACGTCCACTGTATCAAATGTCGCGCAATCGAATGCCGGAAAACCGAACCATTAGGGTTAAAAAGAAGAGGTAGAAGAAGACAGAAGAAAAGGAGAACAGAAAAACACAGAAACAGAAACAATAACAGAATCTCACATTCGCAGCGGAACAATATATAATAGATGAATCAATAATCTTTTAAACAAAGAACTATATCAGTTTTTTTTTACAATACATCCATCAGAGTCAATATACAACTCAATACAACAATGGACAGTTATATAACTTGTCCTCATACAGAATACACAATGGAATAAATAAACAAATACGGAAGTACGTCTCGCCATCCAACTTGCTTCCAAAGCTCCAGAATATCCAGAATATCCTGATAAACTAACTCTAGGCTGCCCGTGTGGAAAATTATGGACACCCAGAGTTTAGAAAGGAAACAATAAACTCCGAGTCAGTCATGGTGACTGGTGTGAGATCGTAAAACAGTTATTTTCACAAAGAAAATAAAACAGATTCGCAATGCTTTTAGAAAAATGAAACGACCATAAGACCTCCCGCCACACACACAATACAAACGCAGAATTGGAGGAGATTTCTTCTTATGATAGTCAAATATGCTTACTACGCCAATCATTGGATTATTATTATTAATGTCTAGTGTGGAAAAACATTTCGAAAGTATAATATCAATCTTAGCCAGCATAGGTACCATTATACTATGCCTACTATAACTGCTATGTTAAATAGCAGGTTCTACAATTAAAACCGTACAAGGTTCGTATTGGAAGATGGATTTTCCAACAAATGGTCAGGCTAAGGAACTTCCTATGCCACGTAGGAAACGCCTCTGGCTGGACGCTCCGAGAGACAAACTGCTCTCTGCCAACAAGGCCGGCTTACCCCTGTAACTAGGTAACTCACGAATATGCCATCCCCTGGTCCTTTGGGACCTTTATCCGAGCGCTCGGTAACCAACATCACACATAATAAATAAGTTGTGTCCACATGAGTAAGTATCTGGGCTCCATACCATGACACCACCCCTTTCCAGAAGGAAATGACATACCCTAAAGGGTGCGGCCCTCATAACCTTGCCGCAACATTCCTGTTTCGACCATTTCCGGGTTGTGAGGCCCTGACGAAGTCTCGTCCACAAAGCTACGCTTTTTCACAAAGCCACGCTTTGATCACAAATGATCAATAAATGATCATCACACATCAACACTCAGCATGCCACATTACCAAATTGGGAATATATCGCTGATAAATTTCAACTACATAACCTCTGAGCTCGTACGTCTCATAAAAGGGTGTTAAGCTAAGAGAATAAATTCTCCGCCACCAACAGAAATGTATTTGAAAGAAATCAGCTCTATATCTCAAAATGTAATGTCAGACACGTAACCATAAAAGTCTGTTCCGGGTTCGAACAGAACCGAAGGCACTTCCAAAGAAGCCCTTGCAAATCCGAATATTCACAATCCCGATAAAACTTCCCATCACAAAGGAAATCTCTATACCGTAGCTAACGGTGCAAAGAAAATCGATAGGTCATCCTATCGTTTTCACAAATACCCGGTCTTCACCACCGGTCTTCACCACCGGTCTTCAATACGATCCATATCGTCGTATCATTATTCGGAATGGGTTATCTACCACAAAGGTCGTTTCCCGGCTAAACCGAATAATAAGCGTTTGTTTTAAAAACAAATCAAGTGTCATTTCAAAGGCAATATTGATAGTAGGTGATTTAACTATCAACAACATTCACAACAATCATCAGATTTAAATAATTTTCCCAAATCATTTATTTTCAAATATCTTCGAAAGATATATATACATTTCCACACTTCAACATTTGAAAACCAATTTCAAATCACATTTTCACACTTCATCACAAAATGGTCCATTTAAACCAATTTAATAAATCCTTATCGATTTATTTTAAATTTACATCCCAAATCTGTAAATTTATTTCCATACTTCAAAAATAAATCAATGTTTATTTTTAAAACAAATTCCCTTTCCTTTCATAAATTCCACTTGAATTTACATTTCCAAATAATCACTTTTAATCCCAGAATTAAATTCCAAATTGATTTCTAATTTTATTTCAATACCAAATCAATTACAAATTGATTTCTGAGTTTTATTTCAATAGAACAAAACATTGCAATTTATTTCTAAGTTTATCTCCAAATAACAAACCATTTGCAAATCGACTTCCAAATTCATTTTTTCAAACACTAAATCAATTTCAAATAAATTTTCCAATGATTTATTTTCCATTACCAAATTAATTACAAACTTGATTTCTAAATTTATTTTCAACTCCAAATAAATTTCCAAATCGATTTCTCAAAGGTTCATTTTCCAATACCAAATCAATTTCAAATTGATTTCTAAAAGTTTACCACTTTTAAATAAATTCCTTTGTTCTTTCAAAATTATTCAAAAATTCCATTTTTAAATGAATTCTTCAACTTTTGAAACAATATTATTCAAAACTCATTTTTTCCATATTTTGGAATTTATTCGGTAAGATTTCGAAAATCAAATTTTAATACTTTAAAATTCCTTCTTTTAATAAATTAAATTCTTAAAAATAAATTCACTTAAAATTTTCCACTTTAATTACAAAATCCAATTTATATTCATTTCTGGTATCCAACGATACCAAAAATACATTCGGCTAAATTTTAGCCTTCAACAGTTTCAATTATCAATAAATCATCCACAGATTATCAATAAATCCCATCATTCACATATGAAACAATATTCAAACAAATTGAGGAATCCAGTTGGATCCCTCCAACCTGTTTCCCTGAAATCCACAGATGTTAGCACAATACCAATTCCACTTCGAGGTGGAATATCGCGGTATATGGGATTTATAAAAATATCATCCGCTATTATGCGGCGCAATAGGGTCTCATCTGCTATATAATGCGGGAAATAAACAACTGCAATATATACATATGCCAATATATATATATATATATTGCTATATACATAGATATATCCTACTATATCTAATATCACAACCAAACAGCAATCAATAATTGAAAATTCAACTTTTCATTTGAGTGAGAAGATCTCACCTTAGCTTTTAATTTGTAATCCAATTTCCATTCCAGTCATTTCATCAAGGTTCCAGACCTTGTATAAATAATTATACAATTCGTTCATATTCGAAATAATCGGATAAATTAAATTTTTGTTTGGTAATTTAATTATCCAATAAATTAAATTTCTAACAAATCTTCTTTTACAAAATATTTTTCTCTTTCAAACTGCACATAAATTAAACATATGTATTTATAAAATTTCCCTTTTCTTTTCTGAAAAATAAAACAGTAATTTACTTTACCGTATAATTTCTTCAACATATATTTACTAAACTCTTAAATAAAATTCCTTCTTTTAGCAGTTCGAATACAAACGGCAAGAAACCATACCCCCATGTCGAGAACAACAGTCCACCTTCAAAGCCCTAACCGCCGCATGCCACTTCCATCGATCCTCGCTCGACGCCGCTCCACCAGTCGCGCTCACAACTGCGACCACGTCATGACTAATTCGACCGTACTTCAGACGAAACCCCTCCTCCGATTTCTCCAAGCCTCGCGAGCCCCAACCCAAATCGAATCGAACAAGCCCATCTCCAACTTGCTTCCGCTGAAGCCCTAGCTCGAACGACTGCGCATGCGCCACCATCCCTTCAACATCGCGATTCGATCGCGAATTGATTCGTGATGTCTGGTCTTGGAAGTGAATCGCGTGGTCACGGATTGAACGAGAAAGCATATGTGATTTATAATTTAAGTGGGAAACGAGATTTCGTTCTGGCATTTTTATTTGCCTGGAGATGTTCGGCCATTGTATTTTCTTTCGAACGAGATAGTTTTTGTTTAGTTTAAAAGAATGGAAAGAACGAGAGATTTTTTTTTCTTTTGAAATGGTCTGCTTGCGTGATAAAAGAAACGAAGGGGACAAGAGAACGTGATTAAGCAAAGAAAAAGTAAGTCGGCTGATGGAAAAGAATCTTTGACAGATGAAATGATAAACGATATTTAAATTAAAACGATTAATTATTTCTAGGCGTTTTTATATCGTACGCTCACATAACAACTCCAAATGTTATGAAAATTGAAATCCGATAATAATGCAATATTACGGTTCCAATGGAACTGGTTTCGTCAAATTCCGAGACTGCGCTCCGAAACGCTATTTTTAAATATCTATTAAACGACACAATTTCAAAACTGAACAAAACAGTTTCAAATTCAATTCTGAAGCTTCCGTTATCTTCAGTATTATCAACATGAATTTTCAAAGCCTTGAAAATATTTTAAATCAGCTTAAAACTGAAGATTCAAATTTTTATCCAGATTTAACGATTAAATTCAATAATTAATTTACCAAATTCACTTTGATATTTGAATTCCAGATATTTAAAATCAATTAAATATCCTGATTTCCAATATCAAAATTTCAGGGTCGTTACACAAGTGCTAGACAAAAGAATAAGTATACATCAAGGAGTCTCTATCTCAAATGTATACAAACAAAAACTACTATGCTAAAGTAGTTAGCCAAAAGTCAGGTGAAGGACCCTGATAAGAAGTCAAGCAGGAGCACGTGAAATACCTCGGTCTGACCCGAGTATTATTTAAGAAGAAAATAATAAACTGATCAGTCTAGCTATAAATATCAGATATAATGAGATAGGATAAGAGATATCATAAAAACGTATGATAACAATAATGCCATACTATGACAAGTATACATCAGATAACTAGAAAAATCATACAATATCTCAAATATTCTCAAACACCAAAAGAATGTCATGTTCTTTAAATTATTCACCAAACACAAATATTGATAGAGCTTATCAATGCAATCCACGAAAATTGGTGAAATACAAATTCTAGAAATCACAAAGGGGGGAGGCCTATCACAAACGGGAGCATGAAAACTCACCAACACGTGCATCACAAACGAAACGCTATTCCATGGTCGCTAACCATCAATTTTGAGCCGAGGCTCCACAAACGGCCCGAAGACCATGGGTCGCTACCCCACCAAATTGAACCAAAGTTCCACAAACGGGGTTTTTAGTCCCCACACAAACAAAGAGACATCGCACATCGCTAGTCTAAATCACAAAATGATCATCATCGATCAAAAAAATGTGTGAATCACACTAAGCTAGTAAATATAAGAGTTTAGCTTCATGTCCCATAACTACTAGCTTAACTTAAATATTTACGAACAAATTGTAGACTTCCACTCGAAAATTGTCACAAGATTTCAATCAAACAAGTCTAAGAATTAACCGACAAAGTAAAAGCAAGCGTTTCATATCACTTGTTTTGCTAAGTTGTTTAATTGGATTTCTAGCACGAATGAGGTAAATGTTTGTATATACTAATAGATTGGAAAACCGTTTTATAAACGAGATTTGTATTAAAAATAGAGTTGGAATCATCTTTGTGAAAGAGTTTGATTATTTATTACTAGTATAGAAAACCTTCATATTTTAAAGTGACAAATCATAGAAATGATTGTAGAAACAATCAATCAACAAAATCCACATTCGACGACGTGAATTAAAACCATGAAAATCGATACCGAATCCATCAAAATGGATATTCCCAAAAATCCCGAAAATGAAGTCATCAAAGACGATAAATGATAACAATAATTCGGATCATCAAAAATCGAAAACCCAAGCAATATAAACAAATTGAGCTGAGACAAGCAGGTCAGTCGACCGAACCAGATGGTCAGTCGGCTGACACAATGCCTGGAAACTTTCGGTTTCCAGGCCAGTCGACTAGACTAGTTGGTCAGTCGACTGAACCTGCTTCCAGAGCAGAATCAGCCTAGCCCCCAAGTGGGGCAAAATTCTATTGGAAATGATCGGTCGAGCAACGACGACTAGGGATTTATGCCAAGCAACAACCCAGCCTAATAGGCTCTTCGATACACCCCGGTAAACATGTTCAAACACCCATAAAAGGATTTTCACAATATTGGACTTCAAAAACCAAAAATTGAAAAATTCACCAAATCAATCCAAATAAAAAACAAATGAACATGAATAGATGTTAGGAATTCATACCTAACAACAATGAAAGCTATAGACATAGATGTGAGTTCAAAAACTCACCTTTTCAACCCAAAACAACAAATGAGAAGATTTGAAATCAAAAGAAAGATCAACCACACTTCAACTCTAGAAGCTCCAATCTAAGATTACAACGAATGTTTCCTAAGTTAGGTCATAGGAAATTTCTGAAATTGGAGAGAGATTGAGATGGAGGAGGAGAAGAGGATGCTTACCTAAGCTTCACTTTGATTTTGGAGCTAGAACTTGAATTTGCAAAGGAAACTAGGGCTTTGGATTTTAGTTCATTTTTACTAAAGCTTGAAGTGTTAGGAAAATAATAGAATGAATGAAGAGGAAAGGGGGTGGAGTTAGGATATAAGATGAGTTGGGTTAGTGGGCTGAAACCCAAACCCAAGCCCAAAGCCCTAAGTGAAAATATCAAAATTCTACTAAACTCCAAACATATCGATGTTTATACTCAAAAAGGTCGCAAACATCATTTTGGACTCAATGGAAGTGGTCTCGAGTCCCAATTCGACTGTTTGCAAAAAGTGACATTTCGGACTTTAATCCGACTAACGATGCTATATTTAAATAAAACATTTAAATATACAATCGTAAAATATGCGGGTTGTTACAGACTCCCCTCCTTAAAGAAATTGCGTCCTCGTGATCTTAAGAAATAAATAATAAGTAACAACCACAAAAGCATATCAACACAAAAGAAGAAATTTGAAATAAGAAGTTCACCTTAAGGAGCACGAGAGAGTAAGTCCGGATGTGTTTGCTCGATGAATTCTCTAGATTTCCAAGAGCAATCCTTAGGATTTGTGGACCACTGAACTTTCACAAGAGGAACATCTTTATTTCGAAGGCGTTTAACTTCCGAAGCAATGATACGAATAAGATGTTGCTCATAAGTCAAATTAGGCGAAACTTCAATTTCATCAATAACACCGGGGTCAAGAATAGAATCGGAATCTCGAAAGAATTTCCGTAGTTGAGAGACGTGGAATACGTCATGAATAGCAGAAAACTGAGCCGGTAATAAAAGGCGATAAGCCACGGAACCAATGCGTTCGGTGAAGGGAAATGGACCAATATATCGAGGTGCTAATTTTCCCGATCGATTGAAATGCGCAACACCTTTCATAGGTGAAACACAAATAAACAAAAATTCTCCCACAGAAAAATCTAATTTCCTTCTTCGGTTATCGGCATTGGATTTTTGTCTACTTTGAGCTTCTTTCATCCTATGACGAATAAGGTCAATCCTTTCTGTGGCATCCCGAATAAAATCTGGACCTAAAACCAGCTTCTCACCGGCTTCAAGCCAACACGAAGGAGATCGGCATGGCCTTCCGTAGAGTGCTTCGAAAGGTGCCATACCAATACTAGATTGGAAGCAATTATTATAGGAAAACTCAACAAGAGAAATATGATCTTTCCAACTTCCACAAAAATCAAGAACGCATGCACGAAGAAGATCTTCAAGAGTTTGATTCACACGCTCGGTTTGTCCATCGGACTGAGGATGATAAGCGGTGCTAAAATTAAGCTTCGTTCCCAAAGCTTTTTGAAGACATTTCCAAAATCCACTAGTAAACAATGGATCACGATCGCTAATAATAGAAGTAGGAACTCCATGCAATCTAACAATTTCTTTGACAAAGAGTTTAGCCAAAATGGGTACGGTCCGATTGGACCGAACGGGAAGAAAATGGGTGTATTTTGTAAGTCTATCGACTATCACCCATAGGCTATCATGACCCGAACGAGAACAGGAAAGACCGTCAATAAAGTCCATGGAAATTTGATCCCACTTCCATAATGGAATTTCCAAAGGTTGCAATAACCCACCGGGCCTTTGATGCTCGGCCTTCACGAGTTGGCAAGTCATGCAACACTTAATAAAGTTAGTAATATCAGATTTCATTCCATCCCAATAATAAAGCCGCTTCATATCCGCGTACATTTTACTACTACCGGGATGAATGGTAAATTTAGAATGATGAGAATCTTCTAAAATGTCTCTACGAAGATCAATAATTTTTGGCACAGTAAGTCTATCAAATTTTCGAATACCGCCACGAGCATCAATATCAAAGTCTTTCAAACCTTCAATATCAATTTTATCTCTACAACTTTGGCAAAGAAGAACCAATTCGGGATCATGCTTTTGAGCTTCAAGAATGCGGTCTAAAAGAGAAGGATGAAGTTCAAGGCTACACAAAACAAGAGATGAACATGAATTGGATTCACGATCTCAAATCTCACAAGTGGATAAAGTCGCGAGATCATTCCATTCGGATATCATCATGGAAACAACCGCTTGTTGCTTTCGGCTATGGGAATCGGCAATTCGATTTCCCTTTCCGGGAGTATAAAGAATATCAAGATCATAAGATGCAAGGAACTCGAGCCAACGTTTTTGACGCAAATTAAGTTACTTTTGAGAAAATAAATACTTCAAAGATTTATGATCGGTGTAGAGAACAAATTTCTCTCCTAAAAGATAATGACGCCAAATTCTAAGGGCGAAAACAATAGCCGCGAGCTCGAAATCATGAGTGGCATATCTAGGCTTGGCAGGCTTTAATTGCCTAGAAGCATAAGCAATAACACGTTCCCTTTTCATGAGAACGGCACCCAAACCAACACGACTAACATCGGTATAAACAATAAAGTCTTGGTTCCCATCGGGAATCACAAGAATAGGACCATCGGAAAGGAGTTCTTTTAGTTTCTGAAAAGCAGCTTCACATTTGTCTGACCAAATGTATTTAACTCCCTTCTTTGTCAAACTAGTAAGAGGTATGGAAATTTTAGAAAAGTCTTTTATGAACCGACGATAATAGCCCGCTAATCCGAGAAAGCTACGAATTTTCGTCACACTCTCCCGTCTCTTCCAATTTTGAATCGCTTCAATCTTTGAAGGATCCACGGAAATTCCGGATTCAGAAATAATATGCCCCAAAAATTTCACAGGAGATTGCCAAAAGTGGCATTTAGAAAATTTTGCTTTCAATTGGTTGCTCCTAAGAGTTTCCAACACAATCCGAAGATGATTTTCATGCTCTTCCTCGGTTTTAGAATAAATAAGAATATCATCTATAAAGATGAGAACAAATCGATCGAGGAAGTCTTTGAAAACCCGATTCATAAGGTCAACGAAATAAGCTGGAGCATTTGTCAAACCAAATGGTATAACAAGCCATTCATAAGATCCATAACGAGTATGGAACGATGTCAAAGGAATGCTATCCTCTGCAATACGGAGCTGATGAAAACCGGTTGCTAAGTCTAACTGTGAAAAGACTGTAGCACCACTAAGTTGATCTAATAGATCATCAATCCGAGGTAAGGGATATTTATTCTTGATGGTGAGATCATTAAGCTTGCGGTAGTCAATGCAAAGCCTAAGTGTACCATCAGATTTCTTCGCAAAAATAGCTGAAGCTCCCCATGGAGAGGAACTAGGACGAATAAAATGTTTTCCTTCCAATTCGGATAATTGATTACGCATCACCTCATTTTCCTTATTGGACATACGATAAGGAGGATGAGTAATAGGTAGAGCTCCAGGGATTAGATTAATTCTGAACTCAATTGCTTGCTTAGGTGGTAATCCTAAAACGGGCTCAAATATGTCGGGAATTCAAAAACAATGTGAATGAGAGAAATAACATCTTCCTTATCATCATTATCGTCATCATGAGGATTTAGATAATACAATGATGCTTTCGAATTGGAATCTGAATCTTTCAGAACAAGAGAAATCTGCTTAACAGATTGAGGATGTCGAAGATATATAGTCCGCTCAGGACATAGGATATGGGCTTCATAACGGTTAAGTCAATCCATTTCCAAAATCATTCCGAAACCTAGGTAACGCATGACATGCAAATTAGCTCGGAAAGCATAATCACATAAAATAATCTCGACATCTTTACAAAGTAAACTGAGTGTTGCGGATCCACCAACCGGATTCGCAATTCTCATTGAAGTCATCAAGCTAGTAAAATTTAAAGATAAAGCATCAACAAGTTCTTTTGATATAAAAGAGTGAGATGCACTCGTATCAAAAAGAACTCGAATAGGAAGATCATGAAATATAACAATGCCATCAAGGATAGAATGAGAAATACCTTGACCACAAGAAGTGTTAGTAGGGGCTTGTACAACATGTAGCTTGCCTTCCTTCTTGCTTTGAAGTTTGGGACATGAAGATATAGTATGACCCAAACTTTTGCAATAGCGGCAAGTAAGGGACTTCAGACACTTGTTCGCATAATGGTCCTTAGAACCACAATTGTAACATTCTCCACGACTAGAGGTAGGAGTTTTTGCTACCGAAATTGCTTTCTTCCCTTTCTTGTTGGGATTAGGCTTGAATTTAAAAGGCCTCTTCTTATTGATGTTTTGTTTGGCTTCAACATCACTTTCTTTATCGGCCACTTCGAGTCGAAGAGCGATATCAACAAGCTGATCGAAAGAAACTTTTAATTTCAGAAGTAATGGCTTTTTAAGGTTCTTATTCAACCCATAGACAAATCTCTGATTTTTCTTCAATGGGGTATTAATATACTCGACCCCATATTTAGAAAGAGATTCAAAAGATGCGACGTAATCCGTCAAAAAAGATTCACCTTGAACAAGGTCAATGAAGCGTCGAGCTAGAGATAACTTTTCATCTTCTGGCACAAATTTTAACTCGAATCTTTCCCGGAATTGCTCCCAAGTAAGATCCGCTTCAATAATTTCGGAGATCATAAGCTCATACCAATCTAATGCTCTTTCTTGGAGCATGCTAGAAGCCACTTGGACTCGATGTAGATCAATAAGATTCATGCGGGAAAAGATGCGATCGCATGTTCTAAGCCAAGATTGGACTTCTATTACGTTTTCGAAACCCTTGAAAGGCCTTCCACCCAAGTTGGTGTAATCACTGCATAAGCGTGCAAGCCCAGATTTAGGATGAGTAGGCTCTGGAATGGGTCCGATAGCTTGAGCATTTTTCACAAGATCTAGAAGTTGCTGAGCATACATAAATACTCCGTCCTGAGGAGTAGCACTGGATTGACCGATGCTGGGACGGCCTGGTCTAACCATTTCTCTTCCTTTAAGAAAGAAAGAAGAGAAAAAAGGTTATTCACAAAATGAATATCAATCAAACTTGATTGATAAAACAAGGCATCATAAAAAGGAATAGGATAGAATGGTACGAAGACTCGAATTAAATCATATGGCATGATTCCTAAGAAAGACTTAGGACAATGATCCTTACTAGATTATTCAACATCGTTCCGAAGTTTGGCTCTGATACCAAGCTGTGACGCCCCACCTCTATACTCACGCTAGCCAAGGACACTACGGGGTAATGCCGTCGACTAGCACGAAGAATAAGGCTGTTGAGGAGCGACCATCTGTGTAATTACTTTGTGCGAGTACCGATATGTCAGATAATATAACTTACATTTTGTTTCAAGAGGAAACCGACATATCAAATACAAACTCAAAGCTACCACACAGTGGCTAAGTGGCCTTCGAAAACAAATATAGAAATAAACATAACACAAATCAGTCACAGATATTCATATCACAAAGGCGGAAACAGATAAGAATATATCACATAGAATTGTACATCAAAGTAGTGGTCAAACTAGATCCACTACATCACAAAAGAACAGATACAAGTTCTAGACAAAAGAATAAGTATACATCAAGTAGTTAGCCAAAAGTCAGGTGAAGGACCCTGATAAGAAGTCAAGGAGGAGCACCAGAAATACCTCGGTCTGACCCGAGTATTATTTAGGAAGAAAATAATAAACGGATCAGTCTAGCTATAAATATCAGATAAAATGAGATAGGATAAGATATATCACAAAAACGTATGATAACAATAATGCCATACTATGACAAGTATACATCAGGTAATAAGAAAAATCATACAATATCTCAAATATTCTCAAACACCAAAAGAATATCATGTTCTTTAAATTATTCACCAAACACAAATATTGATAGAGATTATCAATGCAATCCATGAAAATTGGTGAAACACAAATTTTAGAAATCATCAATTAGAAATCCAAAAATCACAAAGCGGGGAGGCCTATCAAAAACGGGAGCATGAAAACACACCAACACGTGCATCATAAACGGAACGCTATTCCATGGTCGCTAACCATCAATTTTGAGCCGAGGCTCCACAAACGGCCCGAAGACCATGGGTCGCTACCCCACCAAATTGAACCGAAGTTCCACAAATGGGGTTTTTAGTCCCCACACAAACAAAGAGACATCGCACATCGCTAGTCTAAAACACAAAATGATCATCATCGATCAATAAAAAGTGTGAATCACACTAAGCTAGTAAATATAAGAGTTTAGCTTCATGTCCCATAACCACTAGCTTAACTTAAATATTTACGAACAAATTGTAGGCTTCCACTTGAAAATTGTCACAAGATTTCAATCGAACAAGTCTAAGAATTAACCGACAAAGTAAACGCAAGCGTTTCATACCACTTGTTTTGCTAAGTCGTTTAATTGGATTTCTCGCACGAATGAGGTAAAGATTTGTATATACTAATAGATTGGAAAACGGTTTTATAAACGAGATTTGTATTAAAAATAGAGTTGGAATCATCTTTGTGAAAGAGTTTGATTATTTATTACTAGTATAGAAAACCTTTATATTTTAAAGTGACAAATCACAGAAATGATTGTAGAAACAATCAATCACCAAAATCCACATTCGACGACGTGAATTAAAATCATGAAAATCGATACCGAATCCATCAAAATGGATATTCCCAAAAATCCCGAAAAAGAAGTCATCAAAGATGATAAATGATAACAACAATTCAGATCATCAAAAATTGATTAAAAATCGGAAACCCAAGCAAAATAAAAAAATTGAGCTGAGACAAGCAGGTCAGTCGACTGAACCAGATGGGCAGTCGGTTGACACAATGCTTGGACACTTTCGGTTTCCAGGTCAGTCGACTGGACCAGGTGGTCAGTGACTGGTACAGGGACAGAATGTTTTCTGCCCCTGGTTCAATCGACTGAACTACTGGTTCAGTCGACTGAACCTACTTCCAGAGCAGAATCAGCCTAGCCCCCAAGTGGGGCAAAATTCTATTGGAAACGATCGGTCGAGCAACGACGACTAGGGATTTATGCCAAGCGACAACCCAGCCTAATAGGCTCTTCGATACACCTCGGTAAACATGTTCAAACACCCATAAAAGGATTTTCACAATATTGGACTTCAAAAACCAAAAATTGAAAAATTCATCAAATCAATCCAAATAAAAAACAAATGAACATAAATAGATGTTAGGAATTCATACCTAACAACAACGAAAGCTATAGATGTAGATGCTAGTTCAAAAACTCACCTTTTCAACCCAAAACAACAAATGAGAAGCTTTGAAATCAAAAGAAAGATCAACCACACTTCAACTTCAACTCTAGAAGCTCCAATATAAGATTACAACGAATGTTTCCTAAGTTAGGTCATAGGAAATTTCTGAAATTGGAGAGAGATTGAGATGGAGAAGGAGAAGAGGATGCTTACCTAAGATTCTCTTTGATTTTGGAGCTAGAACTTGAATTTGCAAAGGAAACTAGGGCTTAGGATTTTAGTTTCCAATCTCTTCCCCCATTTTTACTAAATCTTGAAGTGTTAGGAAAATAATAGAATGAATGAAGAGGAGAAGGGGTGGAGTTAGGATATAAGATGAGTTGGGTTAGTGGGCTGAAACCCAAACCCAAGCCCAAAGCCCTAAGTGAAAATGTCAAAATTCTACTCAACTCCAAACATATCGATGTTTATACTCAAAAAGGTCGCAAATGCCATTTTGGACTCAATGGAAGTGGTCTCGAGTCCCAATTCGACTATTTGCAAAAAGTGACATTTCGGACTTTAAATCGACTAACGATGCTATTTTTAAATAAAACATTTAAATATACAATCGTAAAATATGCGGGTTGTTACATTATATGTTGACTTGACCCTTTTATTCACATCAGCCTCTTTTTCTTCTTTTCAAATCACTGTACACCTATTCAAACACGCTATCTTCCTTTCCATCGTTTCCCCCTTCTCTTTTTAAACCCAGCCGAATAGATTCAAAAAAAAAGAGATGTCAAACTTTAAAAAATCAATGCTCGCAATATACTCGTCTAAAAATCCCGAAAATAGTTTGTAAAATCCTACTTCATCTTGGGTTCGTGACATGGAATAGCATCTTGGTGCAAAAGATGGGAGGGTGCAGTCATGGTAGGGGTGGTCGCGACATTAGGGGAGGACGGCGATGTCGCGATGAATGGAGGTGGGTATCGAGCATTGTCAATGGTCGAGCGCATGGGAAATGGGAGGAGAAGCTCACCGGTGATGTTCACTTGTGGTTTCGGCGTTTCATTCTCGGTATCATTATTTTTCTATGCATAGTCTGGATGTTGTTCGTGCATAGGAGAAGGAAAGAGGGGAAGGAAGAAGGAGTTTGATGTTGGGCTGAACGTTTTTTTTTGTGGGCCTGGGTATGATTTTAAAAAGAAAATTTAATTAGTTATATAATTTGATTTATTAAATTCAAAGGCTTATAAATGTCATAACCCGAAAATGCTAGGTCGGATTGGAACGTAATTTTTTGCGTTGTGATCGTAATAACGTATTCTATGACATGAAGCTAGTTTGAGTGAATTTGGAGCTTTTGAGTTTTTTAGCTAAATTCGAAAACCGTTCGAATTTAGTCGGAATCCGGAATGAAGGCGATAGCTGGAAATCAATGTGAGTTAATCTCATACATTTTTGGATTTCTAGTTTAAATTAAATTGTTGAAAATTTAAATTATTGGTTGATTGGATGATTTGGTAATTATTATTATCAGTTGAATGTGATATTATATATAGTAGTGTATATATTAGTAGTTGGATTGATTATTCCCGCCTATTGGAGCGGATGAGACCCTATGCGTCCCGCATAATAGCGGATGACCCTATATACCGTGATATCCCGCTTTGAAGCGGAATTGATATTTTTATGCTGTATTAACATTTGTGGATGTAGGGAAACAGGTTGGAGGGATCCAACTGGATTCCTCAAAAATGTTGAATTAAATTTCATATATATTGATATATGATCTGTTTGAATAATCTGTGGTAGATTATAGTGTGATTTGAATTTATTGGATGCTATGGTAGTTTTGGCCTAGATTTTGGTATTTTTAAATACCAATAGTATATGTTTTGAATTTGAGAGAAATTAACAAGAAATTTGGAAGTGAAATATTTATATAGAATGTAGGATTGGTTAAAGAGAAATTTAGTTGGAAAAATAAAAGGGTTGATTTTAAATTGTACTTAACTTTTTTGTGATATTGAAAATAGAGATTTTGGAAATATATATATAAAGGATTTAAATAAAAAATCCTAAGTGTTACTAGTTTTAAATATAGAAGGGTTTTAAAATCGAAATTTTAAATAGATTTGGAGAATAGAAGTGAATTTGGAAATAAATGTAAAATCTCGATGCACAAAATCAACTAAGGAGATGGAGTGTTCGTCAACTCCTACAAGATGACGAGCCACTCTCGGAAATCATCAAGACACAAGATAAGCTAGATATTCTTCTCGAAGGAGAAGAAGCTCACAAACAACAAATCATTACTTCAAACAAAGTAATGCTACAAAGGATAACACCGATTGTGTCTAATTTACTAACAGCGATCTACGAATGAACATGCAACAAAAATATGTTCATTCGTAGATCGCTGTTAGTAAATTAGACACAATCGGTGTTATCCTTTGTAGCATTACTTTGTTTGAAGTAATGATTTGTTGTTTGTGAGCTTCTTCTCCTTCGAGAAGAATATCTAGCTTATCTTGTGTCTTGATGATTTCCGAGAGTGGCTCGTCATCTTGTAGGAGTTGACGAACACTCCATCTCCTTAGTTGATTTTGTTTGTTATATTTGATCAATGAGATTTTCTAAGTTACGAAATAGAAGAAGAATCAAGATTTGGTTGATTTTGGGATATAGTTTGGGTTATTTAAGAAGTTAATTTATAAATGGAATTCAATTTAGAAATCAATTTATAATGGATTTAAGTGATGTGAAACCGTCATAAACTGGAATTGAAAATTGTGAGATTTATAAACGATGTTTATAAATAAAGTGAAGTGATTATCAGTTGATAAATTGAAGATATAAATTCATGGTGAGAATTTATAATGATATGGGTAAATCGGTCTAAAAAGAAATGATAGATTTTACTTTTGTAAATGTGAAAAGGGGATTTACGGAATTGGAACGTAAATCAATTGGTCATAAATCAAGAGAGGTTTATAAATGTTAGACTGGTTATATTGGAATTGGAAAATATATTTTTATCGAGAAGTTGAGTTGTTTGTAAAAGGAGGATTTTTAATTATTAAACTAGGTAATTTTAAAAATATTGTTTATATGGTAACTTTTATTAAAGAGTTTTTGCCTAAGTTAAACTTGGGAATTTATATAGAAATTTTATAAGTATGATTTTGAGAAAATTATTAAATAAAGTTTTCGGAAAGTGATGGTATACTTTCATAGCAGAATCGAAGGCAGAGATTGCCTGCTATAATGACCCGTATTTTTTGGTCTTCAAATTTGAATATTTAATTACTTTAAATATTCGAATTTGAATTTAAATTGTGACAAATTATCTATTTCAAATTTAGACTTGATTTTCAATTACGTATTTTTAATTTATTTTATAGAATTTTTCCATAATTTTTAATTTAAAAATAAATAAATTTTCGGTTGAAACTTTTTGTGGAAAACGTTGATACTTTTGAAATTTAACGGAATAAGTTAAGTTGTCTATTTTATTACTGTTTTGTGATAGTTCTACGCTTTTGAGCATGATCGTATTGTTATTTCGGTTGTTCGCAGACCGTACGCGAACGGAATAGGGGTAGCGTCGTACCCTAAAACTTTTAAAATAAAATATAAATCAATTCAGGTATTTTTCTTTCCATTCGTTCAAATCTTGCCGGTCCTTTGCTAAGAAAATTGGTGACTTTACATTTAATGTTTGCATAAAATGGTTGTACGTACATTCCTTAGCTTTAGAAGCAAAACTTTGCATTATACAAGAGAATACACGCATGCATACATCATTTAGGGACAACTTATACTCATTTTCTTTCATTTCTCTCTGTTTTTCCTTTCTCTCTTTGTTCTCTCACCCTATCACTTGTTTCCATTCTTGTTGCAGCATCATCGTACTTTTGTTTGCTTAGCTGTTAAGCTTTCTAGCCTATAAGAACCCATATACATTCATTCACAGGGGGAAGACAATTTTCTAAATGCGTGAACAAATGAAAAAAAAAGAGAGAATGCATCACTTGTCACTTTTTATTTTTGCATGCTAATGAACAGATTTGTTCATTTTTTTTCACGCATGGACACATTTTTGGCCGTCATTTCCATTTCTTCCTTCTCTGCATATTAAAACAAATAGCAACCTTTTTTTTCTTTCCATTTTTTTTTCTTATTTTTTTTTTCTATAAAATGAAGGAAACACACAACCATATATATTAATACACATTCACGCATGAAGTAGGAGCAGGCATCACTTTTCCACTTTTTATATTTGCATGCTAATGAACAGATTTGTTCTTTTTTTTTCCTCCTTTCCCTATATAAGCGTATATATCTTTGCATGCCTGTGTGTGTGGCCTACATATATATGTATAAACTGCTATGCGTGTGTTCATGTATTTGTGGTTGTGTGTGACTGGGCGAGTGTGTGTTGTTGGCCGTGCATAGAGGAATGATGGAGGAGGTGGAGGATTGAAGGCATGAGGCAGTGAAGGGAAATTGGAATGGAAATGGACAGTGTACAGGTGCGTGCAAGAAGAGGAGAAATGATAGACAAGACTCACGCATGGGAAGATGAGGCGTGTGAAGGGAAGGAGGAATGTACGCATGAGGCGGTGGAGTTGTGAAGTAGAGGAGTGATGGCAGGGGAGCCTGGGCTTGGAAGAGGAGGTCGGTATTTATATATAAACTTTATAATTACTACTTTGAGAGATTTATTAAAATAAAAGATTTTGGGAAGTAATGGTATATTTTCATAGCGTAATTCGAGTGGCAGAGATTGCCTACAGTTATTATGTTTTCACTGGGATAGTGACGTAACCATTATGCAAACTACGATCTATGATTGATTGCATGGTGGAAATCGGGAGGCAGAGATTGCCTAAGTTAAGTTTTGATTTCTCTAGGATATAGATGTAATCATCAAGCTACGATCCATGGTCGATACCGAATGGTGCTTTCCATATTTATTTTAAAAAGTTTCCAAATATTTTAGAAAGGAATGGTTTGTTAATATACTTATTCCGGTGAGATAAGTATATGACTGTTTTGATAAAGAGATTTAATTTGTTGAAACTAAATTAAACGAGGCTTAGTGGTTTAGTGGGAAATAGAATCTTTGATTTAATGCTTGTTTATTTGATAGTTAAATAACCGACTATCAAATTTGGAATAAACGTAACTTTGGGAATATCTAGAAGAAGCACGGGAATTATGTGGTACAGTTACCGTTCGAGGTGTTATACTATGCGTATAAACTCGTTTCGTTCTTCTAGGACGATGAAAAGGAAATCCATCCACTAAGGGTTAGGAGGTGGTCTCCGATCTTATTTTCGTTTGTTTATTTCCTAAAGAACCGGGGTTGAGTTTACCGGAAATATCGAACGTTGTTTCGAAGAGACCGGGATCGGATAAGTTATCCGAGAACCACTTCGATCCAACGAGTACGTTTTCAAAGTGAAAACAAGAGCATGGAGTCGAAGATGGAGCAGTGAAGTGCATGGGCTAATCGCTACCAATCTTGAGGATGATTCCAAAATGGATGTAGTAGGAATAGTGCCTTCGGTTCTGTTCAGACCCAGAACGGACTTGTATGGATGAATGCAATTAGTACATTGTCAGTGGAGGACAATGAGTATTCTATGTGAAAAATTCCTTTAAAAGGTAATCGTAGCCTCTAACTTCATCAACCGGGAATGACTGAAAAGCAGGGGAGATACAACAAGGCTAAGTGGGTCGCACCCAATTAGGGTCTATCCAGGTTAGTGGTAGTCCGGTCTTGTGTTGCAGGGGATCCCGGCATGGTCCTCGGTACATTTTTTCTAGACATGTACTGTGGTAGGTGATACCCCAGTACCTAGTATTTCATATGCAATCCATTCTCCAATACGTGTCTTTACGGTTTTGGTTGTAGAGCCTAGTATGTTGGAATTTAATTAATGTAACAATTTCAGCTATTTGAATAAGTATTTGTACTTAGACACTATTATAATATCATTGGACTTTCTATAAAATGTGTTTTGGTTACCGTAAGTGATAAACCCGTCGTGTTTATGTGTGGCATGGTCTTACGAGATACTTTTGATTTTAAAAAGGATTTTGAATGTTATAACGAATAAAATTCCTTGTGATTTAAATTCTCATGCTGGTTTTACCAGATTGGCCCGGGCGTGGTTTTTCTTATATACTCGGGTCAGGCCGAGCATATTTCTAGGTTTAGCTGGAAGGATTGGAGCTTCAGGAGAGGAACTGGAGGCCAGAGACGTATTCACGTAGATGATTATTTTCCGTTGCATTTTAGTAGTGTTTATCAGCAATTATAAGGACAGGTGTTATAACTGTCCGTGCTGAATAGGTTAGTATACTCTGATTGATGTCTGTATATATATTAATTATAGTTTTTGTTTTATGTAAAGATTTGTTCTATATTATAGATTATTCGTTTCCGCTGTGAGATTATGTGTTGTTAGGTTTTCTTTCTGTCTTCTTTCTACCTTCTTTCTACTTTCTTTCCTTACTATCCGCTTTTCTTTTCGATTTGGACTGGGCAAGTATGGTAATGTGTCAATTCGAACTGTACGAAAAAGTGGGACGTGACACCTGTAGTTCAATTTTGGATTTCTCTGGGATAGAGACGTAATCATTGAGCTGTGAATCCATGGTGGATACCGTGTAGTGCTTTCCATATTTATTTTAAAGGGTTTTTCAAATATTTTTGAAAAGAATGGTTAGTGAACGTACTTACTCCGATAAGATAAGTACATACCTTTTGATAAAGAGATTTAATTGATTAAAATTAAATTAAATGAGACTTAGTATTTTTAGTGGAAAATGAGCTCTTTGGTTGAATGATTGTTTATTTGATAGTTACATAACCGATTATCAAATCGGAACCCAAAACATAACTTTGGAAATATTTAGGAGAAACACAGGAATTATATGGTACAATTATCGTCGGAAGGTGCTATAGTGTACGTATAAACTTGTTTCGTTCTTCTAGGACGATGATAAGGAAATCCGTCCACTAACGGTTAGGTGGTGATCTCCAATATTATTTTCATCTATTTATTTCCTAAAGAACCAGGGTTGAGTTTACCAGAAATATCGAACGTTATTTCGAAGAGACCGGGATCGGATAAGTTATCCGAAAACCACTTCGATCCAACGAATACAGGAATCGAAGATGGAGCATTGAAGTGCAAGGGCTAATCGCTACTAATCCTGAGGATGATTCCAAAATGGATGTAGTAGGAATAGTGCCTTCGGTTTCGTTCAGACCCAGAACGGACTTGTATGGATGAATGCTATCAGTACATTGTCATTGGAGGACGATGAGCATTCAAAGTACAAGTTCCTTAAAAGGTAATCGTAGCCTCAAGCCTCATCAACCGGGAATGACTGAAAATCAGGGGAGATGCAGCAAGGCAAAGTTGGTCGCACCCAATTAGAGTATGTTTATCACCTTTCTAGATACCCTCGGATATTATTACTACGGTGCACGAAAGAATTCGGAAGGGTTGGAACAACCGGGGTGATAGCTTATTCGGTACTATCCAGTTTAGGGGTAGTCCGGTCTTATGTTGCACGGGATCCGGCGAGGTCCTCGGTACATTTTTCTAAATGTGTACTGTGATAGGTGGTACCCCGATGCCTAGTCATTTGTATGGAATCCATTCTCCAATACGTGCCTTTATGGTTTTGGTTGTTGAGCCAAGTATTCTAGAATTTAATTAATCTAACAATTTCGGCTATTTGATTAAGTATTTGTACTTAGACACTATTATAATATCTGATGATTTTGATATAAATTGTTTTGGTCATCGTATGGTAAAAACCCGTCGTGTTTATGTGTGACATGGTCTTACGAGATACCTTTGTTTTCAAAGGATTTGGATGACTTTAATAATTCAAATTGTGTGTGTTTTCTCACGTTGGTTTTCCAGACTAACTCGGGTGTTATTTTATTATAATGCTCGGGTCAGACCGAGTATTAAAGGTACATGATAGGATGCTATGGAGCTCAAGAGACGAGCTGGACGACGAAGACGTATTTGATTTTATTTCGCTGTGTATTGTAGGCTGTATATTCAGCACTTGTGAGGACCAAGTTATTATAATTGTCCAGTATTGAGCTATTTATGTGTTGTACTCTGATGATGTAATGTGTAAATAACAATTGTAGTTCTTTTTGTATAAAGACATGTTATTATCTATTATATATTGTTCCGCTGCCATTTTGAGATTCTGTGTTGTTTTTGTTTCTTCTTCTACCTCTTTCTTCTTTTCCTCTAACGATCTGGTATTTCCAGCACTCGATTGCTCGGCATGTTATACAGTGGACGCATTAATGTCGATTTTCGAGGGTCAAAAATCCACGTTCGTTACACGTGGTATCAGAGCTGAAGGTTAAGCGAGAACCTTGGCTTTGATGGGGTAACTCATTAGAGATAGAGTCAGTAGCACCATAAAATGAGTTTGAGTGTATTAATAGATATTAGCACGTATTTGTTAATGAATATAAAATTGTTTTATATTGTGTTGATTGATCTATTGAGTGGCTTATTGATTCTGGTCAATACGAGTAATTAACGTTATTGATAGGAATCTCTAAACACTTGAACAAAGCAATTCGACATGGTATTGTTTTGAAAATGGGGTAAACGAAATAATTTTACCCAAATTATTTTTATATATATAAGGGAATAATTTTCCATAAATTATTATAGTTATATATGGTGTGCTTGGTTGTTAGGAAATGATAATATTAAACCATTATCATTTGTTGTTGTGGTGATTGAATAAAAACTGATATTAGAGTCAAAGGTTAAGAAAAGTAATTCATATAACAAAATGGGATTTTGTAAATATGGTTTTGGTAAATGTGATTTAAAAATTGATATGGTTTATAAAAACGATTTATAAAGGATTAAAAAGTTAGATATTTGGGAATTTAAATCCCGTTGGTTTTGAAAATGATTTTCGAAGCTTTGGAAAATAATAGTGATATTATTTAGAGAATATTCGTGAATTGAAATATTTTTAAAAATTGTTTTTAAAGGAAATAAAAGCACTGAACTCACTTCGGTCGTTGGAAAATAATTTCGATGATGATCGCGACATCACCGGTGTTCATTTTCGAGTCTCCAAGGGAGGAATTGCTACCTTAATGATTTGCAATTGGAGTTTGTTTTGGAAAAACTGGTCTTGGTTTTTAAATTCAAAATAAATGATTTGATATACCAAGGAATTTTGGGTATATATAATTTCAAAAATGATTCTGAAATACTTAGAACCAAAATTGTTTAAAACTCTAGGATTTTGATTTCCATGTTTATTGGAAATATGTGAAAATAAGATTGAACTTATAAAATCTGGAAAGCAAAAATTGAAATGAATCTTACCTTAAGGCAAGTTAAATAGAGTGGATAAATTTGAATGTGAAAACGGAGAATGAAATTTAACTTAAGAAGAGTAAAATGAAAGTGAGTGTGATAATGGAATAAATTAGTAAAGTAAAATAATTAAATGTAGTGAATTGGAAGAAAATTAGTGAATGGAACATGAATAGGTTTGATAACTTATAAAATTTGGAATTTGATTTTGGATTGGAATTTAACTTAAATTAAGTTAAATAAGAGTGAATTTGAAAATTTAGCCTAAGTAGGCTAAATGAAATAATTATTGGAAATGGAATCTACTGAGATTTGGGATAAATGAATAAATGAACTAATTAAATCGATTAGTTATTTGGTTATGGTTTGGAATATTGATTGATAATAATCAAATGTAAAATTGGAAAATTGGAATTGAATTTGAATATAAATGGATATAAACTTAAGTGGTGAAGTGGAAATAAATCTAAGAACATTTGTATAAAATGTTTAAAATTGACTTAAGAAAATTTGATGGCAAAATTCTTAAGTGAAATTAGTATTAAAAGGATACACTAAGTGAATGTGAATTATAAGTGTGAATGATAATTGTATATAAGTGAATATAAATGAAATGAATGCGAATAAGAGAAATTAGGATAGCTAAGAATTAATCGAAATAAAGAGGTAAGTTGTATGTATATTATTTGTATAATGATTGATCCAGATTCGAGCATAGAATTTCGAGATAATTTATGTGATATCCCGGAATTTTGGCAATATCAATTTAATAATCTTTATTTATAATTAAATTGATTTGTTGATTTTATTTTATAAATTGACAAGTTTGATTCTTTTAAAGGTTAATAATATTTTAAATTGGCAATATTTATTAATATCTTTTCTAACAATTTAAAATTGGTAAGATTTTTCTTTCAAAACTTATATAAATGTTTTCTATTTATAATGTATATATATATATTGGTATATATATTATAAATAGGGAGTCTTTAATTTAATAAAGGATATGTTTTCAAATTATAATATATATGTATATATATTGTGATTTGAAGTTATGTATTAAAATTCAATATGATAATTATCAAAACTAATGTTAAAAATATTTGTAAAGATAAAATAAAATACTCAAGCATATAAATATATGATACATTAAAATTTATCAAAGTATAAGTTGTTATAAATAATTGTTTTCATGAATTCACTTTTCTATATTTATTAAAAATGTAAAAGCTTAATTATAAAAAGATAAATACATTATATACATATAAATATTTCTTAAATATATGTATATGACTTAAATAAATTAATTAAAAACAAGATTTACACTTGTAAGCTTTTAAAGATAGTTTAAAGACATTTGTAAATTTATATGCATAGGTGTAAGCAAATTAATACATAAGGGGACAAGTGGCTTAATTTTAGCTTTTTGAAAATTTAAGTTATAAAAATTAATATGAAAGAAGATCTGTATTCGTTTTCTAAGTTCAAATTATTTTTATCCTCAACTCTTTCTCCTCATTTCTAAAAACAACCTAAAATCTAAAATCAAAAGAAAAGATAAAAACTGGAAATGCAAATCAGAGAAAGAAGATGAAAGGCAATTTCAAATATCAGTTTCAAATTCTTCAACAACTTGAAGATCAGGAAAAGGGAAATATATCAACAAATTTCAAAGATCTACAGCTAGGATTTTAAAATCAAAAAGCAAAAGGAAATGAAGTTCAAAATCAAAATCAGTCTGGGAATCATCAAGCCTGGAAACAACATATGTCTCTGTTTAAAATAACAGGTGAGTAAACAAATTTTTAAAAACAGATTAAAATCTATGATATATGTGATGATTTATGTAGTATTGTTATCTGAAATGTTGGTGAAAATGTATGCATGTTTGAATAGGGATGTTTGAATGTCTGTATAGATATGATTAAGCGTCTGTGTAGTAATAATAGACTTGGTCTCTTGATAAAACCCTTATATCATCATTTAATCTATAATAGCCCTTGATTTGTAAATGAAAGATGTGTGAAATCATGTAATATCACTAAAAAAATAAGTTATGGAATTTTTATAAATTACATTGTCTGGAAATTTTATAAATAGCAGTAAAATGTAAATTGGGCCTAAATTTTATCAATTCAATTTTAAGTTTGGATTTCATGGTTGGATTCGTGATGAAAAACCATGAATTTTAATGGTAATATCACAATTTTTAGTTTTGAAATGGGTGAGTATTGTCGAGATGAACGTTTGGGTTGTTTTGATCGATTTCCATCGATCAACGGCAAGTTGATCATCGGGGTTGGGCTTGAAGGTCGAGATGAAGACGAGGATCATCGGAAAAATATTATGGTAATTTATCATTTATCGTGGTGGTCGGAATTTGAGGAAATAGGGTTTAAGCTCTGGTTATGTCGTTGATGTTCAGAGGGGTTTCGCGTTAAAGAAACGAAGTCTGAGGCGATCACACGTGGTTCTGTGGGTTCGAGGCGACGTAGGGTAGCTTCGGCGAAGGTGGCGAGGTATCTCGTACGAATCGAGGAGAAATGAGGGGTCGATCGTGATGTCGTGGTGATGGTGATTGCCGTGGAGGGTGATTTTACTGGTGATGGTGTTTTCGAGCTGATGGGTTCTATGGTCGTTTACGATTCTCGTACGAATCGAGGAGAAATGAGGGGTCGATCGTGATGTCGTGGTGAAGTCTAACTTGTCGGAGGCCAGGCGTAGTTCGTCGTCGATCAGCAAGGGTGTGCACGTGCACAAGCACGATCGCGTGCATCTGGGGATATGGGTTTGGAGAAGAAATATAATACTCGGGTTTTTGTCTAGGAAATTCGAGTTTTACTCGAAGCGGGTAGTATAGTGGGGATACTCGAGAGTTACTTCGGGTAATTAGGGGTTTTACTCGGGTGGGAAGGAGCAGGCATTATAATTTTTAAAAAGAAAGTTTTTAAATCAAAAGAAATTTGTTTTTGAAATGGTTCTAAGTTTTAAAAATAAAAGTAAAACAAAGTTTTTACTATTAAACTAAATTATTGTATAGAAAAATTGTTTTTTTTACAAGTTTTAAATAATTTAAATAAATAAGTTTTAAAGAATAAGAAATAGATTTTCAAATTGATCTTTGTATTAAAATTTATTTAATAACTTTGAAAAGCTTCAAAGATTTTGAAGGTTAAAAGTAATGTTGAAATGGTTTAATTATAATAAAGATTTTATCTTAAGTATTTAAGATTTCATTTATTAAAGGAAATTAATATGTGAAATTAATAAGGATAATTCATTTATTGAAAATGATTTAAGAATAGATAATAATTTAATTAAGATAATGTTTTCTTAATTAAGATCTTTAAGTATTAATAGTTAAGAAATTATTTAATTAATTAAATAATTAGTTAAATAATTAACTAAGTAATTAATTAGTAATTATTAAAGATAATTACTTATAATTAATTAAGTATAATTACTTGATGAAGTAATTAAGGAATAATTACTGAATGTAATTAAGTAAAAGGGGAATTATTTAATAAAGTAATTAGAGGATAATTATTTAATAGAAATGATTAAGAGTTAATCACTTGTTATTAATTTAATAATTTATTAAATTAAATTAATTAAAGGATTAGATTAATCAAAGATGATTAATAATTGTGGTTCAATTAAGGTTAATTAATAATGTAATTAATTAATTGTTAAGATAATTAATTAAAATGTAATTAATTAAGGAAAGTAATTAAGGGAAGTTAATTACTGGATTAGATTAATCAAAGGTGATTAATAATTGTGGTTTAATTAAGAATAATTACTTTATGTAATTAATAGAATAATTAAAGATGTAATTAGAAACCATTAGTTTATAATTAATTAATGATGTAATTAAGAGTTGATTAATTAAGATTAATTAATCAAATGATAATTAATTAATTCTAATTAATTAAGGATTAAAGTAATTGATTATAATTAATTAATTAATGAAGTAATTAAAGGTTAATTACTGTTTTGGTTAAGAATAATTAATTTGTGAGATTAATTAAGGATAATTACTTAATTGTAATTAAAGTATAATTAATCAAGGTGATTAATTAAAATGGATAATTAGAGAAGATTAATTAATTTATTTGTAATTAATTAATGATTATATAAGTAAGATTTATAATGAAGTAATTAATTTAATTAATTTTAAATTAATTAAGAGAAGAAGTAATTAATTTAATTCACTTTAAATTAATTAAAGATAGAGATAGTTAATTTAATTCATTTTAAATTAATTATGTTGTGATTAAGTAAATCATTGCTTATGTATGAATGGATGACAGTGATTTGTCTTGAATGGATGTAATCTCAGAAATGAGATAAGTAATGTTGTGTGGTATGAATGCTTGGTTGCATTATGATGGTAATATAGATTAACTATTGTGATGTTGATATGGATTACCTATTTTGTTATAAATCATTTGGTTATTGATAATGTGATTATCAATTGTGATTTGTGAATTTTCTATCTGAATGAATATAGATAAGTTAAATTGTTTAAACCTTTAAACAACTTGGCCTTAAAAGATACGTTTTGGATTTCGATGAGACCGGGATCGGGTTTCCGTATACCGGGATTCCAGGTCTGGAGACCCGAATACCACATCGATCCAAATTAACGATAGATCGTGAATCTCAAGTGAAGATGAAGATTCAGAGTGCAAGGGTTATTGTCGTTAACTCTGAGGGTGATTCCAAAATGAGTGTAACGAGATAATGCCTTCGGTTTCGTTCGAACCCGGAACGAACTTGTATGGATTGAATGCTTTCAGCACATCGTCAGGCGGACGATGAGCATTCTAAGTGATATGTTCTGATTAAAGGTAATCGTAACCTCAAGCCTCATCAACCGGGCATGGCTAAAACAGGGGAGGTGCAGCAAGGCTTCGTGGGTAGCACCCACTGAGAGCAAGATAGATCCTTGTCTAGAGGTCCCTTTTCTTTTATTCGGCTTAGTGTGTGGTTGGTCGCGCCAACTACGGGGTTATCTTGTTCGGAATTATCCAGTAAGGGATGGTTCCGGCTTTGTGTTGCAGGGGAGCGGGCGTACTCCTCGGTACGGTGATCTAGGCCACGTACTGTGACGGGCGGTACCCCAGTAGCCCTGCCATTGTATGGAATCCAAACTCCAATAAGTGCCGTACGTATTAGTTGTGCCCAACTATGTTGGAATGTGAGATGTAAGCATTTCAGCTATTTCATATTTATTTGAAAACCCTAGACCTATTATAATATAACTGGATTTCCTATCAAATGTTTTGGTTAGCGTAAGGTAAAAACTTTTCCATGTTTATGTGTGGGAAGTCTTACGTGATACCTTTGTTTTCAAAAGGTTTTGAAGTTAAACAATTTTAACCCGTTTACTCACACCAGACCCATGTCTGACACAAGTGTTTATTTTCTGTTTTATTAAACTCTTGGGTACTCAATTTTTACGAGTAGCCAAGGGATTCAGGTTAGCTTTGACGAATCTATGGAGGAGATATGGAGCAGGAGGCTTCAGCATTCGTAGATAGATAGTATTCCGCTGTGTTGGTTGATCTGAGTCTTTTGAATTGTATCTTGAGTTGTATAATAGACAGATATTATAACTGTCTATTTTGTTGTATAAGTTGTGTAACTCTGATTGTGTAAAGACTATGTAATAGTTATGTGATATATTATATTTTGTTTCGTTCCGCTGTGAGATTCTGATATTGTTTAGTTCTTTCTTTCTCTTCTTTTCTCTTTTCTATCCCTTTCTTTCTTATTAGCGATACGACTTTCTGTGGAGAGAAAGTCGTGGTCATTACAGTGGTATCAGAGCTTTAGGTTGAGCGAATGCCTAAGCTTTTGGTTAAGTGAATATCAGAACACTAGGTTGAGTGAATACCTAGGTTCGGAAGGATTGTTCATTAGAGATAGGATCTGTAGCAACCTGTTGAGTCTGAGTATATATATACGAGAGCGCGTATTTGTTAGTTATATAAAATGGTTTTATATTGTGTTAATTGATCGGTTGAGTGGTATATGGATTCTGGTCAATACGAGTAGCTAACGTTATTGATAGGGATCTCTAAACACTTGAACCAGGCCAACGGACACAATATTGTTTTAAAGAGGTAGATGAAATAATTCTACCCAGATATAATTTCTATATAAAAAGTATCATTTTAAATATATATATTTATGTATTTCTACCTATTTACTGGGTTACCTGTTCGGGTTTTCCAATATAAGTTATAAAGGTAGATAAGGTGGTAGTGTGTGTAACACAATTACCAATAGTTGGAGTTTGAATGTTTGAGGTTGGAAGTATATATCGAGACTGTAAACCCAATATCGTCTCGAGTAAGTTGGCAGTATGGAGTAAGGATGTCTCGGATCTCTGAAGAAAATCCTTTTCAAGATTCGGAGTCCATTATTAGAATGTAAGCTTGTTTGTGCTTGGGTGAGCAGATTTTCTAGAGTTGAATCTATCAGTTGTGCAGAAGTAAGTGATGGTAGCTTGGCAACTTCAGGAAGGAGCAGTTGTGTGATAAGACGCAGTATCTATGGATGTTCCCGAAGGAGATTTTCTTTTTGGAACAAGATTAAGAAGGTATTGGAGGAACAGTTGATGTCTACCGCAGGAAAGACTCGACTGTATAGGAATTCTCTGATATCAAGTAAGAGAGTTTTGTCTATTTTGAAGTATGGGACTAAGGTCGATTAGTTGTTCTTCGGACATGGTCTCATTGTTCCCTTAAGAAGAGTAAGTTATTGGCGATTGGTTTGGAGCCCGAGTTTCTTTTGGATGTCTGCCATCTCGGAGATTCGTTGAGAGGTTTGTTGATGGTTTTAGTTTTGAGAAGCCTTTGGATTAGAAGTTCTTGGTTAGCTGTGATAGCAGTGCAGCTCGGAGTATTCTGTATGCTGGAAGGAAGTGTCTGGCTGAGCAGTTTTCTGAAGGAGAAGTTCAGAAGCAGTAGAGTGTATCCATTTCTTCGATGGATTGGCTAGATAAGCGTAAGCTGTTCTGATTGGTAAAGAGAGAACAGTTTCTTTGCATTTTGGCTGGGTTGATCGCAAAAGTGACTTGCGATAGTTTGAGTATTCTCTTGAGTTATCTGAGATTTTCTGGGATGTGTTTTCCAGTTTGTGCTTGTGTTCTTCATCAGCATTTGTTCTGCTCTAGATCAGAGTTGTGCAACGAAAGCAGTTTGGCGAGTGCTCCTGTTTGTCCTTTCTGGATTGAAGGAGTAAGTTTAGTCTTCTGTTGTTTGAAGAATAGAATTGGTGTCTTTGGTTTTGGTTGATCTTGGAAAGATCATTGAGTTGGGTTATTTTTGATCTAGTTGTTCCTAGAGGCATAAGCGAAGGGTGAGCTGATCAGGAAGGATGTAGGCAGCCCAGGATCATTAGACGAGTTTTGTGGATAAAAGACGAAGGAATTTGGATTTCGAAAATGGAGATTTGATTTTGGATAAGTTTTCTTCGATCGAAGGAGTTATAAGATTGGGTAAGTCTGGGAAGTCAACTTCGAGATATTTTGGATCTCTTCCGTGTTCTGATTTGGATAAGAGCTTGATCTACAGGATTTAATTGCCAGTTAGGATAACTGGGATTCATTATGTTTTCCGTATCTCTGAGGGAGTACGTGTTTGATCTATCTCTGGTTTTGGAACCAGCAGTTCAGAGAGATTTGGTTGTTGAGTCAGACTCGTCTGTAGTCTGATATCCTGTCTAGTTTTGTAGATCTAGATGAGTAGGAGCTCTGTAGCTTCGTAGTTTAGATTGTTTGTAGAGCGAGTATCCCGGTATATATATATACTTGGGGAAACTCGAGGAAATTCTATCCAGAATTTTGTTTGGATAGTTAGAATTGTTTGTTTGGATGATTGGTTGCTATGGTTGTTAGCATATGGTTGATAATATATGATTGCTGTTTAAAATTAAATTTGCTGGGTTATTAAATTATCTTTGCTTTTAAATTTCGGGGACGAAATTATTTTAAGGGGGGAGGAATGTGATATCCCGGAATTTTGGCAATATCAATTTAATAATCTTTATTTATAATTAAATTGATTTGTTGATTTTATTTTATAAATTGACAAGTTTGATTCTTTTAAAGGTTAATAATATTTTAAATTGGCAATATTTATTAATATCTTTTCTAACAATTTAAAATTGGTAAGATTTTTCTTTCAAAACTTATATAAATGTTTTCTATTTATAATGTATATATATATATTGGTATATATATTATAAATAGGGAGTCTTTAATTTAATAAAGGATATGTTTTCAAATTATAATATATATGTATATATATTGTGATTTGAAGTTATGTATTAAAATTCAATATGATAATTATCAAAACTAATGTTAAAAATATTTGTAAAGATAAAATAAAATACTCAAGCATATAAATATATGATACATTAAAATTTATCAAAGTATAAGTTGTTATAAATAATTGTTTTCATGAATTCACTTTTCTATATTTATTAAAAATGTAAAAGCTTAATTATAAAAAGATAAATACATTATATACATATAAATATTTCTTAAATATATGTATATGACTTAAATAAATTAATTAAAAATAAGATTTACACTTGTAAGCTTTTAAAGATAGTTTAAAGACATTTGTAAATTTATATGCATAGGTGTAAGCAAATTAATACATAAGGGGACAAGTGGCTTAATTTTAGCTTTTTGAAAATTTAAGTTATAAAAATTAATATGAAAGAAGATCTGTATTCGTTTTCTAAGTTCAAATTATTTTTATCCTCAACTCTTTCTCCTCATTTCTAAAAACAACCTAAAATCTAAAATCAAAAGAAAAGATAAAAACTGGAAATGCAAATCAGAGAAAGAAGATGAAAGGCAATTTCAAATATCAGTTTCAAATTCTTCAACAACTTGAAGATCAGGAAAAGGGAAATATATCAACAAATTTCAAAGATCTACAGCTAGGATTTTAAAATCAAAAAGCAAAAGGAAATGAAGTTCAAAATCAAAATCAGTCTGGGAATCATCAAGCCTGGAAACAACATATGTCTCTGTTTAAAATAACAGGTGAGTAAACAAATTTTTAAAAACAGATTAAAATCTATGATATATGTGATGATTTATGTAGTATTGTTATCTGAAATTTTGGTGAAAATGTATGCATGTTTGAATAGGGATGTTTGAATGTCTGTATAGATATGATTAAGCGTCTGTGTAGTAATAATAGACTTGGTCTCTTGATAAAACCCTTATATCATCATTTAATCTATAATAGCCCTTGATTTGTAAATGAAAGATGTGTGAAATCATGTAATATCACTAAAAAAATAAGTTATGGAATTTTTATAAATTACATTGTCTGGAAATTTTATAAATAGCAGTAAAATGTAAATTGGGCCTAAATTTTATCAATTCAATTTTAAGTTTGGATTTCATGGTTGGATTCGTGATGAAAAACCATGAATTTTAATGGTAATATCACAATTTTTAGTTTTGAAATGGGTGAGTATTGTCGAGATGAACGTTTGGGTTGTTTTGATCGATTTCCATCGATCAACAGCAAGTTGATCATTGGGGTTGGGCTTGAAGGTCGAGATGAAGACGAGGATCATCGGAAAAATATTATGGTAATTTATCATTTATCGTGGTGGTCGGAATTTGAGGAAATAGGGTTTAAGCTCTGGTTATGTCGTTGATGTTCAGAGGGGTTTCGCGTTAAAGAAACGAAGTCTGAGGCGATCGCACGTGGTTCTGTGGGTTCGAGGCGACGTAGGGTAGCTTCGGCGAAGGTGGCGAGGTATCTCGAAGCGTTGATTGCCGTGGAGGGTGATTTTACTGGTGATGGTGTTTTCGAGCTGATGGGTTCTATGGTCGTTTACGATTCTCGTACGAATCGAGGAGAAATGAGGGGTCGATCGTGATGTCGTGGTGAAGTCTGACTTGTCGGAGGCCAGGCGTAGTTCGTCGTCGATCAGCAAGGGTGTGCACGTGCACAAGCACGATCGCGTGCATCTGGGGATATGGGTTTGGAGAAGAAATATAATACTCGGGTTTTTGTCCAGGAAATTCGAGTTTTACTCGAAGCGGGTAGTATAGTGGGGATACTCGAGAGTTACTTCGGGTAATTAGGGGTTTTACTCGGGTGGGAAGGAGCAGGCATTATAATTTTTAAAAAGAAAGTTTTTAAATCAAAAGAAATTTGTTTTTGAAATGGTTCTAAGTTTTAAAAATAAAAGTAAAACAAAGTTTTTACTATTAAACTAAATTATTGTATAGAAAAATTGTTTTTTTACAAGTTTTAAATAATTTAAATAAATAAGTTTTAAAGAATAAGAAATAGATTTTCAAATTGATCTTTGTATTAAAATTTATTTAATAACTTTGAAAAGCTTCAAAGATTTTGAAGGTTAAAAGTAATGTTGAAATGGTTTAATTATAATAAAGATTTTATCTTAAGTATTTAAGATTTGATTTATTAAAGGAAATTAATATGTGAAATTAATAAGGATAATTCATTTATTGAAAATGATTTAAGAATAGATAATAATTTAATTAAGATAATGTTTTCTTAATTAAGATCTTTAAGTATTAATAGTTAAGAAATTATTTAATTAATTAAATAATTAGTTAAATAATTAACTAAGTAATTAATTAGTAATTATTAAAGATAATTACTTATAATTAATTAAGTATAATTACTTGATGAAGTAATTAAGGAATAATTACTGAATGTAATTAAGTAAAAGGGGAATTATTTAATAAAGTAATTAGAGGATAATTATTTAATAGAAATGATTAAGAGTTAATCACTTGTTATTAATTTAATAATTTATTAAATTAAATTAATTAAAGGATTAGATTAATCAAAGATGATTAATAATTGTGGTTTAATTAAGGTTAACTAATAATGTAATTAATTAATTGTTAAGATAATTAATTAAAATGTAATTAATTAAGGAAAGTAATTAAGGGAAGTTAATTACTGGATTAGATTAATCAAAGGTGATTAATAATTGTGGTTTAATTAAGAATAATTACTTAATGTAATTAATAGAATAATTAAAGATGTAATTAGAAACCATTAGTTTATAATTAATTAATGATGTAATTAAGAGTTGATTAATTAAGATTAATTAATCAAATGATAATTAATTAATTCTAATTAATTAAGGATTAAAGTAATTGATTATAATTAATTAATTAATGAAGTAATTAAAGGTTAATTACTGTTTTGGTTAAGAATAATTAATTTGTGAGATTAATTAAGGATAATTACTTAATTGTAATTAAAGTATAATTAATCAAGGTGATTAATTAAAATGGATAATTAGAGAAGATTAATTAATTTATTTGTAATTAATTAATGATTATATAAGTAAGATTTATAATGAAGTAATTAATTTAATTAATTTTAAATTAATTAAGAGAAGAAGTAATTAATTTAATTCACTTTAAATTAATTAAAGATAGAGATAGTTAATTTAATTCATTTTAAATTAATTATGTTGTGATTAAGTAAATCATTGCTTATGTATGAATGGATGACAGTGATTTGTCTTGAATGGATGTAATCTCAGAAATGAGATAAGTAATGTTGTGTGGTATGAATGCTTGGTTGCATTATGATGGTAATATAGATTAACTATTGTGATGTTGATATGGATTACCTATTTTGTTATAAATCATTTGGTTATTGATAATGTGATTATCAATTGTGATTTGTGAATTTTCTATCTGAATGAATATAGATAAGTTAAATTGTTTAAACCTTTAAACAACTTGGCCTTAAAAGATACGTTTTGGATTTCGATGAGACCGGGATCGGGTTTCCATATACCGGGATTCTAGGTCTGGAGACCCGAATACCACATCGATCCAAATTAACGATAGATCGTGAATCTCAAGTGAAGATGAAGATTCAGAGTGCAAGGGTTATTGTCGTTAACTCTGAGGGTGATTCCAAAATGAGTGTAACGAGATAATGCCTTCGGTTTCGTTCGAACCCGGAACGAACTTGTATGGATTGAATGCTTTCAGCACATCGTCAGGCGGACGATGAGCATTCTAAGTGATATGTTCTGATTAAAGGTAATCGTAACCTCAAGCCTCATCAACCGGGAATGGCTAAAACAGGGGAGGTGCAGCAAGGCTTCGTGGGTAGCACCCACTGAGAGCAAGATAGATCCCTGTCTAGAGGTCCCTTTTCTTTTATTCGGCTTAGTGTGTGGTTGGTCGCGCCAACTACGGGGTTATCTTGTTCGGAATTATCCAGTAAGGGATGGTTCCGGCTTTGTGCTGCAGGGGAGCGGGCGTACTCCTCGGTACGGTGATCTAGGCCACGTACTGTGACGGGCGGTACCCCAGTAGCCCTGCCATTGTATGGAATCCAAACTCCAATAAGTGCCGTACGTATTAGTTGTGCCCAACTATGTTGGAATGTGAGATGTAAGCATTTCAGCTATTTCATATTTATTTGAAAACCCTAGACCTATTATAATATAACTGGATTTCCTATCAAATGTTTTGGTTAGCGTAAGGTAAAAACTTTTCCATGTTTATGTGTGGGAAGTCTTACGTGATACCTTTGTTTTCAAAAGGTTTTGAAGTTAAACAATTTTAACCCGTTTACTCACACCAGACCCATGTCTGACCCAAGTGTTTATTTTCTGTTTTATTAAACTTTTGGGTACTCAATTTTTACGAGTAGCCAAGGGATTCAGGTTAGCTTTGACGAATCTATGGAGGAGATATGGAGCAGGAGGCTTCAGCATTCGTAGATAGATAGTATTCCGCTGTGTTGGTTGATCTGAGTCTTTTGAATTGTATCTTGAGTTGTATAATAGACAGAAATTATAACTGTCTATTTTGTTGTATAAGTTGTGTAACTCTGATTATGTAAAGACTATGTAATAGTTATGTGATATATTATATTTTGTTTCGTTCCGCTGTGAGATTCTGATATTGTTTAGTTCTTTCTTTCTCTTCTTTTCTCTTTTCTATCCCTTTCTTTCTTATTAGCGATACGACTTTCTGTGGAGAGAAAGTCGTGGTCGTTACAATTTATATCGATCCGAGTTAGTATTTTTCGCTCGATTCTCGACGGAGAACACTGGATATGGATTTTTGATTGATTATGAGATTCTCTATCATAGTATATGGCTATGCAAGGAGAATGACGGTTTCTAATAAAGAAACCAAATCTGAGTCCGCACTAGAGAGTCGTGTGAACGATACTAGTTCGGAAGTGAAATTGTGTGATCGAGTGAGCGATCAGATTTGATTTTGCATACGGATGATATATGTACCTCGTATAGGTTTTGGGGAAATAAATATCGGGAATTGAAAATGCTAAATAAAATGATTTTGAATTATGTGATTGAATATTATTGGTAAATAGGGTGTAGGTATTTAAAATCAAGAAAATTGGATTGCTCGACTAAAAGGTACATGTTTAAATTGTTGTTTGAAATTGATGGTTTTATGATTGAGACACTTGGCTTTTGTTTTCTTTTGATGATTTGGGCCCGTAGTGGCGATTTGTAATTGTTTGGATATAGCCGCGCAAAGGAGACGCTGGCGAAATTTTTCAAAATTTAAGGAGTTAGAAAATTTTGAAGAAAATTTTTGATAACTAAAATTTGATTGGAGTTATAACTTGAAATGGTTAAGTAAATAATATTATTTGGAATCTATGGATGAATTTGGAAATTAAAAAAAGTGATAATGTGGTTTCAATAAATTCATTTCGGGAATTTGTCTCATCTAATGGGTTTTCGGAAAATTAATGGGTTTTGGACCATTCTTCTTACCTTGAAAATTTCGGGGACGAAATTCCTGTAAGGGGGAAGGAATGTAATGATCCAGAATTTTGGTTATTTGAAACTGGAATATTTAATTGTTTTTAAATATTTAAAAGTAAAATTTTAACTTGAATTTCAAATATAACGAATTATTGGAAAAATTAATTATTGAATTTAATAATTGAAAATTGGTTAAAACATTGAATCTTGGGTTTTAAGCTTGTTAAAAATAATTTAAAGGCTTATTAAATTTATATTAATGAGAACGAGGACAGTAAAACTTTTTAAATTGAATTTAAAAGTGATTTGTTCGATTTTAAAAAATATCTCGTTTGAATTAACGAATAAAAATAGCCTTCCGGGGCATAGTCTCGGAATTCAACGAAACCAGTTCAATTGGATCCGTGATAGTGTATTATTATTATCGGATTTCAAATTTCGTAGTGTTTGGTGTTATTGTTTGGCCGTGCAGAATAGAAACGCGTTGAAATTAATATCGAAAATTCAATATAATAATTGGGTCCAAAAAGCTATCTTCTCTATACGATCGAATTTGGACTCGAAACCTTTTCCATTGCGTTTGAAATAGGGGAATAGCATTATAAACGCCTAGCGGCACGACTCGATAAGGGTTCAAGATTTTAAGTTGCGTAATCGAGATAATTTGAAAAATTAAATAGTATATTATATGTTGACTTGACCTTTTTATTCACACCAGCCTCATTTTCTTCTTTTCAAATCAATGTACACCTATTCAAACACGCTACCTTCCTTTCCATCGTTTCCCCCTTCTCTTCTTAAACCCAACCGAACAGATTCAAAAAAAAAGATGGCAAACTTCAAAAAATCAATGCTCGCAATATACTCGTCTAGAAATCACGAAAATAGTTTGTAGCATAATAATATTAAGAAAATTAGTTATTTAAATATTTTAAAATTGTTAAAATGGATTATAAGTTTATAAATAAGTCTTGTAAATCAATTAGAATTTTATTAATAAATCAAAATTAATTATTGTTTCAAAGTTATGTAATTATTTTAAATTGTTTAAAGTATATTTAATTATTAATTAAGTTAGTTATAATGAGTTGATATTAAGTTAATTATTAATTAGTCGGTATTATTATTTTAAAAGGATAAATTATTTAATGTTAATATTGTCTATATAGTAACTTTTATTAAAGAGTTTTTGCCTATGTTTATCTTGGGAATTTATATAGAAATTTTATAAGTATTATTTTGAGAAAATTATTAAATAAATTTTTTGGAAAGCGATGGTATACTTTCATGGCGGAATCGGAGGCGGCGATTGCCTGCAGTTAAAATTTGGATTTCTCTGGGATAGAGACGTAATCATTGAGCTGTGAATCCATGGTGGATACTGCATGGTGCTTTCCATATTTATTTTAAAGGGTTTTTCAAATATTATTGAAAAGAATGGTTAGTGAACGTACTTACTCCGATAAGATAAGTACATACCTTTTGATAAAGAGATTTAATTGATTAAAATTAAATTAAATGAGACTTAGTATTTTTAGTGGAAAATGAGCTCTTTGGTTGAATGATTGTTTATTTTATAGTTAAATAACCGACTATCAAATCTGGACCCAAAACATAACTTTGGAAATATCTAAAAGAAACACGGGAATTATATGGTACACTTATCGTCGAAAGGTGCTATACTGTATGCTGTATGTATAAACTCGTTTCGTTCTTCTAGGACGATTATAAGGAAATCCGTCCACTAACGGTTAGGAGGTGATCTCCGATCTTATTTTCTTATGTTTATTTCATAAAGAACAGGGGTTGAGTTTGCCAGAAATATCGAACGTTGTTTCGAAGAGACCAGGATCGGACAAGTTATCCAAAAACCACTTCGGTCATACGAACACGTTTTCGAAATGAAGACAAGCGCATGGAATCGAAGATGGATCATTGAAGTGCAAGGGCTAATCGCTACTAATCCTGAGGATGATTCCAAAATGGATGTAGTAGGAATAGTGCCTTCAGTTTTGTTCAAACCCAGAACTGACTTGTATGGATGAATGCTATCAGTACATTGTCATTGGAGGACATGAGCATTCCATGTATAAATTCCTTAAAAGGTAATCGTAGCCTTAAGCCTCATCAACCGGGAATGACTGAAAATCAGGGGAGATGCAACAAGGCTAAGTGGGTCGCACCCAATTAGGGTATGTTTATCACCTTTCTAGATACCCTCGGATATTATTACTACGGTGCGTGGAAGAACGCGAAAGGGTGGGAACACCCAAGGTGATAGCATATTCGGTACTATCCAGGTTAGGGGTAGTCCGGTCTTGTGTTTTAGGGGATCCCGGCAAGGTCCTCGGTACATTTTTCTAGATGTGTACTGTGATAGGTGGTACCCCTGTGGAATCCATTCTCCAATACGTGCCTTTACGGTTTTTATTGTAGAGCATAGTATGCTGGAATTTAACTAATGTAACAATTTCGGCTATTTGAATAAGTATTTGTACTTAAACACTATTATAATATCAAATGATTTTGATATAAATTATTTTGGTTATCGTAAGGTAAAAACCCGTCGTGTTTATGTGTGGCGTGGTCTTACGAGATACCTTTGTTTTCAAAGGATTTTGATAACTTTAATAATTCAAATTGATTGTGTTTTCTCACGCTGGTTTTCCAGACTGACTCGGGTGTTATTTTATTATAATGCTCGGGTCAGACCGAGTATTACAGATACATGAAAGGATGCTATGGAGCTCAGGAGACGAGCTGGATGACGAAGACGTATTACACGTATTTAATTTTATTCCGCTATGTATTGTAGGCTGTATATTCTGCAATTGTGAGGTCAAGTTATTATAACCGTCCAGTATTGAGTTATTGATGTGTTGTACTCTGATGATATAATGTGTAAATAATAGTTGTAGTTCTTTTTCTATAAAGACATGTTATTATCTATTATATATTATTCCGCTGCGATTGTGAGATTCTGTGTTGTTGTTTTTGTTTCTTCTTCTACCTCTTTCTTCTTTTCCTCTAATGATCTGGTATTTCCAGCACTTGATTGCTCGGCATGCTATACAGTGGACGTATTGATGTGGATTTTCGAAGGTCGAAAATCCATGTTCATTACAGTGTTTGTGTAAGTAAATGGATGTAAAGAAATGGAAAATAGCATTGTATGAATAAATGAGAAATGAACTTTTTGTAATAATGAATGTCAATTTATGAAAATAAGCATTGTATGAATGAATGAAACTGAAGAACAGTAAATAATATGAAAGGTGATTAATAAGCAAAACTTACATGACATTTGAATTTATTGGTCGTTTGGCTTATGGGATGATTGGGAAGTGATACTTTAAATTTTGTAGGATGTATGGATAATCTATTAAGTTTTATCTAAGACTGTTGAGTGTATGGTAAACTTAGTAGTTTATTTACCATTCTATATGATTAAAAGTTTCTAAACTCGAACAAACCATCTGTTTTGGTTGTTATGGATGTATGATTGATTACTTTGATTGTATGTGATGATTGTATGGTTTTGTTTGCAAAGTGACTATTGTATGTTGTGATGATCTGTTTTGTTATTAATTGAAACAACTTAAATATTTTTCTTTTACATAATCCTGACTATTTTGGATTTTATAAGTGAAATATAGGTTTATGGAAGCAATTTGCTACGGCTTTGGTTTTCATAAATAAGCGTTGTTTGCCCGACAAATAGGTACGTTTTCAGATTACTGTTTTATAGCAATATTTTATTGTTTTCCCGTGGTTTGGGATATTTATTTTGAAATATGATATATATATATATATATATTGTTATTATTGATATTATTATTTCTCTCGGACCTCTCCGTACAAAGGAGACTCTGCCGAAATTTTCCGTGAAATTTTGACTTAGAAAATTTTATGAAAGTGGAAATGTTTTCAAACCTTTATTGAACTTGGAAAAATAGGATTTAATTGTTTATAAATTGATATATTTTATTTAAATTATTTAATTATGTAAATTAATTGTTTATAAATTTAATATTTTGAATAAGACATATTAGTTTCTTAATTCTTTCCTTTCCCCTTTAGATGACGAAAATTTTTGAGTGGGGGAGAGTGTAACAACCCATAATTTTCGATAATTAAATTTATTAATTAAATGAGTTTTAGAATTTGGTGTTGTGAAAAAATAAAATTTTGAGATTTATTAATGAGAAAACTAACTAGAATGAGATGTATTAGTGTTAATATAAGGTAATTGATAACCACTTTGAGGCAATTTCAATTAATTAAAATGATTGTAATTATAAATTTTATTATAAACTATAAATGGGGAAATAAACCAAATGTTGTAGTAAACAGTGAAATTGTATGTAATAATTGAATTGATTAAAAGAGAATAATTAATCCATATATGAATTTATTGGTTTTGTCTGTTAACAATAAATGTAGAAATGTGTTTGAAATTGTAAGTTGTAACAATTGTTAATTATCAATTCACTATTTAATTCGTTGAAAATAAAATGGAAATCAATTGCAATTAATCCACTTAAATATTACGTTAATACGAATTAAGATGATAATCGTAGAATATTAGTGTAATAAGATATAAACCAATGTTAATTAAATCCATAAGGTGACAATTGATTGAATAATAAGATGAAAAATCAAATAAATTGATTTATTGGAAATTAAATTAATAATCAATGAATTTATTTCAATTGAAGTTTGAACGCTGTAATAAGTGCAATAATTAATGTTGAATTAGACATGGAATTTGTTTTACAAGATAATAACTTTCTATGTAATCAAGTATGATGAAATTGGTTAACTTTTAAAATTTGAATTGAAAAGTGATAAAAATTAATTTAATAATAATTTATTTAATTAACGTGAAAATAGCAATTTTGGCCACTGTCCCGGATTTCGAAGAAAGAAGTTTCATCGAATCCATAACGGTGAATTATTGTAGGATTTAAAGTTTCGTATTGATCGGACTTGTCGTTTGATCGTATGGACTCGAAACGCGTAGAAATCAATTAAATTGAATTCAATTGAAATAAGCTGATTTTAAAAGCTAACTTCTTCATACGATGGAATTAGGACTTGAAACATGTTCCATTGAGTTTAAAAATATCAAAAACATCTATTTTGATATATGGGATGACCCACTTTCGTTTTGGAGGAAGAATGGGCTTTTTAGGTTGTTATTGTCGTTCGTACCGATTCGATATGTGTTCATTTTTTTCTTATCGGGCCTTATCCATATAAATAGTCTTGTTTCCCAAACCCTAGCAGTCATATTCTTATTCCTATACATACAATTCTCTCTGGCTATCTCCTTCTTCTAATGGCAGAAACAAATTCCAAATACAAACCCTAAATCCAATTTTAAATTCGAATCGAAATTCAAACTTCTCAAAACCCTATATTATATACCGATTCGAAGCTCTTGACGAGCGCAACTCAATTGGAGGAAGATCAACGACGACGGATCGTCGAATTGATGGTATGATAGCGTAGAGAGGGACAAGGAGAGTTCATCTGAGTCGTTGGTTGGGAAAATCACTGGTCAAATCATCGGCTAAAATTCGATCTAGGGTTAAAATAACGGCGGCGGCTGGTGAGTTTTGTCGTCGTTCAGCGACGTGTGGTGATCGTAGGTGGTCGTAGAGCCTTGGGGGAGGTCGGCAAGTTGTTTGGAGGTGGTTGGTGTGGCTGCGATCCGCGGTGGTGGCGGGTTCGACTTTGATGAATAGCGGCTACATTTGTCGTGACTAGGTAGGGTTTCTCGGTGTAAAGAGTAATAGTGACGTGTTCTGTTATTTATTATTTTATTTTATTTAAATTCGAACTTTAAACCTTCTAACGATCATAATTTTTGCATACGAGCTCTGATTCATGCGCGGTTTTCTCTGCTGCGATCGTATCGAAATTTCGAACATTATGGAACTAGTTTGGATGAATTCTGAGACTGTTAGATTTTAGGCCTTTGTTTAGATTTCAAATCAATTTGAAATCAAAGGTGAGTGTTTCGACCCACTAACAACTACTAAATTATCTCATGTTAGTTAAATTAAATTTATGATGTGATTAGTAGTTGATTGACTACTGTTTGATATATTTAAATCGTCATTCCAGTTAAATCTGAATTTATTGAATATAATTGACATTTAATTTAATATTAATTTTAACTTGTCAGCTTATACCTGTTAATGATAATCAGTTATCTATTGATGTTATTGGGTGATTTGAATGATGGTTGTGATGGATGTTTAATTGTTTATATATTGGATGACTAGATGTTATGTTATTTTATATATTGATATCACACTACAAGTTCCCTATGGGTTGAAATGATACATACCTGAATGATCTATAGATTAAGGAAAAATCGTTATGGGTTGAAATGATAAACCTGGGCGATTTCATGGATTTTATTTTAATTTGGGATTGCGGTTTGAATTGATATATACCCGTAAAATTAAATTATTGCGGGTTGAAATGATATACATCCGTATCACTTGACCATAGGGTAGAAAATTATATACGGACACCGGATTTGTTAAATTAAATGATTTAAATCCTTAAATTTTGAATTCAGTTAAATGATATTTCAAAATAAAATTTGAATTATATAAACCGGATTACTTTGAAAATCCAAGCTTTAAATGTTGAAATTGGGGTTGGTAATGAATTGTCCGAAGAATAAAAAAATAGAAATTTCAAAGCTGGAATTTGAAATATAAATGAAGTTATCGAAACCGAATTATTGAAAACGTTTGAATGTTTTAAACTTTGAAATCCTTGAAATTGAAGTGCTTTAAATTTTTAGTTTAACATGAGTTTGAAATCAATATAAATTGAAATGATTTTATGGGAATTTGAATTGAAAGAAAATTTAGTTTGTTGAAATCTAGATATGGTCCAGATTTGTTGAAATGAAAGAAATAGCTTAACTTTGATATCAAATTTTAAATTAATTATTTTAATATAAACTTTTTAAAAATTTATTATTTTAAAAATCATGATTATTAAGATTTTCAAACTATTAAACTAACTTAATCTATTTTAAACTATTCTAATCAATTTTAACTACTTTAACTTATTTTAATCTATTACAATCTATTTAATCCAACTTAATCTATTTTAACCTATTTTAAACTAATTAACCTGTTTCATCTATTTAATCTATTTTAAATCTATTTAAACTATCTTAAATCTATTTAAACTATTTTTAATCTATTTTTAAACTATCTTAGAGTATTTTAACTATTTTAAACTATTTATGACTATTTAAACTAAATTTATAAATTTCTAACGGTGCAAAGTTGAATTGTTATATTTAAATCCTTGATTTAAAAGCAAATATGGTTGAATAATGTTATAACCTAAGTTGGGATTTGAAATAATAATTACTAGTAAAATGACATATTTGACTAAATATGATGATTTTGAAATGAGGATTTAACCTATTTTGTGAATATGATTTCAAAAGTGAATATGATTTCGAAAGTGATATGGTTTAAATTGAATATGATATTTTGATATCAATTATGAATTGGTTTTGGAAATGTAAAAGAACCATCAGGTATGAAATAAGTGTTTGGTTGTTAAAGAGACTGAGATCGGATATTGTCATACTCTCTGCCTATACCGAAAACCACTTTAACAACTGTGTACGTGGTGGAGAATCCAGAATGAAGTAAGATGGTTTGGCGAACGATTCCATATGAGGTATTATCGTAGCCCTGACTCCCGCGAGTTAGCGTGACGTGGCTAAAATAGGAACCATGCCGGGCCAAGTGAGGTCGCACCTCCTATTGATTTCTTAAATACCATATTATGACTTTGTGGTTGATTTGGTGGCCACCCCTTGATTTTGATTTGGGAGTGTGTTTCGAGTGGGCGGTAGTAGCTGTTATGCGTTACCACTAGTCCGGATCCGCAAAACGATAGTATCCTACCCTAGGAATTGCCTCGCGTGCCTTGTTATATGCCTTATCGCGCCCACTACGAGTTTTTTTTGTACCGTACCTATGGAGAGTCCTCTAGGTAAACACCAGTTTGGTGGGGCTTACAGTATTGTATAGACTACAGAAATATATAAAATGTGTTAAGGGGGATATGGGTAATGCTTTAACGCTATTTTAATACTTTACTTTACTGTAGACATATTATAATAGCGTATTGTACTACATAGTAGATAGTTTAACGGATCCTTAGGAGATGGAAATCCCAAACATCTCTTAAGTTATTGCATGCACGTTAGACATTGGATAAGAGATGTCAAACCCGTAAACATCTTTGAAGCCGTCACGCTCATATTTATTTTACTGTTGATTTAACTTACATAAGATCTTTTAGTTCTGACTCGAGTGTTTTGTCTTTTCAATTCGCTCAGGTCAATCTGAGCTTTTTAGTGTATCGATGTGACGCCCTACCTCTATACTCACACTAGCCAAAGACACTACGAGGTAATGCCGTCGACTAGCGCGAAGAATAAGGCTGTTGAGGAGCGACCATCTGTGTAATTGCATTGTGCGAGTACCGAAATGTCAGATAGTATGACATGCATTTCATTTCAAGAGGAAATCCGACATATCAAATACAAACTCAAAGCTACCACACTGTGGCTATATGGCCTTCGGAAACAAATATAGAAATAAGCATAACACAAATCAGTCACAAATATTCATATCACTAAGGCGGAAACAAATATGAATATAACACATAGAAGTGTACATCAAAGTGGTGGTCATATAAGTTCTACTACATCACAAAAGAATAGGTACAAGTGCAAGATAAAAGAATATGTATACGTCAAGGAGTCTCTATCTCGAATGTATAAAAACAAAAACTTCTGAGCTAAAGTAGTTAGCCAAAAGTCAGAAGCTAGCCCCTGCTAAGAAGTCAATTGGAAGCATCTGAAACACGTCGGTCTGACCCGAGTATTATTTAAGAAGAAAAATAATAAACGGATCAGTCTAGCTATAAATATCATATGAGATGAGAAAGGATAAGAGATACCACAAAAATGTATGATAACAATAATTCCATACGGTGACAAGTACACATTCGATAATAAAAATCATACAATATCTCAAATATCATCAAATATCCAAAAAGAATATCACATTCTTTAGCTTATTCACCAAACCCCAAATATTGACAAAACATATCAATGTCAATCACAAAAATTGGTGAAACACAAATTCCAGAAATCAACAATTAGAAATCCAGAAAACACAAAGGGGGAGGCCTATCACAAACGGGAGCATGAAAACTCACCAACACGTGTATCACAAACGGGTCGCTATCCCATGGTCGCTAACCATAGAGCCGGTGCAACGGCGTAGTGCAATAACGGTACGCCCGAGGAACCTGAAACTCAAATGAGCCGGAACAACGACGTAGTGCAATAACGGTACGCTCGATGAACCTGAAACTCAAATAATTTGGAACAACGGCGTAGTGCAATAACGGTATGCCCGATGAACCTGAAACTCAAATAATTCGGAACAATGACATAGTGCAATAACGGTACACCCGATGAACCAAACTCAAATAATTCGGAACAACGATGTAGTGCAATAATGGTACGCCCGATGAACTGAACTCAAATAATTCGGAACAACGACGTTGTGCAATAACGGTACGCCCGATGAACCGAACTCCATAAAACACATAGGTCGCTAGCCTATAAAAATGAGATGAAGCTCCACAAAACAAGTGTAAATTACACCAAGCTAGTAAATAAATGAGTTTGGCTTTATGTCCCATAACCACTAGCTCAACTTAAATATTTACGAACAAATTGTAGATTTCCACTCGAAAATTGTCATAAGAGTTCAATCGAACAAGTCCAAGAATTAACCGACGAAGTAAACACAAGTGTTTCATACCACTTGTTTTGCTAAGCCATTTAATTAGATTTCTCATACGAATGAGGTAAAGGTTTGTATATACTAATAGATTGGAAAACGGTTTTAAAAACGAGCTTTGTATTTAAAAGTAGTGTTGAAATCATTTTTGTGAAAGAGTTTGAGTATTTACTACTAGTATAGAAACCTTTGTAATTAAAAGTGACAAATCACAGAAATGATTGTAAAAACAATCTATCACCAAAAATCCACATTCGACGACGTGAATTCAAACCATAAAAATCGATATCAAATCCAATCAAATGGATATTCCCAAAAATACATAAATGAAGTCATCAAAGTCGATAATAATTGACAATAACTAACCGGATCAACAAAAATCGATAAAATTTGGAAATCCACTCAAAAACAGCCAAAATAGGCAAAATTGAACAGTTCCAAACGTCTGAAATTACCAACCAGACGTCTGAACCACTGACCAGACGTCTGGTTGGATTTCCAGACGTCTGGATTTTGCCTCTGCCTTTTTTCTTTTTCCAAGTACCAATTCCAAACGTCTAGATTTTTCAACCAGACATCTGGATTTTTAACCAGACGTCTGAAATTTCCTACTAGGCAAAAATCAGCCTAGCCCAAAAAGGGCAAAATCCTAACTGAAATGTGATCGAACGAGCGATGGATGTTAGGGATTTATGCCAATCGACAACCCAACCCTATAGGCTCTTCGATACACCACCAAAAACATGTCAAAACATCCAAGATAGGATCTTTAAAGATTTTGACTTTAAAATACCAAAATTGGAAAATTCACTAAATCAATTCAAATCAAAAGCAATTGAACATGAAATAGATGTTAGGAATTCATAGCTAACAACAATGAAAGCTATAGACATAGATGTGAGTTCAAGAACTCACCTTTAAACCCAAATATAGAAATGAGAAGCTCTAAAACAAGGCAAGATCAATTCCTCTTCAATACACCTCTAGAATATTCAACCTATTATCAAAGGTGAAGTTTTTCCTAAGTTAGGTTATAGGAATTTCTGAAAATTGAAGAGAGATTGAGATGGAGAAGATGAAGAGGATGCTTACCTAACTTCTATTTGATTTCTAGAACTTGAATTTGAATTTCCTTGGAAAACTAGGGTTTAGGAATTTTAATTTCCTCTTCTTTTCCCCATTTTCCTTTAGCTTGAGAGTGTTAGGGAATAATAGAATGAATGAAGAGGAGTTGGAGGAGTTAGGGTATTAGATGAGTTAGTGGGCTGAAACCCAAACCCAAAGCCCAATAGAAAAATAGTAAAATTCTATTCAACTCCAAACATATCGATGTTTATACTCAAAAAAGTTGTAAATGTCGTTTTGAACTCAATGGAAGTGGTCTCGAGTCCGGATTCGACTATTTACAAAAAGTCACATTTCGGATTTCAAATTCAACTAACGATGCTATATTTAAATTCAACATTTAAATATATAATCATAAAATTGCGGGTTGTTACAGACCCCCCTCCTCAAAGAAATTACGTCCTCGCAATACTTAAGAAGAAAATAAAAAGTAACAACCATACTAAGACATAACAACATAAAAGAAGAAATTTTGAAATGAGAAGTTCACCTTAAGGAGCACGAGAGAGTAAGTCCGGATGTGTTCGCTCGATGAATTCTCTGGATTCCCAAGAGCAATCCTTAGGATTTGAGGACCATTGAACTTTCATAAGAGGAACATCTTTATTTCGAAGGCGTTTAACCTCCGTAACAATGATGCGAATAGGATGTTGCTCATAATTCAAATTAGGTGAAACTTCAATTTCTTCAATAACACCGGGCTCAAGAATAGAATCGGAATCTCTAAGGCATTTCCGTAGTTGAGAGACGTGGAATACGTCATGAATAGCAGAAAATTGAGCTGGTAATAAAAGACGATAAGCAACGGAACCAATACGTTCGGTGGTGGGAAATGGACCAATATATCAAGGTGCTAATTTCCCCGATCGACTGAAATGCACAACACCCTTCATTGGTGAAACACGAATGAACACCAAATCCCCCATAGAAAATTCTAATTTCCTTCTTCGGTTATCGGCATAGGATTTTTGTCTACTTTGAGCTTCTTTCATCCTATGACGAATAAGGTCAATCTTTTCTGTGGCATCACGAATAAAATCAGGACCTAAAACCAGCTTCTTACCGGCCTCAAGCCAACACGAAGGAGATCAGCATGGCCTTCCGTAGAGTGTCTTGAAAGGTGCCATACCAATACTAGATTGGAATCTATTATTATAGGAAAACTCAACAAGAGAAATATGATCTTCCCAACTTCCACCAAAAAAATCAAGAACACATGCACGAAGAAGATCTTCAAGAGTTTGATTCACACGCTCTATTTGTCCATCGGACTGAGGATAATAAGCAGTGCTAAAATTAAGCTTCGTTCCCAAAGCTTTTTGAAGACCCTTCCAAAATCCACTAGTAAATAATGGATCACGATCGCTAACAATGGAAGTAGGAACTCCATGCAATTTAACAATTTCTTTAACATAGAGTTTGGCCAAAAGAGGTACGGTCCAATTGGACCGAATGGGAATAAAATGGTCGGATTTTGTAAGTCTGTCTACAATTACCCATAAACTGTCATGACGCAAACGAGAACGGGGAAGACCGTCAATAAAGTCCATGGAAATTTGATCCCACTTCCAAACGGAAATGTCTAAAGGTTGCAATAACCCACCGGGCCTTTGATGCTCGGCCTTTACGAGTTGGCAAGTCATGCAACGCTTAATAAAGTTAGCAATATCAGATTCCATCCCATCCCAATAATAAAGTCGCTACTACTACCGGGATGAATGGTAAAAATATAACGATGAGAATCTTCTAAAATATTTTTGCGAAGATCACAAATGTTTGGCATAATAAGTCTACCAAACTTTCGAATACCTCCATGAGCATCAATATCGAAGTCTTTCAAACCATCAACCTTATTTTGATCCCTACAACTCTAGCTAAGAAGAGCCAATTTGGGATCTAGCTTTTGAGCTTCAAGGATGCGGTCTAGAAGAGATAGATGAGCCTCAAGGCTACATAAAACAAGAGATGAACATGAATCAGATTCACGATCTCGAATCTCACAAGTGGACAAAATCTCGAGATCATTCCATTCGAATATCATCATGGAAACAACTGCTTGTTGCTTACGACTAAGGGCATCGGTAACACGATTGCCCTTTCCGAGAGTATAGAGAATATCAAGATTGTAATGTAAGGAATTCGAGCCAACATTGTTGACGCAAATTAAGTTCCTTTTGCGAAAATAAATACTTCAAAGATTTATAATCAATGTAGAGAACAAATTTCTCTCCCAAAAGATAATAACGCCAAATTCTAAGGCGAAAACAATAGCCGCGAGCTCTAAATCATGAGTGGCATATCTAGTCTCGACAGGCTTTAATTGTCTAGAATCATAAGCGATAACATGTTCCCTTATGCATGAGAACGGCATTCAAATCAATACAACTAGCATCGGTATAAACAATAAAGTCTTGGTTCCCTTCGGGAATCACAAGAATAGAAGCATCGGAAAGGAGTTCTTTTAATTTCTAAAAAGAAGCTTCTATGCTAAATTATTTATTTCATGATCCTCTTTCCCGAAAAGCTAAGACATTCAAAATTATAATGAACTTTATGTAATCATCTTTTTAGAAAAATTTACTTATTACAAGTCAATTTACTGTGTCTGACTGTCTCATCATAGCGTTTAGGAGATTCCTATGGATAACGTTGATCGGGCGCATCGACCGGAATTCTTAAAGCACTCAATGGGCAATACAACACAAAATCATCTTCTATTTGATAAACATGTCTCTTAAAATTTTACGAATATTCTTTGCTCGTTTTAAGAACAAAATCCAATTATACATATAAACATATCTTATTAGAAAGATTTGCAATTTTTTTTAAATTGCTGTTTTCACCCATAATCAATGAATACAAGGATGGACTGATTGAAATATTCGCAGAATACTCGATTCATAAGATGGATGATAAGGTGGAAGGTTCGTCAAACCGAATGACATAACGAACCACTCATAAGAATCATAACGAGCGCGGAATGCGGTACTGGGAACGCTATCCTCCGCAACTCGTAGCTGAGGAAAACCGGTGGCAAGGTCGAGCCGAAAAGACCTTAGAACCACTCAATAGATTGCTTAGGTGATAATCCTAAGACAAGCTCAAATATACCGGGAAATTCACAAACTACTTTAGTGAGGGAAATAACATCTTCCTCATCATGCGGGTCTAGAGAATAAAATGATGCCACCAAATTGGAATCGAAATCATTAAGAAAAATAGAGATCTGCTTAATACATTGAGAATGTCGAAGATGGATAGTCCACTCGGGATATAGGATATAGGCTTCAAAACGATTAAGCCAATCCTTTTCCAAAATCAATTCTGAAACCTAAATAGCGCATAACATGCAAATCGGCACAGAAAGCATAATCACATAAAATAATCTCGACATCTTTACAAAGTAAACTGAGTGTTGCAGATCCACTAACCGGATTCACAATTCTCAGTGAAGTCATCAAGCCCATAATATTTAAAGAAAAAGTATCAACAAGTTCTTTTGATATAAAAGAAGGAGATGCACCCGTATCAAAAGAATTCGAATAGGATAATCACGAACAAAATAATGCCATCAAGGACAGAATGAGAAATACCTTGTTCAAGAGAAGTGTTACTAGAAGCTTGCACAACATTCAGCTTACCCTCTTTCTTGCCTTGAAGTTAGGAACATGAAGATAAAAGTTGACCTAAACTTTTGCAATAGCGACAAGTAAGGGGCTTCGGACACTTATTTGCATAGTGGACCTTAGAACTACAATTGTAGCATACTCCATGATTAAGGATTGGAGTCTTTGCTATCGAATTTGCTTGCTTCAATTTCTTGTTGGGATTAGGGCTTTTGAACTTAATATGCCTCTTCTTGGAAACCCCAATATCACCTCACTTCCTTTATCGGCCTCTTCAAGTCGAAGAGTGATATCCACAAACTGGTCGAAAGGCACTTCTAATTTCAGAGGTAAAACCTTTTTAAGGTTCTTACTCAAAGCACAAATAAACCTTTGATTCTTTACAAGATCCAAAAGTTGTTGGGCAGACATGAATACGCCATCCAGAGAAGGACTACTGGATTGACCAGCGCTAGGACTGCTAGATCTAACCATCTCTTCTTCTTTAAGAAAGAAAGAAAGAAAGAAGAGGAAAAAGGTTATTCTCAGAATGAATATAAAACAAACTTGATTAATAAAACAAGGCATCACAAAAGAAAATAGGATAGAACGGGTCCAAAGACTCGGATTAAATCCTAAGGCACGATTCCTAGGACAATGATCCTTGCTAGATTATTCTACATTGTTCCGAAGTTTGGCTCTGATACCAAGTTGTGAAGCCCCGCCTCTATACTCACACTAGCCAAGGACACTACGAGGTAATGTCGTCGACTAGCGCGAAGAATAAGGCTGTTGAGACCAACTATGTAATTGCTTTGTGCGAGTACTGATATGTCAGATAGTATGACATGCATTTCATTCCAAGAGGAAATCCGACATATCAAATACAAACTCAAAGCTACCACACAATAGCTATGTGGCCTTCGAAAACAAATATAGAAATAAGCATAACACAAATTAGTCACAGATATTCATATCACTAAGGTGGAAACAGATATGAATATAACACATAGAAGTGTACATCAAAGTAGTGGTCATATAAGATCTACTATATCACAAAAAATAGGTACAAGTGCAAGACAAAAGAATCTGTATACGTCAAGGAGTCTCTATCTCGAATGTATAAAAACAAAAACTTCTGAGCTAAAGTAGTTAGCCAAAAGTCAGAAGCTAGCTTCTGCTAAGAAGTCAAATGGAAGCATCTGAAACACCTCGGTCTGACCCGAGTATTATTTAAGAAGAAAAATAATAAACGGATCAGTCTAGCTATAAATATCATATGAGATGAGAAAGGATAAGAGATACCACAAAAATGTATGATAACAATAATGCCATACGGTGACAAGTATACATTCGATAACAATAAAAATCATACAATATCTCAAATCTCGTCAAATATCCAAAAAGAATATCACATTCTTTAGCTTACTCACCAAACCCAAAATATTGACAAAACATATCAATGTCAATCACAAAAATTGGTGAAACACAAATTCCAGAAATCAACAATTAGAAATCCAGAAAACACAAAGGGGGAGGCCTATCACAAACGGGAGCATGAAAACTCACCAACACGTGTATCACAAACGGGTCGCTATCCCATGGTCGCTAACCATAGAGCCGGTGCAACGGCGTAGTGCAATAACGGTACGCCCGAGGAACCTGAAACTCAAAGGAGCCGGAACAACGACGTAGTGCAATAACGGTACGCCTGATGAACCTGAAACTCAAATAATTTGAAACAACGACGTAGTGCAATAACGGTACGCCCGATGAACCTGAAACTCAAATAATTCGGAACAACGACGTAGTGCAATAACGGTACGCCCGATGAACCGAACTCAAATAATTCGGAACAACGACGTAGTGCAATAACGGTACGACCGATGAACCGAACTCAAATAATTCGGAACAACGACGTAGTGTAATAATGGTACGCCCGATGAACCGAACTCCATAAAACTCATAGGTCGCTAGCCTATAAAAATGAGACGAAGCTCCACAAAACAAGTGTAATTTACACCAAGCTAGTAAATAAATGAGTTTATCTTTATGTCCCATAACCACTAGCTTAACTTAAATATTTACGAACAAATTGTTGATTTCCACTCGAAAATTGTCACAAGAGTTCAATCGAACAAGTCCAAGAATTAACCGACGAAGTAAACGCAAGCGTTTCATACCACTTGTTTTGCTAAGCCGTTTAATTAGATTTCTCACACGAATGCGGTAAAGGTTTGTATATACTAATAGATTGGAAAACGTTTTTTAAAAACGAGCTTTGTATTTAAAAGTAGTGTTTAAATCGTTTTTGTGAAATAGTTTGAGTATTTACTACTAGTATAGAAACCTTTGTATTTAAAAGTGACAAATCACAGAAATGATTGTAAAAACAATCTATCACCAAAAATCCACATTCAAAGACGTGAATTCAAACCATAAAAATCGATATCAAATCCAATCAAATGGTCAGGTGTATGCATATTTTCGATTGAGGTTTATATAGGTTACCAGATGTTCTGGGCCTTATGGCAGAGATACAGCGATGTCTGAGTCCTTGGATGTTATTCGCAGAGGGTATCCTTTTTAGCCATATATGTGGATATGTAGCAACATCTGAGTCTTGGATGTTAGCCGTGGATACAGATTGATCTTTCCACTAGTTCCCTATCATGTTGGAATTCCAATTCAATACATGCCTGCCCATTTGTATTATAGAGCCTTAAATAATTAGGTCTGAAATGCTATATGGGGAACCATTTCGACTATATTTGATATTATTTGTGAAATAGACACTATTATAATATAATAGGATTTGATATGAAGTGTTTTGGTTAACATCAGGTAAAAACCCGTCTGTGTTTATGTGTGGGCGTTGGTCTTACGAGATACCTTTTGTTTTGAAAAAAATGTTTTGGTAATTTTATGAATTCAGTAGAGATGTGCTTTTCTCACGTTGGTTTACCAGACTGATTCGGACGTTCTCCCCTTTTAATACACGGGTCAGACCGAGTATATTTCTAGGTTCGGATTTGATGTGTTGGAGCTTCGTCAAACAAGTTGGAAGTCTTCAGATCGTATTCCTGCATATGTTTATATTCCGCTGCACGATTGTTTATGATTCAGCATTTGTGAGGACAAGTTGTTATAACCGTCCAGCTAATGATTTTGCTTCATGTACTTTGATATGATTGATGTATGATATTACAGTTTCTCTTTTGTAAAGATCATTGATATTATATTATATATTATTCCGTTGCGATGTGAGATTCTGTGTTGTTATTTTTCTGTTTGGTTTTCTTCTTCTCTCTTTATTCTCTTCTCTTCTTCTCTCTTCTTTCTTTCTCATGATTATCTGCAATCGGTGCACTTTGGATCGGACATGTGTGGTTTAGTATCAGATTTAGAGGGCGTCGGGTGCGGGTCGTCATAGAAAGGGACTTCATTATTCAATCTTCTAACCAAATCTCAGCATTAGTTGTAGGCATGATCTATATAAACATAGTTCTTATGTCATAAAATGATATCGTGTTTAGTGTCAAAAGACAATCGAGAATAGCAAAGTAGAATTAAAGTTGGTCCTGAAGATAAAATATGCAAATGAAGGAGTAGAAAACCATGACACTCTTGTTTGAAATTGTATGCCTACATTATAACTTTGTGGGAATTCTCCTAGAACACATGGGGTAAAAATTATATAAAGCTATGATACCAAAGGTCAAGACATACTCTATACATACCTGATAGAACTCCATAAATGGATATCTATGAAAATATTGATCTAATATTAGAAATATTAATTCAGTATAAGTATACCGACATGAGTATTATGGTATAGAAGAACTAATACACGGAGAATTAATACATATGTGCAATCATTTGAAATACAATATTGACTTGACACAACCTATATAGTTGAGACCACCCATTCTTGAAGTTGGATTTTTTTTTCTTGCAAAAATGTGAATAGCTTGTCTTGTAGTCATCCACAATAGGTTTCACAGAGAAGAGTCTCATATTCTCATAAATGCTTAAATTTCAATTATTGCATCTAAAGGGAAGGCTCAAATTGTCACACTTCCTGAAGTGAGATGATACTACCTATATATGAATAATGTGTTAACAAAACCTAAAAGTATTAGCTAAAACATATTCTATTTGACTTTATATTTTCTTGACAAATAAAAGAAGGTAGTGACCAAATCAAAATAGTTAAATGTTAAACTCTTACTTTGTATAAAGCAATGTCAAAGAAGATAATATGACTGGATACAACATATGAGATGACTTTGGTATCAGACGTGCAACTCAATATCGTATAGGTTGGATTTATTTGGACTATTTCCCTTCTATATGCATATAAAAATGTGTGTGTGTAAAACAAACAATTGATATATTGGTTGTATATCCAATAATATGAACTACAAATTAATTGCTAACCATTATAAACAGCTAGTCCAAAAGGTCATACCGTCAATAAAATCAACAATTTTCATAAAATAGAAGTGGTACTAAAAGTTGGCAGTATTAGTATCAATTAATGCCTCACATAATTCGCCTACAACACTAAAATTCACCCAGTTGTAGTCCTAACATAAAAAGGTAAAAGCGCAATCTTACATAAATAACATTATACCTATTTTAAACAGCTGAGTACTCATCTTATTGGAGAGAAGCATTCACCAACGATAAATATTATAATGCACCAAATTGATCGAACCTTGGAAACACTCATCTAGTATCAACATCTCTCCATTCATTGGAACTACAGATCTAAGCTACAATTATTATTAATCAACATGATTTAAAAGGATTACACATTTTATTTAACTTAAGCAGATCCAAGTTCAATTGGTCATTTCTTAACTTTTATAATAAAAAAGGCACATTTAAGTTTAAATAATGGATTTATCATTTTCTTCCTAAATTCATATATGCATTATATATCATTAACGTAAGAGGAATGTGTGTTGTATAAATGTGGTTGGAATAAGTTTATGATAGGAAAAAATAAGTACTTATAGGAGAACAAGAATTGGCATGGTCGAAGATAACCTATCGACGCTATCATGCCGACAACTGTTCTAATGGGCGGAGAAGGCGAATACATACCAACGTTGGAGGAGGAAAAGTGAAAGAGATGGCACTACGAAGATAGTTGTCAGCCGATTGGCCGAAGGTTTGGATTTGAATGGGTTGGCGATGCTAGTAGGATGGGAGATTAACTTGGTAGGTAAAAGGCTCAAATTGGGAGGTTGGGGGAGGGAACGTGAATACTTAGTTTGGATGTGAATTGATTTGAAAGGGAGGAAGGATAGAGCCGTGTGTAAAAAGAAGAATTAAAGCTGTGACGTTTGAGTTTAAAATAAATGGAGGGTCTTGTGAGATATAGAAACCAAACTGAGTAATAATATTATAGTATAGATTATTTTATTTAATTAGTTGCAGAGGATTTGCATTATAAGTTAGTCGATACCCAAAACATATTTTACAAGGAACCTTCAATTGGTTGCTAGATAAGTTCTGCTAAGAACATCACTACACTATCCACTTCCTCAAATAGATATTATTAGTAATATATATTTCATCATAAATTTACAATTTTGATAGTTCAGTAATGTATTTATGAAATGAAATTAAGGATCACTTACTATAAAAGGTAGAAAAAAAATTCATTTAACTTTGCTGACATATTATTATACTTTCCTCTTTTGGCAATCTATAAGGTAAAATATATTTCACTTCTTATTATGTGTTGTCTATGTCAGTATACTACTGCGTGGAAATAAATTTCTCTCCACTAAGGTATAGCCTTTTTGATTTACTACCAATGTTCTTAACCCTATGGATATAAAAATTTAATCATTATATATATGTGCTGCTAGGTACTATCGTAATCTTGGGTATTTAACTACATATAGATCTTTTATGTTGTTTTGCACATAATCCTATGATTTTCCCTTATGTACGCATATTTACGTGCAAATGTAAACACTCATATGTACAGTAAACTCTGCCATTGAATTTACACTTCCCATTCCACCGTTAGTTATCTTCTTCATCATTCTGATTAAGGAATATTATCATACTTAAACTTGCAATTTCAGTTATTTAATTTATTGGCTGCTGTTTTGAAATAACTAAGTACACTCTGATAAATTTTATAGTTATCACATTTGAATAAAATTCCAATTTTCCCTGGGTTGATTATTTTGATTTTAGATTCGTGTGAAAAAGGTATTTTCCTTATGCAGCACTACAAAATGTTACTATTAGTTTGAACAAATACCGACATTTGTTAGCAGCCATTTGATTTTGTGATGCATGAAGAGTGAATGAACTCTGGATTCATTATTACTATCACAATATATGCAAAAAATATCCCCTCTTGTTCACTAGTATGGTACATGGAATAATCAATAACTCATCAATTTTTAGGCTATGTTATAATAATTGAATCCAAAGATTCATCTGCTCCCATGCTTTTACATTCTTTGATATAGACGCATCCTACCAGATAATTGTTTATCTTCTTCACTATATTACTGATATTCGAAACATCTTATTATCTAATAAAATGCACTGTGATTTTGTTATGATAACATGTTTGTGATTTGGTATAATTTTCAAAATATTATTTTTATACAAGCACTTTAATCTATATTGCATGAAATTGTTTAAACATAACTCGCTTTCTAGCCTAAATAAATAATGTCATATGCTTAACCTTCATCTTTTTGCAACTGATAATGTACATTTGAAATCCTACCATAGACTTTATCATGTCTATCCGTTTAGAGGGAGCTCATTTAGTTTTATTATATTATAATTAGTAATAAGATTAACACACACACACACATTATATACATATATATATATATATATATATTTGTGTGTGTGGGTGTGTGTATATATATACCAAAGAGTTAGTACAAATATAACATGCAACTCTACAAATATCATAAGGGTACTAGACAACAAAAGTAGGCTAACAACTAATCAGGCATTTCTATCTCCAATACCTACCTCTACTAACCTCCCTAAAGTGATAGATTCAAGGAGAAAACAACCAAAGCAACTGTGATGACCTGCCTTTTCGACCCTTAGAAATCAACAATAATACATCCACAATATTTACTTGCCGAATATCCCAGAAACGAAAAGACAGATTAATCAAGGACAAAAAGAACAAAAGGCAGAACAAAATCTTACACGAATGGAATAACATATATTCTTTCAATATATATTCTTTACAGTAGAAATTTTAAATACATACATCAGAGTCTATCCTAGTCCCAGCCTGAATAGTTATAAAGCTTTGTCCATACTAATGCAAAAATGAAAATGGATATCTATCTACAGAGGAAATTCCAGCTCCAGCTTCAAGTTCCTCCAAAATGTTCCAAGCTAGACCTGAACTACTTGGCTATTCGAAAAAATAGGGAACCCAGAGTTTAAGGGAAAAAAATAAACTCCAGGTCACACATAGGACTGGTATGAGAAGACTCAAAATAAGAATATTTTTGAAAAAAAAGAGGAATCTAATAAGACCACGCCGCACATAAATATGACGAGTTTCTACCTTATGATAACCAAAACATTTCTACATAAAATCCAGTGAAATTATAATAGTATCTAGATTGTAAATACATATTAGTCTTAGCCAAAATTATTATATTGATTAAATTCCAGCATAGTAGGTATACGACTAAGTCCAAAGACACTTATTGGAGAATGAATTCCATACAATGACAGGTGAGGGACTACCTTCTATACAGTACATCTCTAGAGGATGTACCGAGGACCCGTAGGCTGTCCTATTCATCTGGAAAGACAAGCCTACCCCTTTCTAGTAACCAACACAATAGTCCCGGATAGTACCGATATGACATCACCCTGGCTATTTCAGACATATCCGAGATGTCTCATAGCATACACAATAAACCAGATATATAAAGGGTAATCTAAAAAGGTGATGACCATAACCAAATGCGTGCAACCCATATAGCCTTATGACATACCATGTGTTAGCCATTTCCAAATGTAAGGACTGAGGTAACATATCACTTTTTCAAAACAAATCCCACTTTGAATGCCACATTGCCATTTCTAATAAAATATTATGTGTTTCCACAACTGGTACAACCTCCAAGTTCATACGCCTCCGGGAAGAGTGTTAAGTGTAAGAGGGGTTATCTCTTGCACCACAAAACAGATGTATGTTTGTAAAAAACAATGTACGTGGTCTTAAAAATGAAATGTTAGACACTCGTCTATACAAATTGTCCCCGAATAGGATAAGCCGAAGGCATTCCTCCTACCACATCATGTTTGGGAATCACCCCTAGGATTAGTAGCAAGCAGCCCTTGCATTGAAGATTTCAAAATGAAGATAGCACTACCACCATATATATGATATGGGAATTAACTCAGAGGTTAGTGAAAAGCAACCCAAGAATATGATGATCTTTGTCTTCAAAATCATTGTCTTCAATGTGTTTTCACTTTCGAACGTGTATATTGGTTCGAAGTGGTTTTTGGATAGGAATCACCCAAATTTGACCCGGTTTCTTCGAACCAATTATCGATAAATGATGTCAAGCATGTGGGTGATTATTATTCAATTAATCGATATCGTTTATCCAAATAAAATATCATCTTAGAGACATAAGTCTTTAAAACATTTTCTTTTCCAGCATATACGGGATTACTAAATCTCTTTTTAATTAGGAAATACCAAATCATTACTCTTAATTACATAGGAAAACATTTCCATATTCTATTATTAGAATAATTCCCATCTTAATGAAGATTTCATGTTTCCAAAACATATCTTTAAAGGGTCAAAAAAAATGTTATTTAAAACATCATTTACTATAAACCCAAACTAGTTAGTATTGAATAAAAGAGATCAATAAATTTTAGACTAATTTTACTCAATACTAATTTTCGTATTCAACCCGTACTATTCGACGAATCACGGTGAAATTACCTTTTAAATTCATTCGGATTGTACGAGTTCCCTTCTTGGAATTTAATACAGAGTTTAACTAGAATGTTCTTTTTAACAACCAAAATCCTATTTTAAATCTTGTTTCTCTTTTGGAAAAATCCAAATCCTTATTCTTTTATCTTAAGAAAATGTGGTTTGAGTAACTCAAATCAACTATCCCCTCCGTCAGGCCAGTCTCGATAGTTAGGGAGAGCAGGAAACTGGTTTTCCAAACTCATGCCTAGAGATTATCAATCCATCACCCATAAAACGGTCAAGTTATTTGATCGACTCTAACCTTAATATTTTTCAAAACTTCTTAATTGCCTTTAGAATAGTTGATTAATTATTTGAAAAACATTTACAAAAGATTTGAAAAGAAAAACCCAAGTTTTATAAACAATTTCCTTTAAGACATTTATTTTAAACTCCTTCAAAAGAATTGTATACCTTCCAAATCACCCTACACTTAATTATTCATTTGAAGATATTACTAAAAAGACCAGGGAAGAATAATTAAGCTAAAACCCTAATTTTCAAAAGTTACCAAAACCGTCGCAAAATTGCTTTGAATAGTGATTTTAAAGCTTCTTTGATCAAACCACATTTTCATTTCATATTTAAGTCTATTTTTATAACTTAAAACAAAACATTTTAGCATACCTATGGAATTTATTCCATAATTTTAAAGATTTAAAAATATCCATTTTTAAAGAATATATCACTTTGGTTTTCGAACTGCCAAAACGCGACTTTTTTGAAAACTTGATTTAGACATATCTCATACTCTACTAAGTGAAATCTAAAATTTTCTTTTTCATTTGCAAAATACATACCCAAGGGTCTGGAAAATTCTTATTTCAAACAATCTGACTTAATAATCCATCCTACACATTCATCTATCTTTTCGGGACATGAAATCGCGAACTGTTGAAACATGATGGCTTATTTTGCCTCTAATTTCATATCTTTTCAAAGCTTTACCAAAATTAGTTTTAATGTTTATAAAACATTTATAAACCATTTTAAACCATTTTTATTTATATTTAAAGAGGTTTAACTATGTCGTAACACCTTTATAATTCATAAGAGAAAGTGATTTCTTCGTGTAAATTTGACGTATATTTTCCATAAATTAGTTCTACAACTAGGCAAAAACATTATCGAATCCAAAACATAATTAACTCACATAGAAATAAGCATGGAAAAACATATAATATAATCATATAATTTAATAAAATAAACTAGCGATGACTGCAGCATCATCTGTATTCATTTTCGAGTTTCTAAGTTATAGATTGCTACCGCAGTGGTTTGTCATTGGAGTCTTAATTTTATAAAAAGTTTGATTTTAATATTCAAGATTTTGGATTTGATATACAAATGGGACATGTATATATATATGATTTCAAATTGATTTGAAATAAAACTGGGTGTTTGAATTTTGAAATTGTTATTTAAGTGTTAGGTGGAAATTAAGAATAAGTTTTTGAACTTATAATTTGAAAAATAGCATAGATAAGAAAGGAAAGTCAAAAAGTTGGGATATGAAATTAAATGGAATTCAACTTAAGTTAAATAAAATAATTTTAAAATAAAATTGATTTGGATTTGAATTGAATCAATGAAGTGCATTAATGAAATGGGAGTTAACTTGAGCAAAGTTAAATGGAATAAATAAATGATGTGATTGCGATAATGGAAAGAATTAATGAATTAATTAAATGGATTGAGTGTTAATTAGTCGAATGCAACTAATTGAATATGGAGAATATAAATGAGAGTGATAAAGGAATGTGTAAATGGATATAAATGTAAAGCAATGAATGTGAATTAATTAAATGAAAATTTATTTGGCGTGAATGAATGGGATATTCATTTGAAGGTTTGTGAAACCGGAAAGAAAATAAGCTTTTTAACTTATAACATAGAAGTGTGGATTTTAATATGACTTTAAAATTTTAACTTAAGCTAAGTTAAATAAAATTGGTTTGGATTTGAAATAATAACAAATTGAATTGAATATAAATTTGAATTGTGAAATGGTTATATAACTATAAGTTATAAACTTTAAAAGGAATAAACTCAAATATCGAATTTATAAAATTGTAAATAATAAGTTGTACAACTTATTAAATTGAGAAATGAAATGGTAAACCAAAACGATATGGTTAAATATTTGGATTAATAGAAATGAAAAATATAGATTTGGATTATAAAAATGGAATTATCTCAAGTCGAGTCAAATTAAGTGAATTATGGAGTGGAAATTTGAATTTCAAGTATAATGGAATTGGATTTGATTGCGATAAAATGAATGTGAACTCGAATTTAAAAGAATTTGACTTAAGTAAAAAAATGAATTGAAATATGTTTTGAATTATTGATTCATAAAAACTGAAATATGAACTTAAGTCGTAAGTGATAATAATCAGAAGGTTAATATGACAACATTATAATGGGCTTAAGTAGAATTAAATGGAATGGAATTTGATTATAATGGAAATTCGTATCAAATAATTTTTGAAATGGAAACTTAACTTAAGTTAAGTAAATTGGAAGTAAACCAATTAGAGAAATTAAATAGTGAACCGGATATTGGAATGAGACTTGAGATGAATGGAATTGAATAAATTAAATATGGATTGAGATGAATTGTTGAAATAGATAAGACTTGAGTGTAAATAAAAAACAAGCTGGATGGAAAGGGTGATCACTTGAGTTAAAAACGAGCTCGGTAAGTTGAATATGGTTTTTGGATATTATTTAAATGATATCGAGTATGGCATTAAGTTTTGAAGTGGAAATGAATATAAGTGAAATGATTCATGAAATGATTCATGAATAAAGTAGCATGGAATGAAATGCAGTTTAATATGAATTGAAGTGAACAAGATTTTGTGAATAGATTGAATGTGAATTAATAGAAAATTAATAAATCGATTTGGAATCGATTTAAAATAACTATAAACTGGAGAGGTTATATAATTAAGGGTAAATCACCGAGTTTGCATGAAAAAGAATTATCATTCGACGAAAATGGAACTGAACAAAAATACGAAATCAATAAAAAGTGAATAAATTGATTTTAATCAATTTGAAACAAATATGGGTATAATATGTGTTGATATGAATTGAATGCTAATAATTTTTTGTAAACCATTCGAATTGAATGAAATAGTATATAAAATGATCGAAAGTAATTAAATTAATGATGGAACCATGTGATTGCTTATAAATACCTGATATGCCATGTTTTGCATTTGAAACTATGTGTTTAAAGTAGTAAAATGCATGTAATGTTATAAGATTTCATAAATTATGAAACTGATGTGTTTTAATTGAGTAAGTATAGGTACATGGAGCCGTTTTGCTTGATTTTGGTTGCGCGAATTGCATATAAATCAAGCGAACTTGCTTAATAACGCTAAAATAAGGTACGCTTACGATTTAGCGCATGAAAATATAAAAATATTGATATATATTGTGTTTTCTGGCCATGAAAGCCGATGTATATCTTTTTACATATTTGTGAAATTGCAAAAGGCTCTCCATATAATAAAGGAGACTCTATCAAAAAATTCGTAAATTTAGGGTGTTAGAAAAAAAATTGAAAATTTTTGAAAAAAATTTTGTTAACCAAAGTTTGATTTCGAATTGAAATAAGGAATTTTAGTTTAGAAATGGAAACTAACTGTATTATTTGGAACTAAAGGATTTAGGGAAGTGAAATAGCAAGTTAACTAAGTGGGTTTTTGAAAAGTAATGAGTTTGGATCGATTTAATCAACGCGTTACAATAGCGAGCCAGGGAATAGTCTCGGAATTTAACGAAACTAGTTCCATTGGATCCGTAATAGTGTATTATTATCGGATTTTAAATTTCGTAGTGTTTGGATTTGCCGTTAGGTCGTACGGGATAGAAACGCATTGGATTTAATATCGGAAATTTAATATAATAATTGGCTTCAAAAAGATATCTTCCACATACGATCGAATTAGGCTTCGAGACCAGTTCCATCACGTTTGGAATTTGGGTATAACATTTGAAATGCCAGGCGGCACGCCTCGATAGGAGTTCGGGATTTTAAGGTGCCTTAAACGAGATATTTGGGAAATTTTATAACAAAATAAATTGCTAAGTCAAACATTGGGCCGACCTAACCTACCTACCAGCCACCCTAGTACGTACGAAGCGCCTCCTCCATCATCTTTAAATCGCGAATACTTCCCCTTCTTCCTTAAATTGAAATCAGTTCGACTCATATATAAATATATATATATATAAGCACGAAGGCAAGCATCGTAGAGACCTAGCCTAGCTTGTCATCGATCGCTAGCATGAGGGGAGTTGCATTCAGGCGATGCGCCCTAAATCTTCGTGCATCCAAGGAAGGTGGCACTGGAGAGTCTGGATAGCCTTTGCATTAAATCGCCACGGTGATGGTGGCACCCACGAGTAGATTGCGTGGAGGTAGGCGGGGTTCACGTGTTGCGGTAGGGACATACAGTGACTGGTGTTTGGAGTAGCGGCAGCTTTGAAGTGATTAGATGCGGTGCTTTTCAGTGTCGTCTAGTGCAACTGTGGATTGCAAGTGTACGGTTAAGGTGAGTTGCAAAATTCACGAATTTTATCTCTAATTACTTGAAATCCTTTTACATGCCCGATATGGTTAATTTTGTGGCAATTCTTAGGTTTTAATGATTGGATTGGTTGAGATATTTGATTTTTCCCATTTGTATCTTATTGTTAACCTCACTCATTTGGATTGCTGGATTTAATTTAAAATATTAAAAATTATTAATTGGTTGATTGGATAAATTTATAAATTATTATCAGTTGGATGTTATAATATGTATAATAGTATATATATTAGTGGTTGGTTATATTTCCCGCCAATTGGAGGGGATGAGACCCTATGCGCCCTGTATAATAGCGGATGACCCTATATTACCATGATATCCCGCCTTGAAGCGGGATTGGTATTTTATGTTAGATAACATCTATGGTTGCAGGGAAACAGATTGGAGGGATCCAACTAGATTCCTAAAATATATTGATTGTTTTTCATATATAGTGATATATGATGTGATTGAATAATCTGTTATGGATTATTGTATGATTTGATATACTGGATGCTATAGTAGCACTAGTCCTAATTTTGGTATTTTAAATACCATCAATAATATTTTTGAATTTAAAAGGGAAATTCAAATGCGATTTTGGAATTGATATTTTTTATATTGAATTTTGGATTATTTAAAAAAGGATTTGATTTTGATAAAATAAATGATTTGATTTTGGATTTGTACTTATCTATTTCGAAAGATATTTTAAATAAAGATTTTAAAATAATTTATATAAGAAAATTTGAACAATGGATTTAAAGTGGTATTCTTGAAATATGACAAAGGAGTCGAAATCAATATTTAAAATAGGTTTGAAAAATAAAAGGATTTATGAAGGGACGGGTTTATAAATGAAATCTTATAAATGGGATTATTTTATAAACAAGTGAAATTGGAAATGAGTTTATAAAATTTATAAACGATGGTATAAGTAAAGTGAGGTGATTATCACTCGATGAATTGAGAATATAAATTCACAATATAAATTTATATCAAGCTATGAAAATCGGTTTGGAATGAAATAGTGAATCTTGTTTTGGAAATTGGAAATAGTTGTGAAATTGGTAATGAAAATCGATTTGTGATAAATCGAGAGAGGTTTATAAATGTAAAATGGTTATGATTGAATTTTAAAAATAATTTTTTATCGAGAAGTTAAGTTTTGTGTTAAAAAGAGATTTTTATTTATTTATTAAACTGTGTAGTTTAAAAACTGTTTTTAGTATTGAAATGTTTCGAAAAGTTGATTATTCAAAATATTTAATCTTAATTAAAATGAATTCTAATTTTAAAATAAGCGTATAAATCGATTAGATTTATTTATAAATTGGAAATTTGTTATCATTGTATATTTAAAAGCATTTGATATTTTAATAATAACTTTAAGGGTCTGAAATTTTATTACTATTCTTTAAAAATATATATTTTATAATATAAAGTTTTGGAAATTGATTGAAGTTATTTATAAATACTCTCAATATTTGTAAATCGGGTTTTATTTAATGGATATGATTTTATAAGAGAAAATATTATAACAGAATTTTGGAAACTTGAGAAAATATCCAAAATGTTTAGATACGAGAACTTCGAAAATGAATTTGAATACATAAAAAAAGTTATAAATTGTTGATGGGATTTAAATAAGTAAAATCGATTTTGGAAATTGTAAAAGGGATTTATTAAAAATTCTAGAGATTTATGGAATGAGTTATAATGAGTTGAGAATTTACAAAAGAGCTTGTAAATGTTTTTATAAATTGGTAATAAGGGAAATTTCCCTATTTGGGAATAACCATAAAATCGATATAAGTTATGAATATTTCCTAAGTGTTGAGAAGTAAGTGATTTTGAAAAATATAGTTATAATTATTTTCTTCAGTATTGGGAAAACATGTTTTGGAAATGTTGATTATGAAATGGGTATGTGGAGGGTTGAAATCATATGTGGTTTGAAAAATATCCTGTTATGGATATAAGTTTTTGAAATGGTTTTCAAATATTGGAATACGGAAAGAAATTTGAATATATATCTTTGTAAAGATATTTTGAAATGAATATTTTGAAAATTTAAATATAGGCCCAATGACTGCTTATGTGTGAAATTTGATAGTTAAATAATCGACTAAAAATCTAGCCAAATTCGTTAATCGTTTCGTAGAGACCGGGTTCAGATTTAATTATCCAAAAACCACTTCGATTCGATTTATGCATTACGAATTGTGATATCTCGAAGATAATGGAGATGGTAATCTTGAAGGAGATTCGGTTTTTTCAAGCCAGAACAACTTTTATGGATGAACGTTATCATTACATCGTTGCATAGAAGGCAGCGTTAACATTCCAAGAATGAATGTTATTCTTAAGGTAAACATAGCCTCAAGCCTCATCAACTGGGAAATGGCAAAAACAAGGCATGCAGCAAGGCCAAGTGGGTCGCTCCCATTAGGCTATTCACTCATCTAGAGTGGACATCCATCATCACTTTCATTTGTATGCGTTCGGGCCCATTAGTGGTTATCATATTTGGTACTAGTAGTCAAGTTCTAGGCCAGTCTTGTGTGGCAGGGGACAAGATGTTCTTGTTAGACCCTAGAGCATTTTATCTAGAGATGCACCATCGAAGGTAGTTCCTTACCTTATCATGGTATGGAATCCATACTCCAATAAGCGCTGTACGGTATTAGATGTGCCCAACTATGCTGAAACGTGAGATGCAAGCATTTCAGCTATTCTATATTTTTATTCTCTAGACACTATTATAATATTAGATGATTTTGATATAAAAATATTTTGGTTATGATAAGGTAAAGTCCCATCGTATTTATGTGTGGTGTGGTCTTATGAGAGACCTTTGTTTTCAAAAGATTTTGATAACAATAATAATTCAAATTGAGTGTGTTTTCTCACACTGGTTTTCCAGATTGACTCGGGTGTTATTTTATTATAATGCTTAGGTCAGAACGAGTATTACAGATTCAGGTTAGGATGCTATGGTGCTCAAGAGACGAGCTAGAGGATTCTCAGGCTTATTCCACGTACTTGATTTAATTCTGTTGTTTGTGTATGCTGTATATTCAGCACTTGTGAGGACAAGTTATTATAACTGTCTAGATTGATTTGTTGATTGTTATACTCTGATGATTGTATGTATAACAACAGTAATAATTATTTTTGTATAAAGATATGTTATTATATATTATATTTTGTTCTGCTGTGATTGTGAGATTCTACGTATTGTTGTTTCTGTTTTCCTCTATCTTCTTCTTCTTTACCTCTAGCAATCGGTATTTTCGGCACTTGAATATTCGGCATGCTATACAGTAAACTTATTGATGTCGATTTTCGAGGTTGAAAAGCCTGGTTCGCTACAAGTTGCGAGATCAAATGAAGGAGTTGGGTGATGGAAGTAGTGGTGCTAGTAGTGGTCATGGTTTATTTGTGAAGAAGGAGAGATCTGTGAAGAAGGATAACCATAGGCATTCTAAATCAAGGAACCCCATTGGAGAGGAAAGTCGAAAGAAAGAAAGGGCGAGTGTTATATTTGTAAGAAGCTCGGTCATTGGAAGAATGAGTGTCCAGACAAGGAGAAGGCAAAGAAGGAAGTATCATCTTCATCCATAGCGGTGGAGAGTGAAGTTGGTGAGGAAGACATAGATGTGTTGATGGTAATAGCATCAGATGCTTGCAGGTTTCAAAGGGTGCACTTGTGGTAATGAAGGGTGCTAGGACTCATGGTGTTTATTTGCTTTAAGGTGTGACTATAGAAGGTGAAACTTGTGTGGGAGTTAATAGTTCTCATGGCTTGGATGCGACTAGGTTGCGGCATTTGAGGTTAGGTCATATCCCAGAGAGGAGTTTGGATATTCTTGTAAGAGGGAGATGATCGATGGATGGAATTTCAACAAACTAGAGTTTTGCGAGGAATGTGTCATGGGGAAGCAAACAAAAGTTTCATTCGGTGATGGAAAACATGATTCAAGAAAGGTTCTTGAGTATGTTCACATGGATGTTTGGGGACCGGCACCGGTAGCTTCGTTAGGAGGAGCAAGGTATTTATTTCTTTTATTGATAACTTTTCTAGAAAGGTATGTGTGTATATAATGAAGGCCAAGTTGGAGGCATTTGCAAAGTTCAAAGCATGGAAAGCTCTTGAGAATGAGAGTGGCAAGTCTTTGAAGGTTCTAAGGTCTGACAATGGCGGAGAGTATGTTTTCGGAGAATTCTTGGAGTTTTGCAAGCATCATGGTATTCAGAGGCATTTTACTACACCGGGAGATCCGCAATCGAATGGTGTTGCGGGGAGGATGAACCATACTCAACTTGAGAAAGCTCGATGCTTGAGATTAAAATCGGGTTTGTCTAAGGGATTTTGGGCCGAAGCTTTGTCAACCATGGTGCATATTATTAATCGAATTCCGTGCTTGGCTATTAGTAAAAAAATTCCGGAGGAAGTGTGGAAGGGAAAGAGCATTGACTTGAGTTATCTTGGTGTGTTTGGTAATCCGGTTTATGTGCATGATCCAGGATATGATAAGCTTGATCCTGGAGCTTTCAAAGCGATTTTTCTTGGCTATACGGACAGAGTAAAAGACTATCGGATATGGAATCCAGAAACAAAGAAGGTTATGAATTCTCATCGTGTTACTTTTGATGAGTCGGTTTTGTTCAAGGATAATGTGAGCTCATTGGATGTTCCGGATTTAGTTTATGGTGAATCAAAGGAGAAGGAAGTTATTTCCACATTTTGACCAAGGAGTAGAGAGAGTGGAGTAGTTGGAGATGCTTGTGAGAAGGAAGCGGTTGATGTAACATCACATAGTACACAGGGTTTCTCTAGTACTGTTGGTGATGTGCATGATTTTGGAGAGGATTCGGTTCAAGGTGGAGCCGAAAGAAGTTTGGGTGATGGTATTGCTAGTGGGTGGGTTGTTGTGCTATAAGGCCACCCGATGGATATGGTGATTGGAACTATCTTAGCTTTTGTGATAATTTGGACTATGTTCTTCATGTAGTCCAAGGTGAGCCAATGGACCTTGATGATGTCATGGAGTCGAGTGATAGCTCGAAGTGGATTTGTGCTAAGGAGGAAGAGATGCAATTGTTGTTAAAGAATCAAACTTGGAATTTGGTTCCACTTCCTAAAGGAAACTGTGCTATGGGGTGCTACTGGATATACAAGGTGAAGGACATTTGGAGATACAAAGCTAGACTAGTGGCTAAGGGGTTTGTACAAAGGAAAGGAAAGGAGTATGATGAGATATTCGAACCGGTTATGCGCCATACTTCAATCCGGATATTACTTTCTATAGTTGCTATTCATGACTTGGAGTTGGAGCAACTTGATGTGAAAACCTTCTTCTTGCATGGTGTTGTGGATGATGAAGACATCTACATGCAGCAACCGAAAGGTTTTGTTGTGGATGGTAAGTCACATTTAGTTTGCAAGTTAAAGAAATCACTATATGGTTTAAAGTAATCACCTAGACAATGGTACAAGAGATTTGATCATTTTATGCTTGAAAACGGTTTTGATAGAAGCATCAAGGATGCTTGTGTATATTTCAAGAAGTTGAAAAATGATTGTTGGGTGTATTTACTATTGTATGTGGACGACATGCTGATTTCTTCTAAGGATAAGAATAAAATCAACAAGTTAAAATTGAGTTTGAAATCGGATATCGAAATGAAGTATCTTGGAGAAACAAAGAGGATACTGGGCATGGAAATAGAAAGGGATCGAAACCGTTTTGAGTTGAAATTGACTCAAAATGAGTACATAGAGAAAGTGCTTTGCTGGTTAATCATGGAGAATGCAAAGGCATCAAATACACCTTAACCTTTGCATATGAAGCTTTCAAGTAAGGGTCACCTAACTTGGAAAAAGACAAGGCTTATATGGCAAATGTGCAATATGCTAGTACAGTTGGAAGTTTAATGTATGCTATTGTGTGTACAAGGCTCGATATTGCAAATGTCGTCGGGATGGTTAGTCGGTATATGGCTAATCCGGAAAAATCGCATTGGGAAGCTGTGAGCATATATTGAGATACCTTAGAGGTATATAATCTCATGGTCTTGTTTTTAGCGGTAGTGATGGGACAAATTGCAAGTTAGTTGGTTATTATGATTAAGACTACGCCGATGATAGGGATCGAAGAAATCAACTTCCAGATATGTCTTCACACTTGGTGGTATGGCCATAAGTTGGAGATCGAGATTGCAAACCGTAGTTGCTTTATCCATTACTGAGGCAGAGTTGATAGCCGCGGTGGAGGCGGAAAAGGAGGCACGTTACTTAAGGCGATTGTTATGTGACTAGGGATACAAGAATGATAGTGTCGATGTTCGATGTGATAGCCAGAGTGCTATTCACTTGGCAGAGAATTTGGCATTTAGCTCACGAACTAAGCATATTGAAGTGAGATTAATAAAGGCTCTCTCTCAAAGTGGATTTACACTAACAAGACGTTAGTGGAACCACTATAAATCATTGTGAGATTTATTTTTCGTTATTGCTTTGGTGTTATATTGTTTGTTTGGTGATTGTGATTGATTTTAGATTGGATTGAGATTGGGATTGAGATACTGATTAGTTGTTTTTACACTTCTTATCACGATCTCGTTTTCCACTGTGCTTTGGGGTTTTGATTTGAGAGGTCTCAAGTTAGAAATTCCCACAACATATCACTATGCGACCACTAAAGGAATTAACATAAATGAATTAAGTACTTTTTATTCCATTTATTTTGAATTCAAGATAACTAAAGACAAGATTATAATTAGTTCACCTTAAACTGAATTTAAATCCGTTAATTACATATTTCGTCTCTTTAAATGCTAATCTATTATAGAATTATTATTTAATCAGTACTTAATCTACATTATATATTCCAACAGTATATAAGTAAATTCTAGTAACGCTGTCTTATTGTAAAACAATACATTCATTCGAATGTAGTGGTAGAGAAGTAATTAGTTATATGTACGTAATTGATACTTTAATATTTTAAAAAATGCAGCAAAAAGTTAATATAAGTTAGATCAATATGTAAATGATTTTATTCAATTATCTTATCATAATTATTAGGGAAATTTTCGCATATACTTCAAAGATAATACTAAAGGCGACATTATTAAACACGGTTACATTTTTTTTCTTACATAATCTTTTTTAAGTTAGAAATATTATATTGACTTGATTTTTGATGTACGTACAAAAAAATTACAATTATTCATACCGACATTGAATTGATATTCCTAACAGAATCTATAGTCAACATCTGTTTGGTATTCTTTTTTTTGGCAAGGCTAGCTGGTTTTATAGTGGACTGTCCACTTTTATTACGATCGTAATAAAACATTTAATACATGAGTAATGTAGAAGCACCTTAACTACTAATAAAAAGAAGAAATAAAACACAGGATTGTGACAGAGATGTCAAAGATACTACAAATAACCCGACGACTAGGTTTCCTCATGTGAGGATAAGGCACCATCGTCCATAATCTTCGGCGTAGAAGCCACATGGACATTTCCAACTTTACATGCAAAAGGACGAAAAAGCAACATAAGACAAGGGTCATAATCTACCGAGCCAGGATAATAAATGAAAGATCGGTCCCAATCAGCATTTTCTAACATGTCAGCATTCCACTTCGCATAAAGACCATCCTAAGAGAGCACTAGCGAATCACCAGATATGTTGTAGCGGAGGCATCTGAGGTCCAGATGATCATCGGAAACAAACCTATAAAAGAATCCTCAACCGGGTTATATCTCATATCAAATTGTAGATCAAACCAACAACTTTCTAACTCAGCCCAGATTATAGGGAAACGAGTCGGCATTGGATCAAGAACGGCTAAGGGAAGAGCTGTAACAGCAGACGAAACTACACAATCAAGGCTAGAAGTGGAGGCAGGCCGAGCATCAGAACACGGAGGTGGAACCTCCACAGGAAGGTCAGATAGAGAGGTAGAGGTAGGAGCCTTGGAAACCCATTTCCTAAGAGGGGATGAAGCAGAGGAATTTTAGGAGCTGCTGCGGAGACAACAGAATGCTTGCAAGAGGCGGCAAGGTGGTCAAATGAGTGACAGGAAGAACATATGTCAGGCACCCAACCATAACGAACATGGACTACCTCAACATGTCCAACCGCAAGCTGAACAGGAATAGAGGAAGGGAGGGGCTTATCTGGGGCTATTTCTATTAATGCCTTTGCATACACCAATTTCTCACGTGCAACTGTATTAGAATCAAAGCATTTCAATTTTCCTACTTTACACGCTAGCCAATTCATTCCAAGCAACAACTGTAAAACAGAAGGAATATGTGAAAAGAAAACCCAAACAGGAATAGAAAGAACCTGTTCATGAGCACTAGCTATTGTTGGAGTTCATGGAGTAACAATAAAAGGTTTTCCATCAAAAAAGGTAGGCTCAGCCTCAAGAATACGACTGCGTTCCTTGTTGGAGGAAAACTTAAGATAATACATGGAGTCCAACACCATTACACACAAATCACTACGTAGCTTCCAAGACCTACAGCAGACTTTCGCCGCATCATGAAGGAGGTGATTAGGACCCAAAAAGAATCCAACCAAAAATCCCGACCAATAGTCCATACCAGCTTGCATTACGCTAGTAGGTGGAATCATAACGCCATTCTCCTCCACGATTTCAAAATCAATAGGGTTGTAGTTACCCGCATTACGGGGCAGGGAAGAGAAAAGGGACGTCCATGGTTTAGCACATGTCGGGGCTGGGATAGCAGTTTGCACAAATTCCACAGATGGGGGCTTATTTACAGCAGCACTTAAAATCCCATCAGAGACCATATCAGGGACCAAAACATTATCTGCCACTACATTATTCACGTTGGCGATATCGCAAACACCCGCAGTGCATAACCCATTTCCAGTACAAATTGCCTTAGTGGAAGCACCGTTACCTATAGACAAACCCCCAAAATCGCAGACCTTGGCAGAAGGTAAGATCTCGGTAGACAACCCATCTGACATTCGCTGACCAACAGAAACTGCCACAACATTAGGGAGTAACAACGAGGAGACTGACTTATTGTCCCCAGTGGAAACACAAGAAACACCAAACATAGAATGAGATGGTAAGGATGACTTGGAGGCGCACAAATGTAGGAAATCGGAATCAGAGAGGCAAAAAGGCATAGCTCGCTGGAGGTTAAATACGCACCCAGATCTGGTGCAGGAAGAGGAGTCGAGGGTTGGGGATTCAGAGGAGGTCGCAGGCATAGGGGACAGAGGCGGTGGCGGGAAAGGAGGGGAGGCAAAAGCAGGCCTTTGTTTGGTATTCTAAATACAATTCATTCTCAACGACTCGTGCTGTAATGTTATGTGAAAGGAAATTTATGAAGTTTGAGTACATAAAATGAGACAAGATGAAATTCCATTATTATTGAATAAAGAATCAAATTTAAGTTAAAATTATGTTTGAGTATAGAGCTAGGTATGAATAAAATGGAAAATGTAGTGACATCCTTTTTGCTAAAAGATGAGTTATATAAAATTTCATTCTACTTATTATTTGATACAGGAAGATAATGAAGTATTGGATATAATAGATAAACATTTTTTTCTTTTCTTTTCGTGGAACAAATACACGGGTTGTCATTGTGTAAAATATGATTTCAAAAAAATGTAGATCATAATGGAAAGAATTAATTTTAGCCAAAAATTTTTGTTTACGGCTCTCAATTTAATATTTGTTGCTTTGCATAATTACATATTACATAAAATCCTTCTTATTCCCCGCAATATAGCTAACTTATTTTATTATTTCACAAAATTAGTATGTATATTAATTGTTAGAACCACTATTATTTAGTCTACAATATTTTATGTGAGTAATAGTAATAATAAATTTGAATAATTTGCTTTATTAACTCAGTTTTTTATGTCAAATGGCTTTATATGTATTATTAAAACAATATTTCATGTTATGATGCTTGATTTTTTTTCACTTTGAATTATGTTAGTTGATGTCTTATTTCAATTATTATGATTATGTGAATGTTCAAAGTAATGGGGATTTTTGCTTGTTTCAAAATTAGATGCGAATTATGGATATTTACGTATATTTATCACAACATAAAATCACTATTATATTATAAAAAATGATGTTTCAAAGCTACTGTTATATTATTCAAATCCAAATAGTAATGGAAATGTTAAAAAATGTACCCAAGCAAATGTTGGAATGTTGTTTGCTTGAACTGAATGAAAACCTATTTTATCCTAGTACAATTTTACATGAGGTTTGGAATATTATCATCGTATAAAAATTTGTACATTTTTTATTTATATAACTACACAAACCTATATTGAACTTATGCATTCCTTATGTTTAAAAATTAATATGCACACTAAGGGAATGTAATGGTTACCAAGTTAGGAATAATTGGTAGTCAACTTTAATGTTTTTGTATAAATGCATTATGCTTTAAAACGAATTATTATCTTTGAGGCTTCATAATTTGTGCACTTCAAGGTTACCTAACAAATTTAACAATAAAGAATTGTCAATAGAGTTTAAAAATAAAGTAATCTAAATAAATATAATCCGCAAACATATCTTAAAGAAACTTAAAATGTAAGATGTTTTGTTATTTTGTAAAGACCATGTGCGTAGCATGGGTCCGCACTAGTGTGCGTATGTACACACATGTATTGGCTAGTTGTTGAGAGTTCTTAAAAGCAAAGTTATCTTTCTTTTATCCTTTTTAGTTTACTTGCAAACTTTAGTTCAGTTCTCTGTCCTTAAATCTTGTTAATTGGTTTAAATTCTTGCTAGTTACAGCTTATTTTCAATTTCGGTTCTTATTTGATTTCTACATTTCCAGTTCTTTTTAATTCTTGCACCTATTTGTTGTTACATAGATCTGTAAGCTCTATTTCAATATGTTCTTCTCCCCTGTCAATACTTCTTGTATTTGATTTTCTGCCATTTACATGTTCTAATATACTCAAACCATAATAACTATCATCAAACTCTAAGTTTTGATATCCTTTTCCACACAACTCCATTTTCTTATTTCTAGTCTTTCTTCTGCATATCAAAACTACCACATTATCATCATCTTCACCCTCAAAACAAAATGCATCGTAATCAGAAAATAAAACATCTTACCATGTCAAAGACTGCTGAATATACCACCTCTTCCATTTTCAATCGCTCAAAATAGCATAATAATTATGGCTTTCCTATTTTAAAGAATTGTGGATTCCATGAACATTTGTTCTTCGATTTGATGTTGGAACTTTTATCTATGAGCACAGTTATTAGGAAATAAAAATATGAATTTGTGCTAAAAGATAGACGCCAAGGCAAGAATTTATTTTGCTAGGGCTTTTAGTTTCAATGTGGGAGTATGATTTTGGACAAACATAAATGAGCCTAAAAATTTGTTTCGCCCTTAAAACGAGCCCGATAAAATTTCACCCACCAAAATCTTTTAACGCATAGGTGCACAAATATATGACTCAATTAATACTATTTAAGGCAGCTTGTATAATGAATATTTCTTAATAGAATAAATAGACAACCAGGGATCAACATATCTTTGGAATACTAATGTAGTAGATTATTGCAGTACAATTCAAGAAAATGTCCAATAAAGAAATGCAAAGCTCATTGGCAACAATTCTTTCAAACAAAGCCAAGCTAACGGAGATTTATCAAAGAGAGTTGGGTTTTTTGGGAAAACATAACTTCACAAGAAAATGTGGAGGGTCGGAGGTAAAATTCATCATATATATTTTTACTGTACTCTGTTGGGATTTTACCTTATTCCTCTCATTGTTATTTTCCCTTTTCTTTTTTATTCAAAAAAGAATAAGATTTATATGAGCGTATGAGTGCATGCATTGTTTCACACATGTTAATTTGATACTTGTTAAAAAAGAAAAGAAAAAGGTAAAATCTTTTTACTAACAAAGCATTTTTGACTCTTTTTTAATAAATATGAAATTAGATTCATTATTCAGTTTTTGTGAAACTATTTACTGCATGAATTAATAAACAGATTAGAGCAACCCCACCAACTGAACCAGTTCTTGATTATATGTACATAAGAGCATAGTAAAAATATATACGATGAATTTTACCTCAGTTGCTAATGAGCTCTGCACTTCTTTATCGAACATTTTCTTAAATAATACTGCAGTAATTTACTATATTATATTCTGAAGATGTGTTGATCCCTACTTGTCTATTTATTCTGTTAAGAAATTTCATTATTCGTGCAGCCTTAAATAATGTTAATTGAGGCATATATGAGTGCCTCTATGTGTTAAAAGATTTTGGTGGAGGAAAATTTAGCAGGTTCATTTTAAGGGCGAAACTAATTTGGGGGCTTATTTATGTTTGGCCAAAATCATACTGCCACTTTAAACTAAAAACCCTAGCAGAATAAATTTTTGCCTTGTAGTCTATCTTTTAGCACAAATTCATATTTTTATTTCCAAAAAAGCCTTGCTCATAGAAAATGGTTCCTGCATCAGATCGAAGAACAACGATTCAAGAAATCCACATTTCTTTCAAACTAGAAACCTACAATAATTTTGCTATTTTGAACAATTGAAATGGAAGAGTTTGGTTGTTCAGCAGTCTTTAACATGGTGTTGTACATACTAATAAGGATGCAGTCAGTTTTGAGGGTGAAGATGATGATAATGTGGCAGTTTTGATGTATAGGAGAAAGATTGGAAATAGGAAAAAGGAGTTGTGTGGCAAAGGATATCAAAATTTGGAGTTTGTTGATAGTTATCAGGGTTTAAGTATATTAAAACATGTAAATTGCAGAAAATCAAGTACAAGAAGTATTAACAGGGAAGAAGAACATATTGAAATGGACTTACCAATCTATGTAACAAGAAACATGTGCAAGAATTAACGAGAACTGAAAATGTAGAAATCAAATAAGAACTAAAATTCAAAATAAGCTAAAACTAGCTGAAATTTAAAGTAAGTAACAAGATTAGATGACAAAAAACTGAAGTGAAGTTTGCAACTAAATAGTAATGAATAAAAGAAAGATAATTTTGAGCTTTCAAGAATTCTCAAAACAACTAGCCAATAAATGTGTGTGTGTGCGTATACATACATACATACATACATACATACATACATACATACATACAAACATACATACATACATATATATATATATAAGTGTGAACCCGCGCTATGCATACGGGGTTCACCAAATAACCTAACATCTTACATTTTAAATTTCTTTATTTATATGAAGATTAAAAGATATGTTTGTGGATTATATTTATTTAGGATTACTTTATTTTTAAACTCTGTTGACAATTCTTTATTGGTAAATTTATTAGGTAATCTTGAAGTGCACAAATTATGAATGCCTCAAAATGTAATAATTCATTTTGACCATTATGGATTTGTACAAAAATGTTAAAATTGACTACCAATTATTCCTAACTTGGTAATCATTATATTATTGAGTGTGCATTACTTTTTAGATAAAAGGAGTGCATAAGTTCAACATAGATTTATGTAATATTCGTATAAATAAAAAAATATGCAAATTTTTATATAATGATTATATTCCAAACCTCGTGTAAAATTGTATTAAGAGTAAAAAAGGTTTCTAAATTTAGTTCATGCAAACAACATTCCTGTAATGACCTGGAATTTCACTGCTTCGATTTTTGAATATTTAATTTATTTTAAATATTCAAATAAAAGATTTATAATTAAAATAGAACTCCTTTGAATTTGATGGTAAAATAGTTTTCAAAATTTGTTTATTGAATTTGAAGGAAAATCGAAAATCTAACTGGAGTTCCTTTTCCAAATTTTTGACTTTTCGTCGACTAAGAGTTGTCGAAAATGTGGTGAATTCTAGTGTAAGTATATAAAGTGGGATGTGACATCTTATGTTAATATAAAATAAAAGAATTAAAAGATGCCTTAGGAAACACTAAGTACACTGAGAATTAAATGCATGTTTAAACATGTTGGTTAATCATAAATAAGGAGGGACATGTTAGAGGCGTGAGGTATAAGGATAGAGGGAGCATGGTGAGGTGGCATATGGAGAGAGAGGGTAAAGTACAAGGGCATTAAGGTAATTTAACATATCTAATTTTATTAAAAAAACCAATTTTCTATTTTTCACCCTTATCAATTTTTTCATTTAATTCCCATTTCAAAAACATCTACCCCTTTTCAAAGGTTTCTAAAAACATTAAAGGTTAATTATTATTTAAGAAAGGGTTTTAAATATTTAATTAATTACTAATAAGTTAAGATTTAATTACTCTTAAATAGTGGTTTAAATTATTTATTTAAGGATAAAAGTATAATTTAATTGTAAATGAAAGTTTAAGTATCATTTAAGTATTAATTAAGATTAATTAATCATTAATCACTTATTTAGGGGGATAATTATTTTTATTTATTTATTTAAAATTAATTTTTGCATAATGACTAATTAAATGTTCAATCGTTATTAAGCTAAGTGTTTAATTATTATTTAATTACTGAATAAAGGCGTTGACTTTAAATCACTTATTTTTGAAAGTCGATTTTTGTTTAGAGCAAGCTATCTTTTAAAGGATGTTTTTAAACCAAGGTATTTTTTTGTTGATTACCCTTAAGTAACCCCAATTTGACATCAGTTTAGTAGAATAAAACATCGTTCTACTAATTAAGTATATCAGACATCTGTTTGGTCGAATAAATCACAATTCTACAATAAATTACCAAGTAGATTATGATGACATCTATTCAAGCATTATAGAAATCCATTCTGTTATTATATTGACTTGGATATGTGTTTAGCAGAACAATCCCCGTCTGCTATTTTAGTAACTTGGACATTTGCCTATATAATAGTTGATTTTTTATTGGTTGATCCTCTTTACATATTTTTTGTTATGTGAATACCCATGTTATAACTTGGATAAGTCAAACTCAATCAACTGAACCATTGTGGTCACTAAGCCACTTTTGATTTTGTAAAGTCAAATATTTCATTTTATCCTTTTGATAATGGTCTAAAGTTTATTACAATTTAAAATAAGGTATTTAAAGGATGATTAAGCAATGATTTTATATAAGATGTTTTGGAGTAATTTAACACATTTTAAATGATTGTTTAAATCATTATTTTGTCAATGTGATTTAATGATAAATTTAATGAGAGTGTTTTTAAATGGTAATTTGTGTTGAATCACTAGTTTTTATTCATGACAAGACGGTTCAGAAGCTAAAGAAGAATATACACTCATACGTGAAAAAAGGAAGACATCAGAGGATCAAGACTACAACTCTATGCTAAAAGTAATTATTATATGTGTTGAGTCTTAGACATATGTTAAAATCAATCCTCAAGTTTTCTAGTTTTCTATTTAAAAAAAATAAAGTTCACTGTGTAATATATGCACAGCCAGTCGACTGGCTGTGCATGCCCAGTCGACTGACTGTGCATATACAAAAAAGTGTACTCTTTTTCTAAACGTTCAAATATTTTAGAATTTTTCAAAATTCAGTCGAATGACCGAAATCGACCAGTCGACTGACTGGGCTTCAACTGTCAAAATTCTGAATTGACATCTTCTTCCATGAAGAGTTGCACTTCATGAAAAGATGCCTCTCTTGGCTGAAACTCTTCACTAAGAGTTGCATCTCTTTGAAAACTATATATAGGAGTTCTCACATACTTCCCAATCACCAATTCTGATTTTAATTCTTTCTATTCTCTCTTGTGATTATTCTAGTGCATTCATATTCTTCATTGCTTTGAATCTTTGAATTGTATTTCATATACTTTGATTCTTAGCAATATTCTTTCTTTCAAATCTTCACATACTCTTTATATACTTGAGGAATTGATTATAGGAAGTTTGTAATCTTAAAGACAATTAGTGTTATCAAGAACACATTGAGTCAACTACTTTTATATTCTGTTAAGTCCTGTTCTGCTGCTCAGGCAAGGGAAAGTCCTCTTCGGCTGCTGAGGTAAAAATCATGTTCTGTTGCTCAGGTGTCTATTCTGCTGCTCAGACCTATTCTTCCAGGTTAAGTGAGGGTATTGTTAGTTAAAGCCAGAAGTTAGTCTGGGACTGGACGTAGAACGGGAGTTCGAACCAGTATAAAAATTCCTGGTGTGCTTACTCTTATTTACTTTACTGCTATTAACTGCTTCCGCACTTAGTTTAATATATATTCCATATATGTCGATCCACACGTACTTTCAATTTGTTTATTCAAAGGTGCTTTAAATAATTGATTATTTATGAAAGGATCTTTATTGATCAAAGTTTATTAAAGAAGTTTTGTTTTAAACAAAAAAAGTTTATAAAATGAGTTTTATAAATTAAAAAGAGATCTTGAAATTTGGAAAGGAAGTTCTACAAATAATTTTGGATATTTATAAAGAAGTTTTATAATTGATTTTTAGACATTTAAAAAATAGAGTTTTATAAGTAAACTTGGAGATTTATAAATAGTTTTATAAATGAATTTTGAATTTAATTAAAGGAGATTTCTAAAATGAAAGATATTTGTTAAAAGGATTTATTGAAGAAAAATATAAAAGAATTTGAGATTGGATTTCATTTAACTGACCATCTTAATTTTGGTAGTATGGACATCCGTTTATCACTTAACATCGAAGGAATAGTGTTTGAGGTTATCTTTATCTCCAATTTAAATAAAATTTGTTTTGATTCTTTTAATAATTGAAATAAGAAACCTTTCACAATGTTTTGTGAATATACATATGCCAATGAGATAAGTATATGAATATTTTGATAAATATTTTGGAATGAGATTTAAGTAAATAAAAGATTTATTTTGAGGTTACGTGGTTCCGATGGGAAAATAATCTTTAGATTGTTGTTTGTTTGTTATTTGATAGTTACATAACCGACTATCAAATCTTGGCCAGTTTTGACTCAGGAAGTATGATGCATATATTCGATTTCCTCGGGAAGGACTCGAATACTTATTATATACTTCTGAAAGAACCAGGAATGAGTTAACCGGGAATTATCGGTTGTTAGTTCGGAGAGACTGGGATCAAATATGTTATTTGTGACGACCCGGCTTTTTCTCCACAGAAAGTCGTATCATCATGAAGAAAGAAAGGGATAGAAGAAGAAAGGATAGAAGAGAAGAAACAACAACACCAAAGAATCTCACAGCGGAAACGAATGAAACATAATATATCACATAGAATATTACATAGTATCATATACATCGGAGTACACAACTTATACATCACAGAATAGATAGTTATAAACTTCTGTCTATTATACAACACAAGTACATCAGTACAATACAGACTAATACAAACACAGCGGAATCATCATATATCTACACGGTGAAGCCTCCTGCTTCAAATCTCCTCCAGAATTCGTCAAAGCTAACCTGAATCCCTCGACTACTCAATACAATATTGAGTACCCAAGAGTTTAATAAAACAGAAAATAAACACTTGGGTCAGACATGGGTCTGGTGTGAGTAAACGGTTAGATTGCTTAACTTCAAAACCTTTAGAAAGAAAAAGTATCACGTAAGACTCCCCACAAATAAACATGGGTAAGTTTTTACCTTACGCTAACCAAAACATTTGATAGGAAATCCAGTTATATTATAATAGGGTCTAGGGTTTTCAAATAAATATGAAATAGCTGAAATTGTTACATTATTAAATTCCAGCATACTAGCCACAAAGTGGGTTATACAATCAAAACCGTAAGGGCACGTAGGAAGAATGGGTTTCCATACAATGGCAGGGCTACTGGGGTACCGCCCGTCACAGTACGTGGCCTAGATCACCGTACCGAGGAGTACGCCCGCTCCCCTGTAACACAAAGCCGGAACCATCCCTTACTGGATAATTCCGAACAAGATAACCCCGTAGTTGGCGCGACCAACCACACACTAAGCCGAATAAAAAGAAAAGGGACCTCTAGACAGGGATCTATCTTGCTCTCAGTGGGTGCTACCCACGAAGCCTTGCTGCACCTCCCCTGTTTTAGCCATTCCCGGTTGATGAGGCTTGAGGTTACGATTACCTTTAATCAGAACATATCACTTAGAATGCTCATCGTCCACCTGACGATGTTCTGAAAGCATTCAATCCATACAAGTTCGTTCCGGGTTCGAACGAAACCGAAGGCATTATTTCGTTACACTCGTTTTGGAATCACCCTCAGAGTTAACGACAATAACCCTTGCACTCTGAAACTTCATCTTCACTTGAGATTCACGACCTATCGTTAATTTGGATCGATGTGGTATTCGGGTCTCCAAACCTGGAATCCCGGTATACGGAAACCCGATCCCGGTCTCATCGAAATCCAAAACGTATCTTTTAAGGGCCAAGTTGTTTTAAGGTTAAAACAATTCAATTCTTATCTATATACACAAAGATAGATAATTCAATAGATAATCTACATTATCATCCCAAACAGATAATTCACATTATCATTATAATTCAACCAAACATCCATATCATATATCAATCATATCTCATCAGAGATATCAAACAATGAAATACATTAAATCTCATTCATCCATCCTTAAGCAATGATTTATATCATCTAATTAATTTAAAGTGAATTAAACTAATTACTTCATTCTATAAATCCTGCTCACTTAATTATTAATTAAACCAATTAATTAATCATTACTCTAAGTATCCGTCTTAATTAATCATTCCTGATTAATAATCCTTTAATTACTTTAAGTAATTAATACTTAATTAATTCACAAATTAATTATCTTAAACCATTCAGTAATTAATCTTTAATTACTTCATTTATTAATTAACTGTACTTAATTACATTACTCCTTAATTAATTATAATTAATTAATTACTTTAATCACTTATTGTTAATTAATCTTAATTGATCAATCCCTAATTACATCATTAATTATATTAATTAATGATCCTTAATTACTTCATTTAAATTAATTATATTTAATAATTAATATTTAATTAAATCATATTTATTAATCACCTTTGATTAATCACATTTAGTAATTAACTACCCTTAATTACTCTTCCATAAATTAATTACTCATTAATTAATTATCTTTTAATTAATCCCTTGATTAATTATTCTAAGTAATTAAACTCAAATTACTTTTATTATAAAAATCTTCTTTAGTTAATTATATCCACTAATTAACTTTAATTACTTTCCTAAGTAATTTCACTTCACTAATTACATTTAAATAATTATTCTTATCAAATCACCCAGTGATTTACTTAAATTAATTAATCAATTAATTTAAACTTATCAAATTTATTTAATTAATTACCTTAACAAATAATTAATTATCTTATTAATTAACCTTAATACTTTAATTAACTTTATTAAATAAATTATTTAATCAATATCACTAGGTAATTAACCCTTAATCATTTCCATTTAATTACTTTCATAAAATAATTATCCTCTAATTACTTTATTAAATAATTTACCTTTATTTAATTACATCCAGTAATTATTCCTTAATTACTTAATCAAGTGATTATACTTAATTAATTTATAAGTGATTATCTTTAATTAATCACTAATTAATTACTTAGTTAATTATTTAACTAATTATTTAAAATTAATTAAATAATTTCTTAACTACTTATACTTAAAGATCTTAATTAAGAAAACCATTATCCTTAATTGAGTTAATTAGATTGATCAACAATTTAATTATCTTCCCATATTAATTATCTTTAATTAATCAAAACTCTTAATTACTTAAGATAACTCCTTATTTTAATTGATTACCAAATCTTTATCATTAAACTTTATTTAAAATAAAATACTTTAGAAATCAATTATAATTAAAACAAATTTAAACATTCTAATTTGACTTTTAAATCTTTGAAACTTTCTAAGTTATTAAATAAATTTTAAGACAAATAACATTTTGAAAATCCACTTCCCTATTCTTTAAAAACTTATTTAATTAAATATTTAAAACCTGTTAAAACAATTACTCTAGAAAACAATTTAGTTTAAAAATAAAAATCTTGTTTTAACTTTATTTTAAAACTCAGAAAACATTACAAAAATCAAATTTCTTTTGTTTTAAAAAACTTAAAACATTTCCTGTACAATTCTTTAAACCTGCTCCTACCCAAACCCGAGTAAAACTCTAAGAAACTCGAAGCAAACACGAGACAAAACCCACTTTTCCCTGCTTCGAGTAAAACTCGATTATTTCCCGAAGTAAAACCCGAGCGAAAGCTTTCTTCCCCAAACTCAACTTGCAGATGCACGCAAACGTGCTCGTGCACGTGCACGACTCCTCTGATCGACGACGAACTTCGTTCTGGCCTTCGACAAGTCGACTATCACCTCGTCACCACATTCGACCACCCAAACTTCCACGATTCGAACGAGAATCGAATTCGACCTATTAAACCCATCACCTGGAAAACGAACATCACCAGAAATATCCTCGCCTCTGATGATCCCTGCCACGAGACGCTTCGCCACCTTCGCCGTAGCTACGCCACGCCTTCCAGCTCCTATCGCAAGCCTCGCGATCCCCTTCGATCGTCTCTCGATGTCTCGAAACCCATTTGTACATCTACGTCAAAACCAGGGTATTAAACCCTAGTTCGACAATCTCTGGCCATCACGACCCTTGATAAATCACCGGAGTATTTTTCCGGTGATCATCGTCTTCCCTTCGACCCTCAGAATGAAACACGTCGACCAGTTCGTCATTGATCGATTGAAATTGACCAAAACATCACAAACAATCTACACGAGAATACCCATCAATCTCCAAACTAAAAATCATGATATATCCATTAAAATTCATGGTTTCCTATAATGAATTAAGTCGTGTAATCAATACTTAAAATTGAATCAATAAATTTTTGACCCAAATTATCTTTTCACTGTTATTTATAGATTTTCCAGACAAATAGTTTATATAAATTTCAGAACTTATTTTTAATAGTGATATTATATGATTTCACACATCTTCATTTACAAATCAAAGGCTAACAGTGATTAGATGATGAGATATAGGTTTTGAAAAGAAAATTCAAACTCTGTAAACTCACAGAGCCTATATATACATATGCTGGTTATTCACAGGCAATAAACACTTGTATGTATACATACATGCATCCATTTTAATTTAAACATTTTAGATAACAGAATATCTTCATTCACAATCATTTAAATGAAATCCAAATTTAAACTGTTTTTAAAATTTTTGTTTACTCACCAGTACTTAGAACAGAGAACAGATAACCTGTTCTTGATTTCCAGACTTGTTCCAGATTTAAACTTGCTTTTTCTTTTTGCTTTGTTGATTTTAAATTCTTGCTGTTTGATCTCTGGTTACTAGTTGATAGATTTGAAACTGATTTGCATTTGAGAAAATTTGAAACTGATGTTGTAATTAGCCTTGATCTTTCCTTTGCTTTGAGTTTTAGTTTCTAGGTTTTCATTCTTCTTTGATTTGCAGGTTTATCTTTTCTTTTGATTCGAATTGTATTTTTAGTTGAAGAGTGAAGAAAAATTAGAGCTGAAGAAAGAAAATTGCAGATCTTTCTTCTATATTTAAAATTTTAAAACTTTAATTACCAAAGAAAATAGCCATATGTCTTCTTTAAGTGTTAATTTGCTTACACATAGGCTTACATCTTTACAAATGTCACTAAACCACTCTAATATGCTAACAAGTGTAAATTCTTGTTTTAATTAATTTACTTAAGTCATATATGTGTATTTAAGAAATATTTATATGTATAAAATGATATATTTGTCTTTTTATAATTAAGCTTTTACATTCCTATAAAAATATACAAATGTGAAAACTATTATTTAAGTAACTTATACTTTAATCAAATATTTATAACATATTTATATATGCTTGAGAAATTGAGTTTAACTCTATATATATATTTTTACAAACCTATTTTGACTTATATTTGAATTTTAAAAATGAATGAATATTAAAACAAATGAACTTCTTAATTTAAATCTTATTTAAAACTTAAGCTTACATATATATTTATAATAAATAAGAAATTATACTTGTTATTTAAATCTCAAATATCATTTTCAAAAGTATTAAGTCAAATTACAAATTATATAAATATTAAAGTTTGAAAACATCTTAATTAAATTCAAATCCAATACTCTTTCCATTCCAATATATACAAATATATATATTCTAAATGGAAAATATTTTAATCATTAGTTTTTATAATCATCATATTGAATTTTATAACATAACTCCAAATCACAATATATATATACATATATATTATAATTTGAAAACATAACTTTTATTAAATTAAAGACTTCCTATATATATATACCAACATACATATATACATTATAAATAGAAAACATTTATATAGGTTTTGAAAGATAAATCTTACCAATTTTAAATTGTTAGAAAAGATATTAATAAATATTGCCAATTAAAATATTATTAACCTTTAAAAGAATTAAACTTGTCAATTTATAAAATAAAATCAACAAATCAATTTAATTATTTATAAAGATTATTAAATTGATATTGCCAAATTTCCGGGATATCACATTCCTCCCCCCTTAAAATAATTTCGTCCCCGAAATTTAAAAGCAAAGATAATTTAATAACCCAGTAATTTTTTTATTTTAAACAGCAACCATACATATCAATCATCCACTATCAATCATAGCAACCATTTATTTCTAACAAACCAAATTAAACTTATTCTGATACAAATTCAGAATAGGTCTACCTAATACTATCTAGAGTTCCCAGGTATATACTGGAATACTCGTTCTATAGGATCTTAACTAACTATCTACAATAATCTAGAACTCCTTCCCATCTAGATCACAAATCTGAATAAGATATCAGACTAAACTCAAGACCAGCTCAACTTCCATATCCATTTGAACTGCTGATCCCACAACCAGATGAATCACACACGTATTCCCTCAAAGATACGTGAAATACAATAAATTCCAGTTATCCGAACTGGCAACTCAATCATGTAGATCAAAGAACTAATCCTTTTGAGAACACAGAAAAATCTCATAATACTTCCTGAGCTAGCTCTCCAGTCTTACCAAATCTTATATCTCCTTTGATTGGAGAAAAAATTAAACAATATCCAAATTTCAACTTCAAATTCCAAATTCCATCAAATCTTAACTGCATAACTCTCCTGACGATCCTGAGTCACTTCATTCTTCCTGATCAGCTTAACCCTTGCTGATGCTTCTTGAAACAGATTAGACCAACATCAAACTAATTTCCGGATCCTACTCAACAAAATGGTTTCTCAAAAATATGCCGAAATCCAAAACACAACTCTACTCTACAAACATTAGAGAACTTCGAACTACCTCTCCTATCTGAAATAGTTAAAACAGTTGCACTTGACAACTTTACCTCCAAATCCCGAAAATTTCTTCACACTTAGAGATACACTTGAATTTCCTATAGAAATCCTCTACTCGAAGAAAATTACAACTCTCGGTTGCTTCCACTCTAGAATAGCTGCTATCTTGCTTTCGCTGCACAATTCTGATCTTGAACAGATGAGAATGCCATCGGAGAAACTCGAGCACAAACTTGATCATCCACAGTTCACCATATCTATAAAATCTTAGTGAACCATTCTACTTGGTCAAAAACACCTTAACAGAATCCTCACCAGAAAATTAGGTGTGGTCAATCCCTCTCCAAAGAATCCTGAGCTGCTTCACCAAATTATTCTCTAGGAGACATCCTTCTACTAAGCTGAACTTCTGGTAACTCCACGAATCAAGTCGATACGGAATCTCAATCTCCAATAATCCCAAGAGAATACTTAAACAATCGCAAGTCACTTTTGCGATCAGCTCGGCCTAATTTCCAAAGATAACTGTTCTCTCTTCACTAATCAGAACAACTTATATTTGACTAACCAATCCATCGAAGAAATGGATTCACTCTACTGCTTCTGAACTTCACCTTCAGAAAAACTGCTCAGCCAGAAACTTTCTGCCAACATAGAACACTCCGAGTCGCATTGCTGCCACAAACCAAAGACTTCTTATCTGAAACTCCTCAAGAAACTCGGACCTCAAAGCAAATAGAAACACCCCACTGGACTCAGCCATAACACCGAAACAGACTCACTTCTTCAAACTTGTTCCAGAAGAAACATCTTCAGAAACGTCCATAGCCACCGTGTCTCATCACACAGCTACTACTTCCTGAGGTTACCAAAATACCATCACTCTCTTCAGCTCATCCAATAGATCTACTCTATTCATCCAACTTCAAAGATAAACTCTAAACCATAACTGGTTTCCTTCAGAGATCGGTGAAATCTTTACACCACAACAAAGTTCACTCGAGACAGTATTAGGTCTACAGTCTCGTCAGATATACTTCCAACCTCAAAACTCAAATTCTAACTATTGGTAGTCGTGTTACTCACACTACCACCTTATCTATCTTTATAACTTATATTGGAAAACCCGAACAGGTAACCCAACAAATAGGTAGAAATATATATATATATTTAAAATGATACTTTTATATAGAAATTATTTTTGGGTAAAATTATTTCATTTACCTCTTTAAAACAATATTGTGTCCGTTGACCTGGTTCAAGTGTTTAGAGATCCCTATCAATAACGTTAGCTACTCGTATTGACCAGAATCCATATACCACTCAACCGATCAATTAACACAATATAAAACCATTTTTATATAACTAACAATTACGCGCTCTCAAGATAGACACCACTTCAGAGCCTAGGTATTCACTCAACCTCGCTCTGATACCAAATGTGACGACCCGGCTTTTTCTCCACAGAAAGTCGTATCATCATGAAGAAAGAAAGGGATAGAAGAAGAAAGGATAAAAGAGAAGAAACAACAACACCAAAGAATCTCACAGCGGAAACGAATGAAATATAATATATCACATAGAATATTACATAGTATCATATACATCGGAGTACACAACTTATACATCACAGAATAGACAGTTATAAACTTCTGTCTATTATACAACACAAGTACATCAGTACAATACAGACTAATACAAACACAGCGGAATCATCATATATCTACACGGTGAAGCCTCCTGCTTCAAATCTCCTCCAGAATTCGTCAAAGCTAACCTGAATCCCTCGACTACTCAATACAATATTGAGTACCCAAGAGTTTAATAAAACAGAAAATAAACACTTGGGTCAGACATGGGTCTGGTGTGAGTAAACGGTTAGATTGCTTAACTTCAAAACCTTTAGAAAGAAAAAGTATCACGTAAGACTCCCCACAAATAAACATGGGTAAGTTTTTACCTTACGCTAACCAAAACATTTGATAGGAAATCCAGTTATATTATAATAGGGTCTAGGGTTTTCAAATAAATATGAAATAGCTGAAATTGTTACATTATTAAATTCCAGCATACTAGCCACAAAGTGGGTTATACAATCAAAACCGTAAGGGCACGTAGGAAGAATGGGTTTCCATACAATGGCAGGGCTACTGGGGTACTGCCCGTCACAGTACGTGGCCTAGATCACCGTACCGAGGAGTACGCCCGCTCCCCTGCAACACAAAGCCGGAACCATCCCTTACTGGATAATTCCGAACAAGATAACCCCGTAGTTGGCACGACCAACCACACACTAAGCCGAATAAAAAGAAAAGGGACCTCTAGACAGGGATCTATCTTGCTCTCAGTGGGTGCTACCCATGAAGCCTTGCTGCACCTCCCCTGTTTTAGCCATTCCCGGTTGATGAGGCTTGAGGTTACGATTACCTTTAATCAGAACATATCACTTAGAATGCTCATCGTCCACCTGACGATGTTCTGAAAGCATTCAATCCATACAAGTTCGTTCCGGGTTCGAACGAAACCGAAGGCATTATTTCGTTACACTCGTTTTGGAATCACCCTCAGAGTTAACGACAATAACCCTTGCACTCTGAAACTTCATCTTCACTTGAGATTCACGACCTATCGTTAATTTGGATCGATGTGGTATTCGGGTCTCCAAACCTGGAATCCCGGTATACGGAAACCCGATCCCGGTCTCATCGAAATCCAAAACGTATCTTTTAAGGGCCAAGTTGTTTTAAGGTTAAAACAATTCAATTCTTATCTATATACACAAAGATAGATAATTCAATAGATAATCTACATTATCATCCCAAACAGATAATTCACATTATCATTATAATTCAACCAAACATCCATATCATATATCAATCATATCTCATCAGAGATATCAAACAATGAAATACATTAAATCTCATTCATCCATCCTTAAGCAATGATTTATATCATCTAATTAATTTAAAGTGAATTAAACTAATTACTTCATTCTATAAATCCTGCTCACTTAATTATTAATTAAACCAATTAATTAATCATTACTCTAAGTATCCATCTTAATTAATCATTCCTGATTAATAATCCTTTAATTACTTTAAGTAATTAATACTTAATTAATTCACAAATTAATTATCTTAAACCATTCAGTAATTAATCTTTAATTACTTCATTTATTAATTAACTGTACTTAATTACATTACTCCTTAATTAATTATAATTAATTAATTACTTTAATCACTTATTATTAATTAATCTTAATTGATCAATCCCTAATTACATCATTAATTATATTAATTAATGATCCTTAATTACTTCATTTAAATTAATTATATTTAATAATTAATATTTAATTAAATCATATTTATTAATCACCTTTGATTAATCACATTTAGTAATTAACTACCCTTAATTACTCTTCCATAAATTAATTACTCATTAATTAATTATCTTTTAATTAATCCCTTGATTAATTATTCTAAGTAATTAAACTCAAATTACTTTTATTATAAAAATCTTCTTTAGTTAATTATATCCACTAATTAACTTTAATTACTTTCCTAAGTAATTTCACTTCACTAATTACATTTAAATAATTATTCTTATCAAATCACCCAGTGATTTACTTAAATTAATTAATCAATTAATTTAAACTTATCAAATTTATTTAATTAATTACCTTAACAAATAATTAATTATCTTATTAATTAACCTTAATACTTTAATTAACTTTATTAAATAAATTATTTAATCAATATCACTAGGTAATTAACCCTTAATCATTTCCATTTAATTACTTTCATAAAATAATTATCCTCTAATTACTTTATTAAATAATTTACCTTTATTTAATTACATCCAGTAATTATTCCTTAATTACTTAATCAAGTGATTATACTTAATTAATTTATATGTGATTATCTTTAATTAATCGCTAATTAATTACTTAGTTAATTATTTAACTAATTATTTAAAATTAATTAAATAATTTCTTAACTACTTATACTTAAAGATCTTAATTAAGAAAACCATTATCCTTAATTGAGTTAATTAGATTGATCAACAATTTAATTATCTTCCCATATTAATTATCTTTAATTAATCAAAACTCTTAATTACTTAAGATAACTCCTTATTTTAATTGATTACCAAATCTTTATCATTAAACTTTATTTAAAATAAAATACTTTAGAAATCAATTATAATTAAAACAAATTTAAACATTCTAATTTGACTTTTAAATCTTTGAAACTTTCTAAGTTATTAAATAAATTTTAAGACAAATAACATTTTGAAAATCCACTTCCCTATTCTTTAAAAACTTATTTAATTAAATATTTAAAACCTGTTAAAACAATTACTCTAGAAAACAATTTAGTTTAAAAATAAAAATCTTGTTTTAACTTTATTTTAAAACTCAGAAAACATTACAAAAATCAAATTTCTTTTGTTTTAAAAAACTTAAAACATTTCCTGTACAATTCTTTAAACCTGCTCCTACCCAAACCCGAGTAAAACTCTAAGAAACTCGAAGCAAACACGAGACAAAACCCACTTTTCCCTGCTTCGAGTAAAACTCGATTATTTCCCGAAGTAAAACCCGAGCGAAAGCTTTCTTCCCCAAACTCAACTTGCAGATGCACGCAAACGTGCTCGTGCACGTGCACGACTCCTCTGATCGACGACGAACTTCGTTCTGGCCTTCGACAAGTCGACTATCACCTCGTCACCACGTTTGACCACCCAAACTTCCACGATTCGAACGAGAATCGAATTCGACCTATTAAACCCATCACCTGGAATACGAACATCACCAGAAATATCCTCGCCTCTGATGATCCCTGCCACGAGACGCTTCGCCACCTTCGCCGTAGCTACGCCACGCCTTCCAGCTCCTATCGCAAGCCTCGCGATCCCCTTCGATCGTCTCTCGATGTCTCGAAACCCATTTGTACATCAACGTCAAAACCAGGGTATTAAACCCTAGTTCGACAATCTCTGGCCATCACGACCCTTGATAAATCACCGGAGTATTTTTCCGGTGATCATCGTCTTCCCTTCGACCCTCAGAATGAAACACGTCGACCAGTTCGTCATTGATCGATTGAAATCGACCAAAACATCACAAACAATCTACACGAGAATACCCATCAATCTCCAAACTAAAAATCATGATATATCCATTAAAATTCATGGTTTCCTATAATGAATTAAGTCGTGTAATCAATACTTAAAATTGAATCAATAAATTTTTGACCCAAATTATCTTTTCACTGTTATTTATAGATTTTCCAGACAAATAGTTTATATAAATTTCAGAACTTATTTTTAATAGTGATATTATATGATTTCACACATCTTCATTTACAAATCAAAGGCTAACAGTGATTAGATGATGAGATATAGGTTTTGAAAAGAAAATTCAAACTCTGTAAACTCACAGAGCCTATATATACATATGCTGGTTATTCACAGGCAATAAACACTTGTATGTATACATACATGCATCCATTTTAATTTAAACATTTCAGATAACAGAATATCTTCATTCACAATCATTTAAATGAAATCCAAATTTAAACTGTTTTTAAAATTTTTGTTTACTCACCAGTACTTAGAACAGAGAACAGATAACCTGTTCTTGATTTCCAGACTTGTTCCAGATTTGAACTTGCTTTTTCTTTTTGCTTTGTTGATTTTAAATTCTTGCTGTTTGATCTCTGGTTACTAGTTGATAGATTTGAAACTGATTTGCATTTGAGAAAATTTGAAACTGATGTTGTAATTAGCCTTGATCTTTCCTTTGCTTTGAGTTTTAGTTTCCAGGTTTTCATTCTTCTTTGATTTGCAGGTTTATCTTTTCTTTTGATTCGAATTGTATTTTTAGTTGAAGAGTGAAGAAAAATTAGAGCTGAAGAAAGAAAATTGCAGATCTTTCTTCTATATTTAAAATTTTAAAACTTTAATTACCAAAGAAAATAGCCATGTGTCTTCTTTAAGTGTTAATTTGCTTACACATAGGCTTACATCTTTACAAATGTCACTAAACCACTCTAATATGCTAACAAGTGTAAATTCTTGTTTTAATTAATTTACTTAAGTCATATATGTGTATTTAAGAAATATTTATATGTATAAAATGATATATTTGTCTTTTTATAATTAATCTTTTACATTCCTATAAAAATATACAAATGTGAAAACTATTATTTAAGTAACTTATACTTTAATCAAATATTTATAACATATTTATATATGCTTGAGAAATTGAGTTTAACTCTATATATATATTTTTACAAACCTATTTTGACTTATATTTGAATTTTAAAAATGAATGAATATTAAAACAAATGAACTTCTTAATTTAAATCTTATTTAAAACTTAAGCTTACATATATATTTATAATAAATAAGAAATTATACTTGTTATTTAAATCTCAAATATCATTTTCAAAAGTATTAAGTCAAATTACAAATTATATAAATATTAAAGTTTGAAAACATCTTAATTAAATTCAAATCCAATACTCTTTCCATTCCAATATATACAAATATATATATTCTAAATGGAAATTATTTTAATCATTAGTTTTTATAATCATCATATTGAATTTTATAACATAACTCCAAATCACAATATATATATACATATATATTATAATTTGAAAACATAACTTTTATTAAATTAAAGACTTCCTATATATATATACCAACATACATATATACATTATAAATAGAAAACATTTATATAGGTTTTGAAAGATAAATCTTACCAATTTTAAATTGTTAGAAAAGATATTAATAAATATTGCCAATTAAAATATTATTAACCTTTAAAAGAATTAAACTTGTCAATTTATAAAATAAAATCAACAAATCAATTTAATTATTTATAAAGATTATTAAATTGATATTGCCAAATTTCCGGGATATCACATTATTTGAAAACCATTTCGAACCAACATATGCATTCGAATGGAAGACGTCTTGATGATGATTGAAAGTGAAGCTCTTTGAAGTGAAAGGGCTACTAATCCTGAGGGTGATTCCAAAATAGATGTAGTAGAATAGTGCCTTCGGTTTCGTTCAGAGCTAGGTCAAACTTATATGGATGAATGCTGGCATTATATTTCGACCTGGAGAGCAGTGTTAGCATTCCAAGAGGGAATTGTTATTGTTAAATGGTAAGAGCATAGCCTCTCAAGCCTCACACCCTAGAAATGGTTAAAATAGGGTTAGCCACATGGCTATGTAGGTCGCTCTTATTAGGGTATGATAATCACCTTATCTAGAGTCGATATCTATGTATGATTCAGGGCCCATTTTTGGTTGTTGATCGCAACCTAGGGGTGATCATATTCGGTACTATCCAGTCAGGGGTAGGCCAGCCTTGTCATGTGGTTTGCAATGATAACTGTAGCCCATGGTACATTTTATCTAGAGGTGTATTGTATGGAAGCTAGTCCCTAACCTTGCAGTATGTTGGAATCCATTCTCCAAAAAGCACCTTCGGTTTTTGATTGTATACCTATTATTGTTGTCATGTACATACATCATGGCTACTTGGTTATAAAACCTTTAAACCCTAGACATTATTATAATATCACTGGATTTTATAATATAAAATGTTTCGGTTATCTTAAGGTAAAAAATCATCCGTGTTTATATATGGCGTGGTTTTATGAGATACCTTTTATTTTGAAAAAGGTTTCAAATATAGAAATCAATATGATTTGATTAGGCTTTCTCATGCTAGATTACCAGATTGATCTAGATGTTATTTTCTTATAATGCTCTGGTTAGCCCGAGCATATTTTCTGGATTTAGTCGGATGCTTTGGAGCTTTCAGGAAATGAGTTGGATTCTCCAAGACGTATTCATGTATCTTAAAATCTTCTTTTGTCTTGTCTGTTTTGTTCTTGTCTATATAAATCAGCAATCATAAGGACATATTATATAACTATCTAGGCTAATAATAGGTTAGTGTACTCTGATGTTGTATAGTAAAGTTGATTTCTTCTTGTAAAGATCTTGTGTATATTATATGTTACCATTTATATTGTATGTTACCATCACGTCTGTGAGATTTTATTATGTTTTTTCTTTCTTTCAGCCTAAATAGCCTGTACTTCGAACACTTAAGTGATCAACATACGAATACCGTGGATATATTAAGTGTTGTCTTTAGGTGTAAGAAATGCATATCGTTACATTTGGTATTCGATTTATAAAATGTATTTAAACTGAAAGGATTTTTGAAAAAATTCAAATCCCTATAACATCCCATAATTGGGCGTTAGTTAGTTAGTTAGTTAGTTAATTAGGCTTCAAAGATTAAATTTTTGCAAATGATGGAATTTGACCACTAAAATTTGCACCATTGCGTTTATCGCGAAATTCTTAGCAACTTTCATATTTGGAGTTTGCGTCGGAGTCCAAACGATGAAGTTATGGACAAAAAAGGAATTAGGAACGAAAATAAATAAGTAAAATTAACATTTATTAGTTAACCGTTCGGGCCTATAGGCCGACCTATCATTAGGACCGATCGACCACTAGCGGTCGACAGGTGCTCCATGGGAGGTCGACCGGTCACCTTCAGGTGACTGGGATTAGCCTAGTCCCAATGGCCCGAATTTAATATATTTTAATCTAACGGTTCTAGTTGATTTTAGCACTTATAAATTTAGGCCTAGCCCTCCCTTCTCTTCTCATATTTTTTTGAAGGCGGTAACGAACTCTGCCATTTTCTATTCTCCACTTTCTTTCTAAATTTTAAAAATAAGATATTTATGTCTATACTCGTACAAATTGGAGATGAATGTAAATCTAGTAAAAAGGAGAAGACAACTATACACGTATTTGAGTCAATTTATATATTTATATATATATTTGTAACTATTTCTCTCCCAATCCCAAATCTCTTCTTAGATATGTAATTCTAATATATGTATATACCCTTTTGTACATATTTCTTGGATTAAAAAGGATTTGAAGCTGAATCAAAGGTCCTAGTTCAGATCTAGAGATTTGGATCACTTTAAAAAGGTGAGTACGAAATTTTATGGATTGTTATAATATGAAAGTTATCCCGTTGGTGTTTATTTGATTTTTATGTCTAACTGGATAACAATATATGAGTTATAGGCAATAAAATGAATATAATAAATATCGCCTACATATTCTTGTTTATGAATTGGCTTACAATTGTTTACATTCGGATTTGGAAATCAGTCCCAAAAGTATGAACTTAGAATATTGATTGAATGAATTTATTCCAGATCTGAAATAGCTTGTATAAAAATGGTGTGAATTTAGACTATTACCCAATCTTGTTGGAATGTAAACTTTTCTATGTTTGGAGTCATTGGAATTTACCTATGTTTAATATTTGCATATTAGTTTGATTTTTTTACCTTTTTGGAAAATACAGCATTTGATCTAACAAGGGATAGGTGCAAATGAAAAGAGAAAGAAATGTTTAAAGTATGAATTCATTGTAGTTTACGTTGTCAATTTCAATAATAAAAAGAAATTATTATTCCTTGTAGTTTCAAATGCTGTAATCTTTTATATTTTAAAGTTAAATCTTTTATTTTGGTCTAATTTATAGAAAATAGAGCGGATAATCTTTTTAGATATGATTCCAACAATTGGACATAGAATGGAATATTCTAGTGAAGATATATAACTAGAATATATTTGATAAAAGTAGATATCGGTACGTAATTTAATGTGCTTATAATAATTAAATAAAAAGTTAATAATGATGCGTACACGTAATATTCGCGTTTAGTATAACTAATTAATGAGAAAGGAATTTAGAAGGTTTGTAACTCCAATAAATGGGAAATGAACGATAATAAATATGAGAGTTTCAATAATTTGATAGGGTAAATAGATTAATGGAACTGATAAGTAAAGAAGTTGTATTAATAGCTACAGAATTTTTAAAAAAGTTACTAATTTGAAATTTGTAATCATATAAAAATGTCTTAGGAAATGTCCATTAGGATTTTACGGATAAATTAACATTTATGAGCATAAAAAGGGGATTTATAGATAAATAATTATTTAAGGTAAATCTTATTGCATTAGATAAAAAAGGAATTAGTAAACTAGGTCCATTGTCTACCTATGACAATATAAGTCATGATTTAGGATGGTTAATTGGACTTAGTAAGTTAGTGATGCGAGGTAAATAGAGTTACTTGACGGAAGACTGCCCTTCACTTTGAGGCTACCATTAGTCGGTGCACTTATTACTGATATAAGATATCACTAATCATAGGACCCATGAAGACGTGAGAAATTGGGCCTTCTTTATTAATTGAAAAGTATTAAACGGTCTAAATTTGGAACTAGGAGCGGTGAGTGTATTTCCATAGGGGTTCGCTTCTAGTTTGAGGTATTAAGTGGCCGTAGGGTCCGCCTCTCTCCTAAAAGGAAGTATTAAGTAACCTAGTGAGATTCCAAATAAATAAGGATATCTCTAAAAGGGTTTACTTTAGTGTTGAGATATTAAGTGGCTGTAGGGCCCACCTTCCTACCGAGAGAAGTAACTTAATGAGATTCTATATTCATAATTAAGAGTGATAGTGGATATCTCGAGAAGGATTCGCTTTAGGTTTAAGGTATTAAGTGACTGATCTAACGGTTCGCCTCTCTCCTAAAAATAAGTATTCAGTAACCTAGTGAGGTTCCAAGTGATGTCAGCTAGATAGTACCAGTGAGGAGTCCGCCTTAGGGTTAGGTATTAAATGATAAAGGCCTACCTATAAATAGGTGTTAAATGGTCAGGTGTCTGTCTAGTCCTTATTAATGAGGTATTAAGTGGCTTGGGTACATTCTCTCACATTGCTAAGGTCGTAATAACGATAATACCAATGAGGAGTCCGCCTGAGGATAGGTATTAAGTGACGTAGGACCCACCTAGAATATATGTATTAAATGGTTAGAAGTCCGCCTAGTCCTTTTTAAGACGTGGTAATAGTTAGACATTAAATGTCGAAAGCCTTAAATAGTAGTTAGAGGTCTTTGTAGCAAGGACCCACCGACCATTAACAACATTGTTAGAAAACCACGTTTGGAATAGATCTAAAATGATGGGGTCTACCTTGATTGAGGTCTTAAATGGCAGGTTCTACCTTCTTCACTTTTAAAAGTATTTTGTGATAATTATAGAATCCCTCTTCATATTTAGAAGTACTAAGTGGCAAATGGGTTTGGAAGTATTGGGTGGTTGATAAGGCTTCATCGGTATTTTGTACCTTGGGAAGGGGTAAGTAAGTAATCATGTGTGCGATGCATGGTTAGATCAGAATTGCTAACCTTAATAGAAATAAAAACTAAATGGAAGCGAATTGGTATATGTTTATATTATGGAGAGTATATAGATTTTCCAGTCACCATGTTGTTCTGACCCCCTTCTCATTATAACACACAAGATATATTTAGAGAAACAAGTCACTAGAGCTGGATGTGCTTTGTTGTTGGAGAAGTCTTCTTTTCTCTCACGCTCGATGCTGATGTAACAATCTGTTATCCAAGGAATACCATAAATTCCAAGGTAGTAGTTATAGTCAGTATTCTTATCCTTTTATTGCTTCCGCCGTGAGTATAGATTTCTATCAATCACAGATAGTGCTCATGCTAATTTGCAGGTACCAAATCCAACGATCTGTGCTTTGATAGTCTTGGATTTCGATTTTTTTCAAAATTTAGACCCATTAAGGTATGGGTTGTAACAATCCCGGCGTCTTTGATAAAGTTTCCCAATGATTCTTTGTAAAGTAATAGTAATTTTACTTAAAAATATTAGAAGGTATAAATATTTTAAAAAAAAGAAAAAAAGAATTTGTGAACTAAGATTTTTCTTTGGACAGTTCAAGGAACGAGTCTTAATATTTTGTGATGATCTGAATAATATTCTAACCGACAATTGGGTATTTGCTTAGGTAGATGTGATAGTGCACTTATTAAATTATTCTCTTTGTCATTGTACAGTCGAAACGAGTTCGAATTCGAATGAATCCAAAGCATATGGATGATAAATATTTTGTTAAAAACTATTTATCTAGAAATATATATACATATATATAGTATTGTTTCCAAAAAGGATTTGAATGTAGTAATTTTTTTGATTAACTAGTACGAGTGACTCGAAAGTGACTAAAAATGGACAGGAGATGTGTTCACTTCTCTTGAGTATTATCCTTCTTGGTAAGGGAATATATGATACTATTTGATAGTACCTAGTTCCTTGATATCATTTTAGGGTTATTCGGGCTATATGTATATTTCTTTTAGGTTGAATATAAACTATCATTCAAAATGTTCTTGAATAAAATCTGGGTATTTGGCTCCTAAGTTTTCAAAATAATATGGTATATTAATTAAATAGTAAGTTAGCAAATGAAGTTTAATTGCGTTAAACTTAATAAGGATGTTTAATAAACTATGTTTTATTAAATCGTGTCTTTTGACTTTAATACCTAGGAGGTTAGAAATTACTTTATGTTATTGGACCGGCTAATAAACATTTTTACATTGGAGGTATCTAAGAAAAAGTAGACTCTAGGACCGAGTTTGGACTACGTAAGCTGTACGTAGATCATTTTCCCTTTTCACATATTCTCGATCCAAGATTCAAGTACATGACTTGAGGTGACCTACACTGCTTCGAATAAGGATTTATCACCCGATATTAGATGGCAAACACTAGGTGAGGGTTCTTAATATGGAACCAAAGTTTTCTATCATAGTATATTGCTATGTAAGGAGAATGGAGTTTTCATTAAGATGTCTGATCGGAGTCCGCACTAAGGAATCGGGTGAGCGATACTAGTTTGGAAGTAAAGCTATGTACTCGAGTGAGTGATCGAATCAGATTTCATGCGTAGATGATCTATGTACATCTTACAGATTGATGTATAGTGTTAGGTGTTCTAGGGCTGGTTTGGTTTTCTAGGGTTAGGGCTGTAGTAAAATTTCAGGATCGAAATTCTTTTAAGAAGGAGAGTGTAACGATCCGAAATTTCAATGCTTTGGTTTACGAGTATTTAATTAATTTTAACTATTCGAATAATAGATTGTATAATTAAAATAGAAATCTTTTAAATAATAATTAGTGGTGGTAAAATAGTTTTCAAACTTTGTTTACAAAAATATCTATTTCGAAGGAAAATCAAAAATGTGCCCTGAATTCGTTTTCCGAATTTTCTACTTTTCGTCGACTAAAAGTTATCGAGAATGTGGGAACTCTAGTGTAAGTATATATATACATCCATGCATAGATAAGTTAAGATATGTTTTTACATATACACACATTTACTCAAGTAATATCTAAAGTGAGATGTGACATTTCATGTAAATATAAAATGATAGAATTAAAAGATGCCTTAGGAAACATAAATGCATGTTTAAACATATTGGCTAAGCATAAAAAAGGGAGGACATGTTGGGGGCATGAGGTATAAGGGTGGAGGGAGCATGGTGTGGTGGCATATGGAGGGTGAAGGGTAAAGTACAAGGGCAGTAAGGTAATTTAACATGTCTCATTTATAAAAAACCAATTTTCTATTTTTCTTCCTCTTTTTTTTCATTTGATTCCCATTTCAAAACCTCCTACACCTTTTCAAAGCTTTCTAAAAACATTTAATGGCTTCCATTTAGTTTTCAAAGTTTTAAAAGTCATTTCTTTCTACTTCTAATTCATGAAAACCTTAGTTTAAACGCCTTATTCCTACAACCTTCTCTTCTTCAGAGCAAGCCATAAACTCCTCCACCAAGCTATGGTCGATCCATACATGTCATGGCCGAAACTATTTTGGCCTCTAAAGTTACCAAATCTTCAGTTTTCCTAGCTAAAAGTAATGGTCTAAGTCCAATTCAAGTCATAAAGTAAAGTTGGTTGATTTGGTAGCTTTTTGGTGAGTAAAGCTCCCTCCATTTCATAAAGTTTTTAACTTTAATTTTCATGTACTTGGTTGCTAAGTTTGATGTTTATTTGAATAAGATAGATATTGATTTGTATTTGTATGTGTATGCTTGAAAGTGATGTTGTTTATCCTTGTAAATAAAAGTTAAATTCGACTCTTATTAATCAAACTTAATTTTAACTTAAATTTGACTTTATTCGTTAATTATGGAATTTCATATTGTCTGTTTTTATGTACTCAAACTTCATTAATTTACAATTCACATAACATTATAGCACAAGTCATTGAAAATGAATTATTTTTGGAATACCAAACAGATGTTGACTATAGGTTATGTTAGAAATATCAATTCAATATTAGTATGAATAATTGCAATTTTTTTGTATGTACATCAAAAATCCAGTCAATATAGTATTTCTAACATAATAGGTCATTACTTATGTAAGAAAAAAATTGTAATTGTGTTTAATAATATTGCCTTTAGTATTATCTTTGAAGTATATGCGATGATTGCCCTAATAATTAAGGTAAGGTAATTGAATAAAATCATCTACATATTTATCTAACTTATATTAACTTTTTGCTGCATTTTTTAAAATATTAAAGTATTAGTTATATACATGTGGCTAATCACCTCTCTACCACTTCTTTCGAATGAATGTATCATTTTATAATAAGACAACTTTAATGTAATTTACTTATAATACTTGCATATAAGTTCGAATATATCATGTATATTAAGTATTGATTAAATACTAATTTTCTAATATATTAGCATTTAAAGAGATGAAATATGCAATTAATTAATTTATACTCATTGTAAGGTGAATAAATTATAATTTGGTCTTTAGTTATCTTGAATTCAAATTAAATGGAATAAAAAGTACTTAATTCATTTATATTAATTCCTTTAGTTGTTACGCAATGATATTATTCCGGACGATCTTTCCAATTTAAAGTTACTCGTAAACAATAAGAATAATAGAATTTATACTCTATAATTATCTACAAAAAACTTCAAATGACAAAAAAAGATTAATACAACAAAACATGTCATGGTATGTTAACTTCACAATCAAAAATTGTATTAAAGCCTATATTGATAGAGAAAGATAACATTAGATTTCACTGGGAATAAATTAAGTTTGACTAAAATTACACGAAATCAATTATTATGTAGAATAAATATTTAAAACTAAACTTTCCACAAAATTTCATGTTTTATATCGAAGTAGAAAAAAGTACTACTTTAACTCTAATAGATTATACAAAAAACCTGAAGGTTGCTCCATACAAACTTATTAATTAACCAATACTGGCCAGCAAAATAAATGAAAAAAAATCATAATCATGCAACTAAATATTCAATGTTCAACTGTACATATAAAAAATCAAATAAAAATAGAATTTGACAAAAACACTTATGAATAAGAAAATACTTTACCTGTAATGAATATTATTGAACGACAAAAGATTTTGTATTATCCATCCGTGAATGGATCTGGTAGACTCCTACGAAATTGATGAAGGATGTCAAATTCACATATATGCTAATCAAAATAAAGGTCTGAAGTAAACAAACTATTTGGATAATACAGTAAGCCAAGGTCCTTTTGGAGGCTTTTAGATAAAACCTCTAGCCGCTAAAGTAATAGGTAGAAACACAATCATTGCAAAACTTGAGTAAAATCTTAGAAAACTATAAGGTAAATAAGAACATGAAAACCTATGTATGAATTAAAACAAATTCTAATCCTATAAAAAGTTTGCTAAGATTGATTAAATTGTTTAGAAAGAACTCAATTTCTATTTTGTTTGAGAACCGAAGATTTAAAATTATATATACAAATAGGAAGAGGGAAAGAGAAAAATTGTAAAAAGCCATAAAATGAGGATGGAGAAGAAAGAGAAGATAATAAAATTACTGAAATAAGGTATAAAAATATTAAAAATGTAGAGAATATAAATAGACAGTAAATAGATTATGGGGAATATATAGAGTAGATAGAATAGATAGAATGTATAGATTAGATAGAATGGATTGAATGAATATTCAATTAGGGAAATGAAGTGTTTATGGTATTTTTTTCAAATAAATCGTTTTGTTTGGTTTATAAAAGGTGAATAATAATGTTGATTTTAATGACAGAAGGACAAATTTAGAAGAATGCCCAAATATTGTTCATGTTGTGGTTTAGAAGTGAGAAAGCATATTGTTCACAATATTCATAAACTATCATAATTATGCTTAAGATTAGGAAAAGAAAATTGTTAAATGAAAATGTGGAGGATTTATGTTTCAATGAAAGGGAAAAAATATACGCTATTGCTGTGCTGGGGCATAACTTTAAAATAAGGACGATATTAAAGTCGAATTTGGTTATTTTTAAAAGAGGAAGATGGACTTTAATGTAATATTTGAGCTGGGATTGATGAATATTAAGCAATTGAGAACAAAGTAAAGAAGAATAGAGATAAATAGTAACCATATATTGGACTTCATGCATAATATGATAGGTAACTAAGAAAAAATTAACACAAATGACGAAGAATTAAACATTTTATACATAAATATACTAACAAATAATTAATATTAGATAGAAGTGACAAAATGAATAAAATATGCCGAACAAATAAGCTAGGGAAACAAAAAGCTTTTGACATGATGCAAATTAAATGATTTGTTCTGTTTATAAAAGGCTAATCACAACTGGTAACGAAATGAAAATTTATTTAGTCTATGAATATAAACTATCATAAATTATGGCCTACGATAAGCAAGACGAAATGAAAAATGGAAAAGTGTAAGATTTATGTTTTAGTGGAAAAATGTAAAATGTAATTAGTGTGGTGGGTCAATCTTCTTTAAATGAAGATGATTTTAGAATAAAATTTTAATAAATGTTCTAAAAAGAAGACAAATGCTAATGGAAAATTTAAGGTTGAATTTATGAAAATTAAGCAATTGGAATGAGAATAAAGGAGGAAAGAGATAAATTTTAACTCTATTTTGAGCTGCTTATATAATAGATTCAACAAACTTTCAATGAGGAAGATGTACTTTAATGTAAAACTTCTTGTACTTGCACAAATAATGTAAAACTTCTTATATTATAGAATAGATGAGAAAAAATAATGCAGATGGCCAAAGATTGACCATTTTACTTATAATTATTGTAATTATATATAGATATGTTAATAAATAATAGGAAGTAGATAGAATGGATGGAACAATTGGAGTATGTAAAAGGATGGAATGGAATTGTAACGACCATTATTTTTGGGTCTTCGAATTTGAATATTTCATTTATTTAAATATTCGGATTTGAATTAAATTATAATAAAATATATGTTTCAGATTTAGATTTGATTTCTAATGACGTATTTATAATTTAATTTATAGAATTTTTCCACAATTTTTGATTTGGAAAATAAGTAAATTTTCGTTTGACGTATTTTAAGGCAAACGCTGACATTTTGAGATTTCTTGAAATTTAATAACTTGTTTATTTTATCGTTGCTTTGTGATCGTGTAACGTTGTTGTACACGATCGTCTTTTGTTTTATGTCATACGCGACCCATACGCGAACGCGATATTATGTGATGGGGTACCCAAAAATCTTTTAAGAAAATCAACATCCATAGAGTACACTGTACAGCCACTTTTTGTTCTCCTGGTCTATCCTTCTCCTTACACTGCTCCATGCCTTGCCAAGATTCTTGTCTTCAAATGAAAGATTTGTTGTTATCATAATGATCTAAATAAATGACAAATATTTTCGTTAAACATTTATTTAAAAATACCAGTACGTATTTTATTTTATTGATGTTATTATCTGTAATTAAAACATATAAAAATAAATATTATTAAATTGAATAAAAAATTGCATTGTATTTTGAAGTTGATAATGCAAAAATTGAAAAATGTAAGTTATTGTTCAATTAAACAAACAGCTATTGGTTGTGGATTGACAAAAATTAAACCAAAACCGTAAGCGAATTGAGACAATACTCGAATTGCGTTACTCCACGCATTTTTATCATCTAAAACAATATAAAATATGTCACATTCGGGGTTATGTATATAAAAAGGTCTCGACAACCATAATTACGGTTATATAACTTTACATACGGTTCCCAAACCATAACTATGGTTACAGAACCCCTTCATTCAATCCATCTGGTAGGAGTGATCGAATTGAAACAACACTTGAACTGCATTACACCATGTATTTTTTCATCTAAAACGGTATAATATATGTTACGTTCGGACACGGTTCCTTTAAAAACTTAGTTAACGCGTGTCTCAACAAATTCAATGCGAAAAAACCACAGCTGTCGTTTATGGACTAATACCCCTGTTTTGACCTCATTGGAACATATTTCATGGTTATACTTAAAGTATCTTCTATTATTAAAATAATATTACTAAATGATTAATATTTTCGTGAAAAATTCATCAAAAGTTATAGTTAGACGATATTAAATACGTTGCACAATTTTTTTTTGTATACTCAGTTTGCAATATCCTTTATCATAATGGTCTAAATAAATGACAAATATTTCTTTTAAAAATTTATTTATAAATACCAATAAGTATTTTATTTTATTGATGTTATTATTTGTAATTAAAACATAGAAAAGTAATTATTACTAAATTAAATAAAAAATCGTATAGCATTTTGTAGCTGAAAATGCAAAAATTGTAAAATGTAGTCTTATTGTTCGACTAAACAAATAGCTAACGGTTGGGGATTGACAAAAAATGAAATCAAAATTGTAAATGAATTGAGACAATACCCGTATTGCATTATTTCATGTATAGTTTTCATCTTCTTAAAATGGTCTTAGACAACTATAATTACGGTTATATAACCATACACGCGGTTATATGACTATACAGACGTTTCCCGAACCATTATTATGGTTACAGGAACCCATAATTGAGTCCAGCACGTAGGAATGATCGAATTGAGACAACACTCGAACCGCATTACACCACGTATTTTTTCATCTAAAACATTATAATATATGTCACATTCGGACGCGGTTCCTTTAGAGACTTAGTTAAAGCATATCTAATCAAATTCAATACCGAAAAAACCGCAACTGTCGTTTATGGACTAATACCCCTGTTCTGACCTCAATGGAACATATTTCGTGGTTATACTTGCAGTATCTTCTATTATTAAAATAATATAAATAAATTATTAATATTTTCGTGAAAAAACCAATGAAAGTTATAGTTACATGATATTAAATACGATGCACAATTTTTTTTATACCGAGTTTGCAATATATTTTATCATAATAATATAAATAAATGACAAATGTTTCCGGTACACATTTATTTATAAATACTAGTAAATATTTTATTTTATTGATCTTATTATTTTTAATTAAAACATATAAAAATAATTATTATTAAATTGAATAAAAAATTGCATGGTATTTTGAAGCTGATAATGCAAAAATTGTAAAATGTAATCTTATTGTTCAATTAAACAAACAACTAATGGTTGGGGATTGACAAAAAGTGAAACCAAAACCGTAAGCGAGTTGAGACAATTATGACGGCACGCCCTTCTATACACAGAATGACGCATCATCAATAAGAAAGAAAGGGATAGAAAAGAGAAAAGATAGAGAAGAAAGGACTAAACAACATCAGAATCTCACAGCGGAACGAATAAATTATATTAATCACATAAATATTACATAATATACAACTTCAATCAGAGTTACACAGATTATACATCACATACTAGACAGTTATAAACACCTGTCTAGTTATTACAACTCAGAACATCACAGAGATACAACACAACGGAAATACAGATAAACACTACACAGCAGAACCAATATATATCTATACGCTAAAGCCTCTTGCTCCATTGCTCCTCCAGAATTCGTCAAAGCAAAACCTGAATTCCTTGGCTACTCGTAAAAATTTGAGTACCCAAGAGTTTAGGAAAAACGGAAATAAACTCCGGGACAGACATGGGTCTGGTATGAGTAACAGGTTAAAGTTGCTTAATTTTGAAAATCCTTTGAAAACAAAAGGTATCATGTAAGACTCCCCACACATAAACATGGGTAAGTTTTTACCTTACGCTAACCAAACATTTGATAGGAAATTCTATGATATTATAATAGGTCTAGGATTTTCAAGTAAATAAGAAATAGCTGAAATTGTTACATGATTAAATTCCAGCACGCTAGCCAACAAGTGGGTAATACAATCAAATCCGAGGGCACTTATTGGAGATTGGATTCCATACAATGGCAGGGCTACTGGGGTACCGCCCGTCATAGTACGTGGCCTAAATCACCGTACCGAGGAGTACGCCCGCTCCCCTGTAACACAAAGCCGGAACCATCCCTTACTGGACAGTCCCGAACAAGACAACCCTGTGGTTGTAGCTAGCAATCGCCCACACAACCGAAATAAAAAGGGACATCTAGACAGGGGTATATCTCGCTCTCAAGTGGGTGCTACCCACGAAGCCTTGCTGCACCTCCCCTGTTTTAGCCATTCCCGGTTGATGAGGCTTGAGGCTACGATTACCTCATCAGAACACATCACATAGAATGCTCATCGTCCACCTGACGATGTTCTGAAAGCATTCAATCCATACAAGTTCGTTCAGGGTTCGAACGAAACCGAAGGCATTATCTCGTTACACTCATTTTGGAATCATTCTCAGAGTTAACGACAATAACCCTTGCACTCTGAATCTTCATCTTCACTTGAGATTCATGACCTATCGGTAATTTGAATCGATGTGGTTTTCGGATATCCAAATCTGGAAACCCGATCCCGGTCTCATCGAAATCCAAAACGTATCTTTTAAGGCCAAGTTGTTTTAAAGTTAAAACAATTCAATTCTATTTTCTATATACACACAGATAGATAATTCATAATATCACAAATAGATAATTCACATATCACCATAAATAGATAATCTACATTATCATCACACTTCAACCAAACATCCATATCACATAGCATTACTTATCTCATATTTGAGATTTCAAACCACTTAAGGAAATCAATATCATCCATCATACATAAGAAAGGATTAATAATCACACCATTTATAATTAATTTAAAATGAATTAAATTAATTATCTTATCTCTAATTAATTTAAAGTAAATTAAATTAATTACTTCATCATTATAAATCTTGCTTACATAACCATTAATTAATTACAAATCAATTAATTAATCATTCTCTAAGTTTCCATCTTAATTAATTGTTGGGTGTATTTCGACCTTGCCACCGAACCAAGCTCCATCCCACGATCACCGAACCAACTCCATCTCCAAGCAATGCCGAACCAACTCCCTCCCCAAGCAATGCCGAACCAACTCCATCTCCAAGCAATGCCGAACCAACTCCCTCCCCAAGCAATGCCGAACCAACTCCATCTCCAAGCAATGCCGAACCAACTCCCTCCCCAAGCAATGCCGAACCAACTCCATCTCCAAGCAATACCGAACCAAGCTCCTCCCACCATCTACCGGACCAAGCATCTACCGGACCAAGCTCCTCCCACCATCTACCGGACCAACCATCTACCGGACCAAGACATTCCGAACCAACCTACCGGACCATGCTCCTACCGGAGATCAACTCCTTCCGGGCCAATAATACCAGGCCAGGTCGCGTCAGCCCAGGCCCACCAGCTGTTATATACATCCATGACCCCTACCCCCAGCCTCACTCTATAAATAGAGGGGCAGGGGTACAACAATGGGGACAAGTTTGAGAGCTCAAGCACGGAAGGAACTTTCAAACAACTTTCTTGTATCAAAGCTTTGTACTTGTAATCAAAACAAGAGAAGAGAAATAACATATAAAGTGGACGTAGGCACATTCTGGCTGAACCACTATAAATTTGCGTGTCTTTTTACAATTTAGCCCCTGCTTTTCATATATTTGCATAAATCACTCAAATCGCTAAGAACAACATAAGATCTACTAAATCATACAACTTTGAGGTGTTTGTCCATTTTTTATGCAAACATTTTTGGTGCTTTCACTGAGAACAGAGAAGCTCGAAGCTTTAGCTTCATCCACTTAACAGCTTTCCTAATAGCATCGTTCGCTACTTGGAAAACATGCCTCCCAAACAGAGAAAAGATGTTAACAAAGGAAAAAACATCGCATCCAGCAGTCTTCCAGATCCAGCTGTCACGAATCAAGTAAATCGTCCTCCTCCAGCAACAGTAACAAATGAAGAACAGGCTAACCCAACCACTCCTGCCACAGAACAGCCTACAGCAATTGCTAGGGCAGATCTGGACAGAGTTGTGGTTGAAGTAACTAACCGCTTCATGTCCCAGCAGGAAGCCTTGGTGGACCATCTCATGTCACGCTTAAGGGACGCTGAAGAATCCAACCGCAACACTGAATCATGGGGCGAGTCCCAGTCTGGAGGATCTCAGAGACAACAAAGATCTTCCTTCTTCGAAGGAGCTAACGACAGAAGTAGCCATGGTAGGAGCCGAGACCGAGCACAGCCCGAAGTTAGGCCTGAGGAAACGTTTGGTACCGAACCCAACGGGGGAGGTACCGGGCGAAGGTCAACTGTAGCTGAGCCTGTCATGCTGCCTAACCACAGAAACGCCAGTGAACGGGGCCGAGCTAGAGTCCAGCCCGAAGTTGGACCCGAGGAAGTGCTTAGATCAGAACCCAGCTGGGGGAGATCAAGGTAAGGGCCAACTGTAGCTGACCCGAGCATGCTCCCAGAAGATCAAAGGCAGCCACTGGAAAATATGAGGAATGATAGACGATACCATCCCTACAGGTCATCTGGACGGAATCAATCCCACAGAACAGAACCAAACTCATTTCTATCTGCTCCAAGTTCTGATGAAAGGATGGCACGCTTATTCAGAGAGTGTGTCCAATGGGAGCAAAGAGATTGAGGGATAGGCGCTAGGGTAACCAGCCCTTTCGCCCGCAATATCGAAATTGCTATCACGCCCCGAGAATGGAAGATGCCAACAATGGAACCCTACAAAGGAACCTCCGATCCCGTTGTACACTTACAGAGGTACACGCAGCATATGCTCATGAGTGCGGAGATCACACCGGAGGGCAAACATTAGCAAAAAAGATACTCCGATACGGATATTTCTGGCCCACCTTAAACAGGGACACCTTAGATTTCGTCAAGAAGTGTGACAGATGCCAAAAATTTGCTAAGATCCCGCGGCTACCAACAACTGAGATTACTCAAATGACCAGCCCTTGGCCCTTCGCAATATGGGGAATTGACTTAATCGGCGAGCTGCCGATGGGCCGAGGCGGGGCCAAATATGCCATAGTGGCAGTTGATTATTTCACCAAATGGGTGGAAGCGGAACCTCTGAATAAAGTATCTTCAGCAAAAGTTATTAACTTCTTGATCAAAAATGTTCTGTGCAGGTACGGAGTCCCACTCAAAATCATATCAGACAATGGACTTCAGTTTGACAGCGAGGAATTCGCCAACTGGTGCCGAAAGCACGGAATTCATAAAAGCTTCTCATCCGTAGCATATCCCCAGGCAAACGGACAAGTCGAAGCAGTCAACAAAATTCTGAAAACTCTGATCAAAAAGAAGCTCGAAAAGTCAAAGGGCGCTTGGGTGGATGAACTCCCTACGGCACTGTGGGCCTACCGCACATCTTTCAGAACATCGACGGGGCACACTCCTTTCTCTTTGGCATACGGATCGGAGGCTATGCTCCCAGTTGAAACCATTGTGCCTTCCCACCGTAGGATCCACTATAACCCGGAAGAGAATGAAGAGCTCCTCCACATGTCTTTGGATCTAGTCGAGGAGAGAAAAAATGATGCAGTCCTTAAAACAGCAGCCCACAAGCAGAAAGTGGCAGCGCAATACAACTCCAAAGTCAAGCATCGTACCTTACAAGAAGGGGATCTTGTCCTCAAGCGAATCTTCCCTCGCCCCGGAGCACTAGACTACATCTGGGATGGACCATATGTAATTCATAAAGATCTCCACAATGGAGCTTATATTTTGTCAACAGTGGACGGAGAGGTGTTCCAGAGGGCATGGAACATCCAGCACATCCGTCGATACTTTTCTTAACTTGTACTGCCCATATGAAGTGAATTAACAAAGAGAATCAGTGGACGTAGGCCTTTTCATGCCGAACCACTTTAAAAAACTTTTTCTCTTTTTTTTAACTTGTTCCTTTATATCTTGGCTACTTGTTAACTTTATCCTTTTCTGTTGAACAAAATCCTATGCGTATAGCATTTCCACTCAAAGCACTCCACGGCGCAACTTCACCTGGGCAAAACCTAACAGGTACTATGCGAATCTATGCCCTCGCCGATGAGACACTTTTGCTCCAGCATCCCTCTGCTGCGGGTTAACTCATTGCTCGCGACGGCCCTTAAAGCCAACTGTAATGAGCCGATTATAAGCCACCGAGAAGGCCGACTATAGCCGAGGCAGCTCATTACGGCGTTAGGCTCGCCGGCAACTGTGAACCGACTATAAGCCCCAACATAAGGTGTGGCCAGCCAGGGGCAGTTCACAGTTGACGATCGGCACCCACGCTAGCCGGCCACAGTAAATCGAATAATACCCACGATTACGGGCCATAATGGCCCGGGTAGTTACTGTGCGCGATCTCGGCTCCGATGTGTCTTAAGTGCGGCTGTGGTAAAAAAGAATTAACTCCCCGTGGAGGCGTAAGATGGGTGACAAATGTCTCCAAGACTCACAGCTAGGGAAAGTGACTACAAAACCCGTTTGCCACGAACTTAAGCACATCGAAGGCCTTCCGTGATTGGAAGTTTTACTTTTTCACATATTTCAATTTTACTTAAAAAGCTTTTCTCCTATCCTCTATAACGGTCCCTAAAGTACAGGATGCAGAGTAGGAGATACTAGCCAATGGGTGTAGGGACTCACGATTGGATGGCAAGACACTCGACTGCATTCCATGCTCGGTCATACAAGATATTCAAAACTGCCATCTACGATTAAAACATGAAAGGCGGTATTTTCTTCTTTTGTGTACAAATACATGACTATAATTTGTTCTCACCACACGCTAATATTACAAGTCATGAAATTATGTTTTAAAACCAGAACCTGACATCAAACACAATTCAATTACAAAAATATGCATAGCTATATACGACATGTCAAAATAGCAACAAACATTCGGAAGACGACAAAATCAACTTAAGTTAAAGAATTACACATCAAGAATAGAGCTATTTATTACAAGTAGCAAAAGAATTACAACTTAAAAGTTACTCTACTGTTTTAAGACTAACGTATACGGCCATGTCAAATCTACAAAAAGAATTTTCCAGGTCCGATCAAGGGGCCGGCTGCATTGGAGTTTTATCCTTGTCCTGTTGACCACCTGTCCAGTCAGAGAAAGGATTCATTAGTGATAAGCAACCAAAGTTAATGGAGAGACTAAAAAGGAAGACTTACCAGCACCTTCTTCTTGACTATCCTGGTCGTCATCCTCTACTTGCACACCTGCCTCCTCAGCAGCAAGCAACCGCATACCCTCCTTCACCGCCACCTTCTCCTCCTTGGTAAACTGGGCAGTGACCACATCCATGCTGAAGGCCACACCACCCTCTTTATCCGCATCCGCCTTAGCTTCCTCCAGAGCCCGAAGATAAATCTTAGCCATGACCCTAGGATAATCATCCATCCAGGATAGGTTGCCCTGCTTCCAAGTTCGGAAGTACATGTCCTGAAGCATTTCATCCATCATCCCCTCATTCTCCTCAAACTCCCTCATTCGGGCCTCGGAAGCCGACAACCTTCCAACAGCAGCTTCTCTCTCCAAACGGTATCTCGAGCAGTCAGCCTGAAGGGATTTCCACATCGCCTCCATCTCCTCCTTCAGCCTAACCTGAGCAAGCTCTGCGGCTTCAAGCTTCCCCGACAGCTCCTCTACCCGCTCAAGATCCGCCCTCCGAACCTCATCCACTGTCGAGATGGCCATATTTATCTGCTCCTTGCAGGCAGCCTCCATCTTCCACAGTTCCGCCTTACTAGCCTCCTCCATAGCCTTCCTCAACCGCCCGGAGGCAGCCTCATGCTGAGAAATCTGAATGGCCTGATCAGCAAGCTGTTTGGCCTGGTCCGAAACCATCAACCTTAGTCGGATGTTGGCACTCCCAATCTCCTCTCCGGCCTTAACCAGCCGGGCATGATGCCCCATCAGCTTCCTAGTCTCCTCCGCCACCCGATCAATATTAGCCTTGGCCTCGTCTCCCATGGTGACTACCCGAGTAGTAAGCAGATCGAGATCTAAGGACTTAGCCTCATCAAGCACCCGTACCATGGGATTGCGAGGAAGAAGGTGCTCACCAGTAACTTCGTCAAAGATAATATCATGGGAACTTGGACCCAGGTCAGGATGACCCGCAAATGGATTCCGAGCCAAGTCAGGACGATCAATCTGAGTGACGGTAGGATTTTCAGACGGGTGCGGAGAAAGTACGAACTCAGTATCCTCCTCCGTGATATCATAAAGAGGCTGAAATGGAGGCTGAGGACCGAGTGAAGATTCAGATAAGGGATGGCTCCTCTTTCTCTTTTTAATGCCCTCGTCAATAACCCCGAGAAGAGGACGGTAGCCGACTACATCCCCGGAACTGTGGGCTGAAGGCTTCGGCTTGGCGGAAGCTTTGGAGAGCTTGTACTGTTCAAGCCTGTGCCGAAGATCTGAGGCCTTGGCCGTTTTGCCCACTCCTGATATGAAGAAAAGTATCACAAGCATGCATTGATCTATAATTCGAGAAAACACGGGAAATTAAAAGGTAAAAAGAAAGGAAACACATATGAGGTTGTACAAACCCTGGGGAGGAGTAGGATACTACAATAAGTCCTGGATTTCATTCCAGGACGGGAGCGGGTCATAAAATATTCCTAAGTCCCTATCATAAATGGAGCCCGCAGGAGTCAAAAGTTCACCTTGAGTCGTCGGAGCCACCTTGGCTGGAATAGTCTAAGGAGGCTCGCTTGCACCAGTCCTAGCCTTGTCAGCTTTCCCAGTTTTCTCTATCAAAGCCGGTTCCCCGTCCAGCCCCTCAAAAGCTTGGTGGAATACATCATCCGTCCACTCCTGAATCTCGCCTGCTTGCCCAGGAAGCAGGGCCCCGATGCCATCACCACCATCGCCACCTTCCCGGTCACCTCCACCCTCACCTCTTACCTCCTCTACGTCTTCCTCCTCCTGAGTAAGTGGAATTGCTAGGGGAGGGACCGTCCGACTTCTTAAGTTTCTTACCTCCGACGGCTGGAGGTTTTGTGAAAGGTTTCCTCTTGCTACTCTCTACCGTGACACTTCCCTTAGCCTGAGCAGCCGCCCTCTCCTCCGCCGTTTCCCTCAGCTTGACTACTGACTGCTGTGGAAGAATTAAGTTATACTCCAGAAGGGTCGTGTTTCTGATCAGGTAGGCAGATGACCTATATCTCCCGAGAATAGCTTCTATCTCAGCCGCCATTTGAACCAGGCGATCAGTCTCCACAACTGCAAAGCCACCTGTCGCTAGCGAAAAATGAAAATGTATGAGGAGAAGCATCGCAGCCAGAATGGAAATTATAAATAAAGCATCAACTTACATCCAGAAGTAAAACGCCGAATAGAAACAGAGTCGTCTCTGACGAAGAACCACTCCTTCTTGAACATACTGAATTTGGAATACAGATCCAAGACCGGCTTGAAGGTTACAGCTGACTCCAAGCTGATGTATGGGGACCCCTTCTTATAGCCCCTCAGGTTATATAAGTACCGGATCTCCCGATTGGAAGGAGCACGACCATACTTCCTCTGGAAAATGACGAAGAGGCTCACCAGTATAGCATAGGAGTTGGGTTGAAGCTGGAATGGGGCCACCTTTAGATATGTGAGGAAGCTGGCTACCCAAGCGTTAAGAGGAGGAATGGCACCACACATACAGTGGTATCTTCTGTAGGCAAAGTACCCTTCAGGAGGGTCGTATGACATAACTTCTCTCCCTGGCAACAGCAAGTGCGCCCTATCAATTCCGAAAGAAGGGGAGATGACATCAAGCTGCTCCTCCTTGAGGGAGCTAGGAAAGCAATCGGGCGGGGAGTTCAGGAGCTCCTGTGGGCCGTACCCGTCCACTAGTGATCTCGAGGCAGATCCGTGACGTTCTGGATTCGGCTGAGCTGGGGGCACGGCAGAGGAACCTCCTTCGCCCCCGGATTTCTTTTTGTTTGATCGAGTTTCCGCTTTACGAGACATTATCTGCAACACCAGAAAAACACTTTGTTAGAACAGAGGATGTAAACAAGTATGTGTGTAATATGAAATTTCACTCATAAAGTCAACATGCCCAAATTCCTATTGTCATCCGATAAGGTAAAGGTTAAAAGTCATTCGGTATTCAGAGTCTCAAGGTTCATTCGACATTCCAAATATAAAGACTCATCTGGCACCTAAAACTCGTTCGACAATCACGACACCCGATTTCATTCGGTAGCCCAGGATATGAGGTCATTCGGTAATACAAAAACTTCAAGTTCATCCGGTAGTTCAAAACTTATGAAGTCATTCGGTAGATAAGATCTTACCTGATTCGGCACCTGTGTTGATTCGGCACTAGCAAAGTTCGGCACTAACGAAGTTCGGCACTAACGAGATTCGGCACCCTAGTTGATTCGGTACTCTACTGGTTCGGCTCTTCAAACGGTGAAGGGTAAGCAGTAACACGAAGCCCATATTTATAGACATACCGGGACAACCGAACCAACCGATTCGGCGTTTGGAACCGGATGTGACTATTCAAAGGAGAAACAAAGCACGCCATGTGCTGGCACATAACCTGCTTTGGGGGGCAAGTGTTGGGTGTATTTCGACCTTGCCACCGAACCAAGCTCCATCCCACGATCACCGAACCAACTCCATCTCCAAGCAATGTCGAACCAACTCCCTCCCCAAGCAATGCCGAACCAACTCCATCTCCAAGCAATACCGAACCAACTCCCTCCCCAAGCAATGCCGAACCAACTCCATCTCCAAGCAATACCGAACCAAGCTCCTCCCACCATCTACCGGACCAAGCATCTACCGGACCAAGCTCCTCCCACCATCTACCGGACCAACCATCTACCGGACCAAGACATTCCGAACCAACCTACCGGACCATGCTCCTACCGGAGACCAACTCCTTCCGGGCGAATAATACCAGGCCAGGTCGCGTCAGCCCAGGCCCACCAGCTGTTATATACATCCATGACCCCTACCCCTAGCCTCACTCTATAAATAGAGGGGCAGGGGTACAACAATGGGGACAAGTTTGAGAGCTCAAGCACGGAAGGAACTTTCAAACAACTTTCTTGTATCAAAGCTTTGTACTTGTAATCAAAACAAGTGAAGAGAAATAACATATAAAGTGGACGTAGGCACATTCTGGCTGAACCACTATAAATTTGCGTGTCTTTTTACAGTTTAGCCCCTGCTGTTCATATATTTGCATAAATCACTCAAATCGCTAAGAACAACATAAGATCTACAAAATCATACAACTTTGAGGTGTTTGTCCATTTTTTGTGCAAACATTAATCATCCTGGATTAATTATCCTTTAATTACATTCAAGTAATTATCTTTTAATTAATTTCACAAATTAATTATCTTATACCAAATATAGAAAGTAACCTTTTAATTACTAAAATTACTTCTTAAATAATTTAATTACTCCATAATTAATTATCTCTAATTAATCTCTTGATTAATTATACAAAGTAATTATACTCAAATTACTTTCATTATTAAATCATCCTCAATTTATTTCTTCCCCAAGTAATTATACTGATCACATCATCGAATGGTTATTTAAATTAATTAAACTTAATTAATTAACTTAAACAATTCATATTAAACTTAATTAATTACAATGAGTAATTAATTTCTTTATTACTTTCATAAGCAATTATACTTAAACAATTCACAATTGATTATCTTAAATTAATTAATCTAATTAATTATCAAAATTAATCATATTAATTCATTATTAAATAATCCTAGTTAATGACCTTCATTAACTATTAACAATTCTTTAATTACTTTTCTAAAGTAATTAATTAAGATTTATTATTAATTACAATTTAATTTTATCTTTAATAACTCAAATAATTAATCCTTAATTATTTAATTAATTAAGTGTTAAATCTAACTTAATTAATACTTAATTACTTGATTAATTAATTACTAATCATTAATTCAAATTCAAATCTTATTTAATTAATGATCTGTAATTACCAATTTATTTATCCTAAATTAGTTATCTTAAACCTTAATTAACTAATTTAAACTCTTAATTACTAAATTAATTAATCCAAATCATTAATTAATTAAATTAGTTAATTATTTATTTTAAATTAGCTTAATAATTACAAATCCTTAAATCTTCATTTATTTAAGGATAAAACATTTTTCTTATTAATGATCAAATTATCATTAACAAGGTACTTAAAACAATTTACTTTTAAATTTTACTTTAAATTTCATTTTAAATTTAAGATTTAAAATGAAAACAATTTTACTTTAACCAAGTTTAAAACAAATTTCAAAACCCTTCTTAATTCACAAGTTAAAGAATTATTTACCTTATAAATAGAAGTTAAGAGAATTCAAAATCCAATTTCATTTTAAATTCAATCAATTAAAAATACACTTAATCATTCAAATTATTTAAAATAATTTAAATTTTAAAAACTTCTTTTATTTCAAAACTAAGGTTCAAACTTAGATTTGAATCCAGATTTAGCACTTTGGTTTAAACTTTGTTTAAATCATTTCTTTGCATTTCAAACTCCAATTTAAATTCAAATTCCCTTAAATGCTTTTAAACAACTAACCATTTTAAGGTTATTTAACAAATTTGAATTTAAAAACATTATTTATTTCCAACTAAGATTCAAATTTAACTTGAATCATTTAAAACTAGATTTAAAACTTATTTAAACCTCAACTTTATTTTTTCCAAACTCAGATTAAAATAGAACAGGTTTTCTTTTAAAAACCTGTAACCACAAAATTTAGCCCGAGCTCACCCTATCTACTACGAGACCAACCTCAATTCCTTCGAGTAAAACACTCAAGTTACTCGAGAAAACTTCGAGTTGCCTCTGCTCTTTCCAGACAACAACCCCCAGGCTGACACTATCAAACTAGTGCACGTGCACAGTAACTCCGACCAACTTCAGGCGACATCGCGACGTCGAACACGTCGACGATCTTCCATACTCCAATCCCCAACCATCTGAACCCCCCTACTCCTCTCCAAAACGAGTTCGAGATCAAAGTCGAAACCTAGAACTCGAATTGACCTCGTTACCAAACCTGTCAGCGCCTCAACCATGAAGCTTCGACCACCAGAAAATCTGCTACTCCGGCCAAGACTTCGTCTACAACCAAACTTCCATCTCTCAAAAATTCGAAGCACTCGATCAACTACACAAACCATAGTGATCGATTCAGTAAACACAGTAGAAACTAGGGTTCCAAACCAAGAATCCACCACCGCTGCCTCCTCGATGAAATACATCATCATCAGCCATTTTTCCTATTAACAACAATCACTCCTCCATCATTTCCCAAGATCCCGACCTCTCCAGATACAAGGATCATCAGAGATCATCAAAAACCGATATTTTGATGAACCCAGAACTGCACCTTCACCTCTTTACTAAAAATCATAATTTTTGGTTTAAAAATCATGTTTTGATTTTAGTATTCAATTTATATTCATGAATCCAGAAAACAGGATGATTAAATTTTCATTTAAATTTGAGCTTGTACAGTTGCTTTGATTTTCCAGAGCCAATTCAAGTTTATATTAACTTAATTCAAATTTTAAAACTTACTCTATAACTAAACAAACAATTTTGTTTGTAAACTAAATCCTAGCAGAAACTGAGTCAAAAAGAATATGAATTTTAAACAACAGGAAAACTAGAAACTATAAACAGAGGACATTCTTATAAACATGCATACAACAGATTACATTTACATATATACACACTACAATATTTATCACAAAAATAGCATGCAACCAGATAAAATTTTAGATTTTTAAAAGTTACTCACCTGAAAATTTGAAAACAGAGACAAAACCCTCCTTTGAAAACAGCTTTTGAACTTTAAACTTGAATGTTGAAAAATAAATTCTTCTCTGATCTTAAAACTTGAATCGCTGGAAATGTTTGTTACTGGATTTGTTGAAGAAAATGTTTGTTTTCCTTAAGCTTGTTTCAGGTAGAAGAAGATGCAGGCCTTTGAATAGATTGAAGAAAATGAAGACTATAGGTGTAACGACCCGCCCTTCACGACCCTCGAAAATCGACCCAAGATACTCAACAGTATAATATGCCGACGATCGAATGCCGGAAAAGACAGATTGTAGAAGAATAAGTAAGTAGATAGAAGAAGAAAGAACTAAACAAAATCAGAACCTCACAGACGCAGCGGATAAAATATAATATATATTAACAGATCTTTACACAAATCAAAACTATATCAGTTTTATATAATATAGCATCAGAGTATACACCAGAGAACACATAACATACAACTAGACAATAACCATATCATGTCCTCAATACAACAGAGTACAACAATCAACACAGCGGAATATATATATATCTCGCCATCCAGCTCATCTCCTGAGATCCACAGCATCATATCCTGTAACCTATAATACTCGGTCTGACCCGAGCATCATATAAAACAATACCCGAGTCAGTCTGGAATACCAGCGTGAGAAAATCACTCAATTGATTATTAAAGTTTCAAAAATCCTTTTGGAAATAAAAGCATCTCGTAAGACCACGCCACAAATAAACATGTCGGGTTTTTACCTTACGATAGCTAAAACACTTTTTATAAAAATCCTCTGATATTATAATAGTGTCTATTCACAAATATTTATTAAAATAGCTAAAATTGTTACATGATTAAATTCCAGCATACTAGGTATACAAACAAATACCGTACAAGGCACGTAGGGAGAATGGATTTCCAACGAATGACTAGGCACTGGGGTACCACCTGTCACAGTACGTGGCCTAGATCACAGTACCGAGGAGTACGCCTGTGATATCCCGGAAATTTGGCAATATCAATTTAATAATCTTTATTAATAATTAAATTGATTTGTTGATTTTATTTTATAAATTGACAAGTTTATTCATTTTAAAGGTTAATAATATTTTAATTTGGCATTATTTATTAATATCTTTTCTAACAATTTAAAATTGGTGAGATTTATCTTTCAAAACTTATATAAATGTTTTATATTTATAATGTATATATATATTGGTATATATATTATAAATAGGTAGACTTTAATTTAATAAAGGATATGTTTTCAAATTATAATATATATGTATATATATATATATTGTGATTTGGAGTTATGTTATAAAATTCAATATAGTAATTATCAAAAACTAATGTTAAAAATATTTCCATTTTGAATGTATATATTTATATATTGAAATGGGAAAGTGTTGATTTGAATATTAATAAAGTATTTTCAAACTTTAATATATATATAATTTGTAATTTGGAAATTTTAATTTGACTTAATACTTTTGAAAATGATATTTATGATTTAAATAACAAGAATAATTTCTTATTTATTATAAACATATATTTTAGTTTTTATTTTAGTTAAGATTTAAATTAGAAGTTCATTTGTTTTAATATTCTTTCATTTTTAAATTTCAAACATAAGATAAATTGTTTTGTAAAAATATATATATAGAGTTAAAATAAGTTTCTCAAGCATATAAAAATATGTTATATTTATTTGATCAAAGCATAAGCTATTATAAATAATTGTTTTCATAAGTTCATTAAAAATCTAAAAGCTTAAATTATAAAAAAAAAAATACATTACATACATATAAATATAAATACATATAAATGACTTAAATAAATTAATTAAAAACAAGATTTACACTTGTAAATAAATAATAAAGCATTTTAAAACACTTGTAAACATATGGAGGCTTGGATGGTATATGTGTAAGCTAATTAACAACTTAAGGGGACAAGTGGCTTAATTTTATCTTTTTGTAAATTAAAGTATAAAAATTTATATGTAAGAAGAAAGATCTGTATTCATTTTCAGTTCAAAAATCCTTCTTCTCATTTTCAACTAAAACAAAATAGTCTAAGAAATAAAAGACCTGAAATCTAAATTCAAAGAAGTAGTAAATCTGGAAATCAAAGTAGAAATGAAGATCTGTAAACTGGAAATGCAAATCAAAGAAAGGAGATGAAAGGCAAATTTAAATAGCAGCTTCAAATCTTCAAATGAAATCTGAAGTCATGCAATCAGAGAAATAAATCAACAGCAAGTTTAAATTCAAAGCAAAAGAGAAATCAAATTCAAAAATCTAGAACAAGCCTGGAACAAAATTATGTTCTCTGTTCTCTGATTTCTGGTGAGTAAACTTAATTTTTAAAAACAGTTTAAAACCTGGATTTCACTTTGATATATGAATGTAAATTATGTTGCTTGCCTGAAATTTTGTATTAAGATGAATGCATGTATGTGTAATAAGTATTGACTGTCTATGACTATGCAAATGTAGACTCTGTTGATTTTATCAGGTTTTGATTTCTTTAAAAATCCAATATCCCATCATTAAAACACTGATAGTCTTTGGTTTGTAAATAGGAAGTGTTTGAAATCATGTAACATCACTCTTAAAAATAATTACAAGTTTTTAAATTGAATAATTGTCTCGAAATTTTATAAAAACAGTGAAAATGTAGTTTGGGTCAAAAAAATTTATCAATTAGATTTTGTAATTAGGTTGCATGGTTGAAATCATGATAGGAAACTATGAATTTTAATGGCTATATCATGTTTTTAGTTTAGAGTTTGTTGAGTAATAGTGAGATGAACGGAAAAGTCATTTTGAGCTAATACTGTTGATCGCCGATGACTGGAGGGGTGGGGTTGTTCCTGGAGGTGGAAGGTAGCTCAGTGATCATGAGAAAAATAATCGCGAAGGTTATTGATCACCAGAGTAGGTAGGCGAAGGCGATATAGGGTTTAACACCCTGGGATACTCGTTGATATTCAATTGGGTTTCACGACGTCGAAACGAAACTGGAGTTGATCGCATGACGTTCTAGAGATGCTGGAAGATGAGGTGGCGCTACGGTGAAAGTGGAAGAGTTTCTGGAGCTAGGACTCAACGACGACGAGGTGGTTTCTGATGATGTATGTTTTCCAGGTGATGGGTTCAAGGTTCGAATTCGAATCTAGTTCGAATCGTGGAAGTTTGGATGGTTGATCGTGATGCCGTGGTTGGAGTTGACTTGTCGGAGGCCAGGTCGTAAATCGTCGTCGATTAGTTATAGCGTGCACGTGCACGAGCACGTTATCGTGCATCTGAAGGTTGGGATTTGGGGAAGAAAGCAGGAGCTCGGGTTTCGTTCGGGGAAAATCAAGTTTTACCCGAAGCAAGTAATGTGGTGGGTAGTCGCGAGTGTAACTTCGGGTTTTCTTACGTTTTACTCGGGTTTGGGGATCAGCTGGCACTAAGAATTCTAAGAGGAAATGTTTTAAGTTTTAAAACAAAAGAAACTTTGTTTTGTAGTGTATCTGAGTTTAAAACAAAAGTTAAACAAGTTTTTAATTGTAAAATAAATTGTTTCAAAAGAATTAATGTTTTAACAAGTTTTAAATATTTAAATAGATAAGTTTTTAAAAGGGTAAATAAATAGATTTTCAAAATGTTGATTTGTATTAAAGTTAATTTTAATAACTATGGAAGTTTAAAGATTTTGAAAGTCGAGAAGGAGTTTAAAATGTTTTAATTATAATTGATTTCTAAAATGTTTTATTTTAAATAAAGTTTAAATGATAAGGATTTAAATAAATCAATTATAATAAAGAATTTATCTTAAGTAATTAAGAGATTAATTAATTAAAGATAATTAATATGGGGAGATAATTAAATTATTGGTCAATTTAATTTATTTAATTAAGATAAATGGTTTTTCTTAATTAAGATCTCTTAAATATAAGGATTAAGAAATTAGTTAGTTTAATTTAAATAATTTAGTTAAATAATTGACTAAGTAATTAATTTGTGATTAACTTAAGATAATCACTTATAATTTATTAAGTGTAATTACTTGATGAAGTAATTAAGGAATGATTACTTGATGTAATTAAGTAAAGGGGAAATTATTTAATAAAGTAATTAGAAGATAATTATTTTATGAAAGTAATTTAATGGAAGTAATTAAGAGTTAATTACCTAGTGTTATTAAATAAATAATTTAGTTAATAAAGTTAATTTAAGGATTAAGAATAATTAATAAGGTAATTAATTATTGGTTAAGGTAATTAATTAAAAAGTAATTAATTAATGGAAGTAATTAAGGGAAGTTAATTACTTGATTAGATTAATCAAAGGTGATTAATAATTGTGGTTTAATTAAGATTAATTATTTAATTAATTTAAATATAATAAATAATTTAAGATGTAATTAGGATCATTAATTTATAATTAATTAAGGATGTAATTAAGAGTTGATTAATTAAGATTAATTAATCAAATGATAAATGATTATAGAATAACTAATTAATTGTAATTAATTAAGGATTAAAATAATTGATTATAATTAATTAATTAATGAAGTAATTAATGGTTAATTACTGTATTGATTAAAAATAATTAATTTGTGAAATTAATTAAAGATAATTACTTAAATGTAATTAAAGAATAATTAATCAAGTTGATTAATTAAAATGGATAATTAGAGAATGATTAATTAATTTATTTGTAATTAATTAATGATTATATAAGTAAGATTTATAATGATGAAGTAATTAATTTAATTAATTTTCAATTAATTAAAGATAGAGATAGTTAATTTAATTCATTTTAAATTAATTATGTTGTGATTAAGTAAATCATTGCTTATGTATGAATGGATGACATTGATTGTCTTGAATGGATGTAATCTCAGAAATGAGATAAGTAATGTTGTGCGGTATAAATGCTTGGTTGCATTATGGTGGTAATATAGATTACCTATTGTGATGTTGATATGGATTACCTATTTGGTTATGAATCATCTGTTTAAATGATAATGTGATTATCAATTGTAACTTGTGAATTATCTATCTGTATAGATAAGTTAAATTGTTTAAACCTTTAAAACAACTTGGCCTTAAAAGATACGTTTTGGATTTCGATGAGACCGGGATCGGGTTTGCTACATTACAGCGTGATAGGGGGTTCTCGCTTCGCGGTTTGGTGGCGAACGGGAGACTCTTACCCCTACATGTCCCATTGAGGGGTTGGTTGCGAGTCGAGAGGCTGGCCGTAAAAGCAAATTCGAGGTACCAATGTAAGCCACAGTGGGGCTGGGATGGTTGAAAAGCCTACCAGTTGAGGCCGCTGTCGATGGTTGAAAAGCCTAGACCGTTACATTTGGTATCAGAGCGATAGGTTGAGTGAATACCTAGGCTCTGAAGTGGTGTCTATCTTGAGAGCGCGTAATTGTTAGTTATATAAAAATGGTTTTATATTGTGTTAATTGATCGGTTGAGTGGTATATGGATTCTGGTCAATACGAGTAGCTAACGTTATTGATAGGGATCTCTAAACACTTGAACCAGGCCAACGGACACAATATTGTTTTAAAGAGGTAGATGAAATAATTTTACCCAGAAATAATTTCTATATAAAAAGTATCATTTTAAACATATATATATATATATATATGTATTTCTACCTATTTGTTGGGTTACCTGTGACGACCCGACTTTCATTCCACAGAAAATCGTATCATCAATAAGAAAGAAATAGATAGAAATAGAAAAGATAGAAGAAAGAACCAACAGATATCAGAATCTCACAGCGGAAACAGAACAAAATATAATATATCACATATCCATTACATAGTTTTTACACATATCAGAGTTACCCATATATACAACATCCAAAACAAGACAGTCATAAGTATCTGTCATTACATTACACCCACAAAATACATCTTAGAGTTAATACACAGCGGAAAGATACATATACATATATAACTACGCCAAGTCTTCATCTCCAGGTCCTTCCAAAATTCGTCTAAGCAAAACCTGATCACTTGGCTACTCATAAAAATTTGAGTACCCAAGAGTTTAAGAAAAACAGAAATAAACTCTGGGTCAGACATGGGTCTGGTGTGAGTAAACAGTTAAGTTGTTTATCTTGAAAATCATTTGGAAACAAGGGTATCACATAAGACTTCCCACACATAAACACGGGTAAGTTTTTATCTTATGCTAACCAAATCATTTGATAGGAAATCTGGTTATATTATAATAGGGTCTAGGGTTTTCAAATAAAATACAGAAATAGCTGGAATGCTTACATCTCACATTCCAACGTAGTTGGGCACAACTAAATCGTATGGCTCTTATTGGAAATTGGATTCCATACAATGGCAGAGCTACCGGGGTACCGCTCATCACAGTACGGGGCCTAGATCACCGTACCGAGGATCACTCCCAATCCCCTGCAACACAAAGCCGGAACCATCCCTTACTGGATAATCCCGAATAAAATCACCCCACAGATGGCCGTCGCCAACTGCACCACTAAGCCGAAATAAAAGGAACTTCTCTAGACAGGGATGACCTTACTCTCAGTGGGTGCTACCCACGAAGCCTTGCTGCACCTCCCCTGTTTTAGCCATTCCCGGTTGATGAGGCTTGAGGTTACGATTTACCTTTAAATCAGAACACATCACTTAGAATGCTCATCGCCCTCCTGACGATGTGTTGAAAGCATTCAATCCATACAAGTTCGTTCCGGGTTCGAACGAAACCGAAGGCATTATCTCGTTACACTCGTTTTGGAATCACCCTCAGAGTTAACGACAATAACCCTTGCACTCTGAATCTTCATCTTCACTTGAGATTCACGACCTATCGTAATTTGGATCGATGTGGTATTCGGGTCTCCAGACCTGGAAATCCGGTATACGGAAACCCGATCCCGGTCTCATCGAAATCCAAAACGTATCTTTTAAGGTCAAGTTGTTTTAAAGTTAAACAATTCAATTCATCACTTTGAATTCACATAGCATTTATCATAGATAATCCATACATCCATTACAGATATATTCAACTAATCACAGTATCACAGAAGATCACCCAATAGATATCTATCAATCCAGACATCCTACTTTAACAATCATCCAAACAGAATTTATTAATCTATATTATAATTAATTTAATTATCTTAAATTAAATTAATTACTTAAGAACTAATCACTTATTCTGCTTAATCAATTATTATTTAATTACAATCATTTAATTAATTAATCCAACCTTAATTACTTTTATAAGTAAATTAATTAACCTTAATCAGAGATTAATTATCCTTTAATTATTAATTAATAAACCTAAATTATTAATTAATAAAACTTAATTTTAAATTAAGTAATCCTTAATACTTGATTAATTATCCCTTAATGATCAATTAATTTATTACTAATTACCAATTAATTACTTAATTAATTTCTTAATTAATTAACTACTAATTATTAATTAATTAACTTTAATTATCTGATTTATAATTCTTAATTACAATTAATTAACTCTTAATTAATTAAAATCTTTAACTATTGATTTATTTATTATTCAATTAATAATTAAAATTAATTAATTACTCTTTATTAAATCTTAATTATCTTCAACAAACCATTTTCTTTTGTTAATTACTTAATCACATTATTAAGTTAACCTTTAATTAACATTTAATTATAACTAAAAATGATTTAGTTTTAAAACATTTTATTTAAGTTTTAACAAACTTAGGTTTAACAAACCTACCAATAAAATAGAGTTTAAAAGCAATTAAAAAAAAAGTTTAGAAAAGTTTAAACATAGAAAACATTTTAAAATTCCAAGCTTTTATTATTTTTAAAATTTTAAAACGTGCTACACTTCTCTGATTCCTGCTCCGAGTCATCCACGTATTTTACTCGAGATCGCTTCGAGTCTTCCCCTCAATTTCTTCTTCCTTCCCCTAGTTTCTTTTAAAAACTAAAACTGCTAACCTACCCTATACACACACGAGAAAACTTCGAGTCTGGCCATCTAAAAACCCGAGACTCCTTCGAGTCGCCCACGTCTCCATCTCCCCTGACACACACCTCACCGTTGTGCACGTGCACGGCGATCCCAGCCAACTCCGACGAAGTCGCCCATCTCCGGCAAATTGTAAATCGAACCAACATTCGATTACGAACTTCAGATCGAAAGAATTAAGCCTAAAACGAAATCGAGGCATCAATTCGAACAGCAGTTCGACATCGCCTGGGAGAAACTAGTCTCGCCACCATGCCTCTGGTCATCGTTTCATCTGAAGCCTTGGTCACATCACCGCAATACATCCATGCATCCATCCCCATTGCTCACGTGAAGCTCGATCCATCGTAGATGCTCCAGTCCTCACGTTTCCAACCACGACCAAACACAGTGCTAAAACCCTATCTCGTCAAATCGCCAACGCCACGATGGATGATAAAATCGTCTGGCATTTTTCTCGACATCCGTGGCTATCAACCAAGCTACGACAAGAAACTCGAGCATCAATTGTTTGTGGATCGCCAGAAAATGGTGAAAACCCATTTCCAATTAAACTCAAAACTGCTCTTAATTTACTAAATGAAAAATCACCATATTTGTTTTAAAAATCTTATTTTTCAGAGTTGATTCAAGTTATATAATTTAATCAATGAATTACAACGCTTGATTTTACCCTATTATAAAGATTGATACTGTATATTCCTCAATTCCAGTAGATTTCAAAACTAACATACTCAAACATGTTTTTTTTCAGCCTAGATTATATTTAAACAATCTTATCTTGTTTGAAACAAAAGATTAACGAAGAATAGATAAAGAGAAAATTGAAATCTTGATTTATTTTTAACTCTGTACTTGGAACAGACTTGCACAATTCAACAAAACAATAAACAGATCTTACACTAATAAATATATACATGCAGGCCTATTTACATTCATACAATAACACTTTAAATATATAGTCTCAAGATATCAGGGTAGATCTAAGGTTTGTTTTGCTTACTGGAACATTTGAACAGAGGCAGATTTTATACATATACAGGTATATGGTCATAGTAATGCATATATAGCTTGTTAAATTCAATCATTAAATCAACTTTTCATATAGTACTGTCACAGGAAATAAAACAAACAACTATATTACTGTTTTTATCATTTAGTTTACTCACTTGGTTTAGAGATGTTGAACAGAACTTTGAATCTGAAATGAGATGATTTGAACAGAGCTGAGATGTTTGAAAACTTAAACAGCTAGCTCCAGCACTTTGAATTGTTTGTTTAGATTTGAGTTTGTTGATTCTTGAAACTTGCTGCAGTTGTTTTGTTGATCTCTGATTTTGTTCTTCAGTTTGAAAATAGTTTACAGCTTTAGATTTTGAGGAAGCTTTTAACTTGGATTTTGGTTTCAGATTTTAGAATTGTGGAGAGGAATTTGTTTGAATGTTTAAAGCTTTGGGTATTTTTCTCTTCAGTTTTGAAAACGTGCTGGCTTGAATGTTTAGAGAAAGAGGTAGGAAAGGGAAAAAGAAATGAGAAGTAGATATATATAGAATTTGGTTTTTTATGAAATTGTGACACTTGTCACTAAACCCTCTTAATCTCTTAACACATATATTTTAAAGTGTTTAAATGTTAACACCTATTTTTTTCCATGCATAAATACTTTTACATTTATTAAATAAAGATTTTATAATTTATTTCCTAATAACTAATGCATATTTTTAATTATATAAATGAAAAATCTTCTAAAAGAAATGGAATAAAACAAACTATATTTATAAAAATCATTTATACATACCTTTAATCCAATATATATAAATAGATATATATATCATCTCTTTGAATCCAAATATAAGATCTAACCAATTTTTAAATAAAATTTTAAAATCAAATTTTGATGTATATATATATTTAAACTCCATTTATTTCAATTGAAATAAATATTGCACTTAAAATCTATATTCACACATATATATATATATATATATACAATACATTTTTATTGTTTTAATATAAAAATATTGCTAATTTAATTAATTTATTAAAGAGATTATCATATTTAATTTCTTTGAAATTCCCGGGATATCACATTCCTCCCCCCTTAAAAGAATTTCGTCCCCGAAATTAAAACAAAAGATAATCCAAAATTTTATTTCATTTCAACAAACTAAGCATACATATCATCCATACAACAATCAAACAGACAATTTACTCAAACAAACAATCACTAGTTATCCGGACACAGATCCGGATAAGCCTTCCTAAAACTGTCTAGAGTCTCCCAGGTACAATCTTTGGGATCCTCGCTCCACTGCACCTTGACTAGCTTCACCACTTTGTTTCTGAGTTGCCTCTCATCTTGATCGACTATCTGAACAGGATGCTTTACAACAGATAAGTCCGGCTCGATCTCTAAATCTTCCTGCACTACTGGCTCCACAATAAGAGATGGATCATGCACGTACTTCCTCAAATGAGATACGTGAAACACATTGTAACAACCCGCATATCTATCAATTCTATATTTAAATATTTTATTTAAATATTTTATCGTTAGTCGGATGTTAGTCCGAAAAGCTACTTTTTGCATACGGTCAAATTAGGACTCGAGACCACCCCCATTGAGTTCAAAATGACGTTTGCGATCTTTTTGAGTGTAAACTTCGATATGTTTGGAGATAGTGAAATTTTCAACACTTTTTCCCGCCTTTGACTTTGGTTTGGACTGCACCCCTTTAGTTCAGCCCAACCATCTTCCTCACTCCATCAAAACACTTCAAGCTTTGTCAAAAATGGTGGTGGGAAGTGGAAATTAAAACTCCAAACACAAATTCCATTGCAAATCCGAGATTCAACATCAAATTCACGTGAAGACCATTGATTCAAGCTTGTTGGTGTTCTTGCTTTGCTCTCAAATCTCCATCTTCATCAAATTCCGTGAAAAGGTGAGATTTTTGATCTCACATCTTGCCTATATCTATCTTGGACTGTTGGAAATGGTTCCCTATCATTTTAGCATCAGCATTTGCATTTGGTTTGGATTGGATTGGTGAAAAACCCAAAATTCTAGTGTTTTTGGTGAAAAACTGCACTTAGGTCGTTTCTGCCTTCGCTAGGTCGTTCGCGAGATAAGCCTAAGTCGTAGGTCGTTCGTGTCGAAAAGCCACACGGAGCATAAGTCGTTCTGGCCATTTTTAGCTAGTTCGGAGTTAGGTCGCGCATCCTTAAGTCGTAGGTCGTATTCGCCCTTAAGTCGTAGGTCGTTGCCGACCTATAATCTCCAGGAAAAAGGCATAAGTCGTTCAGGAGCTAAAGGTATAAGTCGTTCAGGAGTTAAAGGCAAATCTTAGGTCGGTTACGAGTTAACTCCTTGAGTCGTTCAAAGCTTAAGTCGTTAGGTCGCGTGCCTTGCTAATTCGTTAGGTCGCATGCCCAGTTAAGTCGTTAGGTCGCGTGCCTAGCCAAGTTGTTAGGTCGTAAGACCTTAAGTCGTGCACCTTTAAGTCGAAGCATTTTAGGTCGCTTCCCCTGGACCTCGTTAGGTCGTTCACCTCTAGGTCGCGTGCCTTTAGGTCGCAAGCCTTTAGGTCGCGTATCCTTAGGTCGCCAGTTTTAGGTCGCTGGTTCCCATGCCTCTTAAGTCGCTCGACTTTTGTTAAGTCGTAGGTCGTTGCCGACCTATAACTCCCCAGGCAAACTTTAAGTCGCGAGTCTTAGGTCGCGAACCATGTTAGGTCGCGTACCCTTAGGTCGCGAATCACCTTAGGTCGCGCCTCACTGTTAGGTCGCGCACTTCGATAGGTCGCTCGCATTTAGGTCGCAGACCTTAGGCCGCTCGCGAGTTAGTACTTGGTCGTTTGACCTGTTTTTCCCCTAGGTCGTTCGCGAGTTAGTACTTGGTCGTTTGACCGGTTTGGCTTCTAGAGACAGCTTGCCTTCACTAAGTCGTACCGTGACGGGACGCTGCCCCGCACCCCGCCGTGGGCGCTGCCCCCTGGACCCCCGCGACCTGACCGGGCAGGTCGAACCCCGTATTACTCTGCGTAGGCAATCTCTTCTGAAAAACGTTTATCAGAATTTCTACTTTGATGGTTTTGGGATTGACTTCTTTGGACTTTTCTCACGTCTTCGAACGTGAATTGATTTGTTCTACAATCGTTTTATGACTTGTCACTTTAAAGATATATGAAGGTTTCAATACTAATAGTAAATATCAAAACTCTTTCATCAAAGCGATTTCAACACTATTTTAAATATCAAAAGTTCGTTTTCTCAAACCGATTTTCAATCTACTAGTATATACAAGCCTTTTACTTCACTCGAATGAGAAATCGACTTAAACGACTTAGTAAAACGAGTGGTATGAAACGCTTGCGTTCACTTCGTCGGTTAGCTCTTGGACTTGTTCGATTGAGCCCTTTTTGGTGACAATTTCCTAGTGAAGATTTACAGCTTGTTCGTAAATATTTAAGTTAAGCAAGTGGTTATGGGACATGAAGCTAAACTCATATATTTACTAGCTTGGTGTGATTGACACTTCCTTATGATCATGACGATCATTTTTGTGATTTAGACTAGCGATTGAGCGATGTCTCTTTGTCTACGTGGGAGACTATACCCCGATCATGTGATGTTTCGCCATCACATTTCCTATGGTCTTCGGGCCATTCCTGTGTGAAAATTTAATGGATAGCTTCCATGAGATATCATCTCGTCATGTGTTTACGCGTAGGTGAGTTTTCATGCTCCCATTCATGTGTTAGGCCTCCCCCCTTTATGTGTTTTCTGGATTTCTGATGATGATTTCTGGAATTTTTTGCTTCACCAATTTTCATGATTTTCATTGATATGATATCAGTTTTTGTGCATTGGTGAATTCATGTGTTATTGACTTGTTATGAATACAAGTTTAGGGTATGATACCCTATTTTATCTTTGAGAAGATTCTTGTGATATTGATTAATCTTTTGTTGATTATCATTTACATACTTATAGTAGTATGTCGCGATGGTTATTACATGTTCATGTCATGCCTTTTACTGTATACCATATCATCTGATATTTATAGTTAGACTGATCCGTTTATTATTTTCTTATAAATAATACTCGGGTCAGACCGAGATGTTACAGGTGCTTCTGCTTGATTTCTCTTCAGGATACTTCTGACTTTTGGCTAACTACTTAGATTAGTAGTTTTTGGATGTACACCTTTGAGATATAGACTCTATGTTGTGTACTTATTCTTTTGTATAGCACGTGATGCTATTCTTTTGTATTATCGTGGATCTTTCCGACCACTACTCTGATGTACACTTTCATGTGATATATATATTTATTCATATCTTCTTCCGCCTTTGTGATATGGATGTCTGTGACTGATTTATGTTATGATTATTTCTATGTTTGTTTCCGAAGATTATATATAGCCACCGTGTGATAGCTTTGTGTTTGTATCGGTATGTCGGATTTCCTCCTTAAAAGATATGCATTCTATTCTATCTGACGTATCGATGCTCGCACAAAGAAGTTACATGGATGGTCGCTCCTCCACAGCCTTATTCTCCGCGCTAATTGACAGCACTACATCGTAGTGTTCTTGGTTAGCGTGGGTATTGAGGTGGGGCGTCACACACATTATGAATTCCAGCCATCCGATCTGGTAACTCAATCCTATATGCCACGGTACCAATCCTCTCCAGTACTCGGAATGGACCAATATATCTTGGGGCGAGTTTTCCCGTCTTCCCAAATCTAATAGTTCCTTTTATCGGGGAAACTTTGACAAAGACCATATCTCCAATCTCGAATTCCAATTGTCTTCGTCTTTTGTCTGCATACTTCTTTTGACGATCCTGCGCTGCTTTCATCCTCTTCTTGATAAGCTCTACCTTTTCAGAAGCTTCTCGAATCAAATCTGGACCGAGAACTAGACGATCTCCCGATTCTACCCAACAGGATGGTGATCTACAAGGTCTTCCATACAACGCTTCATAGGGTGCCATCTTGATACTTGCTTGGTAACTATTATTGTACGAGAATTCTACTAAATGTAGATGGTCTTCCCAAGATCCACCAAAATCTAGAATACAAGCTCTAAGCATATCTTCAAGAATACGATTTACCCTCTCCGTCTGCCCATCTGTCTGGGGATGATATGCTGTACTCAGACTCAAACTCGTTCCCAAAGCTGACTGCAAAGCCTCCCAAAATTTGCTGGTGAAAATAGGATCACGATCGCTTACTATGCTGACTGGAACACCATGCAGTCTAACAATTTCTTTCAAGAAAATCTCGGCCAAAGATACTGAAGTACGGGTTGTCTTAACCGGAATAAAATGGGCGCTTTTGGTTAGCCGGTCAATAATTACCCATATTCCTTCATTTCCCTTTTTGGTCCTTGGTAAACCGTCGATAAAATCCATAGAAATCATTTCCCATTTCCACTGAGGAACTTCCAAAGGCTGTAATAATCCTGCGGTCTTCTGCTGATCGCCTTTCACCTGCTGACAGGTCGCACATCTATTAACAAAAGTAGCTACATCCTTCTTCATATTTGGCCACCAAAAGACTCTCTTCACATCTTTATACATCTTTGATATTCCCGGGTGAATGTTCAGTCTGGAGCGATGACCCTCTGATAGTATTTCCCACCTTAACCCATCCACATCTGGTACACAGAGGCGATTATTAATCTTTAACACTCCTTGGTTGTCAACCTCAAAATCTGAGTATCGACCTTCATTTGTTCCAAGAATTAGTTCCTCAAAAGTTTTATCTTCCATCTGCTTACTTATAATCTTTTCTTGGAGAGACGGAACAACTTCCAAAAGAGATAGAATTGCATTCCTACTTAGAGCATCCGCCACAACGTTCGCCTTCCCTGGAGTATACAAGATATCCAGATCATAAGATGCCAAAAATTCAACCCATCGCTGCTGCCTCAAATTTAGATCTTTCTGGGAGAAAAGATGCTTCAAAGGTTTGTGATCCGTAAAAAGCTCGAACTTCTCTCCTAGCAGATAATGCCTCCAAATCTTCAAAGCAAAAACAATAGCCAACAACTCTAGATCATGCGTAGCGTAATTTTTTTCATGTGGCTTCAACTGCCTACTCGCATACGCAATGACTCTTCCATTCTGCATCAACACCGCACCCACTCCTACAATACAAGCATCAGTGTAGACTTCAAACTTGCTCTTACCATCGGGAACAGCTAGAACAGGTGCACTAGTCAGTCTTGCCTTCAAATCCTGGAATGCTTCTTCACATTCGGGGGTCCATTTAAATTTTGCTCCTTTCTTAGTCAACTTAGTTAAATGCGAAGAAATCTTAGAGTAGTTCCGAATAAACTTCCTATAGTAGCCAGCTAAACCTAGGAAACTGCGGATTTCCGTTGGAGTCTTCGGTTGCTTCCATTCTTGAATAGTTGCTACCTTTGCTGGATCTACAGAGATACCTTCTCCAGAAACAATATGGCCCAAAAATCTAACCTCCGACTTCCAAAAATGACATTTCGAAAACTTGGCCTTCAGAACATGCCTTCGCAGAGTCTCCAATACTATCTCCAAATGTCGCTTATGCTCCTCTTCAGATTTGGAGTAGATAAGAATATCATCGATGAATACGAGTACAAACTTATTCAACACGTCCCGAAAAACTCGATTCATCAGGTCAACAAAGTAGGCTGGAGCGTTGGTTAATCCGAAAGGCATAACCAACCACTCATAGAAACAATTTGGTCCCCTAAACGCAGTCAAGGGTATACTATCTTCAGCTACCCTTAGCTGATGGAAACCTGAAGCTAAATCCAATTGGGAGAAAACATAAGCTCCATTCAACTGATCAAAAAGATCATCAATACGAGGCAAAGGATACTTATTTCGAATGGTCACTTTGTTCAACTCTCGATAATCAACACAGAACCTTAGTGATCCATCCGACTTTGTTACAAAGACAACAGCCGAACCCCAACTTGAAAAACTAGGTCGGATTAAACCCTTCGATAAGAAATCTTGAGTCTGCTTTACCAATTCTTCTCTCTCCTTTGGTGCCATTCTTCTACTGGGCTGGACAACTGGTACTGCCCCTGGAATTAGATCAATTCGAAACTCTATCTCTCGTTGTGGAGGTAAACATTTGACTTCTTCAAATACATCAGGAAAATCTTTAACCACATCAATATCTCCTCCCTTCTCTTGAGAAGTCTCAACTCCATGTAAAAGACTACTCAAGTGAATTCCAGAATTATCACACGTTACTTTAGCAATCCTACCCAGATCAGTTTCTAACGAAACTGTTCTTTCTTCACAATTTAGGACAGCTTTATGTCTATCAAGCCAATCCATTCCTAGAATAAGGTCAAACCCCTTAAAATCTAATACATAAGGTTCACATGCAAAACTATGGGAAAGATAAGTAATCCTCAATCCTTTACAAATTATATCAAGTCGGGTTACTCCACCTATGGGATTAGAGACGCAAATAGAATCTTCTACGATACTAGGGGTAAGGTGAAATTTTACTACCGTCTCTAAAGAAATAAAACTGAGAGATGCTCCAGAATCAAATAATACTTTAACATAAACACCATTGATAAGCAAAGTACCTTCCAAAACTCCTTTGCCCTTGGAAGTGGTTGAGGGTGCACCTTCCAAAGCAAAAACTTTGTTCAGCTGAGCTTTCTGAAGAAGCGGGCAATTCTTTATCATATGTCCGGGCTGATGACAGTTATAGCACAAAGACTTCTGAACCATTTCTGCTCCTGGTCCATTATACTGCTGCTGCTGAGATTCTTTCCTAGGACATCTATTAGCCAAGTGACCTTCTTGTTGACAAATATAGCACTTACGGGGTCCATTGCTTCCTCCCTGCTTCCCTTTTTCTTGCTTCTTCCAATTCGGATTGAACTTCCTTTTATTTGAGTTGGAAGAATTTCCTCCTGAAGCTGCCACAACTGCTACTGGTTTCTTTTTCATGATTTCCTCATATCGTAAAGCCATGTCGATCAACTCCACAAAAGATCCTTTCAGATGAGCCGTCATCTTTTCATGGAACTCAGGCCTCATTCCTTGCACAAACATCTCATTTTTCTTAAGGGATGTATCAATCAATCCAAGTCCGTAGCGAGATAATTCATTGAACTTGGTCTCATATTCCGAAACAGTCATACTTCCTTGCTTTAAATCCAGAAATTCTCTATATAAACGAGTCTTCCCAGCTGTTGGCATGAACTGTTCTTCAAACAATCCTTTAAATTTGCTCCAAGAAATCTCATCTTCAGCAATATTCACGGTAACTGCATCCCACCAAGCTGCAGCACCTTCCTTTAGTTGCCATGATGCCATTACTCTTTTCTGCTCGTCAGACAACTCAAGACTCTTAAAAATGCGCTCGCATGAGCGTAGCCAAGCTTGAACTTCAATTATAGTCTCGGATCCTTTAAAAGAACTCCCTCCAAGGTTGGTAAAATCCTTGCATAATGCAGCAAAACTAACTCGAGGCGGTATTGGATTTACAGCCTCACTAGCATTCTGACCTCTTCCATCATTGGTCGACATGTTTCTTGCAACTCTGCCTCTTCTTCCTCGAGAACTCATGTTGGCAACCTGGACAGGTAACCCAACAAATTTAGATAGGTGTATATATATATAGTTATAAAAATTACAACTACGCACTCTCAAGATAGATATTACTCCAGAGCCTAGGTATTATCTCAACCTGGCTCTGATACCAACTGTGACGACCCGACTTTCATTCCACAGAAAATCGTATCATCAATAAGAAAGAAATAGATAGAAATAGAAAAGATAGAAGAAAGAACCAACAGATATCAGAATCTCACAGCGGAAACAGAACAAAATATAATATATCACATATCCATTACATAGTTTTTACACATATCAGAGTTACCCATATATACAACATCCAAAACAAGACAGTCATAAGTATCTGTCATTACATTACACCCACAAAATACATCTTAGAGTTAATACACAGCGGAAAGATACATATACATATATAACTACGCCAAGTCTTCATCTCCAGGTCCTTCCAAAATTCGTCTAAGCAAAACCTGATCACTTGGCTACTCATAAAAATTTGAGTACCCAAGAGTTTAAGAAAAACAGAAATAAACTCTGGGTCAGACATGGGTCTGGTGTGAGTAAACAGTTAAGTTGTTTATCTTGAAAATCATTTGGAAACAAGGGTATCACATAAGACTTCCCACACATAAACACGGGTAAGTTTTTATCTTATGCTAACCAAATCATTTGATAGGAAATCTGGTTATATTATAATAGGGTCTAGGGTTTTCAAATAAAATACAGAAATAGCTGGAATGCTTACATCTCACATTCCAACGTAGTTGGGCACAACTAAATCGTATGGCTCTTATTGGAAATTGGATTCCATACAATGGCAGAGCTACCGGGGTACCGCTCATCACAGTACGGGGCCTAGATCACCGTACCGAGGATCACTCCCAATCCCCTGCAACACAAAGCCGGAACCATCCCTTACTGGATAATCCCGAATAAAATCACCCCACAGATGGCCGTCGCCAACTGCACCACTAAGCCGAAATAAAAGGAACTTCTCTAGACAGGGATGACCTTACTCTCAGTGGGTGCTACCCACGAAGCCTTGCTGCACCTCCCCTGTTTTAGCCATTCCCGGTTGATGAGGCTTGAGGTTACGATTTACCTTTAAATCAGAACACATCACTTAGAATGCTCATCGCCCTCCTGACGATGTGTTGAAAGCATTCAATCCATACAAGTTCGTTCCGGGTTCGAACGAAACCGAAGGCATTATCTCGTTACACTCGTTTTGGAATCACCCTCAGAGTTAACGACAATAACCCTTGCACTCTGAATCTTCATCTTCACTTGAGATTCACGACCTATCGTAATTTGGATCGATGTGGTATTCGGGTCTCCAGACCTGGAAATCCGGTATACGGAAACCCGATCCCGGTCTCATCGAAATCCAAAACGTATCTTTTAAGGTCAAGTTGTTTTAAAGTTAAACAATTCAATTCATCACTTTGAATTCACATAGCATTTATCATAGATAATCCATACATCCATTACAGATATATTCAACTAATCACAGTATCACAGAAGATCACCCAATAGATATCTATCAATCCAGACATCCTACTTTAACAATCATCCAAACAGAATTTATTAATCTATATTATAATTAATTTAATTATCTTAAATTAAATTAATTACTTAAGAACTAATCACTTATTCTGCTTAATCAATTATTAATTAATTACAATCATTTAATTAATTAATCCAACCTTAATTACTTTTATAAGTAAATTAATTAACCTTAATCAGAGATTAATTATCCTTTAATTATTAATTAATAAACCTAAATTATTAATTAATAAAACTTAATTTTAAATTAAGTAATCCTTAATACTTGATTAATTATCCCTTAATGATCAATTAATTTATTACTAATTACCAATTAATTACTTAATTAATTTCTTAATTAATTAACTACTAATTATTAATTAATTAACTTTAATTATCTGATTTATAATTCTTAATTACAATTAATTAACTCTTAATTAATTAAAATCTTTAACTATTGATTTATTTATTATTCAATTAATAATTAAAATTAATTAATTACTCTTTATTAAATCTTAATTATCTTCAACAAACCATTTTCTTTTGTTAATTACTTAATCACATTATTAAGTTAACCTTTAATTAACATTTAATTATAACTAAAAATGATTTAGTTTTAAAACATTTTATTTAAGTTTTAACAAACTTAGGTTTAACAAACCTACCAATAAAATAGAGTTTAAAAGCAATTAAAAAAAAAGTTTAGAAAAGTTTAAACATAGAAAACATTTTAAAATTCCAAGCTTTTATTATTTTTAAAATTTTAAAACGTGCTACACTTCTCTGATTCCTGCTCCGAGTCATCCACGTATTTTACTCGAGATCGCTTCGAGTCTTCCCCTCAATTTCTTCTTCCTTCCCCTAGTTTCTTTTAAAAACTAAAACTGCTAACCTACCCTATACACACACGAGAAAACTTCGAGTCTGGCCATCTAAAAACCCAAGACTCCTTCGAGTCGCCCACGTCTCCATCTCCCCTGACACACACCTCACCGTTGTGCACGTGCACGGCGATCCCAGCCAACTCCGACGAAGTCGCCCATCTTCGGCAAATTGTAAATCGAACCAACATTCGATTACGAACTTCAGATCGAAAGAATTAAGCCTAAAACGAAATCGAGGCATCAATTCGAACAGCAGTTCGACATCGCCTGGGAGAAACTAGTCTCGCCACCACGCCTCTGGTCATCGTTTCATCTGAAGCCTTGGTCACATCACCGCAATACATCCATGCATCCATCCCCATTGCTCACGTGAAGCTCGATCCATCGTAGATGCTCCAGTCCTCACGTTTCCAACCACGACCAAACACAATGCTAAAACCCTATCTCGTCAAATCGCCAACGCCACGATGGATGATAAAATCGTCTGGCATTTTTCTCGACATCCGTGGCTATCAACCAAGCTACGACAAGAAACTCGAGCATCAATTGTTTGTGGATCGCCAGAAAATGGTGAAAACCCATTTCCAATTAAACTCAAAACTGCTCTTAATTTACTAAATGAAAAATCACCATATTTGTTTTAAAAATCTTATTTTTCAGAGTTGATTCAAGTTATATAATTTAATCAATGAATTACAACGCTTGATTTTACCCTATTATAAAGATTGATACTGTATATTCCTCAATTCCAGTAGATTTCAAAACTAACATACTCAAACATGTTTTTTTTCAGCCTAGATTATATTTAAACAATCTTATCTTGTTTGAAACAAAAGATTAACGAAGAATAGATAAAGAGAAATTTGAAATCTTGATTTATTTTTAACTCTGTACTTGGAACAGACTTGCACAATTCAACAAAACAATAAACAGATCTTACACTAATAAATATATACATGCAGGCCTATTTACATTCATACAATAACACTTTAAATATATAGTCTCAAGATATCAGGGTAGATCTAAGGTTTGTTTTGCTTACTGGAACATTTGAACAGAGGCAGATTTTATACATATACAGGTATATGGTCATAGTAATGCATATATAGCTTGTTAAATTCAATCATTAAATCAACTTTTCATATAGTACTGTCACAGGAAATAAAACAAACAACTATATTACTGTTTTTATCATTTAGTTTACTCACTTGGTTTAGAGATGTTGAACAGAACTTTGAATCTGAAATGAGATGATTTGAACAGAGCTGAGATGTTTGAAAACTTAAACAGCTAGCTCCAGCACTTTGAATTGTTTGTTTAGATTTGAGTTTGTTGATTCTTGAAACTTGCTGCAGTTGTTTTGTTGATCTCTGATTTTGTTCTTCAGTTTGAAAATAGTTTACAGCTTTAGATTTTGAGGAAGCTTTTAACTTGGATTTTGGTTTCAGATTTTAGAATTGTGGAGAGGAATTTGTTTGAATGTTTAAAGCTTTGGGTATTTTTCTCTTCAGTTTTGAAAACGTGCTGGCTTGAATGTTTAGAGAAAGAGGTAGGAAAGGGAAAAAGAAATGAGAAGTAGATATATATAGAATTTGGTTTTTTATGAAATTGTGACACTTGTCACTAAACCCTCTTAATCTCTTAACACATATATTTTAAAGTGTTTAAATGTTAACACCTATTTTTTTCCATGCATAAATACTTTTACATTTATTAAATAAAGATTTTATAATTTATTTCCTAATAACTAATGCATATTTTTAATTATATAAATGAAAAATCTTCTAAAAGAAATGGAATAAAACAAACTATATTTATAAAAATCATTTATACATACCTTTAATCCAATATATATAAATAGATATATATATCATCTCTTTGAATCCAAATATAAGATCTAACCAATTTTTAAATAAAATTTTAAAATCAAATTTTGATGTATATATATATTTAAACTCCATTTATTTCAATTGAAATAAATATTGCACTTAAAATCTATATTCACACATATATATATATATACAATACATTTTTATTGTTTTAATATAACAATATTGCTAATTTAATTAATTTATTAAAGAGATTATCATATTTAATTTCTTTGAAATTCCCGGGATATCACATTACCTGTTCGGGTTTTCCAATATGAGTTATAGAGGTAGATAAGGTAGTGGTGTGTGTAACACGATTACCAATGATTAGAGTTTGTGTGATATCCCGGGATTTCAGGGAAGTTTAAATGTGATAATCTCTTAAATTAATCATTTAAAATTTGTAAAGTGTGTTGTTTTCAAACAATAATAATAATGTGATTATTTAATTATATATATATGTTGAGTTGATTTTAAATTGGATTTTTAAATTACATTTGAATTTGGTTTAAGAATTGAATTTAAAGAAATATATATATATATCTTAAAATAAAAATAATAATATAGTATGGATTTAAAATATATGAATAAAAGTTTTTATTTAAAAATAAGGTTTGTTTTATATTATTCTCTTTAAAGAAATTTGTTTATAGAAATTTGAAAGAATATTTATTTAATAGGAATAAATACAAAAGCTTTTAAATTAGCATTTTAAAAACGAGTTTAAAATATTTTATATGAATCATAATTGGTTTATATTCTATTTTCTTTTAAAGATTGTATTTATAAAATTTAGAAAGTATTTATAAATTTATAAATGTATTTGTTTATTAGGAAATTTACAAATTAATTAGGAAAATTAATTTAAAAGCCTTTAAAATCATTTATAAATAATATAAAATATAAATTAGGACAAGTGTTAAGTGATAAACATCTTTAAATAACATGTGTTAACATATTAATCAAAGTTGAGACAAGTGTCACAATTATTTCATTTTTCTTTTATTTTATAAAATCCTAATTTAAACTTATAAAAGCACATATCTTCTTTACAATTCTTTTTTTTTCTATCTTCATCTCTTATAGCAAGAAAAATGGCCAGATCTGAAATCAAACTCAATAAACATCTTCCTCAAATAACCTGTAATGCACTTCTTTTCAAATCTGAAAGCCTGTAACTCGTTCTTCAAATCTGCATTTCTTTAAGCCTGAATATTCTTCCTCAAACCATAATCTCAAAACAAACCAGTTAACTCATTTTCCAAATCAAAGTATTTAGCCTTCCATTCATTTTCATCATCAAACCTGGAGCATGCAAAGTATTTTCTTCCTGGAAATCAAGCAGTCCATCTCTGCTCCAATCTGAGATAAAACTAGCAAGCTAACAGGAAATTTAAACAACAAGCATTCCAGTTTCTTTAACAAGAAATTCAAGTATTTAAAGATCAAAAGGCATCTCAGTTTAAAAAGATTCAAAAAGCTTTTCAAATAAAATCTGGAAGCTCTGTTCCTGGTGAGTAACTTTTAAACTTAAAACAAAATAGGATTGCATGTTGAATCTCTGTGACATATATAAGTATTGATGTATGAATAAGTGCATTCTCCTGTTTGTATATATGGATGTGGTGTATGGATGTATATGAATTCTGTTTTGTTCTGTTGCCAGACCCAAACATGTCTTTTTATCTTTTACCACTTGATTTAGTTTTATTAGGACTTAACTTATAAGTAAGTATTGTTTAATTATCATATACTAAGGTTTAAAAAGACTAGTTAAGTCAAATTCACACCTGAGTGTCTCTGTAAACAAAAACAACAGAGAAATATTATATAAAGGTAAAAATTTAAACTTGTGAATTTATAACTTCAGGTTTATAAATTTAATAGGTAGGTTATAATATGATTTTTAGCAATAATATCATAACTTTTAGTTTCGAATTGAAAGAGCAGTTCTGGTTTAAGTCTGAAATGAAATTTTGGTGATTTTGATTATCTCAATGGAACTAGGATGTTGAACTCTTCAATGATGGTAGTGGAATGATCATGGATGATAGGAAAATTGTCAGGAGAATTTCTAAGGTAGTAAGACAGAAATGATTTAGGTTTGAAATTTTTAAACCTAGTTTTAAGTTAGGCTACGATTTCGTTTCGTTCGTTTTCATGGAAGGATCGAGCTTTATGATACTTTGGGGAATTGAAGCTTTGAGGTAGTTGAAGCGATGACCGGAGTTGGAGGAGTTCTGGTGGATGGGTTTGCGAAGGCGAGGCGATGACAGGTGGGTGGTTGGTCGCGAGCCAGTGTTTCCAGTTTTTGATTTAGTCGAGTTCGAGTTCGAGAGGGATCGGAGGGGAAACTGATGGATGGGATCGAAGCTGGAGGTGATATTCGACTTGTTCGTCGATGCGGTGATGGCCGGAGGCGTTGATCTTGGTCGTGCACGTGCACACGATTTGATGTCTGGTGAATCTGGATACAGAGGGGTACGACTCGAGTTCTTCTCGTGATTATTCCGGGTGAGGTTCGAAGAAATGGGAGAGGCGACTCGAAGTAGTGTAGCTGGAAGGTTGGACTCAAGTGGCAAGAAGGACTCGAGACTTTTGAGTGTTTTTGCGAGGGAGACTCGGAGAAACTAGGGTGGGAACTCGAAGCAGATGAGGTTGGACTCGAGTACTTTTGTGTCGACAGTTTTCTTTTAAACTGTCTGTTTCTAAACTTTAAACTGGTTTTAAATTTGTAAATTTTAAACTAGAATTCAAATCAAAGTTTAACTACATAGATTCAAGTTGGTTTTGAATCTTAAAGATTTGAAATAAATAAGTTTTATAAATTTAAATGTTTTAAATAGGTTTAAATGTTAGTTATATTTAAATGTTTTTAAATTGGTTCTAAACTTTGTTAAAGACAAAATTTGTATTCATTTTAAATCTAGAATTTAAAATGAAATTTAAAAAGTAAATTTGGAAATGGATGTTTTCAAATGTATTTGAGAATGATAATTTAACCATGGGTAAGAAAATGTTTTATCTTAAAGTTAAAATCATTAAAACTTTAGGGTAATTAAAATGGTTTAAATAATCTAATTAATTAATGATTTGGATTAATTAATTAAGTACTTAAGGATTTAATTTAAATTAATTAAGGTTTAGATTAATTAAATAGAATAATTAAGTTGTAATTAAGGATTATAAATTAGAGTATTAATTAATGGTTAGGAATTAATTAATAAGTAATTAAATATTAATTAAGTTATGGATTAATACTTAATTAATTTAGTAATTATAGATTAATAAAATGGTTATTAAGATTTATTAATTTAGAATTAATAATAATTAATATAAGTTAATTACTTAAGGAAAGTAATTAAGTAATAGTTAATGAGGTCATTAACTATGGGTTATTAAATAATTAATTAATGTAATTAATTTTAATAGTTAATTGGATTAATTAATTTAAAGATAATCAATTATAGAATTTGTTTAAATGAATTTCTTAATGGAAGTAATTAAGAATTAATTACTTATTGTAATTAATTGAAGTTAATTTGATTAGTTAAGTTAATTAATTAAGTTTAATTAATTTAGAATAATCAAGAATTGATTTGATTACTTAATGTAATCATTAAGGTAAGATTATTTAGGGAAGTAAATAATATGATAATTACTGGAAGTAATTAGTTGAATAATGATTTTATTAATAGAAGTAATTTGAGTTAATTACTTTGAATAATTAATCAAGGGATTAATTAAGAAATTAATTAAGGAAGTAATTAATTTAGTTAGTAAAAGTAATTAAGGGTAGTTAATTACTGATTAAAGAATTATCAAGGTGATTAATAAATGTTGTTTAATTAAAGGTTAATTACTTAATGTAATTAATTTAATTAAGTAATTAATAATTAGGTTGTAATTAAGGATCATTAATTAATATAATTAATGATGTAATTAAGAATTGATTAATTAAATAATAATTAATAAATGAAGTAATTAATCAATGTAATTAATTAAGGATTAATGTAATTAATTATAGTTGATTAAGTTAATTAATTTTAGTTAATTAATTCATGAAGTAATTAAAGGTTAATTACTATAATGGTTAAGGATAATTAATTTGAGTAATTAATTAAAGGATAAATTACCTAAAGGGTAATTAGAGGATAATTAATTGATTGTAATTAATTAATGGTTAAGTAAGCAGGATTTATAGAATGAAGTAATTAATTTAATTCATTTTAAATTAATTAGAAATGGTATAAATCATTACTTAAGAATGGAAGATAATATTGAATGCTTTGCATTGATTGATATCTTTGATGAGATATATGCTGTGTGATATGGATGTTTAGTTGAATTGTGATGATAATATGGATTATCTGATAATGTTGATTATCTATTGTGAATTATCTTTCTTTGTGTATAAAGATAATGAATTGAATTGTTTTAACTTTTAAAACAACTTGGCCTTAAAAGATACGCTTTGGATTTCGATGAGACCGGGATCGGGTTTCCGTATACCGGATTTCCAGGTCTGGAGACCCGAATACCACATCGATCCAAATTAACGATAGGTCGTGAATCAAGTGAAGATGAAGATTCAGAGTGCAAGGGTTATTGTCGTTAACTCTGAGGGTGATTCCAAAACGAGTGTAACGAGATAATGCCTTCGGTTTCGTTCGAACCCGGAACGAACTTGTATGGATTGAATGCTTTCAGAACATCGTCAGGTGGACGATGAGCATTCTAAGTGATGTGTTCTTTTCTAAGGTAATCGTGACCTCAAGCCTCACAAACCGGGAATGGCTAAAACAGGGGAGGTGCAGCAAGGTTAGTGGGTAGCACCCAAGTAGGACAAGATTACCTCTGTCTAGATGTCCCTTTCTATTTTCGACTTAGTGGTGCGGTTGCTGATCCCAACCGTGAGGTATCTTGTGCGGGAATTATCCAGTAAGGGATGTTCCGGCCTTGTGTTGCAGGGGATTGGGAGTGATCCTCGGTACGGTGATCTAGGCCACGTACTGTGACGGGCGGTACCCCGGTAGCCCTGCCATTGTATGGAATCCAAAATCCAATAAGTGCCAACGGACTTGATTGTATAACCCACTTTGTGGCTAGTATGCTGGAATTTAATAATGTAACAATTTCAGCTATTTCATATTTATTTGAAAACCCTAGACCCTATTATAATACAATCGAATTTCCTATCAAATGTTTTGGTTAGCGTAAGGTAAAAACTTACCCATGTTTATGTGTGGGAAGTCTTACGTGATACCTTTTCTTTCAAAAGGTTTTGAAGTTAAGCAAGTTTAACCTGTTACTCACACCAGACCCATGTCTGACCCAAGTTGTTTATTTCTGTTTTATAAACTCTTGGGTACTCAAATTTTTACGAGTAGCCAAGGGATTCAGGTTAGCCTTGACGAATTGTGGAGGAGCAATGGAGCAGGAGGCTTCAGCGTTGTAGATATAGATAGTAGTTTCCGCTGTGTTGATCTTGTTTAGATCTTTGTTTTGTATTGAGTTGTAATAACTAGACAGATGTTTATAACTGTCTAGTATATGATGTGTAATCTGTGTAACTCTGATAGATGTATATGATACTATGTAATAGTTATATGATATATTATATTTTGTTCCGTTTCCGCTGTGAGTATTTGTGCTGTTTTCTTTCTCTTTCCCTTCTTTTCTATTTCTCACCCCTTTCTTTCTTCATAATGATCCGACTTTCTGTGGAGAAAAAGTCGGGTTATTACAGTTGGTATCAGAGCATAGGTTGAGCGAATGCCTAAGCTTTTGGTTAAGTGAATATCAGAACACTAGGTTGAGTGAATACCTAGGTTCGGAAGGATTGTTCATTAGAGATAGGATCTGTAGCAACCTATTTGAGTCTGAATATATATATACGAGAGCGCGTATTTGTTAGTTATATAAAAATGATTTTATATTGTGTTAATTGATCGGTTGAGTGGTATATGGATTCTGGTCAATACGAGTAGCTAACGTTATTGATAGGGATCTCTAAACACTTGAACCAGGCCAACGGACACAATATTGTTTTAAAGAGGTAAATGAAATAATTTTACCCAGAAATAATTTCTATATAAAGTATCATTTTAAATATATATATATTTCTACCTATTGGTTGGGTTACCTGTTCGGGTTTTCCAATATAGAATATAAAGGTAGATAGGGTGGTGGTGTGTGAAACACGACTACCAATGGTTGGAATTTGAATGTTGAGGTTGGAAGTGTATCTGTCGAGACTGTAGACCTAATACCGTCTCGAGTAAGCTTTGATGTGGTAAAGGATTTCATCGATCTCCGAAGGAAACTGAAATGGTTCGGAGTTTATCTTTGAAGTGTGGATGAGTAGAGTTGGATCTGTCGATGAGGCAGAAGCGAGTGATGGTATCTTGATACCTCAGGTAATAGTAGCTGTATGATGAGATACAGTGACGATGGATGTTTCCTAAAGATGTTTTCTTTGAAACAAGATTAAGGAAGTGTGTATGCTTCGGTGTTGTGGCTGAGTTCAGCACGGTGTTTCTGTTGGTTTGGAGTCCGAGTTTCTCGAAGAGCTTTGGATAGGAGCATTTGTGGCAGCAGTGCAGCTCGGAGTGTTCTGTGATGGCAAGAAGTTTTCTAGCTGAGCAGTTTTTCTGGAAGTGAAGTTCAGAAGCAGCAGAGTGAATCCATTTCTTCGATAAATTGGATAAATAAGTGTAAGCTGTTCTGATTGGTAAAGAGAGAACAGTCTGTTTGGAAATAGGTTGGGTTGATCGCAAAAGTGACTTGTGATTGCTGAGTGTTCTCTTGGGTTGTCAGAATTTTCTGGATGTCTTCAGAGAAGTCAGAAGTTTGTCCGCATCTGAAGGTTGAGTTTTCTTATCGACTTGGATTCCAGGAGTGATACCGGTGGTTCAGACTAGTGGAAGGATGTTTCCTAGAGATGGAGTTGGTGAAGCAGCTCAAGTTTTGCTGGAATATCTGAGTTTTCTTTATGGATCAGTGAATCTTATTTCTGGAATGAGTTGTCCAGTCTGTGCTTGTGTTCTACCTCAGATCAGAGTTGAGCAGCGAAAGCAGTTTGGAGTGTATCTCTGGATGGGAGAAGTAAGTTTGGAATCTACTGATAGTTGTGAAGTAGAGTTATGTTTGGATCTCGTCTGTGTTCTGATTTGGATAAGTATTTGGACTTCTGAATTGAATTGTCAGTTTGGATAAACTGGAATTCATTGAGTTTTACGTATTTCTGAGGGAATACGTATTTGATCTATCTCTGGTTTTAGAAATCTGCAGTTCTGGAGGTTTGATTGTTGAGTCAGACTCGTCTGTAGTCTGATATTCTATTTAGTTTTGTAGATCTAGATGAGTAGGAGATCTATAGCTTAGTAGTTTAGATTGTTTGTAGAGCAAGTATCCCGGTATATATATACTTGGGGAAACTCGAGGAATTTTATCTAGAATTTAGTCTAGATAGTTAGAATTGTTTGATTGGATGATTTGGTTGCTATGGTTGCTAGCATATGGATGATAGTAGATGCTTGTGTTTTGAATTTAAATCTTTAATAAGATTATTAAATTACCTTTGTTTAAATTTCGGGGACGAAATTATTTTAAGGGGGAAGGAATGTGATATCCCGGGATTTCAGGGAAGTTTAAATGTGATAATCTCTTAAATTAATCATTTAAAATTTGTAAAGTGTGTTGTTTTCAAACAATAATAATAATGTGATTATTTAATTATATATATATGTTGAGTTGATTTTAAATTGGATTTTTAAATTACATTTGAATTTGGTTTAAGAATTGAATTTAAAGAAATATATATATATATCTTAAAATAAAAATAATAATATAGTATGGATTTAAAATATGTGAATAAAAGTTTTTATTTAAAAATAAGGTTTGTTTTATATTATTCTCTTTAAAGAAATTTGTTTATAGAAATTTGAAAGAATATTTATTTAATAGGAATAAATACAAAAGCTTTTAAATTAGCATTTTAAAAACGAGTTTAAAATATTTTATATGAATCATAATTGGTTTATATTCTATTTTCTTTTAAAGATTGTATTTATAAAATTTAGAAAGTATTTATAAATTTATAAATGTATTTGTTTATTAGGAAATTTACAAATTAATTAGGAAAATTAATTTAAAAGCCTTTAAAATCATTTATAAATAATATAAAATATAAATTAGGACAAGTGTTAAGTGATAAACATCTTTAAATAACATGTGTTAACATATTAATCAAAGTTGAGACAAGTGTCACAATTATTTCATTTTTCTTTTATTTTATAAAATCCTAATTTAAACTTATAAAAGCACATATCTTCTTTACAATTCTTTTTTTTTCTATCTTCATCTCTTATAGCAAGAAAAATGGCCAGATCTGAAATCAAACTCAATAAACATCTTCCTCAAATAACCTGTAATGCACTTCTTTTCAAATCTGAAAGCCTGTAACTCGTTCTTCAAATCTGCATTTCTTTAAGCCTTAATATTCTTCCTCAAACCATAATCTCAAAACAAACCAGTTAACTCATTTTCCAAATCAAAGTATTTAGCCTGCCATTCATTTTCATCATCAAACCTGGAGCATGCAAAGTATTTTCTTCCTGGAAATCAAGTAGTCCATCTCTGCTCCAATCTGAGATAAAACTAGCAAGCTAACAGGAAATTTAAACAACAAGCATTCCAGTTTCTTTAACAAGAAATTCAAGTATTTAAAGATCAAAAGGCATCTCAGTTTAAAAAGATTCAAAAAGCTTTTCAAATAAAATCTGGAAGCTCTGTTCCTGGTGAGTAACTTTTAAACTTAAAACAAAATAGGATTGCATGTTGAATCTCTGTGACCTATATATAAGTATTGATGTATGAATAAGTGCATTCTCCTGTTTGTATATATGGATGTGGTGTATGGATGTATATGAATTCTGTTTTGTTCTGTTGCCAGACCCAAACATGTCTTTTTATCTTTTACCACTTGATTTAGTTTTATTAGGACTTAACTTATAAGTAAGTATTGTTTAATTATCATATACTAAGGTTTAAAAAGACTAGTTAAGTCAAATTCACACCTGAGTGTCTCTGTAAACAAAAACAACAGAGAAATATTATATAAAGGTAAAAATTTAAACTTGTGAATTTATAACTTCAGGTTTATAAATTTAATAGGTAGGTTATAATATGATTTTTAGCAATAATATCATAACTTTTAGTTTCGAATTGAAAGAGCAGTTCTGGTTTAAGTCTGAAATGAAATTTTGGTGATTTTGATTATCTCAATGGAACTGGGATGTTGAACTCTTCAATGATGGTAGTGGAATGATCATGGATGATAGGAAAATTGTCAGGAGAATTTCTAAGGTAGTAAGACAGAAATGATTTAGGTTTGAAATTTTTAAACCTAGTTTTAAGTTAGGCTACGATTTCATTTCGTTCGTTTTCATGGATGGATCGAGCTTTATGATACTTTGGGGAATTGAAGCTTTGAGGTAGTTGAAGCGATGACCGGAGTTGGAGGAGTTCTGGTGGATGGGTTTGCGAAGGCGAGGCGATGACAGGTGGGTGGTTGGTCGCGAGCCAGTGTTTCCAGTTTTTGATTTAGTCGAGTTCGAGTTCGAGAGGGATCGGAGGGGAAACTGATGGATGGGATCGAAGCTGGAGGTGATATTCGACTTGTTCGTCGATGCGGTGATGGCCGGAGGCGTTGATCTTGGCCGTGCACGTGCACACGATTTGATGTCTGGTGAATCTGGATACAGAGGGGTACGACTCGAGTTCTTCTCGTGATTATTCCGGGTGAGGTTCGAAGAAATGGGAGAGGCGACTCGAAGTAGTGTAGCTGGAAGGTTGGACTCAAGTGGCAGGAAGGACTCGAGACTTTTGAGTGTTTTTGCGAGGGAGACTCGGAGAAACTAGGGTGGGAACTCGAAGCAGATGAGGTTGGACTCGAGTACTTTTGTGTCGACAGTTTTTTTTTAAACTGTCTGTTTCTAAACTTTAAACTGGTTTTAAATTTGTAAATTTTAAACTAGAATTCAAATCAAAGTTTAACTACATAGATTCAAGTTGGTTTTGAATCTTAAAGATTTGAAATAAATAAGTTTTATAAATTTAAATGTTTTAAATAGGTTTAAATGTTAGTTATATTTAAATGTTTTTAAATTGGTTCTAAACTTTGTTAAAGACAAAATTTATATTCATTTTAAATCTAGAATTTAAAATGAAATTTAAAAAGTAAATTTGGAAATGGATGTTTTCAAATGTATTTGAGAATGATAATTTAACCATGGGTAAGAAAATGTTTTATCTTAAAGTTAAAATCATTAAAACTTTAGGGTAATTAAAATGGTTTAAATAATCTAATTAATTAATGATTTGGATTAATTAATTAAGTACTTAAGGATTTAATTTAAATTAATTAAGGTTTAGATTAATTAAATAGAATAATTAAGTTGTAATTAAGGATTATAAATTAGAGTATTAATTAATGGTTAGGAATTAATTAATAAGTAATTAAATATTAATTAAGTTATGGATTAATACTTAATTAATTTAGTAATTAGAGATTAATAAAATGGTTATTAAGATTTATTAATTTAGAATTAATAATAATTAATATAAGTTAATTACTTAAGGAAAGTAATTAAGTAATAGTTAATGAGGTCATTAACTATGGGTTATTAAATAGTTAATTAATGTAATTAATTTTAATAGTTAATTGGATTAATTTATTTAAAGATAATCAATTATAGAATTTGTTTAAATGAATTTCTTAATGGAAGTAATTAAGAATTAATTACTTATTGTAATTAATTGAAGTTAATTTGATTAGTTAAGTTAATTAATTAAGTTTAATTAATTTAGAATAATCAAGAATTGATTTGATTACTTAATGTAATCATTAAGGTAAGATTATTTAGGGAAGTAAATAATATGATAATTACTGGAAGTAATTAGTTGAATAATGATTTTATTAATAGAAGTAATTTGAGTTAATTACTTTGAATAATTAATCAAGGGATTAATTAAGAAATTAATTAAGGAAGTAATTAATTTAGTTAGTAAAAGTAATTAAGGGTAGTTAATTACTGATTAAAGAATTATCAAGGTGATTAATAAATGTTGTTTAATTAAAGGTTAATTACTTAATGTAATTAATTTAATTAAGTAATTAATAATTAGGTTGTAATTAAGGATCATTAATTAATATAATTAATGATGTAATTAAGAATTGATTAATTAAATAATAATTAATAAATGAAGTAATTAATCAATGTAATTAATTAAGGATTAATGTAATTAATTATAGTTGATTAAGTTAATTAATTTTAGTTAATTAATTCATGAAGTAATTAAAGGTTAATTACTATAATGGTTAAGGATAATTAATTTGAGTAATTAATTAAAGGATAAATTACCTAAAGGGTAATTAGAGGATAATTAATTGATTGTAATTAATTAATGGTTAAGTAAGCAGGATTTATAGAATGAAGTAATTAATTTAATTCATTTTAAATTAATTAGAAATGGTATAAATCATTACTTAAGAATGGAAGATAATATTGAATGCTTTGCATTGATTGATATCTTTGATGAGATATATGCTGTGTGATATGGATGTTTAGTTGAATTGTGATGATAATATGGATTATCTGATAATGTTGATTATCTATTGTGAATTATCTTTCTTTGTGTATAAAGATAATGAATTGAATTGTTTTAACTTTTAAAACAACTTGGCCTTAAAAGATACGCTTTGGATTTCGATGAGACCGGGATCGGGTTTCCGTATACCGGATTTCCAGGTCTGGAGACCCGAATACCACATCGATCCAAATTAACGATAGGTCGTGAATCAAGTGAAGATGAAGATTCAGAGTGCAAGGGTTATTGTCGTTAACTCTGAGGGTGATTCCAAAACGAGTGTAACGAGATAATGCCTTCGGTTTCGTTCGAACCCGGAACGAACTTGTATGGATTGAATGCTTTCAGAACATCATCAGGTGGACGATGAGCATTCTAAGTGATGTGTTCTTTTCTAAGGTAATCGTGACCTCAAGCCTCACAAACCGGGAATGGCTAAAACAGGGGAGGTGCAGCAAGGTTAGTGGGTAGCACCCAAGTAGGACAAGATTACCTCTGTCTAGATGTCCCTTTCTATTTTCGACTTAGTGGTGCGGTTGCTGATCCCAACCGTGAGGTATCTTGTGCGGGAATTATCCAGTAAGGGATGTTCCGGCCTTGTGTTGCAGGGGATTGGGAGTGATCCTCGGTACGGTGATCTAGGCCACGTACTGTGACGGGCGGTACCCCGGTAGCCCTGCCATTGTATGGAATCCAAAATCCAATAAGTGCCAACGGACTTGATTGTATAACCCACTTTGTGGCTAGTATGCTGGAATTTAATAATGTAACAATTTCAGCTATTTCATATTTATTTGAAAACCCTAGACCCTATTATAATACAATCGAATTTCCTATCAAATGTTTTGGTTAGCGTAAGGTAAAAACTTACCCATGTTTATGTGTGGGAAGTCTTACGTGATACCTTTTCTTTCAAAAGGTTTTGAAGTTAAGCAAGTTTAACCTGTTACTCACACCAGACCCATGTCTGACCCAAGTTGTTTATTTCTGTTTTATAAACTCTTGGGTACTCAAATTTTTACGAGTAGCCAAGGGATTCAGGTTAGCCTTGACGAATTGTGGAGGAGCAATGGAGCAGGAGGCTTCAGCGTTGTAGATATAGATAGTAGTTTCCGCTGTGTTGATCTTGTTTAGATCTTTGTTTTGTATTGAGTTGTAATAACTAGACAGATGTTTATAACTGTCTAGTATATGATGTGTAATCTGTGTAACTCTGATAGATGTATATGATACTATGTAATAGTTATATGATATATTATATTTTGTTCCGTTTCCGCTGTGAGTATTTGTGCTGTTTTCTTTCTCTTTCCCTTCTTTTCTATTTCTCACCCCTTTCTTTCTTCATAATGATCCGACTTTCTGTGGAGAAAAAGTCGGGTTATTACAGTTTGAGTGTTGAGGTTGGAAGGGTATCTGACGAGACTGTAGACCCAATACCGTCTCGAGTAAACTTTGTTGTGGTGTAAGATTTCATCGATCTCAGAAGGAAACTGTTAAGGTTCGGAGTTTGTCTTTGAAGTTGGATGAATAGAGTTAGATCTATTGGATGAGCTGAAGCAAGTGATGGTATCTTGGCAACTTCAGGAAGTAGTAGCTGTGTGGTGAGACGCGGTGGCTATGGACGTTTCTGAAGATGTTTCTTTTGGAACAAGTTTGAAGAAGTGAGTCTGTTCCGGTGTTGTGGCTGAGTCCAGCAGGGTGTTTCTGTTGCTTTGAAGTCCGAATTTCTCGAGGAGTTTAGGATAAGAAGTCTTTGGCATCTATGGCAGCAGTGCAGCTCGGAGTGTTCTGTGTGTTAGCAGGAAGTTTCTGGCTGAGCAGTTTTTCTGAAGGTAAAGTCCAGAAGCAACAGAGTGAATCCATTTCTTCGATGAATTGGATGGTTAAGTGTAAGCTGTTCTGATTAGTGAAGAGAGAACAGTTATCTTTGGAAATTAGGCCGGGCTGATCGCAAAAGTGACTTGCGATTGTTTGAGTGTTCTCTTGGGTTATTGGAGATTGAGATTCTGTATCGATTTGATTCGTGGAGTTACCTGTGATTCAGCTTTGTAGAAGGATGTCTCCTAGAGAAGAATTTGGTGAAGCAGCTCAGGATTCTTTGGAGAGGGATTGATCAGTTCTAATTTTCTAGAGGGGATTCTGCTAGGATGTTTTGACCAAATGGAATGGAGTCGCTAAGATTTTATGGTATGGTGAACTGTGGATGATCAAGTTTGTGCTCGAGTTTCTCCGACGGCATTCTCATCTGTTCAAGATCAGAGTTGTGTAGCGAAAGCAAGATAGCAACTATTCTAGGGTGGGAACAACCGGGAGTTGTGATTTTCTTGGAGTAGAGGATTTCTATAGGAAATTCAAGTGTATCTCTAAGTTTGAAGGAATTTTCAGGATTTGGAGATAAGGTTGTCAAGTGCAACTGTTTGGCTATTCCAGAAAGGAGAAGTAGTTCGAAGTACTCTAATGTTTGTGGAGTAGAATTGTGTTCTGGATTTCGGTGATTTTTGGGAAACCATTTTGTTGAGTAGGATCCGGAAATTGGTTTGATATTAGTCTAGTCTATTTCAGGAAGCATCAGCAAGAGCTAAGCTAATCAGGAAGGATGAAGTGACTCAGGATCGTCAGGAGAGTTATACAGTTAAGAATGGATGGAATTTGGAATTTGAAGTTGAAATTTGGATATTGTTTAAGTTTTCTCCAATCAAAGGAGATATAAGATTTGGAAAAATTGGAAAGTGAGCTGCAGAAGTATTATGAGATTTTTCCTATGTTCTCAAGAGAATTAGTTCTTTGATATATAGGATTGAGTTGCCAGTTCGGATAACTGGAATTCATTTTATTTCACGTATCTCTGAGGGAATACGTGTTTGATCTGTCATTGGTTGTGGGATCAGCAGTTCAGATGGATATGATAGTTGGGCTGGTCTTGAGTTTAGTCTGATATCTTGTTCAGATTTGTGATCTAGATGGGAAGGATTTCTAGATTATTGTAGTATAGTTAATTAAGATCTTATAGAGCGAGTATTCCAGTATAGATACCTGGGAACTCTAGATAGTATTAGGAAAGCCTATTCTGAATTTGTATCGGAATAAGTTAGATTTGGTTGTTAGAAATAAATGGTTGCTATGATTGATAGTGTATGATTGATATATATGGTTGCTGTTTAAAATTTTAAAAAAAAATTTGCTGGGTTATTAAATTATCTTTGCTTTTAAATTTCGGGGACGAAATTATTTTAAGGGGGAAGGAATGTGATATCCCGGAAATTTGGCAATATCAATTTAATAATCTTTATTAATAATTAAATTTATTTGTTGATTTTATTTTATAAATTGACAAGTTTATTCATTTTAAAGGTTAATAATATTTTAATTTGGCAATATTTATTAATATCTTTTCTAACAATTTAAAATTGGTGAGATTTATCTTTCAAAACTTATATAAATGTTTTATATTTATAATGTATATATATATTGGTATATATATTATAAATAGGTAGACTTTAATTTAATAAAGGATATGTTTTCAAATTATAATATATATATATATATATATATATTGTGATTTGGAGTTATGTTATAAAATTCAATATAGTAATTATCAAAAACTAATGTTAAAAATATTTCCATTTTGAATGTATATATTTATATATTGAAATGGGAAAGTGTTGATTTGAATATTAATAAAGTATTTTCAAACTTTAATATATATATAATTTGTAATTTGGAAATTTTAATTTGACTTAATACTTTTGAAAATGATATTTATGATTTAAATAACAAGAATAATTTCTTATTTATTATAAACATATATTTTAGTTTTTATTTTAGTTAAGATTTAAATTAGAAGTTCATTTGTTTTAATATTCTTTCATTTTTAAATTTCAAACATAAGATAAATTGTTTTGTAAAAATATATATATAGAGTTAAAATAAGTTTCTCAAGCATATAAAAATATGTTATATTTATTTGATCAAAGCATAAGCTATTATAAATAATTGTTTTCATAAGTTCATTAAAAATCTAAAAGCTTAAATTATAAAAAAAAATACATTACATACATATAAATATTTTATAAATACATATAAATGACTTAAATAAATTAATTAAAAACAAGATTTACACTTGTAAATAAATAATAAAGCATTTTAAAACACTTGTAAACATATGGAGGCTTGGATGGTATATGTGTAAGCTAATTAACAACTTAAGGGGACAAGTGGCTTAATTTTATCTTTTTGTAAATTAAAGTATAAAAATTTATATGTAAGAAGAAAGATCTGTATTCATTTTCAGTTCAAAAATCCTTCTTCTCATTTTCAACTAAAACAAAATAGTCTAAGAAATAAAAGACCTGAAATCTAAATTCAAAGAAGTAGTAAATCTGGAAATGAAAATCTGGAAATCAAAGTAGAAATGAAGATCTGTAAACTGGAAATGCAAATCAGAGAAAGGAGATGAAAGGCAAATTTAAATAGCAGCTTCAAATCTTCAAATGAAATCTGAAGTCATGCAATCAGAGAAATAAATCAACAGCAAGTTTAAATTCAAAGCAAAAGAGAAATCAAATTCAAAAATCTAGAACAAGCCTGGAACAAAATTATGTTCTCTGTTCTCTGATTTCTGGTGAGTAAACTTAATTTTTAAAAACAGTTTAAAACCTGGATTTCACTTTGATATATGAATGTAAATTATGTTGCTTGCCTGAAATTTTGTATTAAGATGAATGCATGTATGTGTAATAAGTATTGATTGTCTGTGACTATGCAAATGTAGACTCTGTTGATTTTATCAGGTTTTGATTTCTTTAAAAATCCAATATCCCATCATTAAAACACTGATAGTCTTTGGTTTGTAAATAGGAAGTGTTTGAAATCATGTAACATCACTCTTAAAAATAATTACAAGTTTTTAAATTGAATAATTGTCTCGAAATTTTATAAAAACAGTGAAAATGTAGTTTGGGTCAAAAAAATTTATCAATTAGATTTTGTAATTAGGTTGCATGGTTGAAATCATGATAGGAAACTATGAATTTTAATGGCTATATCATGTTTTTAGTTTAGAGTTTGTTGAGTAATAGTGAGATGAACGGAAAAGTCATTTTGAGCTAATACTGTTGATCGTCGATGACTGGAGGGGTGGGGTTGTTCCTGGAGGTGGAAGGTAGCTCAGTGATCATGAGAAAAATAATCGCGAAGGTTATTGATCACCAGAGTAGGTAGGCGAAGGCGATATAGGGTTTAACACCCTGGGATACTCGTTGATATTCAATTGGGTTTCACGACGTCGAAACGAAACTGGAGTTGATCGCATGACGTTCTAGAGATGCTGGAAGATGAGGTGGCGCTACGGTGAAAGTGGAAGAGTTTCTGGAGCTAGGACTCAACGACGACGAGGTGGTTTCTGATGATGTATGTTTTCTAGGTGATGGGTTCAAGGTTCGAATTCGAATCTAGTTCGAATCGTGGAAGTTTGGATGGTCGATCGTGATGCCGTGGTTGGAGTTGACTTGTCGGAGGCCAGGTCGTAAATCGTCGTCGATTAGTTATAGCGTGCACGTGCACGAGCACGTTATCGTGCATCTGAAGGTTGGGATTTGGGGAAGAAAGCAGGAGCTCGGGTTTCGTTCGGGGAAAATCAAGTTTTACCCGAAGCAAGTAATGTGGTGGGTAGTCGCGAGTGTAACTTCGGGTTTTCTTACGTTTTACTCGGGTTTGGGGATCAGCTGGCACTAAGAATTCTAAGAGGAAATGTTTTAAGTTTTAAAACAAAAGAAACTTTGTTTTGTAGTGTATCTGAGTTTAAAACAAAAGTTAAACAAGTTTTTAATTGTAAAATAAATTGTTTCAAAAGAATTAATGTTTTAACAAGTTTTAAATATTTAAATAGATAAGTTTTTAAAAGGGTAAATAAATAGATTTTCAAAATGTTGATTTGTATTAAAGTTAATTTTAATAACTATGGAAGTTTAAAGATTTTGAAAGTCGAGAAGGAGTTTAAAATGTTTTAATTATAATTGATTTCTAAAATGTTTTATTTTAAATAAAGTTTAAATGATAAGGATTTAAATAAATCAATTATAATAAAGAATTTATCTTAAGTAATTAAGAGATTAATTAATTAAAGATAATTAATATGGGGAGATAATTAAATTATTGGTCAATTTAATTTATTTAATTAAGATAAATGGTTTTTCTTAATTAAGATCTCTTAAATATAAGGATTAAGAAATTAGTTAGTTTAATTTAAATAATTTAGTTAAATAATTGACTAAGTAATTAATTTGTGATTAACTTAAGATAATCACTTATAATTTATTAAGTGTAATTACTTGATGAAGTAATTAAGGAATGATTACTTGATGTAATTAAGTAAAGGGGAAATTATTTAATAAAGTAATTAGAAGATAATTATTTTATGAAAGTAATTTAATGGAAGTAATTAAGAGTTAATTACCTAGTGTTATTAAATAAATAATTTAGTTAATAAAGTTAATTTAAGCATTAAGAATAATTAATAAGGTAATTAATTATTGGTTAAGGTAATTAATTAAAAAGTAATTAATTAATGGAAGTAATTAAGGGAAGTTAATTACTTGATTAGATTAATCAAAGGTGATTAATAATTGTGGTTTAATTAAGATTAATTATTTAATTAATTTAAATATAATAAATAATTTAAGATGTAATTAGGATCATTAATTTATAATTAATTAAGGATGTAATTAAGAGTTGATTAATTAAGATTAATTAATCAAATGATAAATGATTATAGAATAACTAATTAATTGTAATTAATTAAGGATTAAAATAATTGATTATAATTAATTAATTAATGAAGTAATTAATGGTTAATTACTGTATTGATTAAAAATAATTAATTTGTGAAATTAATTAAAGATAATTACTTAAATGTAATTAAAGAATAATTAAAAGTTGATTAATTAAAATGGATAATTAGAGAATGATTAATTAATTTATTTGTAATTAATTAATGATTATATAAGTAAGATTTATAATGATGAAGTAATTAATTTAATTAATTTTCAATTAATTAAAGATAGAGATAGTTAATTTAATTCATTTTAAATTAATTATGTTGTGATTAAGTAAATCATTGCTTATGTATGAATGGATGACATTGATTGTCTTGAATGGATGTAATCTCAGAAATGAGATAAGTAATGTTGTGCGGTATAAATGCTTGGTTGCATTATGGTGGTAATATAGATTACCTATTGTGATGTTGATATGGATTACCTATTTGGTTATGAATCATCTGTTTAAATGATAATGTGATTATCAATTGTAACTTGTGAATTATCTATCTGTATAGATAAGTTAAATTGTTTAAACCTTTAAAACAACTTGGCCTTAAAAGATACGTTTTGGATTTCGATGAGACCGGGATCGGGTTTCCGTATACCGGTATTCCAGGTCTGGAGACCCGAATACCACATCGATCCAAATTAACGATAGGTCGCGAATCTCAAGTGAAGATGAAGATTCAGAGTGCAAGGGTTATTGTCGTTAACTCTGAGGGTGATTCCAAAACGAGTGTAACGAGATAATGCCTTCGGTTTCGTTCGAACCCGGAACAAACTTGTATGGATTGAATGCTTTCAGCACATCGTCAGGCGGACGATGAGCATTCTAAGTGATATGTTCTGATTAAAGGTAATCGTAACCTCAAGCCTCATCAACCGGGAATGGCTAAAACAGGGGAGGTGCAGCAAGGCTTCGTGGGTAGCGCCCACTGAGAGCAAGATAGATCCCTGTCTAGAGGTCCCTTTCTTTATTTCGGCTTAGTGGGTAGTTGGAACTGCAGCCAACTACGGGGTTGTCTTGTTTGGGATTATCCAGTAAGGGATGGTTCCGGCTTTGTGTTGCAGGGGAGCGGGCGTACTCCTCGGTACGGTGATCTAGGCCACGTACTGTGACGGGCGGTACCCTAGTAGCCCTGCCATTGTATGGAATCCAAAATCCAATAAGTGCCAACGGACTTGATTGTATAACCCACTTTGTGGCTAGTATGCTGGAATTTAATAATGTAACAATTTCAGCTATTTCATATTTACTTGAAAACCCTAGACCCTATTATAATACAATCAGATTTCCTATCAAATGTTTTAGTTAGCGTAAGGTAAAAACTTACCCATGTTTATTTGTGGGGAGTCTTACGTGACACTTTTGTTTCCAAAGGTTTTCAAAGTTAAGCAATTTAACCGTTTACTCACACCAGACCCATGTCTGACCCAAGTGTTTATTTTCTGTTTTATTAAACTCTTGGGTACTCAAATTTGTATGAGTAGTCAAGGGATTCAGGTTAGCCTTGACGAATTCTGGAGGAGATTGGAGCAGGAGGCTTCAGCGTGTAGATATATAGAGTTTCCGCTGTGATGATGTATTGTATGGATGTAGTAGTGTTGTATAATAGACAGAATTTATAACTGTCTATTTTGTGATGTAAGTTGTGTACTCTGATGTATATGATACTATGTAATATCATATGTGATATATTATATTTCATTCGTTCCGCTGTGAGATTCTGATGTGTTGTTGTTCTCTCTTCTCTTCTTTTCTTCTTCTATCCCTTTCTTTCTTAATAATGATACGTTTTCCTGGGCATAGGAAGGCGGGACGTTACAACGCCCGCTCCCCTGCAACACAAGGCCGGAATCATCCCTTACTGGATAATTCCAAATAAAATCACCCCACGGTTGGGATCAGTAACTGCAACACTAAGCCAAAATAAAAGGGACATCTAGACAGGGATGACCTTACTCTCAAGTAGGGGCTACCCACGAAGCCTTGCTGCATAACCCCTGATTTTCAGTCATTCCCGGTTGATGAGGTTCGAGGCTAAACGATACCTTTATAGCACATATCCCTTAGAATGCCCATCGTCCACCTGACGATGTCACGAAAGCATTCGTCCATACAAGTCCGTCCCGGGTTCGAACGGAACCGAAGGCACTATTCCTACTACATCCATTTTGGAAATATCCTCAGGATTAGTAGCGACTAGCCCTTGCACTTCACTGCTCCATCTTTGACTCCGAACATGTTACACGAAATGTACGAACCGGATCGAAGTGGTATTCGAGTCTCCAGACCTAGAATCCCGGTATACGGAAACCCAATCCCGGTCTCTTCGAAACGATCAGCGCATTTGGCCAATATTGATAGTCGGTTATTTAACTATCAATTAACATCCACAAGCAACCATCACACAATAAATAATTTCCCACATTATTTATTTGCCCAAATATCTTTCCAAGATATATTTCCAAATTTTCAAACTCCTTTTGAAAACAATTTCAAACAGTTTCCGCTTACGGAATACATTTCCCAAATAATTATTTCCACTGAATCACCAAGTACAAAATACTTTTAGATTTTAAAATAATTTTAAAACACTTTACTATAAATATACTTTATAATATTGAAATTTAAAAACTACTTTAATACCTTAACAAAATATATACTTAAGGAATATTTAAAATGAAACCACTTTTCAAATATAAACTAAATTTCTCTTTTTAAAACATAATACCAAATCACTTTTATATAATTACTACAATAATAGTTTTTTGAAAATACTACTTTGGAAATTAACCTTTAGAAAAAAATCAATTTCCTAAAACATGCCTTTTTACACAAATTATAACTTTTAACTTATATTTAAAATTGCTTTGAAAAACGTACTTTTAGATTTTAAAATAATTTTAAAACACTTTACTATAAATATACTTTATAATATTGAAATTTAAAAACTACTTTAATACCTTAACAAAATATATACTTAAGGAATATTTAAAATGAAACCACTTTTCAAATATAAACTAAATTTCTCTTTTTAAAACATAATACCAAATCACTTTTATATAATTACTACAATAATAGATTTTTGAAAATACTACTTTGGAAATTAACCTTTAGAAAAAAAATCAATTTCCTAAAACATGCCTTTTTACACAAATTAGAACTTTTAACTTATATTTAAAATTGCTTTGAAAAACGTACTTGGCAATCCAAGGAAATACACTTCTCTTCACATCCTTTAAAAATAAATCAACATTTATTTTTAAACCAATTCATATTCTTTTATAAATTCCCACCTTGAATTTATATTCTCAAATATCCCCTGATATTTTATTTCACTTTATAAACCCAGTTTATCTCTCCAAAATCTCATTTCTCTTTAAATTTCAAATCCCAAAGTATTTAAATCAATTAACAATTGATTCTCCAATTTAATTTACTTTGAAATAAATTTCCTTACTTAATCCATTTATTTCCAAATTCATTAACTTCCAGATTTTATTTCTCATTATGATTTAAAATCTTTAAACTGAAACACAAGTTTCAGATTTTACCAAATTCCTTCTTACTTTTTAATTACATTTAAACATTGAATTAAAATAAATTATTTATTCTTTTAAATAATATCACATACGTTTTCTTTAAATTCAATATTTCTCTATTTATTCAAAATTCCTCTTTTCCATATTTAATTTATTCGAATTCACTAGAATTACTTAACTTAATTTTACTCTTTTATTTCTTTCCAAAAATCCAATTCAATTGCTTTTGATAACTCATTATACTGGGAAATTCAATCCAACCAGATTATCCAATATAAATCATCACAGGATATCAACAATCATATCACAGAATATTTAAACAAAATTAAATATTTTGAGGAATCCAGTTGGATCCCTCCAACCTGTTTTCCCTGCATCCACAAATGTTAGCACAATACCAATTCCACTTCGAGGTGGAATATCGCGGTATATGGGTTTAATATAAAATATCATCTGCTATTATGCGGCGCATAGGGTCTCATCCGCTATATAATGCGGGAATATCAACAACTCCAATATACACATATGCCAATATGTGTATATTGCTATATACTACTATATATATATAGCACATCAATCAATGCAATCATCCAATCAATGATTTAAATTTAACCATTTAAATTTAAATTCAACTGAGTGAGATTAACTCACCTTTAATTTTTGATTTGCAATCCAATCCAAATGGCTAGTCTCCTTGATTTAAACCTTGTATAATCATTATACAATTTATTAATATTTTGATTTAATCGAACAATTAATTCCCAATTTAATAATATTTTTAACCCATGATATATTTCAACTAATAGTTTGATAAATAAATATATATTTTTTTCCTTCTTTTAATAACTAAAATAATTGATAAATCAGTTAAACAAAATATCTCCTTAATATACAAATAAATGGGTAAATTTAAAATATACATTTATTTTCTTGAAACCTCATATATATAAAACTGTTTAAAAATTCAGATTCCTGAAAAGGAAAATACTTCCCAATGCGCCGCATAATCGAGTTAAGTGAAATTGAATTTGATCAGGTTTTCCTCTCATGTCCTCTCATGTCCGTCTCCATACTTCCCAATGTCCTTCCCCTTACCGGCTCTGTCATCTCTATCGTACCTCCCCTCTCTTCTCAAGTCAACTCTCACGTTCGTCCTAACTCTGATGAATGTTCGCTTCCAACCAATGACAACTCTGTTCTTCTTTCTTCTCCAGCTATCCTTTCGCCATTACCTCCTAATACGACCATCATTGAACCCATTCATTCTATGGTAGATCCTTCTGCCCTCCCTGATCCTTCAGTCTTACGTCCACCCTCTCATGACCCTCCAGACTCACTTCCCATACGACCTTCAGATATTTCCCCTCCCCCTCCTCAATTCTCAGTGCCATCATCTTCCTCCTCTCTAGGTGAAAGGCCTTGGTCTTCTCTTTTTAAGCATAAACCTAAAAATGCTGGTAAGTATATCCCCGTTGACTTTTTTTCCTGAGTATGAAAAAGAGGTTCTAGTGCCGACCCATGAAGTTCTGGAAGCTGGAGCGCGGATCTGGAATGAAACATTAGTAGGATTCTTCCTTGACAAGCCGTTATCATACACAGCTGTTATTCAAAAGCTAAAATCCATCTGGAAATTGAGAGGCTCCATCACTGTTAAATCTGATGGTACTATCTTCTTATTTAACTTCTCTTGTTCTGAAGATAGGAACAAGATTCTACTGAGTGATCCCATTATCATGAATAATAAGTTATTCATTGTCAAGCCATATGATGCAGCAATTAGTAATGTCTCTGGTACAGTCTCCTCTGTTCCAGTGTGGGTACATTTGTATAACCTTCCGTTATATGCTTGGTCGCCACTGGGAATTAACTGGTTGAGTAGTCATTTGGGAAAAATGTTATGCATGGATGAGATGACGGAAAAGCAGGAGCGGTTGAGCTATGCCAAATGCTTGATTGAGGTTAAACCGGACAAGGAACTAGTGGATGAGTTTCTGGTCAAGCTGGTGGAAGGAGGAATTCAAAAAATTTATGTGCAGTATTTGTGGAGGCCAGATGTATGTGTAACGTGCAAAAATTTTGGGCATAAAACTGAATGTTGTGACAGGATGGAAAAAAGGCATAAAGAAAGTGAAAAGGAAAAAAGGGAAGATGATATTAAAGAAAATCAAAGAGAAACAACAGACAAAGACCAAGAAAATAGGAATGTAAAGCCTCTTCAGAAGCGTGTTATCAGACAATGGCAACGTGTAAAAGATAGGAGAAAAGAAAATATGGCAAAAGATAGAAAAAGGGAACAAGTCATAGGAAGAAATGTAGAACATGAGAAAGAAAAGGTTAGTATCAGAATTGATACTGAAATACAACAAGAAAAGTGTAATATAGAAGCCCATGAAAATGGAAATAAGGGAATTGAAATAGTTGACAGTGAGGTACCTACTGTAGGTGCGACTGAAAGTGCTACTAATAAAAAACAGGTAGCTGCTGAAGAAGTGATCAAGGATAATAACGACAAAAGTGATGGGAGAGCTGAAGATGATGACAGGATAGGAAATTTCATAACCACTAATCAATTTGAAGCACTGCTTAGCCTAGATGAGGATGGAAACATGAATGTTCAGTGTCAAGAGAACCAAATAGAAGAAACTCAAGATAATATATCATATGAAGAAGAGGATGTACAAGTGAATGCAGAAAGACAGATTAAAGAAAAAGAAAAGTGTAACTCTGTGGACACACAAGGGAAAGTAAACCAAAAAATGCAAAAGCAAGATAAAGATAAAGTGCTACTAATAAAAGAAGCCCATGAAAATGGAAATAAGGGAATTGAAATAGTTGACAGTGAGGTACCTACTGTAGGTGCGACTGAAAGTGCTACTAATAAAAAACAGGTAGCTGCTGAAGAAGTGATCAAGGATAATAACGACAAAAGTGATGGGAGAGCTGAAGATGATGACAGGATAGGAAATTTCATAACCACTAATCAATTTGAAGCACTGCTTAGCCTAGATGAGGATGGAAACATGAATGTTCAGTGTCAAGAGAACCAAATAGAAGAAACTCAAGATAATATATCATATGAAGAAGAGGATGTACAAGTGAATGCAGAAAGACAGATTAAAGAAAAAGAAAAGTGTAACTCTGTGGACACACAAGGGAAAGTAAACCAAAAAATGCAAAAGCAAGATAAAGATAAAGTTAATAAAACACAACTACCAGAAGAAAGTGAAGCAGAACATATTGAAGATGGAAATAAAGGTGAAGGAAAATTACAAGTAGAACCCAATAATAGTGGAGGCAAAAATGGAAAAAATAGAAACTTGAAAATGAGACAAAGAAGCAAAGCAACAAAGCAAATTGACATGCACAAGGAAGATACGACATGCACAGACTATCAACCCAATACCCAAACTTCTATCTCTCCTTCCCAAGTAAAAGTCAAATCTCTCAATCATCCAACATCTAATATTTACTCCAGAATTGACCCGCCTCAGGCATTCAAACCTCCTCCCCCCTTGCCACCTCAGATTTCTTCTCCTCCTAAACCAAATCACGCAACCCCTCCTAAGTCAGATGAAACATCCAATAAGGAAAGTACCCCCCTATCAGCTACTATCCCTAACTATTTGTCCTCGTCGCAGGCAGTAACTAGGCGAATGAAAATAGAACTGCTCAATGCTCGTGTTACTCAATGATGACACGCATAGGTGCATGGAATGTTCGAGGTGCTCATCAAGCAATCAAACTTGATGAATGTAAACAGCTTATCACAACACATCAATTATCTATCATAGCTTTGCTAGAAACTAAGTTAAATCTTCAGATGACGATCAAGGCAGCTCAGTATATAAATCCCAACTGGAACTACCATCACAACCTGAATGAGGCTGTGTATGGTAGAATAATGATTCTATATAATCCCATACATGTTACACTTTCTCCTGTCCTATCCACATCCCAATTAATTCACTGTCATGTGCTTGATCTTGCTGATAACTCAACTTTTTATATCTCCTTTGTATATGCTCATAATACTGCAGCTTCCAGAAGTCCCTTATTTAATGTCATATCATCTCTGAGACAGTCCACTCACCCATGGCTAATTCTTGGTGACTTCAACTCTTGCTATTCCCTCTCCGATAGAGTTGGAGGTAATCCCCTCTCCATCAACGAAATACAACCTCTAGCTAACACCCTCATTGATGCTGAGCTTGTCCCTGTCAAATCAGTTGGAATGCAATACTCGTGGAACAATAAAAGAAGTCATGGATGCAGGACCTTTTCTAGAATTGATCACACTTTCTCCAACCAAACAGCTCTGTCTAAATGGCCTTTAATTTACACCCTTCTCCCTCCTCCTCTACTTTCTGACCACTCTCCCCAAATACTCCATCTTCATGGAGCGAACATGAGAGGAAAATCAAATTTTAAATTTTTTAATTCATGGGTTCTTGAACCGGATTTTCAATCTATTATTAAAACTGCATGGAACAAAGAAATTAATGGTAATCATCTTTTTATCTTGCAGGAAAAAATAAAGGAAGTGAGGGAAGTTCTGAAAAGGTGGGCCTATAAAAGATTTGGCAAGGGAGAAGCTATGAGTACTACAATAAAAAACAAACTATCTGAAGTTCAAGCTGACATGATGAATAATGTTAATGATGCGTTTCTCTCAGAGGCTGAAAGTACTTTGTCTAAGCAATACCATGAAGCGTTAACAAAAGAAAGTGAGATGATAAGGCAGAAGTCGAGAATTAAATGGAAGGAAAAAGGAGACAGAAATAGTGACTATTTTCATGCTAGTCTCAAGAACAAGCAAAGAAGAGAAAACATAACGACAGTTTACGATAGAAGCGATGTTCTTTGTTCTACCCCTGGGGAAGTTCAAGAAGCTTTTGTTAAGCATTTCACTGACATGTATAGCAACTCTGATAACTTCATTCCTTTTATTGATCAAATCCCTGATGATATCCTTCCTAGAATTTCTACAAATGATATTGACATCCTTAGTGCTGCTGTTACCCCAGAAGAAATAAAACAAGCTATGTTCTCTCTGAAAACTGAATCGTGTGGTGGACCTGATGGGCTGAACGCGCTCTTCTACACTTCATGTTGGGCGACTGTCTCGACTGATGTGTGCAATTCTATAATGTTATTCTTCAAAAAGAGTAAAATCTTCAGGTCCTATAATTATACCAATATAGCTCTTGTTCCCAAACATAAGAATGCTCACAGTGTTAATGATTACCGCCCAATATCGTGTTGTAATACCCTGTACAAATGTATCTCGAAGGTTATAGCGACGAGGCTAAGGCAAGTTCTACCTAATATTGTCTCAAAGAATCAAGCTGCCTTCCTACCTGGCAGGAATATCCTTGATCATGTCCTGCTCTCTCATGAGCTTCTTAAGGGATACAAACGCAAGAAAGTTCCCCCAAAAGCCATGCTTAAACTAGATATAATGAAAGCTTTTGATATGCTGCAATGGAACAGTGTTGTTCGTATTATGGGCTACATGAACTTCCCTCCCCACTTTATTTCTTGGATATACGAATGTATCTCCACCCCAACCTATTCAGTCAACGTTAATGGCATCTCTGCTGGATTCTTTGCTAGTAAGAGAGGAATAAGACAGGGTGATCCGTTATCAGCTTACATCTTCATTATGGTGATGGAACTTCTTACGAGAATGATAGACAAATTAGTTACCAATAATAAGTTCAAACTTCATCCAGCTTGCATTGATCCTCAAATCACTGCCTTAATGTTCGCTGATGATCTAGTCGTGTTTTGTACCCCAGACTATAACACAATCACGAATATAATGACTGCTCTTGACCAGTTTTATACTATGACTGGACTTAAGGTCAATCTTCGCAAATCTGATATTATTACATCAGGTGTGAGTGACAACCTGTCTGCTCAAATAACTCATATAACAGGTATGTCTACAAACCCGAACACTGTGTCATACTTGGGGTTGCCGCTCTCAACTTCCAAGATAACAATTAACCAATGTCTTCCTCTTTTTGAGAAGATCACAGCAAGATTGAACTGTTGGACCACTAGAACTCTAACCCAAGCGGGTAGATTAACTTTGATAAAGTCGGTTATTTTTTCAATGCAAGTATATTGGGCTAGAACATTCATTCTACCATATAAGCTGATTAATATGATCAAATCTGCTTTCATGAAATTCCTATGGGCAGGCAAGACTATAGGTAAATACATTGCTCCTATAAAATTTAGCAAACTTGAGAGGCCAATGTCTAAGGGGGGACTTGGTATATTCAATATGAAGCAATGGAATAGGGCTGCTTTTGCGAAGCATTTAGACACATTTTATAATGATACTGACAGTCTCTGGGCCAACTGGTCAAAAAAACATGTAACAAAAGGAAAGAGTTTGTGGAAGATGTCTAAACCACAGAATATGAGCTGGACATGGCAAAGTTTGTTCAAAATTAAGGAGTTATTTCTTCCCCTTATACAAATGAATTCCTGCCCATCTTATCGTGTTAGTTTCTGGGACGAACCGTGGCTTGATAAAGGGTACATTCTCAGTCGTCATCTTACATACAATGAAATTCAACAGACTGGAATTCATAGTGCGGCTATAGTCAGGGACGTTCTCACCAATTATAGTACAATACGATACTCGTCTTCCAACCCTAGAATACAGAACATATGGAACATCATAAGAAGGTTTACTCCTCTGCCTTCTTCAGCTGCTGGAATAGTGTGGGGAAATAAAATGGGAAAGTTCAGTATTGGAAATGGTTATGAATACTTGATGAAAAATGGAGAGCAGCCTAAGTGGAAATGGTGGAAGAGAACTTGGTGTTTGGACAGTAGTTACAGAGAAAACCTGCTTCTGTGGAAGGTCCTTAATCGTGCAATACATACTAAAACCAAACTTGCTTGTATGGGAATGGTAGTTCATATATACTGTTCTTTCTGCAATGAGCAACCAGAGTCAGTCGAGCACCTGTTTTTTGAATGTAAGTACATAAACCAGCTCTGGTCTGTGGTTCTGAAAAAGCTAAATTCTTATTCGGCCACTACTGACAATCGTGGTGAATGGGAGAATGCATACGCAAGGTCAGGGATCAAGAGGAATGGCATGAGACTGTTTACTGTGGTGTTGAAAAGTTTCATTAATATTGTTTGGAAAGAGAGAAATTCTAGAGTTTTTGATGTAAGCAAAGTTAAATCTGATGTTGAGCTCAAAAATTGGATGACTCACGAGTTGAAGCAATCCATGAGGATGCAATCCTTCAGCATTGATCCAGGGATTTTAGAATCTTTCTGTAGGTTTTAGTCTTTTTGTGTTTTTATTTTTATCTGTTCCTGTGCCTTTTTTTCCTCTTGTTCTTGTGGCGCTGTGTTTGCCTTCGTTTTTCTTGAGCTATGCTCTTTGTTGTACGTGTTCTGTTCCTATCAGTGCTGCAATATAATGGTCGGGGACCATCCAACCCCGTCGGCCTTGCCAAAAAAACAAAAAAAAAAAATTCAGATTCCTGTATTCCCAAAATTACCCACATATATATATACATATACCTATTTACCACTTGCAGTAATCAGACACATATCTATATGTATTAAATTCACTAATACCTTACTGTAAATTAAAGTCTGATCCATCTATATATATTTCAGGTTCCATCTAATATGTATATACTAGTGTATATGTATTTTCTTTCCTATATACTTATTTATTTAATTAAATTAAACAAGACAGCCAATACCTCACAGTCGATCGCTCTGCCACGCCACCACCCACCGTGGTCGACACCTGCCACGCAACTCAAACCATACCACGATCGATCGCGAGCCCTTCGCGATACTTGAAACCGGCTCCTTTACTTCACCGTCCCCGATGCTAGAACCCACTCGCGAACGCGTCAGCCTCGTTTCCTGCCATGAAGCTACGCATCGTCGAGCACGCATCGATCTAGGTCACTCGACTCGGTTTCGAACTGGAACGAATAGAGATCGGCTTCGAATTGAAGGAGCCCCAGCGGCCATCTCGATTGGGAAACGACGTCGCCATTTATTTATGTAGATCGATTTTTGAGAGAGGGGGATTCACTTTTGAATGAGGGAATTTAATCCTTATAGACGAAGAGGCTTCGGCCATATTTTCTTTTCTTTTTTTTTTGATTTTGAAAAGGACGTAATCGATCGCGACTTGAATTCGTGACAAAGGAAAATGATTTGGGGGAAACAGCTTCGAAAAGAAAGTGTTTTGAAAAGGGTACGAAAGTATTGAAGTCGAACTGGGCAGCCATTGTTTTCCTTAGTTTTGATTTTGAACGATAAAGGAAGAAAGGGAACGAGATATTTAAAATCGAACGAGGCATGCTTTGCACGATTTCGTCCCGTGATCTTTGGCGTGATTTTAGGGAGACAACGTGCTGATGATAAGCCCCCCTCTTTTTTTATTATTTAAATTAAATTTGTTTTCGATATAAATTTCAAAGTGTTAATGTGTCGTATGCTCGCACAACTACTCCAATCAATACGAAATTTGAAATCCGATAATTATGTAATATTCCGGATCTCATGGAGCTGGTTCCGTCGAATTCCGAGACTGTGCCCCGGAAGGCTATTTTTAAATTCAATTTAAACAATATATTTTTAAAACTTAACAAATTACTTCCAAATTCAGTTTCAATACTTTTACTATCTTCAGTACTATCAATATGAATTTTTCGAGCTTCCGAAATATTTTTAAGTAGCTTAGAATGCCAGATTTACTATTTTATCCAACTTCAAATAAATTTAATTTAATTATTAAATTACTCAATAACAGCGATATTTGAAATTTAAGTTTATAATTAATCTCTGAATATTTAAAATTAATTAAGTATTCCAATTTCAAATACTCAAAAATTCCGGGTCGTCACAATAGGTTTTAGTTTGCAAAAATGCATAGGGTTTGATTTCCTGGTTTTCATTTGTTTTAGAGGAGATGATTCTCAGGTTTGATAATTCTCTGGTATGCATTAGTTTATGAACGAAAAGAAAAGAGGCTGATATATAGGAAACAAGTGCAGAGGCTTTGTTTCACTGGTACACTATCTTCTTCTTCTTTTTATAAAAATAGGTCATAGATTTTTCTTTTGGGTATGGAGGCTGATATGAGAGCAATTAATGAAGTTGTACAATCTTGCATATGTTTATATTTGTTTGACTTATTGCCTTGCATACTTACCCCATTCTTATTCGTATGTACTGATAAGATTTTTCTCTAGCCTTGCACCTATACATTGCTATCATATATAATTCTAGACTTATCCTATTTTATATGTGCATACATGAATATATTTTTCCTTTGCATTGTAAACATATGTTTTCCTAAAGACTATAACTCAAGTGTTCAATTTAAAGTTGTTATAGTTATAATGTTAACTTGTATATTTATTTCTATTTTTAACATAAATATTTATTTTTAACTTACATACTTATTAACTAGTATTTCTATTTATATGTATTTATTTATTGTTTATATTTAGTATTGATAAATATGATCTAGTTTAAATATTATTATCTAGATTACATCATAACATATATATAAATAAATTTAAAATAACAATTTCTATTTGTGTTAGAAATCCATTTGTAAAGACATTACAATACTAATATTGTTTAAAATATAACTCATTGTTAAGTTGAAATAATTTATAAAAGAAATTATCTCTTTATTAATAAATTACTTATTTAATCAAACCATATTTAAAAAGAACAAAACAACCTATCTTGTTTAAATTTAAACTTAGGCTAAAATCATTTTAAACAAATAAACTTTTATCTTGAGTATTTTAAAATCATATGGTTATTTATTTAATATTAAATTAAATCAAATTTCCAAATTACCAAAAATATTAAAATTAGAAAACATGCCTTTATTTATTAAATTTAAAACAAAGCTTATCTATTTACAATATATACAAATATATATACATTATAAATAGAAAACAATTTATTAGCTTTTAAAAAGATAAAAATCACCAATTAAATATTTATTGAAAGAAGATTATTAAATCAATTTAATTTTTAACACAGATTATTAAATTCATATTGCCAAAAATTTCGGGATATCACATTCCTCCCCCATTAAAAGAATTTCGTCCTCGAAATTTTAAACAAAGGTAATTTAATAATCTCATTAATGATTTAATTTTAAAAACACAAGCATATATTAATCATATGTTAACAACCATAGCAACCAACTCATCCAATCAAACAAATCTAACTATCCAGACAAAATCAGGATAGGACTATCTAGAGTTTCCCAAGTAAAAATACCGGGATACTCGCCCTACAGAACCCAAACAAAACTATACTACTAAGCTACAGAGCTCCTACTCATCTAAATCTACAAAACTAGACAGGATATCAGACTAAAGACAAGTCTGACTCAACAAACAAAACTCCCTGAACTCCTGGTTCTATAACCAGAGATAACTCATACACGTACTCTCTCAGAGATACGTGAAACACATCGAATCCCAGTTATCCAAACTGGCAGTTCAAATCTGAAGACCAAACACTTATCCTTACAAACACAGAAAAGATCCAAGATACCTCGGAGCTGACTTCCCAGTCTTACCAAACTTAAAGCTCCTTCGATCGGAGAAAACTTACTCAAAAACCAAATCCCCGACTTCGAAATCCAAATTCCTCCGTCTCTTATCCACAAAACTCATCTGACGATCCAGGGCTGCCTTCATCCCTACTGATCAGCTCAACCTTCGCTGCTGCCTCAAAAACAACTCATCAAAAGGATCCACTCACAATCAATCCAAGAACACAAACTCTATTCCTCAAACAACAGAAGACTGAACTTACTTTCCTATCCGAAAAGATAAAACAGATGCACTCCCAATATGCTTCCGCTGCACAACTCTGATCTGAGTAGATGAAAATGCTGATGATACACACGAGCACAAACTGGACAACACATCCCAGAAATATAGTTCAAAAGATCCATAAAGAAAACTCAGAAGTTCCTCCAAAACCAGAGCTACTTCACCAAACTCAAAAACCATCCTAAACTAAGCTGAACCATCGGTACCACTTCTGAAATCCAGTCGATACCAAACTCAATCTTCAGATGCGGACAAAACTCTGACTTCCTGAAGACATCCAGAAAAAATCTCTGAAACACAAGAGAATACTCAAACTATCGGAAGTCACTTTTGCGATCAATCCAGCCTAATTCCAAAGATACTGTTCTCTCTTTACCAATCAGAACAGCTTACACTTATGTAGCCAATCCATCGAAGAAATGGATCTACTCTGCTGCTCCTGAAATTACCTTAAGAAAAACTACTAAGCCAGAAGACTTCCTAATCCAAAGTTCTTCGAGAAACTCAGACCTCAAACCAAACAGAAACATCCTGCTGAACATAGCCACAACACCAAAGCAGACACACTTCCTTAACTTGTTCCAAAGAAATATCTTCGGAAACATCCATAGTCACCGTGTCTCATCACACAACTACTACATCTTGAGGTATCAAGATATCATCACTTGCTTCTGTCCAACTGATAGATCCGAACTCTAGCTCATCCAACTCTCGAAAATCCGCTCACATGAGCGCGATCATCTTACACTTAAATGCTGGACTCCGAACCTTAACAGGTTTTCTTCAGAGATCAATGAAATTATTACACCATAGCAAAGCTCACTCGGGACGGTATTAGGTCTACAGTCTCGACATATACACTTCCAACCTCAAACATTCAAACTCCAACCATTTGTAGTCGTGTTACACACACCACTACCTTATCTACCATTATAACTTATATTGGAAAACCCGAACAGGTAACCCAAAAGATAGGTAGAAATAAATAAATAAATAAATAAATAAATAAATATATGTATATATATAAAAATTACAAGTACGCTCTCTCAAGATAGACACCACTCCAGAGCCTAGGTATTCGCTCAACCTATGCTCTGATACCACTGTAACGACCTGCCCTTCTATACACAGAATGATGGATCATCAATAAGAAAGAAAGAGATAGAAAAGAGAAAAGATAGAGAAGAAAGGACTAAACAACATCAGAATCTCACAGCGGAACGAATAAATTATATTAATCACATAATTATTACATAATATACAACTTCAATCGGAGTTACATAGATTATACATCACATACTAGACAGTTATAAACACTTGTCTAGTTATTACAACTCAGAACATCACAGAGATACAACACAGCGGAAATACAGATAAACACTACACAGCGGAACCAATATATATCTATACGCTAAAGCCTCCTACTCCATTGCTCCACCAGAATTCGTCAAAGCAAAACCTGAATTCCTTGGCTACTCGTAAAAATTTGAGTACCCAAGAGTTTAGGAAAAACAGAAATAAACTCTGGGTCAGACATGGGTCTGGTATGAGTAACAGGTTAAAGTTGCTTAATTTTGAAAATCCTTTGAAAACAAAAGGTATCACGTAAGACTACCCACACATAAACATGGGTAAGTTTTTACCTTACGCTAACCAAACATTTGATAGGAAATTCTATGATATTATAATAGGTCTAGGATTTTCAAGTAAATAAGAAATAGCTGAAATTGTTACATGATTAAATTCCAGCATACTAGCCAACAAGTGGGTAATACAATCAAATCCGAGGGCACTTATTGGAGATTGGATTCCATACAATGGCAGGGCTACTGGGGTACCGCCCGTCATAGTACGTGGCCTAGATCACCATACCGAGGAGTACGCCCGCTCCCCTGCAACACAAAGCCGGAACCATCCCTTACTGGACAGTCCCGAACAAGACAACCCCGTGGTTGTAGCTAGCAACCGCCCACACATCCGAAATAAAAAGGGACATCTAGACATGGGTATATCTCGCTCTCAAGTGGGTGCTACCCACGAAGCCTTGCTGCACCTCCCCTGTTTTAGCCATTCCCGGTTGATGAGGCTTGATGCTACGATTACCTCATCAGAACACATCACTTAGAATGCTCATCATCCACCTGACGATGTTCTGAAAGCATTCAATCCATACAAGTTCGTTCCGGGTTCGAACGAAACCGAAGGCATTATCTCGTTACACTCATTTTGGAATCATCCTCAAGTTAACGACAATAACCCTTGCACTCTGAATCTTCATTTTCACTTGAGATTCATGACCTATCGGTAATTTGAATCGATGTGGTTTTCGGATATCCAAATCTGGAAACCCGATTCCGGTCTCATCGAAATCCAAAACGTATCTTTTAAGGCCAAGTTGTTTTAAAGTTAAAACAGTTCAATTCTATTATCTATATACACACAGATAGATAATTCATAATATCACAGATAGATAATTCACAAATCACCATAAATAGATAATCTACATTATCATCACACTTCAACCAAACATCCATATCACACAGCATTACTTATCTCATATTTGAGATTTCAAACCACTTAAGGAAATCAATATCATCCATCATACATAAGCAAGGATTAATAATCACACCATTTATAATTAATTTAAAATAAATTAAATTAATTATCTTATCTCTAATTAATTTAAAGTAAATTAAATTAATTACTTCATCATTATAAATCTTGCTTACATAACCATTAATTAATTACAAATCAATTAATTAATCATTCTCTAAGTTTCCATCTTAATTAATCATCCTGGATTAATTATCCTTTAATTACATTCCAGTAATTATCTTTTAATTAATTTCAAAATTAATTATCTTATACCAAATATAGAAAGTAACCTTTTAATTACTAAAATTACTTCTTAAATAATTTAATTACTCCATAATTTATTATCTCTAATTAATCTCTTGGTTAATTATACAAAGTAATTATACTCAAATTACTTTCATTATTAAATCATCCTCAATTTATTTCTTCCCTAAGTAATTATACTTATCACATCATCAAATGGTTATTTAAATTAATTAAACATAATTAATTAACTTAAACAATTCATATTAAACTTAATTAATTACAATGAGTAATTAATTTCTTAATTACTTTCATAAGCAATTATACTTAAACAATTCACAATTGATTATCTTAAATTAATTAATCCTAGTTAATGACCTTCATTAACTATTAACAATTCTTTAATTACTTTTCTAAAGTAATTAATTAAGATTTATTATTAATTACAATTTAATTTTATCTTTAATAACTCAAATAATTAATCCTTAATTATTTAATTAATTAAGTGTTAAATCTAACTTAATTAATACTTAATTACTTGATTAATTAATTACGAATCATTAATTCAAATTCAAATCTTATTTAATTAATGATCCTTAATTACCAATTTATTTATCCTAAATTAGTTATCTTAAACCTTAATTAACTAATTTAAACTCTTAATTACTAAATTAATTAATCCAAATCGTTAATTAATTAAATTAGTTAATTATTTATTTTAAATTAGCTTAATAATTACAAATCCTTAAATCTTCATTTATTTAAGGATAAAACATTTTTCTTATTAATGATCAAATTATCATTAACAAGGTACTTAAAACAATTTACTTTTAAATTTTACTTTTAAATTTCATTTTAAATTTAAGATTTAAAATGAAAACAAATTTACTTTAACCAAGTTTAAAACAAATTTCAAAACCCTTCTTAATTCACAAGTTAAAGAATTATTTATCTTATAAATAGAAGTTAAGAGAATTCAAAATCCAATTTCATTTTAAATTCAATCAATTAAAAATACACTTAATCATTCAAATTATTTAAAACAATTTAAATTTTAAAAACTTCTTTTATTTCAAAACTAAGGTTCAAACTTAGATTTGAATCCAGATTTACCACTTTGATTTAAACTTTGTTTAAATCATTTCTTTGCATTTCAAACTCCAATTTAAATTCAAATTCCCTTAAACGCTTTTAAACAACTAACCATTTTAAGGTTATTTAACAAATTTGAATTTAAAAACATTATTTATTTCCAACTAAGATTCAAATTTAACTTGAATCATTTAAAACTAGATTTAAAACTTATTTAAACCTCAACTTTATTTTTTCCAAACTCAGATTAAAACAGAACAGGTTTTCTTTTAAAAACCTATAACCCACAAAATTTAACCCGAGCTCACCCTATCTACTACGAGACCAACCCCAATTCCTTCGAGTAAATCACTCAAGTTACTCGAGAAAACTTCGAGTTTCCTCTGCTCTTTCCAAACACAACCCCCAGGCTGAAACTATCAAACTCGTGCACGTGCACAGTAGCTCCAACCAACTTCAGGCGACATCGCGACGTCGAACACGTCGACGATCTTCCATACTCCAATCCCCAACTATCTGAACCCCCCTACTCCTCTCCAAAACGAGTTCGAGATCAAAGTCGAAACCTGGAACTCGAATTGACCTCGTTACCAAACCTGTCATCGCCTCAACCATGAAGCTCCGACCACCAGAAAATCTGCTACTCCGGCCAAGACTTCGTCTACAACCAAACTTCCATCTCTCAAAAATTCGAAGCACTCGATCAACTACACAAACCATAGTGATCGATTCACTAAACACAGTAGAAACTAGGGTTTCAAACCAAGAATCCACCACCGCTGCCTCCTCGATGAAATACATCATCATCAGCCATTTTTTCTATCAACAACAATCACTCCTCCATCATTTCCCAAGATCCCAACCTCTCCAGATAAAAGGATCATCAGAGATCATCAAAAACCCATATTTTGATGAACCCAGAACTGCACCTTCACCTCTTTACTAAAAATCCTAATTTTTGGTTTAAAAATCATGTTTGATTTTAGTATTCAATTTATATTCATGAATCCAGAAAACATGATGATTAAATTTTCATTTAAATTTGAGCTTGTACAGTTGCTTTGATTTTCCAGAGCCAATTCAAGTTTATATTAACTTAATTCAAATTTTAAAACTTACTCTATAACTAAACAAACAATTTTGTTTGTAACTAAATCCTAACAGAAACTGAGTCAAAAAGAATATGAATTTTAAACAACAGGAAAACTAGAAACTATAAACAGAGGACATTCTTATAAAAATGCATACAGCAGATTACATTTACATATATACACACTACAATATTTATCACAAAATAGCATGCAACCGGATAAAATTTTAGATTTTTAAAAGTTACTCACCTGAGAATTTGAAAACAGAGACAAAGCCCTCCTTTGAAAACAGCTTTTGAACTTTAAACTTGAATGTTGAAAAATAAATGCTTCTCTGATCTTAAAACTTGAATTGTTGGAAATGTTTGTTACTGGATTTGTTGAAGAAAACGTTTGTTTTCCTTAAGCTTGTTTCGGGTAGAAGAAGATGCAGGCCTTTGAACAGATTGAAGAAAATGAAGACTACAGGTTTTAGTTTGCAAAAATGCATAGGTTTTGATTTCCTGGTTTTCATTTGTTTTAGAGGAGACGATTCTCAGGTTTAATAATTCTCTGGTATGCATTAGTTTATGAATGAAAAGAAAAGAGGCTGATATATATGAAACAAGTGCAGAGGCTTTGTTTCACTGGTACACTATCTTCTTCTTTTTTAATAAAAATAGGTCAGAGGTTTTTCTTTTGGGTATGGAGGCTGATATGAGAGCAATTAATGAAGTTGTACAATCTTGCATATGTTTATATTTGTTTGACTTAATGCCTTGCATACTTACCCCATTCTTATTCGTATGTACTGATATGATTTTTCTCTAGCCTTGCACCTATACATTGCTATAATATATAATTCTAGACTTATCCTATTTTATATGTGCATACATGAATATATTTTTCCTTTGCATTGTAAACATATGTTTTCCTAAAGACTATAACTCAAGTGTTCAATTTAAAGTTGTTATAGTTATAATATTAACTTGTATATTTATTTCTATTTTTAACATAAATATTTATTTTTAACTTACATACTTATTATCTAGTATTTCTATTTATATGTATTTATTTATTGTTTATATTTAGTATTGATAAATATGATCTAGTTTAAATATTATTATCTAGATTACATCATAACATATATATATATATAAATAAATTTAAAATAACAATTTCTATTTGTGTTAGAAATCCATTTGTAAAGACATTACATTACTAATATTGTTTAAAATATAACTCATTGTTAAGTTGAAATAATTTATAATATTATCTCTTTATTAATAAATTACTTATTTAATCAAATCATATTTAAAAAGAACAAAACTGCCTATCTTGTTTAAATTTAAACTTAGGCTAAAATCATTTTAAACAAATAAACTTTTATCTTGAGTATTTTAAAATCATATGGTTATTTATTTAATATTAAATTAAATCAAATTTCCAAATTACCAAAAATATTAAAATTAGAAAACATGCCTTTATTTATTAAATTTAAAACAAAGCTTATCTATTTACAATATATACAAATATATATACATTATAAATAGAAAACAATTTATTAGCTTTTAAAAAGATAAAAATCACCAATTAAATATTTATTGAAAGAAGATTATTAAATCAATTTAATTTTTAACACAGATTATTAAATTGATATTGCCAAAAATTTCGGGATATCACATTCCTCCCCCCTTAAAAGAATTTCGTCCTCGAAATTTAAAACAAAGGTAATTTAATAATATCATTAATGAATTAATTTTAAAAACACAAGCATATATTAATCATATGTTAACAACCATAGCAACCAACTCATTTAATCAAACAAATCTAACTATCCAGACAAAATCAGGATAGGACTATCTAGAGTTTCCCAAGTAAAAATACCGGGATACTCGCCCTACAGAACCCAAACAAAACTATACTACTAAGCTACAGAGCTCCTACTCATCTAGATCTACAAAACTAGACATGATATCAGACTAAAGATAAGTCTGACTCAACAACCAAAACTCCCTGAACTGCTGGTTCTATAACCAGAGATAACTCATACACGTACTCTCTCAGAGATACGTGAAACACATCGAATCCCAGTTATCCAAACTGGCAGTTCAAATCTGAAGACCAAACACTTATCATTACAAACACAGAAAAGATCCAAGATACCTCGGAGCTGACTTCCCAGTCTTACCAAACTTAAAGCTCCTTCGATCGGAGAAAATTTACTCAAAAACCAAATCCCCAACTTCGAAATCCAAATTCCTCCGTTTCTTATCCACAAAACTCATCTAACGATCCAGGGCTGCCTTCATCCCTACTGATCAGCTCAACCTTCGCTGATGCCTCAAAAACAACTCATCAAAAGGATCCACTCACAATCAATCCAAGAACACAAACTCTATTCCTCAAACAACAGAAGACTGAACTTACTTTCCTATCCGAAAAGATAAAACAGATGCACTCCCAATCTGCTTCCGCTGCACAACTCTGATTTGAGTAGATGAAAATGCGGATGATACACATGAGCACAAACTGGACAACACATCCCAGAAATATAGTTCAACAGATCCATAAAGAAAACTCAGAAGTTCCTCCAAAACCAGAGCTACTTCACCAAACTCAAAAACCATCCTAAACTAAGCTGGACCATCAGTACCACTTCTGAAATCCAGTCGATACCAAACTCAATCTTCAGATGCGGACAAAGATCTGACTTCCTGAAGACATCCAGAAAAAATCTTTGAAACACAAGAGAATACTCAAACTATCGCAAGTCACTTTTGCGATCAATCCAGCCTAATTCCAAAGACACTATTCTCTCTTTACCAATCAGAACAGCTTACACTTATGTAGCCAACCCATCGAAGAAATGGATCTACTCTGCTGCTCCTGAAATTACCTCAAGAAAAACTGCTAAGCCAAAAAACTTCCTAATCCAAAGTTCTTCGAGAAACTCAGACCTCAAACCAAACAGAAACATCCTGTTAAACACAGCCACAACACCGAAGCAGACACACTTCCTTAACTTGTTCCAAAGAAATATCTTCGGAGAAATCCATAGTCACCGTGTCTCATCACACAGCTACTACATCCTGAGGTATCAAGATATCATCACTTGCTTCTGTCCAACTGATAGATCCAAACTCTAGCTCATCCAACTCTCGAAAATCCGCTCACACGAGCGCGATCATCTTACACTTAAATGCTGGACTACGAACCTTAATAGGTTTTCTTCAGAGATCAATGAAATTATTACACCATAGCAAAGCTCACTCGAGACGGTATTAGGTCTACAGTCTTGACATATACACTTCCAACCTCAAACATTCAAACTCCAACCATTTGTAGTCGTATCACACACACCACTACCTTATCTACCTTTATAACTTATATTGGAAAACCCGAACAGGTAACCCAACAGATAGGTAGAAATAAATAAATAAATATATATATATGTATATATATAAAAATTACAAGTACGCTATCTCAAGATAGACACCATTCTAGAGCCTAGGTATTCACTCAACCTATGCTCTAATACCACTATAACGACCTGCCCTTCTATACACAGAATGACGGATCATCAATAAGAAAGAAAGGGATAGAAAAGAGAAAAGATAGAGAAGAAAGGACTAAACAACATCAGAATCTCACAGCGGAACGAATAAATTATATTAATCACATAAATATTACATAATATACAACTTCAATCAGAGTTACACAGATTATACATCACATACTAGACAGTTATAAACACCTGTCTAGTTATTACAACTCAGAACATCACAGAGATACAACACAGCGGAAATACAGATAAACACTACATAGTGGAACCAATATATATCTATACGCTAAAGCCTCCTACTCCATTGCTCCACCAGAATTCATCAAAGCAAAACCTGAATTCCTTGGATACTCGTAAAAATTTGAGTACCCAAGAGTTTAAGAAAAACAGAAATAAACTCCGGGTTAGACATGGGTCTGGTATTAGTAACAGGTTAAAGTTGCTTAATTTTGAAAATCCTTTGAAAACAAAAGGTATCACGTAAGACTCCCCACACATAAACATGGGTAAGTTTTTACCTTACGCTAACCAAACATTTGATAGGAAATTCTATGATATTATAATAGGTCTAGGATTTTCAAGTAAATAAGAAATAGCTGAAATTGTTACATGATTAAATTCCAGCATACTAGCCAACAAGTGGGTAATACAATCAAATCCGAGGGCACTTATTGGAGATTGGATTCCATACAATGGCAGGGCTACTGGGGTACCGCCCGTCACAGTACGTGGCCTAGATCACCGTACCGAGGAGTACGCCCGCTCCCTTGCAACACAAAGCCGGAACCATCCCTTACTGGACAGTCCCGAACAAGACAACCCCGCGGTTGTAGCTAGCAACCGCCCACACAGCCGAAATAAAAAGGGACATCTAGACAGGGGTATATCTCACTCTCAAGTGGGTGCTACCCACAAAGCCTTGCTGCACCTCCCCTGTTTTAGCCATTCCCGGTTGATGAGGCTTGAGGCTACGATTACTTCATCAGAACACATCACTTAGAATGCTCATCGTCCACCTGACGATGTTCTGAAAGCATTCAATCCATACAAGTTCGTTCCGGGTTCGAACGAAACCGAAGGCATTATCTCGTTACACTCATTTTGGAATCATCCTCAGAGTTAACGACAATAACCCTTGCACTCTGAATCTTCATCTTCACTTGAGATTCATGACCTATCGGTAATTTGAATCGATGTGGTTTTCGGATATCCAAATCTGGAAACCCGATTTCGGTCTCATCGAAATCCAAAACGTATCTTTTAAGGCCAAGTTGTTTTAAAGTTAAAATAGTTCAATTCTATTATCTATATACACACAGATAGATAATTCATAATATCACAGATAGATAATTCACATATTACCATAAATAGATAATCTACATTATCATCACACTTCAACCAAACATCCATATCACATAGCATTACTTATCTCATATTTGAGATTTCAAACCACTTAAGGAAATCAATATCATCCATCATACATAAGCAAGGATTAATAATCACACCATTTATAATTAATTTAAAATGAATTAAATTAATTATCTTATCTCTAATTAATTTAAAGTAAATTAAATTAATTACTTCATCATTATAAATCTTGCTTACATAACCATTAATTAATTACAAATCAATTAATTAATCATTCTCTAAGTTTCCATCTTAATTAATCATCCTGGATTAATTATCCTTTAATTACATTCCAGTAATTATCTTTTAATTAATTTCAAAATTAATTATCTTATACCAAATATAGAAAGTAACCTTTTAATTACTAAAATTACTTCTTAAATAATTTAATTACTCCATAATTTATTATCTCTAATTAATCTCTTGGTTAATTATACAAAGTAATTATACTCAAATTACTTTCATTATTAAATCATCCTCAATTTATTTCTTCCCTAAGTAATTATACTTATCACATCATCAAATGGTTATTTAAATTAATTAAACATAATTAATTAACTTAAACAATTCATATTAAACTTAATTAATTACAATGAGTAATTAATTTCTTAATTACTTTCATAAGCAATTATACTTAAACAATTCACAATTGATTATCTTAAATTAATTAATCTAATTAATTATCAAAATTAATCATATTAATTCATTATTAAATAATCCTAGTTAATGACCTTCATTAACTATTAACAATTCTTTAATTACTTTTCTAAAGTAATTAATTAAGATTTATTATTAATTACAATTTAATTTTATCTCTAATAACTCAAATAATTAATCCTTATTTATTTAATTAATTAAGTGTTAAATCTAACTTAATTAATACTTAATTACTTGATTAATTAATTACGAATCATTAATTCAAATTCAAATCTTATTTAATTAATGATCCTTAATTACCAATTTATTTATCCTAAATTAGTTATCTTAAACCTTAATTAACTAATTTAAACTCTTAATTACTAAATTAATTAATCCAAATCGTTAATTAATTAAATTAGTTAATTATTTATTTTAAATTAGCTTAATAATTACAAATCCTTAAATCTTCATTTATTTAAGGATAAAACATTTTTCTTATTAATGATCAAATTATCATTAACAAGGTACTTAAAACAATTTACTTTTAAATTTTACTTTTAAATTTCATTTTAAATTTAAGATTTAAAATGAAAACAAATTTACTTTAACCAAGTTTAAAACAAATTTCAAAATCCTTCTTAATTCACAAGTTAAAGAATTATTTATCTTATAAATAGAAGTTAAGAGAATTCAAAATCCAATTTCATTTTAAATTTAATCAATTAAAAATACACTTAATCATTCAAATTATTTAAAACAATTTAAATTTTAAAAACTTCTTTTATTTCAAAACTAAGGTTCAAACTTAGATTTGAATCCAGATTTACCACTTTGATTTAAACTTTGTTTAAATCATTTCTTTGCATTTCAAACTCCAATTTAAATTCAAATTCCCTTAAACGCTTTTAAACAACTAACCATTTTAAGGTTATTTAACAAATTTGAATTTAAAAACATTATTTATTTCCAACTAAGATTCAAATTTAACTTGAATCATTTAAAACTAGATTTAAAACTTATTTAAACCTCAACTTTATTTTTTCCAAACTCAGATTAAAACAGAACAGGTTTTCTTATAAAACCCTGTAACCCTCAAAATTTAACCCGAGCTCACCCTATCTACTACGAGACCAACCCCAATTCCTTCGAGTAAAACACTCAAGTTACTCGAGAAAACTTCGAGTTGCCTCTGCTCTTTCCAGACACAACCCCCAGGCTGACACTATCAATCTCGTGCACGTGCACATTAGCTCCGACCAACTTCAGGCGACATCGCGACGTCGAGCACGTCGACGATCTTCCATACTCCAATCCCCAACCATCTAAACCTCTCTACTCCTCTCCAAAACGAGTTCGAGATCAAAGTCGAAACCTGGAACTCGAATTGACCTCGTTACCAAACCTGTCATAGCCTCAATTATGAAGCTCCGACCACCCGAAAATCTGCTACTCCGGCCAAGACTTCGTCTACAACCAAACTTCCATCTCTCAAAAATTCGAAGCACTCGATCAACTACACAAACCATAGTGATCGATTCACTAAACGCAGTAGAAACTAGGGTTTCAAACCAAGAATCCACCACCGCTGCCTCCTCGATGAAATACATCATCATCAGCCATTTTTCCTATCAACAACAATCACTCCTCCATCATTTCCCAAGATACCAACCTCTCCAGATACAAGGATCATTAGAGATCATCAAAAACCCATATTTTGATGAACCCAGAACTGCACCTTCACCTCTTTAATTAAAATCCTAATTTTTGGTTTAAAAATCATGTTTGATTTTAGTATTCAATTTATATTCATGAATCCAGAAAACAGGATGATTAAATTTTCATTTAAATTTGAGCTTGTACAGTTGCTTTGATTTTCCAGAGCCAATTCAAGTTTATATTAACTTAATTCAAATTTTAAAACTTACTCTATAACTAAACAAACAATTTTGTTTGTAAACTAAATCCTAGCAGAAACTGAGTCAAAAAGAATATGAATTTTAAACAACAGGAAAACTAGAAACTATAAACAGAGGACATTCTTATAAACATGCATACAGCAGATTACATTTACATATATACCCACTACAATATTTATCACAAAAATAGCATGCAACCAGATAAAATTTTAGATTTTTAAAAGTTACTCACCTGAGAATTTGAAAACAGAGACAAAGCCCTCCTTTGAAAACAACTTTTGAACTTTAAACTTGAATGTTGAAAAATAAATGCTTCTCTGATCTTAAAACTTGAATCGTTGGAAATGTTTGTTACTGGATTTGTTGAAATTAATGTTTGTTTTCCTTAAGCTTGTTTCAGGTAGAAGAAGATGCAGGCCTTTGAACAGATTAAAGAAAATGAAGACTACATGTTTTAGTTTGCAAAAATGCATAGGTTTTGATTTCCTGGTTTTCATTTGTTTTAGAGGAGACGATTCTCAGGTTTAATAATTCTCTGGTATGCATTAGTTTATGAATGAAAAGAAAAGAGGCTGATATATAGGAAACAAGTGCAGAGGCTTTGTTTCACTGGTACATTATCTTCTTCTTTTTTAATAAAAATAGGTCAGAGATTTTTCTTTTGGGTATGGAGGCTGATATGAGAGCAATTAATGAAGTTGTACAATCTTGCATATGTTTATATTTGTTTTACTTAATGCCTTGCATACTTAACCCATTCTTATTCGTATGTACTGATATGATTTTTCTCTAGCCTTGCACCTATACATTGCTATAATATATAATTCTAGACTTATCCTATTTTATATGTGCATACATGAATATATTTTTCCTTTGCATTGTAAACATATGTTTTCCTAAAGACTATAACTTAAGTGTTCAATTTAAAGTTGTTATAGTTATAATATTAACTTGTATATTTATTTCTATTTTTAACATAAATATTTATTTTTAACTTACATACTTATTATCTAGTATTTCTCTTTATATGTATTTATTTATTGTTTATATTTAGTATTGATAAATATGATCTAGTTTAAATATTATTATCTAGATTACATCATAACATATATATAAATAAATTTAAAATAACAATTTCTATTTGCGTTAGAAATCCATTTGTAAAGACATTACATTACTAATATTGTTTAAAATATAACTCATTGTTAAGTTGAAATAATTTATAATATTATCTCTTTATTAATAAATTACTTATTTAATCAAATCATATTTAAAAAGAACAAAACTACCTATCTTGTTTAAATTTAAACTTAGGCTAAAATCATTTTAAACAAATAAACTTTTATCTTGAGTATTTTAAAATCATATGGTTATTTATATAATATTAAATTAAATCAAATTTCCAAATTACCAAAAATATTAAAATTAGAAAACATGCCTTTATTTATTAAATTTAAAACAATGCTTATCTATTTACAATATATACAAATATATATACATTATAAATAGAAAACAATTTATTAGCTTTTAAAAATATAAAAATCACCAATTAAATATTTATTGAAAGAAGATTATTAAATCAATTTAATTTTTAACACAGATTATTAAATTGATATTGCCAAAAATTTCGGGATATCACATTCCTCCCCCCTTAAAAGAATTTCGTCCTCGAAATTTAAAACAAAGGTAATTTAATTATCATTAATGAATTAATTTTAAAAACACAAGCATATTTTAATCATATGTTAACAACCATAGCAACCAACTCATCCAATCAAACAAATCTAACTATCCAGACAAAATTAGGATAGGACTATCTAGAGTTTCCCAAGTAAAAATACCGGGATACTCGCCCTACAGAACCCAAACAAAACTATACTACTAAGCTATAGAGCTCCTACTCATCTAGATCTACAAAACTAGACAGGATATCAGACTAAAGACAAGTTTGACTCAACAACCAAAACTCCCTGAACTGCTGGTTCTATAACCAGAGATAACTCTTACACGTACTCTCTCAGAGATACGTGAAACACATCGAATCCCAGTTATCCAAACTGGCAGTTCAAATCTGAAGACCAAACACTTATCCTTACAAACACAGAAAAGATCCAAGATACCTCGGAGCTGACTTCCCAGTCTTACCAAACTTAAAGCTCCTTCGATCGGAGAAAACTTACTCAAAAACCAAATCCCCGACTTCGAAATCCAAATTCCTCCGTCTCTTATCCACAAAACTCATCTAACGATCCAGGGCTGCCTTCATCCCTACTGATCAGCTCAACCTTCGCTGATGCCTCAAAAACAACTCATCAAAAGGATCCACTCACAATCAATCCAAGAACACAAACTCTATTCCTCAAACAACAGAAGACTGAACTTACTTTCCTATTCGAAAAGATAAAACAGATGCACTCCCAATCTGCTTCCGCTGCACAACTCTGATCTGAGTAGATGAAAATGCTGATGATACACATGAGCACAAACTGGACAACACATCCCAGAAATATAGTTCAACAGATCCATAAAGAAAACTCAGAAGTTCCTCCAAAACCAGAGCTACTTCACCAAACTCAAAAACCATCCTAAACTAAGCTGGACCATCAGTACCACTTCTGAAATCCAGTCGATACCAAACTAAATCTTCAGATGCGGACAAAACTCTGACTTCCTGAAGACATCCAGAAAAAATCTTTGAAACACAAGAGAATACTCAAACTATCGCAAGTCACTTTTGCGATCAATCCAGCCTAATTCCAAAGATACTGTTCTCTCTTTACCAATCAGAACAGCTTACACTTATGTAGCCAACCCATCGAAGAAATGGATCTACTCTGCTGCTCCTAAAATTACCTTAAGAAAAACTGCTAAGCCAAAAAACTTCCTAATCCAAAGTTCTTCGAGAAACTCAGACCTCAAACCAAACAGAAACATCCTGCTGAACACAGCCACAACACCGAAGCAGACACACTTCCTTAACTTGTTCCAAAGAAATATCTTCGGAGACATCCATAGTCACCGTGTCTCATCACACAGCTACTACATCCTGAGGTATCAAGATATCATCACTAGCTTCTGTCCAACTGATAGATCCCAACTCTAGCTCATCCAACTCTCGAAAATCCGCTCACACGAGCGCGATCATCTTACACTTAAATGCTGGACTCCGAACCTTAACAGGTTTTCTTCAGAGATCAATGAAATTATTACACCATAGCAAAGCTCACTTGAGACGGTATTAGGTCTACAGTCTCGACATATACACTTCCAACCTCAAACATTCAAACTCCAACCATTTGTAGTCGTGTCACACACACCACTACCTTATCTACCTTTATAACTTATATTGGAAAACCCGAACAGGTAACCCAACAGATAGGTAGAAATAAATAAATATATATATATATATATGTATATATATAAAAATTACAAGTACGCTCTCTCAAGATAGACACCACTCCAGAGCCTAGGTATTCACTCAACCTATGCTCTAATACCACTGTAACGACCTGCCCTTCTATACACAGAATGACGGATCATCAATAAGAAAGAAAGGGATAGAAAAGAGAAAATATAGAGAAGAAAGGACTAAACAACATCAGAATCTCACAGCGGAACGAATAAATTATATTAATCACATAAATATTACATAATATACAACTTCAATCAGAGTTACACAGATTATACATCACATACTAGACAGTTATAAACACCTGTCTATTTATTACAACTCAGAACATCACAGAGATACAACACAGCGGAAATACAGATAAACACTACACAGTGGAACCAATATATATCTATAGGCTAAAGCCTCCTACTCCATTGCTCCTCCAGAATTCGTCAAAGCAAAACCTGAATTCCTTGGCTACTCGTAAAAATTTGAGTACCTAAGAGTTTATGAAAAACAGAAATAAACTCCAGGTTAGACATTGGTCTGGTATGAGTAACAGGTTAAAGTTGCTTAATTTTGAAAATCCTTTGAAAACAAAAGGTATCACGTAAGACTCCCCACACATAAACATGGGTAAGTTTTTACCTTACGCTAACCAAACATTTGATAGGAAATTCTATGATATTATAATAGGTCTAGGATTTTCAAGTAAATAAGAAATAGCTGAAATTGTTACATGATTAAATTCCAGCATACTAGCCAACAAGTGGGTAATACAATCAAATCCGAGGGCACTTATTAGAGATTGGATTCCATATAATGGCAGGGCTACTGGGGTACTGCCCGTCACAGTACGTGGCCTAGATCACCGTACCGAGGAGTACGCCCGCTCCCCTGCAACACAAAGCCGGAACCATCCCTTACTGGACAGTCCCGAACAAGACAACCCCGCGGTTGTAGCTAGCAACCGCCCACACAGCCGAAATAAAAAGGGACATCTAGACAGGGGTATATCTCACTCTCAAGTGGGTGCTACCCACGAAGCCTTGCTGCACCTCCACTGTTTTAGCCATTCCCGGTTGATGAGGCTTGAGGCTACGATTACCTCATCAGAACACATCACTTAGAATGCTCATCGTCCACCTGACGATGTTCTGAAAGCATTCAATCCATACAAGTTCGTTCCGGGTTCGAACGAAACCGAAGGCATTATCTCGTTACACTCATTTTGGAATCATCCTCAGAGTTAACAACAATAACCCTTGCACTCTGAATCTTCATCTTCACTTGAGATTCATGACCTATCAGTAATTTGAATCGATGTGGTTTTTGGATATCCAAATCTGGAAACCCGATTCCAGTCTCATCGAAATCCAAAACGTATCTTTTAAGGCCAAGTTGTTTTAAAGTTAAAATAGTTCAATTCTATTATCTATATACACACAGATAGATAATTCATAATATCACAGATAGATAATTCACATATTACCATAAATAGATAATCTACATTATCATCACACTTCAACCAAACATCCATATCACACAGCATTACTTATCTCATATTTGAGATTTCAAACCACTTAAGGAAATCAATATCATCCATCATACATAAGCAAGGATTAATAATCACACCATTTATAATTAATTTAAAATGAATTAAATTAATTATCTTATCTCTAATTAATTTAAAGTAAATTAAATTAATTACTTCATCATTATAAATCTTGCTTACATAATCATTAATTAATTACAAATCAATTAATTAATCATTCTCTAAGTTTCCATCTTAATTAATCATCCTGGATTAATTATCCTTTAATTACATTCAAGTAATTATCTTTTAATTAATTTCACAAATTAATTATCTTATACCAAATATAGAAAGTAACCTTTTAATTACTAAAATTACTTCTTAAATAATTTAATTACTCCATAATTTATTATCTCTAATTAATCTCTTGATTAATTATACAAAGTAATTATACTCAAATTACTTTCATTATTAAATCATCCTCAATTTATTTCTTCCCTAAGTAATTATACTTATCACATCATCAAATGGTTATTTAAATTAATTAAACTTAATTAATTAACTTAAACAATTCATATTAAACTTAATTAATTACAATGAGTAATTAATTTCTTAATTACTTTCATAAGCAATTATACTTAAACAATTCACAATTGATTATCTTAAATTAATTAATCTAATTAATTATCAAAATTAATCATATTAATTCACTAGTAAATAATCCTAGTTAATGACCATCATTAACTATTAACAATTCTTTAATTACTTTTCTAAAGTAATTAATTAAGATTTATTATTAATTACAATTTAATTTTATCTTTAATAACTCAAATAATTAATCCTTAATTATTTAATTAATTAAGTGTTAAATCTAACTTAATTAATACTTAATTACTTGGTTAATTAATTACTAATCATTAATTCAAATTCAAATCTTATTTAATTAATGATCCTTAATTACCAATTTATTTATCCTAAATTAGTTATCTTAAACCTTAATTAACTAATTTAAACTCTTAATTACTAAATTAATTAATCCAAATCATTAATTAATTAAATTAGTTAATTATTTATTTTAAATTAGCTTAATAATCACAAATCCTTAAATCTTCATTTATTTAAGGATAAAACATTTTTCTTATTAATGATCAAATTATCATTAACAAGGTACTTAAAAAATTTTACTTTTAAATTTTACTTTTAATTTCCATTTTAAATTTAAGATTTAAAATGAAAACAAATTTACTTTGTAACGACCCGCCATTCATTCCACAGAATGACGCATCATTAATAAGAAAGAAAGGGATAGAAAAGAGAAAAGAAGAGAAGAAAGAACTAAACAATATCAGAATCTCACAGCGGAAACGGAACAAAATATAATATATCACATAACTATTACATAGTCTTTACATAATCAGAGTTACATAGCTTATACAACACAATACATTAGACAGTTATAAAACCTGTCTATCATACAACTCAAGATACAACAAAAGACTCAGAGAAACCAACACAGCGGAACATTATATATCTACGAATGCTGAAGCCTCCTGCTCCATATCTCCTCCATAAATTCGTCAAAGCTAACCTGAATCCCTTGGCTACTCGTAAAAATTTGAGTACCCAAGAGTTTAATAAAACAGAAAATAAACACTTGGGTCAGACATGGGTCTGGTGTGAGTAAACGGATAAAGTTGCTTAACTTTAAAAACCTTTGAATCAAAAGGTATCACATAAGACTCCCCACACATAAACATGGGTAAGTTTTTACCTTACGCTAACCAAAACATTTGATAGAAAATCCGATTATATTATAATAGGGTCTAGGGTTTTCAAATAAATACTCACATAGCTGAAATTGTTACATTATTAAATTCCAGCATACTAGCCACAAAGTGGGTTATACAATCAAGTCCGAGATCACATATTGGAAGTTGGATTTCCATACAATGGCAGGGCTACTGGGGTACCGCCCATCACAGTACGTGGCCTAGATCACCGTACCGAGGAGTACGCCCGCTCCCCTGCAACACAAAGCCGGAACCATCCCTTACTGGATAATTCCGAACAAGACAATCCCGTAGTTGGCGCGACCAACCACACACTAAGCCAAATAAAAGAAAAGGGACCTCTAGACAGGGATCTATCTTGCTCTCAGTGGGTGCTACCCACGAAACCTTGCTGCACCTCCCCTGTTTTAGCCATTCCCGGTTGATGAGGCTTGAGGTTTACGATTACCTTTAATCAGAACATATCACTTAGAATGCTCATCGTCCGCCTGACGATGTGCTGAAAGCATTCAATCCATACAAGTTCGTTCCGGGTTCGAACGAAACCGAAGGCATTATCTCGTTACACTCGTTTTGGAATCACCCTCAGAGTTAACGACAATAACCCTTGCACTCTGAATCTTCATCTTCACTTGAGATTCACGACCTATCGTAAATTTGGATCGATGTGGTATTCGGGTCTCCAGACCTGGAATTCCGGTATACGGAAACCCGATCCCGGTCTCATCGAAATCCAAAACGTATCTTTTAAGGGCCAAGTTGTTTTAAGGTTAAAACAATTCAATTCTTATCTATATACACAGAGATAGATAATTTATAATAGATAATCCATATTATCATCCAAACAGATAATTCATATTATCATTTCAATCCAACCAAACATCTATATCAAAGATCACACATCTCTTATCAGAGATATCAACAATGCAAAGCGTTCAATATCATTCATCCATTCTTAAGTAATGATTTATCATCTCTAATTAATTTAAAGTGAATTAAATTAATTACTTCATCCTATAAATCCTGCTTACTTAATTATTAATTAAACCAATTAATTAATCATTACTTTAAGTATCCATCTAAATTAATCATTCCTGATTAATTACCCTTTAATTACTTTAAGTAATTAATACTTAATTAATTTCACAAATTAATTATCTTAAACCATTCAGTAATTAATCTTTAATTACTTAATTAATTAATTATACTTAATTATCTTTTTTTTTATTCTTTTTTTTTATTCTTTTTTTTTATTATTATTATTTTATTTATTTATTTTTTCTTTTTTTCTTTATTTTTTTTATTTTTTTTTATATTTCATTTTTTATTTATTTATTTTTTTTACTTTTTTTAATAATTTTTTTTTATATTTTATCATTTTATTTATTTTTTTAATTTTTATTTTTTTTTATTTTTTTTCTTTTTTTTTATTATTTTAATCTTTATTTTTTTTTTATTAATTAAGTTATGGTTAAGTAAGAAGGTTTTTTTTTTTATTTTTTTTTTTTCTATTATTTTATTTTTATTTTTTATTTTTTTAATTTTATTATTTTATTTATAATATATTTTAACAATAATTTTATTTTATTTTTTTAATATATATTTAATTTTTTTTATTAAAATTTATTTATATTTTTAAAAATATATAAAATAAAATAAAATTATATAATAATATAGTATAAAAATGATAAAAATAATATAATAATTAAATAATATGATATAATAAAATAAAATAATAAATTAAAAAATATTAAAATAATATAATTTAAAAATTAAAAAAAAAATAAAAAATATAAAAAATAATAAAAAAATAAATAATATATATATAAATATAGAATAAAAAATATATTAATAAAAAAATATAAAATGTATAATAAAAAATTATAATTAAATAATATAAAAAATAATAAATAAATAAAAAATAAAAAATAAAAAAAAATTAAAATATATATAAAAAAATTAAAAAAAAAATATTAAAATAAATTGAATAACATCGTCCACCACGTGTGACGACCCGGCTTTCCACTCCCGGAAAAACGCATCGACAGTAAGAAAGAAAGGGGTGAGAAGTAGAAAAGAAAGGAAGAGAAAAGAAAACAAACACAAATACTCACAGCGGAAACGAACAAAATATATTATATCACATAAATATTACATAGTATCATATACAACACTTATCAGAGTTACACAGATTCACATCATATACTAGACAGTTATAAACATCTGTCTAGTTATTACATCTCAATACAAACAAAGATCTAAACAAGATCAACACAGCGGAAACTACTATCTATATCTACAACGCTGAAGCCTCCTGCTCCATTGCTCCTCCACAATTCGTCAAGGCTAACCTGAATCCCTTGGCTACTCGTAAAAATTTGAGTACCTAAGAGTTTATAAAACAGAAATAAACAACTTGGGTCAGACATGGGTCTGGTGTGAGTAACAGGTTAAACTTGCTTAACTTCAAAACCTTTTGAAAGAAAAGGTATCACGTAAGACTTCCCACACATAAACATGGGTAAGTTTTTACCTTACGCTAACCAAAACATTTGATAGGAAATTCGATTGTATTATAATAGGGTCTAGGGTTTTCAAATAAATATGAAATAGCTGAAATTGTTACATTATTAAATTCCAGCATACTAGCCACAAAGTGGGTTATACAATCAAGTCCGTTGGCACTTATTGGATTTTGGATTCCATACAATGGCAGGGCTACCGGGGTACCGCCCGTCACAGTACGTGGCCTAGATCACCGTACCGAGGATCACTCCCAATCCCCTGCAACACAAGGTCGGAACATCCCTTACTGGATAATTCCCGCACAAGATACCTCACGGTTGGGATCAGCAACCGCACCACTAAGTCGAAAATAGAAAGGGACATCTAGACAGAGGTAACCTTGTCCTACTTGGGTGCTACCCACTAACCTTGCTGCACCTCCCCTGTTTTAGCCATTCCCGGTTTGTGAGGCTTGAGGTCACGATTACCTTAGAAAAGAACACATCACTTAGAATGCTCATCGTCCACCTGACGATGTTCTGAAAGCATTCAATCCATACAAGTTCGTTCCGGGTTCGAACGAAACCGAAGGCATTATCTCGTTACACTCGTTTTGGAATCACCCTCAGAGTGAACGACAATAACCCTTGCACTCTGAATCTTCATCTTCACTTGATTCACGACCTATCGTTAATTTGGATCGATGTGGTATTCGGGTCTCCAGACCTGGAAATCCGGTATACGGAAACCCGATCCCGGTCTCATCGAAATCCAAAGCGTATCTTTTAAGGCCAAGTTGTTTTAAAGGTTAAAACAATTTAATTCATTATCTTTATTCACAAAGGAAGATAACAGATAATCAACATTATCAGATAATCCATACAATTCAACTAACATCCATATCACACAGCATATATCTCATCAGAGATATCAATCAAAGCAAAGTATCCAATACTAACACCCATTCATAAGTAATGATTTATATCATCTCTAATTAATTTAAAGTGAATTAAATTAATTACTTCATTTTATAAATCCTTCTTACTTAACCATTAATTAATTATAATCAATTAATTAATTATTCTCTAATTACCTTTTTCAATTAATCATCTTTGATTAATTATCTTTTAATTACCTTCAAGTAATTTATCCTTAATCATTTTTAGTAATTAACCTTTAATTACTTCATTAATTAATTAACTATAATTAATTAACTTAATCAACTAAAATTAATTATATTAATCCTTAATTAATTACATTAATTAATCACTTCATTTATTTATTATTACTTAATTAATAAATCTTAATTACATCATTAATTATATTAATTAATGATCCTTAATTACAAATTAATTATTAATTACTTAATTAAATTAATTACATTAAGTAATTAACCTTTAATTAAACAACATTTATTAATCACCTTGATTAATCTTCAATCAGTAATTAACTACCCTTAATTACTTTCATTAACTAAATTAATTACTTCCTTAATTAATTTCTTAATTAATCCCTTGATTAATTCACAAGTAATTAAACTCAAATTACTTTCCTTAATACATAACCAATCAATTTATTACTTCAAGTAATTATCTTATTATTTACTTCTATAAATAAACTTATCTTAATAATTACATTAAGTAATTATTATCAAATCATCTCTTGATTATTCTAAATTAATTAAACTTAATTAATTAATTTAACTAAATCAAATTAACTTCAATTAATTACAATAAGTAATTAATTCTTAATTACTTCCAATAAGTAATTACATTTAAACAAATTCTATAATTGATTATCTTTAAATTAATTAATCTAATTAACTATTAAATTAATCCTATTAATTAATTATTTAATAATCCATAGTTAATGACTTCATTAACTATTATTTAATTACTTTCCTTAAGTAATTAACTTATATTAATTATTATTAATTCTAAATTAATAAATCTTAATAACCAATTTATTAATCTCTAATTACTAAATTAATTAAGTGTCAACCATAACTTAATTAATATTTAATTACTTATTAATTAATTCCTAACCATTAATTAATATTCTAATTATAATCCTTAATTACAAATTAATTATTCTAATTAATTAATCTTAATCACTAATTAATTAGTTTAAACCATTAATTACCTATTTAATTAATCCAAATGATTAATTAATCAATTAAATTAATTATCCATTAAATTTCCTAATTAATTCAATGAACACAAATCTCTAATTACTTTAAGATAAAACATTTTTTTATCAAAGGTTAAATTATCATTCTTAAATACATTTGATGACATCCATTTCAAATTAACTTTTAAATTTCATTTTAAATTCTAGATTTAAAATGAATACTAATTTATCTTTTACAATGTTTTAAACAACATTTCTAAAACTCTTTTAATTTACAAGTTAAAGAAATACTCATTTATAAAGAAGTTTAAAAGGTGCTAACAAATTCATATTTAAATTTATAAAACTTATTTTAAATCTCAATCTAAGATTCAAAACCAAACCTTACTCCAAATATTAAAACTTTGATTTAACCCTCAGTTTTAATCTTTCTTATAAATTTAAGTTCAGTTAAATTTAAACAGACAGGGTTTTTTTCAAAACCTGGCAACCACTAAAAATACTTGAGACCATCTAATTACTTCGAGTCGCCTCTCCAAAATCTTCGAGCATCACTCGATCAAAACTCGAGAAAATCTCGAGTAGCCTCCCTTGTAAAACCCAGACTTCACCAGAGATACATTTACGACCGTGCACGTGTACGACCACCAGCGTCAACTCCGACCATCGCCGAGTATCCCCACAAGTCAGCGATCCTCCCTACACCATATCACGATCATCAATTCTTCGATCACTACTCGAATTCGAAATCGAGTAGCATCACCCAAAACTGGAACAGAAAGACCAAACTCCCCAAAACCTGTCAGCACTTCCCCCACGGCGCTCCGTTCACCAGAGAGCTTCCACCACCGGCCACAGCCTCGCCTACGACCAAACTTCCCTCTCTCAAAAGCCTGAAGCACTCGATCCATAGTAGAAGTCGTGATGATCGATTTATCTAGACTAGTTAAAACTAGGGTTATAAATTTAAATCCTAAATCATTACTGCCTCTATGCTTTAATAACCTTCCTGACAATTTTCCTACCATCCATGATCATCCTACTACTATTACTGAAGAATACAACATACCAAACCATCGAGATCAACAGAATTACCCAAAAATTCATTTTTAGTTAAAACCAGAACTGCACCTTCATTACTAAACTAAAAATTATGGTTTTAATACTAAAATTCATGTTATAGCTTATGTATTCAATTTATAAACCTGGATTTACGAATTACCCAGTTTGAATTTTCACTTTTATATACATACACTTGTTGTTTTTGGTTACAGAGACACTCAGACTTTAAATTTGACTTAACTAAATTTTTTAAACATTAGTATATGATAAATCAAACAATTTTTGTTTATAAGTTTTGTTCTAACAAAAACTAGATCAAGTGGTACAAGCTTTTAAATGAAATTTTGAGTCTGGGCAAACAAAACAAGAACAGAGTACAGTCACATATACACACCATACATCCACATATACATACAGGAAAATGCACTTGTATATTCATACATCAATACATATATATGCAGAACTACTTATAAAGGTTCACATGCAACCATCTTTCATTCAGAACTTAACATGAATTTCAGAATCAACTTAAGTTTATTTTTAAAAATGTTACTCACCTTAATTGAGAGTGAACAGAGCCTTTATATTTTGAAAAACTTGAAACAGGTTTTGTCTTTAAACTGGAATGCCTCTTTTGATTAAAACTTGAGTTGTTGGACTTTACACTTGACTAAACTACATGCATGCAGGCTTCCAGGTTGAGAGATGAAGGTAGACAGGCTTCTTGAATTGATTCCAGGGATGAAAGAACACAGGTATTTGAATTTATTCCAGAGTTGAAAAGAAAATGTTGCAGACTGATTTTGAAAATGATCTCTGGTTTAAGCATTTTATTCAGGCTGAAGAGTTGATTTGGAAATGAATCACAGGGATCTGATTTTGGTTTGAGGCATTTAGATTACTGAATTTCAGATTTTTATTAGAGAATGATTGAGAAAGGTATTGATCTGATTTATTTCAGATTTGTATTTAGAGAAGAAGATTTAAGTTTCTCTTGGCTTTTGAAAAAGAATGAAGATTAGAAAGAATGAATTGAAGAAATGCAAATGTTAATATACATGTATATTTTTGATTTATAAAATAAAAGAAAATGAAAATAAATAAGGACACTTGTCCTATACATTTGTTTATTTAATTACACATGTTTTACTAAGGGTTTAGATAAATGACACATGTCTTATAAGTATTTATTCATAATTCTATTTATTTTAAAAGTAATTAAAAAGCCCTTTTCTTATTTATTTAAACACTTATCTATATATATTTCTTTTTAAAGAGAAACAAAAACTAATTATATTTATAAATAAAAGTTTATACAAGTATTTTAAAATCCAAAACAATTTAAATATATATTCTTTTGAATTTCAAAACTTTAAATTCAAATTTAAATAAAATTAAATCCTAAGATTCAATTTAAAAGTTAAGTTATATATATTTACATACATTATTTATTCAATTTAAAATAACAATTCCTTTTAGCATTAAAATTCATACATATTAAAAATAATACATTATACTTATTAACTTTTAAAAGATAAAATCATCAATTAAATACTAATTTAATCAGATTATTAAATTAAATTCAAATTTTATTATCAAAGATTATCCATATCAATTTAATTATTCAACAGATTATTAAATTGATATTGTTAAAATTTCCGGGATATTACATTCCTTCCCCCTTAAAATAATTTCGTCCCCGAAATTTAAACAAAGGTAATTTAATAATCTTATTAAAGATTTAAATTCAAAACACAAGCATATACTATCATCCATATGCTAACAACCATAGCAACCAAATCATCCAATCAAAAAATTTTTTTAATTATCTAGACTAAATTCTAGATAAAATACCTCGAGTTTCCCCAAGTATATATATATACCGGAATACTCGCTCTACAAACAATCTAAACTACTAAGCTATAGATCTCTTACACATCTAGATCTACAGAACTAAACAGACTATCAGACTACAGACGAGTCTGACTCAACTACCAAACTTCCCAAAACTGCAGATTCTAAAACCAGAGATAGATCAAATACGTATTCCCTTAGAGATACGTAAAACTCAATGAATTCCAATTATCCAAATTGGCAATTAAATCCTGAAAACCCAATACTTATCCAAATCAGAACATAGAAGAGATCCAAACAAAATTCTACTTCACAATTATCAGTAGATTCCAAACTTACTTCCCCTATCCAGAGATACACTCCAAACTGCTTTCGCTGCTCAATTCTGATATGAGGTAGGACACAAGCACAGACTGGACAACTTATTCCAGAAATAAGGTTCACTGATCCATAAAGAAAACTCAGATACTCCATCAAAACTTGAGCTGCTTCACCAACTCCATCTCTAGGAAACATCCTTCCACTAGACTGAACCACCGATATCACTCCTGGAATCCAGTCGATAAGAAAACTCAACCTTCAGATGCGGACAAATCTCTAACTTCTTTGAAGACATCCAGAAAAATTCTGACAACCCAAGAGAACACTCAGACAATCGCAAGTCACTTTTGCGATCAACCCATCCTAATTCCAAAGAAAACTGTTCCTCTTTTATCAATCAGAACAGCTCAACTTAACTATCCAATCCATCGAAGAAATGGATCCACTCTGCTGCTTCTGAACTTCACTTCCAGAAAAACTGCTCATCCAGAAAACTTCCTGCCATCACAGAATACTCCGAGCTGCACTGCTGCCACAAATGCTCCTATCCAAAGCTCTTCGAGAAACTCGGACTCCAAACCAACAGAAACACCGTGCTGAACTCAGCCACAACACCGAAGCATACACACTTCCTTAATCTTGTTCCAAAGAAAACATCTTCGGGAACATCCATCGTCACTGTATCTCATCATACAGCTACTATTACCTGAGGTATCAAGGTACCATCACTCACTTCTGCCTCATCGACAGATCCAACTCTACTCATCCACACTTCAAAGATAAACTCCGAACCATTACAGTTTCCTTCGGAGATCGATGAAATCCTTCACCACAGCAAAGCTTACTCGAGACGGTATTGGGTTTACAGTCTCGATATATACTTCCAACCTCAAACATTCAAACTCCAACTATTGGTAATTGTGTTACACACACTACCACCTTATCTACCTTTATAACTTATATTGGAAAACCGGTATGGGTAACCCAACAAATAGGTAGAAATACATAAATATATATATTTAAAATGATATATTTTTTTTATATAGAAATTATTTCTGGGTAAAATTATTTCATCTACCTCTTTAAAACAATATTGTGTCCGTTGGCCTGGTTCAAGTGTTTAGAGATCCCTATCAATAACGTTAGCTACTCGTATTGACCAGAATCCATATACCACTCAACCGATCAATTAACACAATATAAAACCATTTTTATATAACTAACAATTACGCGCTCTCAAGATAGACACCACTTCAGAGCCTAGGTATTCACTCAACCTACTGCTCTGATACCACTGTAACGACCCGCCACTCATTCTACAGAATGACGAATCATTAATAAGAAAGAAAGGGGTGAGAAATAGAAAAGAAGAGAAAGAGAAAGAAAACAACATGCCAATCCATCTAAATCAACAGAATTACCCAAAACTTCATATTTAACTTAAACCAGAACTGCACCTTTATTTCCAAACTAAAAATTATGATATCAATGCTAAAAATCATGTTGTAGCTTATATATTCCATATATAATCCTGAATTTTTAAATTACCCAGTTTGAATTTTTACATTTGATAACATGCACTGTTATTTTAGTTTACAGAGGCACTCAGGTTAAAAGTTTGACTTAATTAAACCTTTTAAATTTTAGTTTATTATGAAACAACTAATTTTATTTAAATCTTAGATCCAAATCAAAACTAGATCATGGGATATGATTTTATATCAAAACTGGAGCCTGGAATTTCAAGATAACAGAGACACACTGATATTCATGCACACAATACATTCACATATACAAACAAGAAGCATTTCACCATACACATATATATATACAGAACTATCTACAAACATTCATATGAAATCAGTTTATAGACTAGGACTTAACATGAAATCATTAATTTTTGATCAATATCTGAAACTGGCATTTGATAACAGGCAAGAACATACCAAAATCAACATGCATTCAAAACCAAGCAAAATACAGAGAATTGCATCATTTATTTACTGTAAACAGGATTATCAGATGAAGAGATCAAGCAACTTATTTAGGTTATTTTTAAATAAAATTGTTACTCACCATTAAAATGGAGACAGAGCCTATCTTTTGAAAACTGTTTTGAAGACTTGAAAATATAAGGCCAAATCTTCTTTGCTTTTGATAAAACTTGTGATATGTTGTTTTAGACTTGCATGCAGACTTGAACAAATCCAGATTCTCTTTTTACTTTTGAATTTAAACTTGCATGTTGCTTCCAGAGATGAAAAATGCAGGCAGTTCTCTGAGTTGATTCCAGATTTAAAATGAATGCAAGCTTTTTGATTTCAGATCTGTAACTTGGTTACAGATCTTATGTTTTGAGGAAGATTTCCAGATTTGAATATGAATGTTTTAATTTGGTTACAGGTTTTGCGGAAGCGTGGTGGGCCCATAACCCACAGGTCCCAGGATCGAAACCTGGCTCTGATACCACTGTAACAACCCGCCACTCATTCTACAGAATGACGAATCATTAATAAGAAAGAAAGGGGTGAGAAGTAGAAAAGAGAAGAAGAGAAAAGAAACAAACACAAATACTCACAGCGGAAACGGAACAAAATATAATATATCATATAACTATTACATAGTATCATTTACATCTATCAGAGTTACACAGATTACAAATCATATACTAGACAGTTATAAACATCTGTCTAGTTATTACAACTCAATACAAAACAAAGATCTAAACAAGATCAACACAGCGGAAACTACTATCTATATCTACAACGCTGAAGCCTCCTGCTCCATTGCTCCTCCACAATTCATCAAGGCTAACCTGAATCCCTTGGCTACTCGTAAAAATTTGAGTACCCAAGAGTTTATAAAACAGAAATAAACAACTTGGGTCAGACATGGGTCTGGTGTGAGTAACAGGTTAAACTTGCTTAACTTCAAAACCTTTTGAAAGAAAAGGTATCACGTAAGACTTCCCACACATAAACATGGGTAAGTTTTTACCTTACGCTAACCAAAACATTTGATAGGAAATTCGATTGTATTATAATAGGGTCTAGGGTTTTCAAATAAATATGAAATAGCTGAAATTGTTACATTATTAAATTCCAGCATACTAGCCACAAAGTGGGTTATACAATCAAGTCCGTTGGCACTTATTGGATTTTGGATTCCATACAATGGCAGGGCTACCGGGGTACCGCCCGTCACAGTACGTGGCCTAGATCACCGTACCGAGGATCAATCCCAATCCCCTGCAACACAAGGCCGGAACATCCCTTACTGGATAATTCCCGCACAAGATACCTCACGGTTGGGATCAGCAACCGCACCACTAAGTCGAAAATAGAAAGGGACATCTAGACAGAGGTAACCTTGTCCTACTTGGGTGCTACCCACTAACCTTGCTGCACCTCCCCTGTTTTAGCCATTCCCGTTTTATGAGGCTTGAGGTCACGATTACCTTAGAAAAGAACACATCACTTAGAATGCTCATCGTCCACCTGACTATGTTCTGAAAGCATTCAATCCATACAAGTTCGTTTCGGGTTCGAACGAAACCGAAGGCATTATCTCGTTACACTCATTTTGGAATCACCCTCAGAGTTAACGACAATAACCCTTGCACTCTGAATCTTCATCTTCACTTGATTCACGACCTATCGTTAATTTGGATCGATGTGGTATTCTTGATCATTAATTAATTACAATTTAATTAATTATCCTTTAATAATTCATTTCAATTAATCATCTTTGATTAATTACCTTTTAATTATTAATGGACTATCTTTATACCAAATCGATCCAAATTTAAAGTTTATTGTAACCTTTTAAAAGTTAAATACTTATTTAAAATTATTAATTAAATTTAAAACCCTCAGAGTTAACGACCACGACTTTCTCTCCATAGAAAGTCGTATCGCTAATAAGAAAGAAAGGGATAGAAAAGAGAAAAGAAGAGAAAGAAAGAACTAAACAATATCAGAATCTCACAGCGGAACGAAACAAAATATAATATATCACATAACTATTACATAGTCTTTACATAATCAGAGTTACACAACTTATACAACAAAATAGACAGTTATAATTTCTATCTATTATACAACTCAAGACAAAACAAAGATCTAAACAAGATCAACACAGCGGAAACTACTATCTATATCTACAACGCTGAAGCCTCCTGCTCCATTGCTCCTCCACAATTCGTCAAGGCTAACCTGAATCCCTTGGCTACTCGTAAAAATTTGAGTACCCAAGAGTTTATAAAACAGAAATAAACAACTTGGGTCAGACATGGGTCTGGTGTGAGTAACAGGTTAAACTTGCTTAACTTCAAAACCTTTTGAAAGAAAAGGTATCACGTAAGACTCCCCACAAATAAACATGGGTAAGTTTTTACCTTACGCTAACCAAAACATTTGATAGGAAATTCGATTGTATTATAATAGGGTCTAGGGTTTTCAAATAAATATGAAATAGCTGAAATTGTTACATTATTAAATTCCAGCATACTAGCCAACGAAGTGGGTTATACAATCAAGTCCGTTATCACTTATTGGAAATTGGATTCCATACAATGGCAGGGCTACCGGGGTACCGCCCGTCACAGTACGTGGCCTAGATCACCGTACCGAGGATCACTCCCAATCCCCTGCAACACAAGGTCGGAACATCCCTTACTGGATAATTCCCGCACAAGATACCTCACGGTTGGGATCAGCAACCGTACCACTAAGTCGAAAATAGAAAGGGACATCTAGACAGAGGTAACCTTGTCCTACTTGGGTGCTACCCACTAACCTTGCTGCACCTCCCCTGTTTTAGCCATTCCCGGTTTGTGAGGCTTGAGGTCACGATTACCTTAGAAAAGAACACATCACTTAGAATGCTCATCGTCCACCTGACGATGTTCTGAAAGCATTCAATCCATACAAGTTCGTTCCGGGTTCGAACGAAACCGAAGGCATTATCTCGTTACACTCGTTTTGGAATCACCCTCAGAGTTAACGACAATAACCCTTGCACTCTGAATCTTCATCTTCACTTGATTCACGACCTATCGTTAATTTGGATCGATGTGGTATTCGGGTCTCCAGACCTGGAAATCCGGTATACGGAAACCCGATCCCGGTCTCATCGAAATCCAAAGCGTATCTTTTAAGGCCAAGTTGTTTTAAAGTTAAAACAATTCAATTCAATTATCTTTATACACATAGAAGGATAATTCACAATAGATAATCAACATTATCAGATAATCCATATTATCATCACAATTCAACTAAACATCCATATCACACAGCATATATCTCATCAGAGATATCAATCAATGCAAAGCATTCAATATTATCATCCATTCTTAAGTAATGATTTATACCATTTCTAATTAATTTAAAATGAATTAAATTAATTACTTCATTCTATAAATCCTACTTACTTAATCATTAATTAATTACAAATTAATTAATTATCCTTTAATTACCCTTTAATTCCATTCAGGTAATTTATCTTTAATTAATTACTTAAATTAATTATCCTTAACCACTTATAGTAATTAACCTTTAATTACTTCATTAATTAATTAACTATAATATAATTAAATTAATCAACTATAATTAATTACATTAATCCTTAATTAATTACATTAATTAATCACTTCAATTATTAATTATTACTTAATTAATCAATCTTAGTTACATCATTAATTATATTAATTTATGATCCTTAATTACAACTTAATTATTAATTACTCAATTAAATTAATTACATTAAGTAATTAATCTTTAATTAAACAACATTTATTAATCACCTTGATTAATCTTTAATCAGTAATTAACTACCCTTAATTACTTTCACTAACTAAATTAATTACTTAATTAATTTCTTAATTAATCCCTTGATTAATTATTCAAAGTAATTAACTCAAATTACTTTTATTAATAAAATCATTATTCAACTAATTACTTCCAGTAATTATCATATTATTTACTTCCCTAAATAATCTTACCTTAATAATTACATTAAGTAATTATTATCAAATCATCTCTTGATTATCCTAAATTAATTAAACTTAATTAATTAACTTAACTAAATCAAATTAACTTCAATTAATTACAATAAGTAATTAATTCTTAATTACTTCCAATAAGTAATTACATTTAAACAAATTCATAAATGATTATCTTCAAATTAATTAATCTAATTAACTATTAAAATTATTCTTATTAATTTATTATTTAATAATCCATAGTTAATGACCTCATTAACAATTATTTAATTACTTTCCTTAAGTAATTAACTTATATTAATTATTATTAATTCTAAATTAATAAATCTTAATAACCAATTTATTAATCTCTAATTACTTAATTAATTAAGTGTAATCCATAGTTAATGATCCTCAAAACCATATTAACTTTGACTCCATATAAATCTTTAGATTTAGAACCTATCTAAAATTTAAAACTTCATTTTTAAAATTCAAACTACTTAACCCTTTTTAAAGTAGTTAAATCAATTTAAATTTTAAAACTTTATCTTATTAGAAAAACTGAGATTTAAACTTAACTCCAGATTTTAAAAACTAGATTTAAAACTTATTCAAAACTTTACCTTTCATTTAAACTTAGTTTTTAAATTTATTTTAAAATTTTAAAACTGGCAAACAGGTTTCTGTAAACCTGTAATACTCTTCAACCCGAACCAAAACTAAATTACTTCAAGCAAAAACCTACGTTACTTCGAGTAAAAACAAAATCGACTCGAGAAACCCCGAGTACCCAAATTTCCCCAAACCAGACTTCAGATACTCGTCAACGTACACGTGCACAGTGATTCCGACCAACTACGATCAACCACAACGCCTTCCTTACATCGGCGATCACAACCTCAGATGATCTAAACCCCAACTTCTTCGATTCTCACTCGAATTTGAATTCGAGCATTCGAACCCAACTGGAACAAAAATGTAAAGCCTGGAACAACTTCATCCTTTCTGCTTTAAAACTTTAGTGCTTGTTTGGTTTGAAAACTGGAATGCTTTTTCTTATTTTAGAACTGAGTTGCTTGCTTTGAAACTTTAAAACTGTATGCCCCCAGATTGAAGAAAATATAATGCACAGGCTTGCATGCTTGAAATAGTTACAGGTTTGCTTTAGAACATATTTTGAAAATGTTACAGGGATTTCAAATGGATTTCTGGATTTGAGGAGTTGTTTTACAGATTGATGAAAAAGCCTTGCAAACTTGGTTACAGAGATTTGCTTTGAACTTGAAAAATGTATTACAGGGAAGTGATTTACAGGGTTTACATTTTGATTTGAAAATTAACTATTGGTTTTGAAGATGATTACTGAATTGTTTGTGGAGTGTTCTCAGATTTGCACTTAGCTTAGATTTAGAAAAAGAATAAGAAAAGAATGGAAGGGAAGAAGAAAATGTTTATATAAGCTGAAATACTTTTAAAAATAAAAATAAAAGAAAAACCAAATCTAATTTGACATTTGTCCTATATTCTAACATTTGTCATTTACATTGGTTTATTAATGTACACATGTTATTTTCAAGCCTTAGGAATTTACACATGTCTTTTTAGTTAGTTTATATTTATTTTAAATATAGATAAAAGCTTTTTCTTTATTTTCTTAAACACTTATTACTTATCTATTTATATATATAAAGATAACTTTTTAAAGAACTAACCAATTATACTTATAAATAAAAGCTTATACATATATATTTAAAATCTAAAACTATTTAAATATTACCTCTTTTGAATTTCAAATTCAAATTCAAATTATATTCTTAAAATCCAATTTAAAGTAAATTTAAAACAACACATCCAATTTGAAAATAAAAATCTTATTTTATTAAGGTCTTTTTATTATAAAAACAATACTCTATTAATATTGTTTGAAATTAACATATTTATCTATTTTAAAATAATTTATAAAGGAGATTATAAATTACTACTATTTATTAAATGAATTAACATATCATATGTAAATTGTATTTCAAACCAAAGCTTATCTATTTACAATATATAACACACATATATATACACATTATAAATAGAAATCATTTTATTGGTTTTTAAAAGATAATTTCACTCAGTAAATATTTATTTAATCGGATTATTAAACCAATTCAAATTTTTATTATCAAATATTATCAAATCAATTTAATTATTTAAACAGATTATTAAATTGATATTGCCCCAAATTTCCGGGATATTACATTCCCCCCCCCTTAAAATAATTTCATCCCCGAAATTTAAAACAAAGGTAATTTAATAATCTATTTAAATCACAACCATAAATTATCATCCATATGCTAACAACCATAGCAAACAATTCACTCAATCAAACAATTCTAATTATCCAGCGAAAAAAAAATTCTGAATAGAATTTCCTCGAGTTTCCCCAAGTATATATATATCGGGATACTCGCTCTACAAACAATCCAAACAATCAATACTACTAAACTATAGAGCTCCTACTCATCTAGATCTATAAAACTAAACAGGATATCAGACTACAGACGAGTCTGACTCAACAACCAAATACTCCAGAACTGCTGGTTTTAAAACCAGAGATAGATCAAACACGTACTCCCTCAGAGATACGTAAAATACATTGAATTCCAGTTATCCAAACTGACAATTCAACCTTGTAGATCAAAGTACTTATCCAAATCAGAACACAGAAAAGTTCCAAAACAACTTGGAACAACGAAGTCTTCAACTTCGAATTCAAAATTCCTTCATCTCTTATCCACAAAATTCTTCAGACGATCCTGGCTTCATACAAATATCAGAATCTCACAGCGGATTCAGAGTGCAAGGGTTATTGTCGTTAACTCTGAGGGTGATTCCAAAACGAGTGTAACGAGATAATGCCTTCGGTTTCGTTCGAACCCGGAATGAACTTGTATGGATTGAATGCTTTCAGAACATCGTCAGGTGGACGATGAGCATTCTAAGATAAATGTGTTCTTTTTAAAGGTAATCATAGCCTCAAGCCTCACAAACCGGGAATGGCTAAAACAGGGGAGGTGCAGCAAGGTTAGTGGGTAGCACCCAAGTAGGACAAGATTACCTCTGTCTAGATGTCCCTTTCTATTTTCGACTTAGTGGTGCGGTTGTTGATCCCAACCGTGAGGTATCTTGTGCGGGAATTATCCAGTAAGGGATGTTCCGACCTTGTGTTGCAGGGGATTGGGAGTGATCCTCGGTACGGTGATCTAGGCCACGTACTGTGACGGGCGGTACCCCGGTAGCCCTGCCATTGTATGGAATCCAAAATCCAATAAGTGCCAACGGACTTGATTGTATAACCCACTTTGTGGCTAGTATGCTGGAATTTAATAATGTAACAATTTCAGCTATTTCATATTTATTTGAAAACCCTAGACCCTATTATAATACAATCGAATTTCCTATCAAATGTTTTGGTTAGCGTAAGGTAAAAACTTACCCATGTTTATGTGTGGGAAGTCTTACGTGATACCTTTTCTTTCAAAAGGTTTTGAAGTTAAGCAAGTTTAACCTGTTACCTTGTCTTTTAAGTATTTATTCATAATTCTATTTATTTTAAAAGTAATTAAAAAGCCTTTTTCTTATTCATTAAACACTTATCTATATATAAAAATCATTTTAAAGAAACAAAACCAATTATATTTATAATTAAAAGTTATACAAATATTATAATATCCAAACAATTTAAATATTTATTCTCTTGAATTTCAAAGCTTAAATTCAAATTCAATTAAATTAAATCCTAAGATTCAATTTAAAAAGTCAAGTTATATATATATATACATATATAACTATTTATTTAATTAAATAACAATTTCATATTCTTTAAAATCCATTCATATTAATAAAAATAATACATTATACTTATTATCTGAAATTAACATATTTGATATTTAAATAATTTATATAAGAGATTATATTATCAAGTGATATTTTAAAAAGAAACAAAACAAGCCTTTTTGTTAACTCTTATATAATTTTAAACTTAAGTAAAAATATCTTAAGCAATTAAAGTATTTTAAAACTATAAATTTACTAATTTAAATAACTTTGAAAAGTCATATTAAATTAAATCTAAATTCCCAATTTACCCAAAGCTTCTATTTACAATATATATAAATAAATATATATATTCAAATAGAAAATATCTTATTAACTTTTAAAAGATAAAATCACCAATTAATACTAATTTAATCAGATTATTAAATTAAATTCAAATTTTATTATCAAAGATCATCAATATCAATTTAATTATTTAACAGATTATTAAATTGATATTGTTAAAATTTCCGGGATATTACATTCCTTCCCCCTTAAAATAATTTCGTCCCCGAAATTTAAACAAAGGTAATTTAATAATCTTATTAAAGATTTTAAATTTTAAAACACAAGCATATACTATCATCCATATGCTAACAACCATAGCAACCAATTCATCCAATCAATCAAATCTAACTATCCAGACAAAATTCTAGATAGAATTCCTCGAGTTTCCCCAAGTATATATATACCGGGATACTCGCTCTACAACAATCTAAACTACTAAGCTATAGATCTCCTACTCATCAAGATCTACAGAACTAAACAGAATATCAGACTATAGACGAGTCTGACTCAACAACTAAACCTTCCAGAACTGCTGATTCTAAAACCAGAGATAGATCTTACACGTACCCCTCAGAGATACATAAAACTCAATGAATTCCAATTGTCCAAACTGACAATTCAATCCTGAAAACCCAATACTTATCCAAATCAGAACACAGAAGAGATCCAAACATAACTCTACTTCACAACATCAGTAGATTTCAAACTTACTTCTCCTATCCAGAGATACACTCCAAACTGCTTTTGCTGCTCAACTCTGATCTGAGGTAGAACACAAGCACAGGCTGGACAACTCATTCCAGAAATAAGATTCACTGATCCATAAAGAAAACTCAGATACTCCATCAAAACTTGAGTTGTTTCACCAATTCCATCTCTAGGAAACATCCTTCCACTAGACTGAACCACCGGTATCACTCCTGGAATCCAATCGATAAGAAAACTCAACTTCCAGATGCGGACAAATCTCTAACTTCTCTGAAGACATCTAGAAAAATTCTGACAACCCAAGAGAACACTCAGACAATCGCAAGTCACTTTTGCGATCAACCCATCCTAATTCAAAACAGACTGTTCTCTCTTTACCAATCAGAACAGCTTACACTTATTTATCCAATTTATCGAAGAAATGGATCCACTCTGCTGCTTCTGAACTTCACTTCCAGAAAAACTGCTCATCCAGAAAACTTCCTGCCATCACAGAACACTCCGAGCTGCACTGCTGACACTGATGCTCCTATCCAAAGCTCTTCGAGAAACTCGAACTCCAAACCAAAGCAGAAACTTCATGCTGAACTCAGCGACAACACCGAAACAGACACACTTCCTTAATCTTGTTCCAAAGAAAACATCTTCAGGAACATCCATAGTCACTGCATCTCATCTTACAGCTACTATTACCTGAGGTATCAAGGTACCATCACTCACTTCTGCCTCATCGACAGATCCAACTCTACTCATCCACACTTCAAAGATAAACTCCGAACCATTACAGTTTCCTTCGGAGATCGATGAAATCCTTCACCACAGCAAAGCTTACTCGAGACGGTATTGGGTTTACAGTCTCGATATATACTTCCAACCTCAAACATTCAAACTCCAACTATTGGTAATTGTGTTACACACACTACCACCTTATCTACCTTTATAACTTATATTGGAAAACCCGAACAGGTAACCCAATAAATAGGTTGGACTCGAGTACTTTTTGGATTAATTAGGTTGGACTCGAGTACTTTTGGGTCGACAGTTTTTTTTTTTAAACTGTCTGTTTCTAAACTTTAAACTGGTTTTAAATTTGTAAATTTTAAACTAGAATTCAAATCAAAGTTTAACTACATAGATTCAAGTTGGTTTTGAATCTTAAAGATTTGAAATAAATAAGTTATAAATTTATATGTTTTAAATAGGTTTTAAATGATAGTTGGATTTATATAAATATATGGATAAGCTTTTATTTATATATAATTAGTTTTATTTTCTTTTAAGTAACTTATATATATATAAATAAGCATTTATAAATTAAGAAAAGGCTTTTATTTACATTTAAATAAATATGAATTACTTAGAAGACAAGTGTAATTATATAAAGCTTAATAGTAACATGTGTTGTAAAATTAAGATATGAGAAAGACAAGTGTCAATCTTTTAATTTCTATTTTCTTTTATTTTTAAGAAATTATTTTCAGCCTACATATGCATGTTTTCCTCATCTTCATTTCTTTTCTAACTTTCATTTTCAAAAGAAAACTCGAAGTTGTCTCAGGGGTTTTCAGTTTTTGCTCGGGTAGATTTTAGTGTTTCAGTTTAAAAGCCTGACAGTGGTTTTTAAATTTAAAATGAGTTTAAACTTTGAAAATAGGATTTAAATCCAGATTTAAATCAAGTTTAAGTATGGGTTCAAGTTTAAATGTGTATCCTAGAATTTGAGACAAATAAAGTTTTATAAAAATAATGTTTTAACAAATTTAAATTGTTAAAAGTATATTTTAAAAAGGATTTGAATTTAAATAAATTGGTTTAAAAATCTTTTAAATGTTAAGTGTTTCTTAACATTTGGAATTTAAGAAGATTTTGTAAATTAGATTCAAAATATGGTTAAAGTTAAATTGTAATTTATTTTAAATCTTTAAATTGAATTAAAGAAAGATTTTAAAGTAAATGTTTTAAAGTCTTTTGTTAATAATAATTAAAGTAGTTGTAATGTTAATACTTTAATTTAGAGATTTAATGATTTAGAAGGCATTAAATTAATAAGGTAATTTAAGAATAATTTAATAATTTAATAATTAATGGTTTAGTGTTAATTAATTAAATAATTAGGATTATAAGTTAATTAATTAAGTGTTAATTTATTTTGGACTTAGAATCATTATGAGTTATTAATAAATGATTAGGAATTAATTAATCAAGTGATTTAAGATTAATTAAGTAATTAGAGATTTATTAATTGGTAATAAAGAATTAATTTGTAATTAATAATAGTTGATTTAAAGTTTAATTACTTAAAGAAGTAATTAAATAATGATTAATAATTAATGAGGGATCATTAATTAGGGATTATTAAATAATTAATTAAATGGGATTAATTTTGATAATCAAATAGATTAATTAATAAATGATAATCATTTGTGAAATTGGTTAAGTATAATTACTTAATTAAAGTAATTAAGGAAATTAATTACTTAAGGTAATTAATTAAATAAATTTGATAAGTTTAAATTAATTAATTAATTTAATTTAAGATAATCACTTGGTGATTTGTTAAGTATAATTATTTAAATGTAATTATTGAAGAGTAATTACTTAGAAAAGTAATTAAAGTTAATTAGTGGAGGTAATTAACTAAGGATGGTTTAATAAAAGTAATTTGAGTAAATTACTTTAAATAAATTAATCAAGGGATTAATTAAAAGATCATTAATTAAATAGTAATTAATTTATGAATGGGAGTAATTAAGGGAAGTTAATTACTAAATGTGATTAATCAAAGGTGATTAATAAATGTGGTTTAATTAAGAATTAATTATTAGATATAATTAATTTAAAATGATGTAATTAAGGATTGGTTAATTAAAATTAATTAATCAATAATAAAGGATTAAAGTAATTAATTAATTGTAATTAATTAATTGTAATTAATTAAGGATTAATGTAATTAAATATAGTTAATTAATTAATGAAGTAATTAAAGATTAATTACTGAATGGTTTAAGATAATTAATTTGTGAAATTAATTAAGTATTAATTACTTAAAGTAATTAAAGGGTAATTAATCAGGAATGATTAATTAAGATGGATACTTAGAGTATGATTAATTAATTGGTTTAATTAATAATTAAGTAAGCAGGATTTATAGAATGAAGTAATTAGTTTAATTCACTTTAAATTAATTAGAGATGATAAATCATTACTTAAGAATGGATGAATGATATTGAATGCTTTGCATTGTTGATATCTCTGATAAGAGATGTGTTGATCTATGATATAGATGTTTGGTTGAATTGAAATGATAATATGAATTATCTGTTTGGATGATAATATGGATTATCTATTGTAAATTATCTATCTGTGTAGTATAGATAAGAATTGAATTGTTTTAACCTTAAAACAACTTGGCCCTTAAAAGATACGTTTTGGATTTCGATGAGACCGGGATCGGGTTTCCGTATACCGGGATTCCAGGTCTGGAGACCCGAATACCACATCGATCCAAATTTACGATAGGTCGTGAATCTCAAGTGAAGATGAAGATTCAGAGTGCAAGGGTTATTGTCGTTAACTCTGAGGGTGATTCCAAAATGAGTGTAACGAGATAATGCCTTCGGTTTCGTTCGAACCCGGAACGAACTTGTATGGATTGAATGCTTTCAGCACATCGTCAGGCGGACGATGAGCATTCTAAGTGATATGTTCTGATTAAAGGTAATCGTAACCTCAAGCCTCATCAACCGGGAATGGCTAAAACAGGGGAGGTGCAGCAAGGCTTCGTGGGTAGCACCCACTGAGAGCAAGATAGATCCCTGTCTAGAGGTCCCTTTTCTTTTTATTCGGCTTAGTGTGTGGTTGGTCGCGCCAACTACGGGGTTATCTTGTTTGGAATTATCCAGTAAGGGATGGTTCCGGCTTTGTGTTGCAGGGGAGCGGGCGTACTCCTCGGTACAGTGATCTAGGCCACGTACTGTGACGGGCGGTACCCCAGTAGCCCTGCCATTGTATGGAAACCCATTCTTCCTACGTGCCCTTACGGTTTTGATTGTATAACCCACTTTGTGGCTAGTATGCTGGAATTTAATAATGTAACAATTTCAGCTATTTCATATTTATTTGAAAACCCTAGACCCTATTATAATATAACTGGATTTCCTATCAAATGTTTTAGTTAGCGTAAGGTAAAAACTTACCCATGTTTATGTGTGGGGAGTCTTACGTGATACTTTTGTTTTCAAAGGTTTTCAAAGTTAAGCAATTTAACCTGTTACTCACACCAGACCCATGTCTGACCCAAGTTGTTTATTTCTGTTTTATAAACTCTTGGGTACTCAAATTTTTACGAGTAGCCAAGGGATTCAGGTTTAGCTTTGACGAATTGTGGAGGAGCAATGGAGCAGGAGGCTTCAGCGTTGTAGATATATATAGTAGTTCCGCTGTGTCTGTATCTCTGTAGTGTAGATATATATAGTGTTAAAATGTGTATCATAATGATCCGACTTTCTGTGGAGAAAAAGTCGGGTCGTTACATACTTTAACCAAGTTTAAAACAAATTTCAAAACCTTTCTTAATTCATAAGTTAAAGAATTATTTATCTTATAAATAGAAGTTAAGAGAATTCAAAATCCAATTTCATTTTAAATTCAATCAATTAAAAATACACTTAATCATTCAAATTATTTAAAACAATTTAAATTTTAAAAACTTCTTTTATTTCAAAACTAAGGTTCAAACTTAGATTTGAATCCAGATTTACCACTTTGATTTAAACTTTGTTTAAATCATTTCTATGCATTTCAAACTCCAATTTAAATTCAAATTCCCTTAAACACTTTTAAACAACTAACCATTTTAAGGTTATTTAACAAATTTGAATTTAAAAACATTATTTATTTCCAACTAAGATTCAAATTTAACTTGAATCATTTAAAACTAGATTTAAAACTTATTTAAACCTCAACTTTATTTTTTCCAAACTCAGATTAAAACAGAACAAGTTTTCTTTTAAAAACCTGTAACCCAAAAAATTTAACCCGATCTCACCCTATCTTCTACGAGACCAACCCCAATTCCTTCGAGTAAAACACTCAAGTTACTCGAGAAAACTTTGAGTTGCCTCTGCTCTTTCTAGACAACAACCCCCAGGCTAACACTATCAAACTCGTGCACGTGCACAGTAGCTCCGACCAACTTCAGGCGACATCGCGATGTCGATCACGTCGACGATCTTCCATACTCCAATCCCCAACCATCTGAACTCCCCTACTCCTCTCCAAAACGAGTTCGAGTTCCAAGTTGAAACCTGGAACTCGAATTGACCTCGTTACCAAACCTGTCATCGCCTCAACCATGAAGCTCCGACCACCAGAAATTCTGCTACTCCGGCCAAGACTTCGTCTACAACCAAACTTCCATCTCTCAGAAATTCGAAGCACTCGATCAACTACACAAACCATAGTGATCGATTCACTAAACACAGTAGAAACTAGGGTTCCAAACCAAGAATCCACCACCGCTGCCTCCTCGATGAAATACATCATCATCAGCTATTTTTCCTATGAACAACAATCACTCCTCCATCATTTCCCAAGATCCCGACCTCTCCAGATACAAGGATCATCAGAGATCATCAAAAACCGACATTTTGATGAACCCAGAACTGCACCTTCACCTCTTTACTAAAAATCATAATTTTTGGTTTAAAAATCATGTTTTGATTTTAGTATTCAATTTATATTCATGAATCCAGAAAACAGGATGATTAAATTTTCATTTAAATTTGAGCTTGTACAGTTGCTTTGATTTTCCAGAGCCAATTCAAGTTTATATTAACTTAATTCAAATTTTAAAACTTACTCTATAACTAAACAAACAATTTTGTTTGTAAACTAAATCCTAGCAGACACTGAGTCAAAAAGAATATGAATTTTAAACAACAGGAAAACTAGAAACTATAAACAGAGGACATTCTTATAAACATGCATACAGCAGATTACATTTACATATATACACACTACAATATTTATCACAAAAATAGCATGCAACCAGATAAAATTTTAGATTTTTAAAAGTTACTCACCTGAGAATTTGAAAACAGAGACAAAGCCCTCCTTTGAAAACAGCTTTTGAACTTTAAACTTGAATGTTGAAAAATAAATGCTTCTCTGATCTTAAAACTTGAATTGTTGGAAATGTTTGTTATTGGATTTGTTGAAGAAAATGTTTGTTTTCTTTAAGCTTGTTTCAGGTAGAAGAAGATGCAGGCCTTTGAACAGATTGAAGAAAATGAAGACTACAGGTTTTAGTTTGCAAAAATGCATGGGTTTTGATTTCCTAGTTTTCATTTGTTTTTGAGGAGATGATTCTCATGTTTGATAATTCTCTGATATGCATTAGTTTATGAACGAAAAGAAAAGAGGTTGATATATAGGAAACAAGTGCAGAGGCTTTGTTTCACTGGTACACTATCTTCTTCTTCTTTTTATAAAAATAGGTCATAGATTTTTCTTTTGGGTATGGAGGCTGATATGAGAGCAATTAATGAAGTTGTACAATCTTGCATATGTTTATATTTGTTTGACTTATTGCCTTGCATACTTACCCCATTCTTATTCGTATGTACTGATATGATTTTTCTCTAGCCTTGCACCTATACATTGCTATCATATATAATTCTAGACTTATCCTATTTTATATGTGCATACATGAATATATTTTTCCTTTGCATTGTAAACATATGTTTTCCTAAAGACTATAACTCAAGTGTTCAATTTAAAGTTGTTATAGTTATAATGTTAACTTGTATATTTATTTCTATTTTTAACATAAATATTTATTTTTAACTTACATACTTATTATCTAGTATTTCTATTTATATGTATTTATTTATTGTTTATATTTAGTATTGATAAATATGATCTAGTTTAAATATTATTATCTAGATTACATCATAACATATATATAAATAAATTTAAAATAACAATTTCTATTTGTGTTAGAAATCCATTTGTAAAGACATTACATTACTAATATTGTTTAAAATACAACTCATTGTTAAGTTGAAATAATTTATAAAAGAAATTATCTCTTTATTAATAAATTACTTATTTAATCAAACCATATTTAAAAATAACAAAACAACCTATCTTGTTTAAATTTAAACTTAGGCTAAAACCATTTTAAACAAATAAACTTTTATCTTGAGTATTTTAAAATCATATGGTTATTTATTTAATATTAAATTAAATCAAATTTCCAAATTACCAAAAATATTAAAATTAGAAAACATGCCTTTATTTATTAAATTTAAAACAAAGCTTATCTATTTACAATATATACAAATATATATATATACATTATAAATAGAAAAAAATTTATTAGCTTTTAAAAAGATAAAAATCACCAATTAAATATTTATTGAAAGAAGATTATTAAATCAATTTAATTTTTAACACAAATTATTAAATTCATATTGCAAAAAATTTCGGGATATCACAACAATACTCGAACTGCGGTACTCCACGTATTTTTTTTCCGTTTAAAACGATATAAAATATGTCACATTCGAGGCAACATGGGGATAATATAAAAAAAGTCACCACAACCATAATTACGGTTATATAACTGTACATACGGTTCCCAAACCCTAATTATGGTTACATAACCCATAGCTAAATCCAAAGGTAGGAATGATCGAATTGTGACAACACTCAAACCGCATAACACTACGTATTTTTTCATCTAAAATGGTATAATATATGTCACGTTTGGACGTATAATATATGTCACGTTCGGACGCGGTTCCTTTAAAAACTTAGTTAACGTGCACCGAATCAAATTCAATCCCGAAAAAACCACAGTTGTCATTTATGGCTAATACCCCGGTTTTGACCTAATGGAACATAATTCGTGGTTATACTTGTAGTATCTTCTATTATTAAAATAATATAAATAAATGATTAATATTTTCGTGAAAAAACCAACAAGAGTTATAGTTACACGATATTAAATACGCTGCACGATTTTTTCTTGTATGCTCAGTTTGCAATATCTTTTACTAATGGACGCGGTTCCTTTAAAAACTTAGTTAACGTGTGTCTCAACAAATTCAATGCCGAAAAATCTACAGCTATTGTTTATGGACTAATACCCCTGTTTTGACCTCATTGGAACATATTTTGTGGTTATATTTGCACCATCTTCTATTATAAAATAATATTACTAAAAACTTAATTATGGTTACATAACCCATAGCTAAATCCAAAGGTAGGAATGATCGAATTGAGACAACACTCAAACCGCATAACACTACGTATTTTTTCATCTAAAATGGTATAATATATGTCACGTTTGGACGTATAATATATGTCACGTTCGGACGCGGTTCCTTTAAAAACTTAGATAACGTGCACCGAATCAAATTCAATCCCGAAAAAACCACAGTTGTCGTTTATGGCTAATACCCCGGTTTTGACCTAATGGAATATATTTCGTGGTTATACTTGTAGTATCTTCTATTATTAAAATAATATAAATAAATGATTAATATTTTCGTGAAAAAACCAACAAGAGTTATAGTTACACGATATTAAATATGCTGCACGATTTTTTCTTCTATGCTCAGTTTGCAATATCTTTTACTAATGGACGCGGTTCCTTTAAAAACTTAGTTAACGTGTGTCTCAACAAATTCAATGCCGAAAAATCTACAGCTATTGTTTATGGACTAATACCCCTGTTTTGACCTCATTGGAACATATTTTGTGGTTATATTTGCACTATCTTCTATTATAAAATAATATTACTAAATGATTAATATTCATGAAAAAGTCATCGAAAGTTATAGTTCAAGGATATTCAATACGCTACCCAATTTTTTTTTGTATGCTCAGTTTGCAAAATCATAATGATCTAAATAAATGACAAATATTTTCTTTAAAAAATTATTTATAAATACCAATAAGTATTTTACTTTATTGATGTTATTATTTGTAATTAAAACATATAAAAGTAATTATTACTAAATTGAATAAAAAATTGATAGAATTTTGTAGTATGAAAAATAAGAAATTATGACTATTGAACATTTTATTTACTAAATGGATAAGATAAACTTGTGCAACATTCAATTACATTCTAAAAGACATATATATATATATAGCTTACCAAAATATTTAAAAATTGAAATGTTAATAAGAATATGTAATAGAATATTATACAAGTAAAACTTAGGGAATGAAAGTGTTCAATGGAATTATGTTTATAAATGAAGAATTAAGATGTATAAGAATGTTATACACTTAAGTTAGTAATTACGATAGTAATTATAATTAATATAAAAGGTGAATACTGTAAGTAAAGGATTATAAACTTAAGTGATGTTGAGGCCAATTATAATTAAAGTAAATAGTAAAAATCTGAAAAAAGATATCTAAGTATGAGTTGCTTCACAAATGAATATTGATATAAAGAGGAAATCAAAGTAAATAATGAATGTGAATTAAGTGCAATAAAAACTAAATAATACTTAAATAATGAATTCATTGATTATTTTAAATAATTGAATGGAATAAGTGTTCGTAACGACCTAGAATTTTGGTTATTTGAAATTGGAATATTTAATTGTTTCTAAATATTTAAAAGTAAAATTTTAACTTGAATTTCAAATATAACGATTTATTAGAAATTTAATTATTGAATTTAATAATTGAAAATTGGTTAAAACATTGAATCTTGAGTTTTAAACTTGTTAAAAATAATTTAAAGGCTTATTAAATTTATATTAATGAGAATGAGGATAATAAAACTTTTTAACTTGAATTTAAAAGTGATATGTTCGATTTTAAAAAATATCTCGTTTGAATTAACGAGTATAAATAGCCTTTCGGGGCATAGTCTCGGAATTCGACGAAACCAGTTCCATTGGATCCATAATAGTGTATTATTATCGGATTTCAATTTTCGTAACGTTTGGATTTATCTTTTGGCCGTGCAAAATAGAAACGCGTTGAAATTAATATCGAAAATTCAATATAATAATTGGGTCCAAAAAGCTATCTTCTCCATACGATCGAATTAGGACTCGAAACCTTCTCTATTGTGTTCAGAATAGGGGTATAACATTATGAATGCCTAGCGGTACACCTCGGTAGGGGTTCGAGATTTTAAGTTGCGTAATCGAGATAATTTGAAAAATTAAATAGTATATTATATGTGACGCCCCACCTCTATACTCACGCTAGCCAAGGACACTACGGGGTAATGCCGTCGACTAGCATGAAGAATAAGGCTATTGAGGCGCGACCATATGTGTAATTACTTTGTGCGAGTACCGATATGTCAGATAATATAACTTACATTTTGTTTCAAGAGGAAACCGACATATCAAATACAAACTCAAAGCTACCACACAGTGGCTAAGTGGCCTTCGAAAACAAATATAGAAATAAACATAACATAAATCAGTCACAGATATTCATATCACAAAGGCGGAAACAGATAAGAATATATCACATAGAATTGTACATCTAAGTAGTGGTCAAACTAGATCCACTACATCACAAAAGAATAGATACAAGTTCTAGACAAAAGAATAAGTATACATCAAGTAGTTAGCCAAAAGTCAGGTGAAGGACACTGATAAGAAGTCAAGCAGGAGCATGTGAAATACCTCGGTCTGACCCGAGTATTATTTAAGAAGAAAATAATAAACGGATCAGTCTAGCTATAAATATCAGATAAAATGAGATAGGATAAGAGATATCACAATAACGTATGATAACAATAATGCCATACTATGACAAGTATACATCAGGTAACAAGAAAAATCATACAATATCTCAAATATTCTCAAACACCAAAAGAATGTCATGTTCTTTAAATTATTCACCAAACACAAATATTGATAGAGCTTATCAATGCAATCCACGAAAATTGGTGAAACAAAAATTCTAGAAATCATCAATTAGAAATCCAGAAATCACAAAGGGGGGAGGCCTATCACAAACGGGAGCATGAAACTCACCAACACGTGCATCACAAACGGAACGCTATTCCATGGTTGCTAACCATCAATTTTGAGCCGAGGCTCCACAAACGGCCCGAAGACCATGGGTCGCTACCCCACCAAATTGAACCGAAGTTCCACAAACGGCGTTTTTAGTCCCTACACAAACAAAGAGACATCGCACATCGCTAGTCTGAATCACAAAATGGTCATCATCGATCAATAAAAAGTGTGAATCACACTAAGCTAGTAAATATAAGAGTTTAGCTTCATGTCCCATAACCACTAGCTTAACTTAAATATTTACGAACAAATTGTAGACTTCCACTCGAAAATTGTCACAAGATTTCAATCGAACAAGTCTAAGAATTAACCGACAAAGTAAACGCAAGCGTTTCATACCACTTGTTTTGCTAAGTCATTTAATTGGATTTCTAGCACGAATGAGGTAAAGGTTTGTATATACTAATAGATTGGAAAACGGTTTTATAAACGAGATTTGTATTAAAAATAGAGTTGGAATCATCTTTGTGAAAGAGTTTGATTATTTATTACTAGTATAGAAAACCTTTATATTTTAAAGTGACAAATCATAGAAATGATTGTAGAAACAATCAATCACCAAAATCCACATTCGACGGCGTGAATTAAAACCATGAAAATCGATACTGAATCCATCAAAATGTATATTCCCAAAAATCCTGAAAAAGAAGTCATCAATGATGATAAATGATAACAACAATTCGGATCATCAAAAATCAGAAACCCAAGCAAAATAAACAAATTGAGCTGAGACAAGCAGGTCGGTCGACCGATCCAGATGGTCAGTCGGCTGACACAATGCCTAGAAACTTTCGGTTTCCAGGTCAGTCGACTGATACAGGGACAAAATGTTTTCCGCCCCTGGTTCAGTCGACTGAACCTGCTTCCAGAGCAGAATCAGCCTAGCCCCCAAGTGAGGCAAAATTCTATTGGAAACGATCGGTCGAGCAACGACGACTAGGGATTTCAGCCAAGCGACAACCCAACCAAATAGGCTCTTCGATACACCCCGGTAAACATGTTCAAACACCCATAAAAGGATTTTCACAATATTGGACTTCAAAAACCAAAAATTGAAAAATTCACCAAATCAATCCAAATCAATAACAAATGAACATGAATAGATGTTAGGAATTCATACCTAACAACAACGAAAGCTATAGACGTAGATGTGAGTTCAAAAACTCACCTTTTCAACCCAAAACAACAAATGAGAAGCTTTGAAATCAAAAGTAAGATCAACCAAACTTCAAATTCAACTCTAGAAGCTCCAATCTAAGATTACAACGAATGTTTCCTAAGTTAAGTCATAGGAAATTCCTGAAATTGGATAGAGATTGAGATGTAGAAGGAGAAGAGGATGCTTACCTAAGCTTCCCTTTGATTTTGGAGTTAGAACTTGAATTTGCAAAGGAAACTAGGGCTTAGGATTTTAGTTTCCAATCTCTTCCCCCAATTTTACTAAAGCTTGAAGTGTTAGGAAAATAATAGAATGAATGAAGAGGAGAGGGGGTGGAGTTAGGATATAAGATGAGTTGGGTTAGTGGGCTGAAACCCAAACCCAAGCCCTAAGTGAAAATGTCAAAATTCTACTCAACTCCAAACATATCGATGTTTATACTAAAAAAGGGTCGCAAACGCCATTTTGGACTCAATGGAAGTGGTCTCGAGTCCCAATTCGACTGTTTGCAAAAAGTGACATTTCGGACTTTAATCCGACTAACGATGCTATATTTAAATAAAACATTTAAATATACAATCGTAAAATATGCGGGTTGTTATTGACTCCCCTCCTTAAAGAAATTGCGTCCTCGCAATCTTAAGAAATAAATAATAAGTAACAACCATAAAAGCATATCAACACAAAAGAAGAAATTTGAAATAAGTAGTTCACCTTAAGGAGCACGAGAGAGTAAGTCCGGATGTGTTCTCTCGATGAATTCTCTAGATTCCCAAGAGCAATCCTTAGGATTTGTGGACCATTGAACTTTCACAAGAGGAACATCTTTATTTCGAAGGCATTTAACCTCCGAAGCAATGATACGAATAAGATGTTGCTCATAAGTCAAATTAGGCGAAACTTCAATTTCTTCAATAACACCGGGCTCAAGAATAGAATCGGAATCTCAAAGGCATTTCCATAGTTGAGAGACGTGGAATACGTCATGAATAGCAGAAAACTAAGCCGGTAATAAAAGGCAATAAGCCACGGAACCAATGCGTTCGGTGATGGGAAATGAACCAATATATCGAGGTGCTAATTTTCCCGATCGACTGAAACGCACAACACCTTTCATAGGTGAAACACGAATAAACAAAAATTCTCCCACAGAAAATTCTAATTTCCTTCTTCGGTTATCGGCATAGGATTTTTGTCTACTTTGAGCTTCTTTCATCCTATGACGAATAAGGTCAATCCTTTCTTTGGCGTCCCGAATAAAATCTGGACCTAAAACCGGCTTCAAGCCAACACGAAGGAGATCGGCATGGCCTTCCGTAGAGTGCTTCGAAAGGTGTCATACCAATACTAGATTGGAAGCTATTATTATAGGAAAACTCAACAAGAGAAATATGATCTTCTCAACTTCCACCAAAATCAAGAACACATGCACGAAGGAGATCTTCAAGAGTTTGATTCATACGCTCGGTTTATCCATCAGACTGAGGATGATAAGCGATGCTAAAATTAAGCTTCGTTCCCAAAGCTTTTTGAAGACCTTTCCAAAATCCACTAGTAAACAATGGATCACGATCGCTAATAATAGAAGTAGGAACTCCATGCAATCTAACAATTTCCTTGACAAAGAGTTTAGCCAAAATGGGTACGGTCCGGTTGGACCGAACGGGAAGAAAATGGGCGAATTTTGTAAGTCTATCGACTATCACCCATAGGCTATCATGACCCGAAGGAGAACAGGAAAGACCGTCAATAAATTCCATGGAAATTTGATCCCACTTCCATAATGGAATTTCCAAAGGTTGCAATAACCCACCGGGCCTTTGATGCTCGACCTTCACGAGTTGGCAAGTCATGCAACACTTAATAAAGTTAGCAATACCAGATTTCATTCCATCCCAATAATAAAGCCGCTTCATATCCGCGTACATTTTACTACTACCGGGATGAATGGTAAATTTAGAACGATGAGAATCTTCTAAAATGTCTCTACGAAGATCAATAATTTTTGGCACAATAAGTCTACCAAATTTTCGAATACCGCCACGAGCATCAATATCAAAGTTTTTCAAACCTTCAATATCAATTTTATCCCTACAACTTTGGCATAGAAGAACCAATTCGGGATCATGCTTTTGAGCTTCAAGAATGCGGTCTAAAAGAGAAGGATGAGCCTCAAGGCTACACAAAACAAGAGATGAACATGAATTGGATTCACGATCTCGAATCTCACAAGTGGATAAAGTCGCGAGATCATTCCATTCGGATACCATCATGAAAACAACCGCTTGTTGCTTTCGGCTAAGGGCATCGGCAATTCGATTTCCCTTTTCAGGAGTATAAAGAATATCAAGATCATAAGATGCAAGGAACTCGAGCCAACATTGTTGACGCAAATTAAGTTCCTTTTGAGAAAATAAATACTTCAAAGATTTATGATCGGTGTTGAAGACAAATTTCTCTCCCAAAATATAATGACGCCAAATTCTAAGGGTGAAAACAATAGCCGCGAGCTCTAAATCATGAGTGGCATATCTAGTCTTGGCAGGCTTTAATTGCCTAGAAGCATAAGCAATAACACGTTCCCTTTGCATGAGAACGACACCCAAACCAACACGACTAGCATCGGTATAAACAATAAAGTCTTGGTTCCCATCGGGAATCACAAGAATAGGAGCATCAGAAAGGTGTTCTTTTAGTTTCTGAAAAGCAACTTCACATTTGTCTGACCAAATGTATTTAACTCCCTTCTTTGTCAAACTAGTAAGAGGTACGGAAATTTTAGAAAAGTCTTTTATGAACCGAAGTTAATAGCCCGCCAATCCGAGAAAGCTACGAATTTCCGTCACACTCTCCGGTCTCTTCCAATTTTGAATCGCTTCATTCATTCTAAATTTGTAGCTGAAAATGCAAAAATTGTAAAATGTAATCTTATTGTTTGACTAAACAAACAGCTAACGGTTGGGGATTGACAAAAAATGAAATAAAAATTGTAAATGAATTGAGACAATACCCGTATTGCATTATTTCACGTATAGTTTTCATCTTCTTAAAAAGGTCTTAGACAACTATAGTTACGGTTATATAACCATACACATGGTTATATGACTATACATACGTTTCCCGAACCATTATTATGGTTACAGGAACCCATAATTGAGTCCAGCACGTAGGAATGATCGAATCGAGACAACACTCGAACCGCATTACACCACGTATTTTTTCATCTAAAACGTTATAATATATGTCACATTCGGACGCGGTTCCTTTAGAGACTTAGTTAAAGCGTATCTAATCAAATTCAATACTGAAAAAACCGCAACTGTCGTTTATGGACTAATACCCCTGTTCTGACCTCAATGGAACATATTTCGTGGTTATACTTGCAGTATCTTCTATTATTAAAATAATATAAATAAATTATTAATATTTTCGTGAAAAAACCAACGAAAGTTATAGTTACACGATATTAAATACGATGCACAATTTTTTTTATACTGAGTTTGCAATATCTTTTATCATAATAATCTAAATAAATGACAAATGTTTCCGTTACACATTTATTTATAAATACTAGTAAATATTTTGTTTTATTGATGTTATTATTTGTAATTAAAACATATAAAAATAATTATTATTAAATTGAATAAAAAATTGCATCGTATTTTGAAGTTGATAATGCAAAAATTGTAAAATGTAATCTTATTGTTCAATTAAACAAACAACTAATGGTTGGGGATTGACAAAAAATGAAACCAAAACCTTAAGCGAGTTGAGACAATACTCGAATTACGTTACTCGATGTATTTTTTCGTCTACAACATTATAAAATATGTCACATTCGAGCCAACATGGGGTAACATAAAATAAGTCACCACAACCATAATTACGGCTATATAACTGTACATACGGTTCCCGACCCATAATTATGGTTACATAACCCATAGCAAAATCCAAATGGTAGGAATGATCGAATTAAGACAACACCCGAACCGCGTTACACCACGTATTTTTTTCATCTAAAACGGTAAATATATGCCATGTTTGGACGCGGTTCTTTTAAAAACTTAGTTAATGCGTACCGAATCAAATTCAATCCCGAAAAAACCACAGCTTTCTTTTATGAACTAATACCCCTATTTTGACTCAATGGAACGTATTTCGCTGCGGTCAAATGAGGCCAAAACAGGGGTATTAGTCTATAAACGACTGCTGCGGTTTTTACGGCATTGAATTTGTTAAGACACGCGTTAACTAAGTTTTTAAAGGAACCGCGTCCGAACATAACATATACGTGGAGTAACGCAATTCGAGTATTGTCTCAATTCGCTTACAATTTTGGTTTCATTTTTTGTCAATCCACAACCGTTAGTTGTTTGTTTAATTGAACAATAACTTACATTTTTCAATTTTTGCATTATCAGCTTCAAAATACTATGCAATGTTTTATTCAATTTAATAATAATTATTATTTTTATATGTTTTAATTAAAAATAATAACATCAATAAAATAAAATATGTACTGGTATTTTTAAATAAATGTTTAACGAAAATATTTGTTATTTATTTAGATCATTATGATAAAGGATATTGCAAACTGAGTATATAAAAAAAATTGTGCAACGCATTTAATTTTGCATAACTATAAGTTTCGTTGTTTTTTCACGGAAATATTAATAATTTATTTATATTATTTTAATAATTGAAGTTACTGTAAGTATAACCATGAAGTATGTTCCATTGAGGTCTAAATAAGGGTATTAGTCTATATAACCGTAATTATGGTTGTGGAGACTTATTTACATCTCGCTGAAAAAAATACATGAAGTAATACAATTCGAGTACTTCCTCAATCCGTTTACGGTTTTGGTTTCATTTTTGGTCAATCCCCAATCATTAGCTATTTGTTTAATTGTAAAAATAGATTGCATTTTACAATTTTTGCATTATCAACGACAAAATACTATGCAATTTTTTATTCAATTTAATAATAATTATTTTTATATGTTTTAATTACAAATAATAACATCAATAAAGTAAAATACTTAGTGGTATTTATAAATAAATTTTTAGCGGAAATATTTGTCATTTATTTAGATTTTTATCGTAAAAGATATTTTATGCTGAATTGTAAAAAAAAATTGTGTAACCGTAATTAGGTTTTGGCACGTTTTTCCCCAACCACCTTCTTAACAGTGCCCGGATGTGACATATTTTATATCGTTTTAGATGAAAAAATACATGGAGTAATGCAATTCGAGTATTGTCTCAAATCATTTACGGTATTGGTTTCATTTTTTATCTATCCCCAACCTCTAGCTGTTTGTTTAACTGAACAATAATATTACATTTACAATTTTTTCATTTTCAGCTACAAAATACTATGCAATTTTTTATTCAATTCAATAGGATTTCCTGTGAGTGCTTTCAGTAGTCTTTCTCAAAACGCGATATTAAATACGCAGTTGTCTCAACAAATATTTTCATTAAAAAACCAACAAGAGTTACAGTTCCAAGTATTTCTTTCGTCTAAAACGATATAAACTATGTCACATTCGAGCCAACATGGAGGTAATGTAAAAAAGTCACCACAACCATAATTACGGTTATATAACTGTACATACGGTTCCCGAACCATAATTATGGTTACCTAACCCATAGCAAAACCCAAAAGGTAGGAATGATCGAATTGAGACAACACTCGAACCGCATTACACCACGTATTTTATCATCTAAAACGGTATAATATATGTCACGTTCGGACGCGGTTCTTTAAAAACTTAGTTAACGCATACCGAATCATATTCAATCCCGAAAAAACTACAGTTGTCGTTTATGGACTAATACCCCTATTTTGACCTCAATGGAACATATTTCGTGGTTATACTTGCAGTATCTTCTATTATTAAAATAATATAAATAAATTATTAATATTTTCGTGAAAAAACCAACGAAAGTTATAGTTGCACGATATTAAATACGATGCACAATTCTTTTTGTATACTCAGTTTGGAATATCTTTTATCATAATAATCTAAATAAATGACAAATATTTCCGTTACACATTTATTTATAAATACTAGTAAATATTTTATTTTATTGATGTTATTATTTGTAATTAAAACATATAAAAATAATTATTATTAAATTGAATAAAAAATTGCATAGTATTTTGAAGCTAATAATGCAAATATTGTAAAATGTAATCTTATTGTTCAATTAAACAAATAGCTAATGGTTGGGGATTGACAGAAACCAAAATTAAAACCGTAAGCGAGTTGACACAATACTCGAACTGCGTTACTCCACGTATTTTTTTTCCGTTTAAAACGATATAAAATATGTCACATTCGAGGCAACATGGGGATAATATAAAAAAAGTCACCACAACCATAATTACGGTTATATAACTGTACATACGGTTCCCGAACTATAATTATGGTTACATAACCCATAGCTAAAAATCCAAAAGGTAGGAATGATCGAATTGAGACAACACTCAAACCGCATAACACTACATATTTTTTCATCTAAAACGGTATAATATATGTCACGTTTGAACGTATAATATATGTCACATTCGGACGTGGTTCCTTTAAAAACTTAGTTAACATGTACTAAATAAAATTCAACCCCAAAAAAACCGCAGCTGACGTTCATGGGCTAATACCCCGGTTTTGACCTCAATGGAACATATTTTGTGGTTATACTTGTAGTATCTTCTATTATTAAAATAATATAAATAAATGATTAATATTTTCGTGAAAAAACCAACAAGAGTTATAGCTACACGATATTAAATACGCTGCACAATTTTTTCTTGTATGCTCAGTTTGCAACATCTTTTACTAATGGACGCAGTTCCTTTAAAAACTTAGTTAACGTGTGTCTCAACAAATTCAATGCCGAAAAAACTACAGCTGTCGTTTATGGACTAATACCCCTGTTTTGACCTCATTGGAACATATTTTGTGGTTATATTTGTAGTATCTTCTATTATAAAATAATATTTTTAAATGATTAATATTCGTGAAAAAGCCATCGAAAGTTATAGTTCGACGATATTCAGTACGCTGCACAATTTTTTTTTGTATGCTCAGTTTGCAAAATCATAATGATCTAAATAAATGACAAATATTTTCTTTAAAAAATTATTTATAAATACCAATAAGTATTTTACTTTATTGATGTTATTATTTGTAATTAAAACATATAAAAGTAATTATTACTAAATTGAATAAAAAATTGCATAGTATTTTGTAGTATGAAAAATAAGAAATTGTAACTATTGAACATTTTATTTACTAAATGGATAAGATAAACTTGTGTAACATTCAATTACATTCTAAAAGACACATATATATATAGCTTACCAAAATATTTAAAAGTTGAAATGTTAATAAGAATATGTAATATAATATTATACAAGTAAAACTTAGGAAATGAAAGTGTTCAATGAAATTATGTTTATAAATGAAGAATTAAGATGTATAAGAATGTTATACACTTAAGTTAGTAATTTGAAATGATAGTAATTATAATTAATAGAAAAGGTGAATACTGTAAGTAAAGGATTATAAACTTAAGTGATGTTGAGGCCAATTATAATTAAAGTAAATAGTAAAAGTTAATACTATATATGAAAGAAATAAATTTGAAAATAAATATCTATGTATGAGTTGCTTCACAAATGAATATTGATATAAAAAGGAAATCAAAGTAAATAATGAATGTGAATTAACTGCAATTAAAAGTAAATAATACTTAAATAATGAATTCATTGATTATTTTAAATAATTGAATGGCATAAGTGTTTGTAACGACCTAGAATTTTGGTTATTTGAAATTGGAATATATATTTTTTTGAAAATGGGTAAGAACTTTTATTAAGGCATTACAGCCCACGGCGAGGCCCAAAAGCACAGGCCAGAAACTAACAAACAAGACAGATAGTATATGTTAATCCCGACATAACTCACAGACATTCCAAAAAGAAAAGACGAAAAGTAACAAAGTAAAAAAACGCTTCTTCTTCCTTCATTCATGGCGGCCGGTGATGGACAAGATAGCTTGTACTTGGGATATTTGCCGATGAGTAGTTCAGATCCACTTCTCCAGTATGTGCTCCGACTAGTCCCCGTGAGGTAAGGCTCCAATTTCTAATTCTTTTCTAAACCATTCGCATGTCATTAATCGCAAGTTTACTAACTTCTTCGTGTTTTCTTTGTTTATTCTAAAAAACTCTACGCTTTCTCTCCTTCCACACACTCCAAATCGTGACAGTGACGGCAATACTGCTCAGTTTGGCTTCCATGTCTTCGCCTCCTCTTTTATGAAATTGGAATATTTAATTGTTTCTAAATATTTAAAAGTAAAATTTTAACTTGAATTTCAAATATAACAATTTATTAGAAATTTAATTATTGAATTTGATAATTGAAAATTGGTTAAAACATTGAATCTTGATTTTTAAGCTTGTTAAAAATAATTTAAAGGCTTATTAAATTTACAGTAATGAGAATGAGGATAATAAACCCTTTTAAATTGAATATAAAAGTGATATGTTCGATTTTAAAAAATATCTCGTTTGAATTAACGAGTATAAATAGCCTTTCGGGGCATAGTCTCAGAATTCGACGAAACCAGTTCCATTGGATCCATAATAGTGTACTATTATCAGATTTCAATTTTCGTAACGTTTGGATTTATCGTTTGGCCGTGCAGAATAGAAACGCGTTGAAATTAATATCGAAAATTCAATATAATAATTGGGTCCAAAAAGCTATCTTCTCCATACGATAAAATTAGGACTCGAAACCTTCTCCATTGTGTTCAGAATAGGGGTATAACATTACGAATGCCTAGCGGCACACCATGATAGGGGTTCGAGATTTTAAGTTGCGTAATCGAGATAATTTGAAAAATTAAATAGTATATTATATGTGACGCCCCACCTCTATACTCACGCTAGCCAAGGACACTACGAGGTAATACCATCGACTAGCATGAAGAATAAGGCTGTTGAGGAGCGACTATATGTGTAATTACTTTGTGCGAGTACCGATATGTCAGATAATATAACTTACAATTCGTTTTAAGAGGAAATCCGACATATCAAATACAAACTCAAAGCTACCACATAGTGGCTAAGTGGCATTTGGAAACAAATATAGAAATAAACATAACACAAATCAGTCACAGATATTCATATCACAAAGGCAAAAACAGATATGAATATATCACATAGAAGTGTACATCAAAGTAGTGGTCAAACTAGATCCACTACATCACAAAAGAATAGATACAAGTGCTAGAAAAAAGAATAAGTATACATCAAGGAGTCTCTATCTCAAATGTATACAAACAAAAACTACTATGCTAAAGTAGTTAGCCAAAAGTCAGGTGAAGGACCCTGATAAGAAGTCAAGCAGGAGCACGTGAAATACCTTGGTCTGACCCGAGTATTATTTAAGAAGAAAATAATAAACGGATCAGTCTAGCTATAAATATCAGATAAAATGAGATAGGATAAGAGATATCACAAAAACGTATGATAACAATAATGCCATACTATGACAAGTATACATCAGGTAACAAGAAAAATCATACAATATCTCAAATATTCTCAAACACCAAAAGAATGTCATGTTCTTTAAATTATTCACCAAACACAAATATTGATGGAGCTTATCAATTCAATCCATGAAAATTGGTGAAACACAAATTCTAGAAATCATCAATTAGAAATCCAGAAATCACAAAGGGGGGAGGCCTATCACAAACAGGAGCATGAAAACTCACCAACACGTGCATCACAAACGGAACGCTATTCCATGGTCGCTAACCATCAATTTTGAGTCGAGGCTCCACAAACGGCCCGAAGACCATGGGTCGCTACCCCACAAAATTGAACCGAAGTTCCACAAACGGGGTTTTTAGTCCCCACACAAACAAAGAGACATCGCACATCGCTAGTCTGAATCACAAAATGATCATCATCGATCAATAAAAAGTGTGAATCACACTAAGCTAGTAAATATAAGAGTTTAGCTTCATGTCCCATAACCACTAGCTTAACTTAAATATTTACGAACAAATTGTAAACTTCCACTCGAAAATTGTCACAAGATTTCAATCGAACAAGTCTAAGAATTAACCGACAAAGTAAACGCAAGCGTTTCATACCACTTGTTTTGCTAAGTCGTTTAATTGGATTTCTAGCACGAATGAGGTAAAGGTTTGTATATACTAATAGATTGAAAAACGGTTTTATAAACGAGATTTGTATTAAAAATAGAGTTGGAATCATCTTTGTGAAAGAGTTTGATTATTTATTACTAGTATAGAAAACCTTTATATTTTAAAGTGACAAATCATAGAAATGATTGTAGAAACAATCAATCACCAAAATCCACATTCGACGACGTGAATTAAAACCATGAAAATCGATACCGAATCCATCAAAATGGATATTCCCAAAAATCACGAAAAAGAAGTCATCAAGGACGATAAATGATAACAATAATTCGGATCTTCAAAAATCAGAAACCCAAGAAAAATAAACAAATTGAGCTGAGACAAGGAGGTCAGTCGACCGAACCGGATGGTCAGTCGGCTGACACAATGCCTGGAAACTTTCGGTTTCTAGGTCAGTCGACTGGACTAGGTGGTCAGTCGACTGATACAGGGACAGAATGTCTACCCTTGGTTCAGTCGACTAAACCTGCTTCCAGAGCAGAATCAGCCAAGCCCCCAAGTGGGGCAAAATTCTATTGGAAACGATCGGTCGAGCAACGACGACTAGGGATTTATGCCAAGCGACAACCCAGCATAATAGGCTCTTCGATACACCCCGGTAAACATGTTCAAACACCCATAAAAGGATTTTCACAATATTGAACTTCAAAAACCAAAAATTGAAAAATTCACCAAATCAATCCAAATCAAAAACAAATGAACATGAATAGATGTTAGGAATTCATACCTAACAACAACGAAAGCTATAGACGTAGATGTGAGTTCAAAAACTTACCTTTTCAACCCAAAACAACAAATGAGAAGCTTTGAAATCAAAAGAAAGATCAACCACACTTCAACTTCAACTCTAGAAGCTCCAATCTAAGATTACAACAAATGTTTCCAAAGTTAGGTCATAGAAAATTTCTAAAATTGGAGAGAGATTGAGATGGAGAAGGAGAAGAGGATGCTTACCTAAGCTTCTCTTTGATTTTGGAGCTAGAACTTAAATTTGCAAAGGAAACTAGGGCTTAGAATTTTTGTTTCCAATCTCTTCCCCCATTTTTACTAAAGCTTGAAGTGTTAGGAAAATAATAGAATGAATGAAGAGGAGAGGGGGTGGAGTTAGGATATAAGATGAGTTGGGTTAGTGGGTTGAAACCCAAACCCAAGCCCAAAGCCCTAAGTGAAAATGTCAAATTCTACTCAACTCCAAACATATCGATGTCTATACTCAAAAAGGTCGCAAACGCCATTTTGGACTCAATGGAAGTGGTCTCGAGTCCCAATTCGACTGTTTGCAAAAAGTGACATTTCGTACTTTAATCTGACTAACGATGCTATATTTAAATAAAACATTTAAATATACAATCGTAAAATATGCGGGTTGTTACAGACTCCCCTCCTTAAATAAATTGCATCCTCGCGATCTTAAGAAATAAATAATAAGTAACAACCATAAAAGCATATCAACACAAAAGGAGAAATTTGAAATAAGAAGTTCACCTTAAGGAACACGAGAGAGTAAGTCCGAATGTGTTCGCTCGATGAATTCTCTAGATTCCCAAGAGCAATCCTTAGGATTTGTGGACCATTGAACTTTCACAAGAGGAACATCTTTATTTCAAAGGCGTTTAACCTCCGAAGCAATGATACGAATAAGATGTTTCTCATAAGTCAAATTTGGCGAAACTTCAATTTCTTCAATAACACTGGGCTTAAGAATAGAATCGGAATCTCGAAGGCATTTCCTTAGTTGAGAGACGTGGAATACATCATGAATAGCAGAAAACTGAGCCGGTAATAAAAGGCGATAAGCCACGGAACCAATGCGTTCGGTGATGGGAAATGGACCAATATATCGAGGTGCTAATTTTCCCGATCGACTGAAACGCACAACACCTTTCTTAGGTGAAACACAAATAAACAAAAATTCTCCCACAGAAAATTCTAATTTCCTTCTTCGGTTATCGGCATAGGATTTTTGTCTACTTTGAGCTTCTTTCATCCTATGACGAATAAGGTCAATCCTTTATGTGGCATCCCGAATAAAATCTGGACCTAAAACCAGCTTCTCACCGGCTTCAGGCCAACACGAAGGAGATCGGCATGGCCTTCCGTAGAGTGCTTCGAAAGGTGCCATACCAATACTAGATTGGAAGCTATTATTATAGGAAAACTCAACAAGAGAAATATGATCTTCCCAACTTCCACCAAAATCAAGAACACATGCATGAAGGAGATCTTCAAGAGTTTGATTCACACGCTCGGTTTGTCCATCGGACTGAGGATGATAAGCGGTGCTAAAATTAAGCTTCGTTCCCAAAGCTTTCTGAAGACCTTTCCAAAATCCACTAGTAAACAATGGATCACGATCACTAACAATAAAAGTAGGAACTCCATGCAATCTAACAATTTCCTTAACAAAGAGTTTAGCCAAAATGGTTACGGTCCGATTGGACCGAACGGGAAGAAAATGGGCGTATTTTGTAAGTCTATTGACTATCACCCATAGGATATCATGACCCGAAGGAGAACGGGAAAGACCGTCAATAAAGTCCATGGAAATTTGATCCCACTTCCATAATGGAATTTCCAAAGGTTGCAATAACCCACCGGGCCTTTGATGCTCGGCCTTCACGAGTTGGCAAGTCATGCAACACTTAATAAAGTTAGCAATATTAGATTTCATTCCATCCTAATAATAAAGCCGCTTCATGTCCGCGTACATTTTACTACTACCGGGATGAATGGTAAATTTAGGACGATGAGAATCTTCTAAAATGTCTCTACGAAGATCAATAATTTTTGGCACAATAAGTCTACCAAATTTTCGAATATCGCCACGAGCATCAATATCAATGTCTTTCAAACCTTCAATATCAATTTTATCCCTACAACTTTGGCAAAGAAGAATCAATTTTATCCCTACAACTTTATCCACTTTTGAGCTTTAAGAATGCGGTCTAAAAGAGAAGGATGAGCCTCAAGGTTACACAAAACAAGAGATGAACATGAATTGGATTCACGACCTCGAATCTCACAAGTGGATAAAGTCGCGAGATCATTCCATTCGGATATCATCATGGAAACAACCGCTTGTTGCTTTCGGCTAAGGGCATCGGCAATTCGATTTCCCTTTCCGGGAGTACAAAGAATATCAAGATCATAAGATGCAAGGAACTCGATCCAACGTTGTTGACGCAAATTAAATTCCTTTTGAGAAAATAAATACTTCAAAGATTTATGATCGGTGTAGAGAACAAATTTCTCTCCCAAAAGATAATGACGCCAAATTCTAAGGGTGAAAACAATAGCCGCGAGCTCTAAATCATGAGTGGCATATCTAGCCTTGGCAGGCTTTAATTGCCTAAAAGCATAAGCAATAACACGTTCCATTTGCATGAGAACGGCACCCAAACCAACACGACTAGCATCGGTATAAACAATAAAGTCTTGGTTCCCATCGGGAATCACAAGAATAAGAGCATCGAAAAGGAGTTCTTTTAGTTTCTGAAAAGCAGCTTCACATTTGTCTGACCAAATGTATTTAACTCCCTTCTTTGTCAAACTAGTAAGAGGTACGGAAATTTTAGAAAAGTCTTTTATGAACCGACGGTAATAGCCCGCCAATCCGAGAAAGCTACGAATTTCCGTCACACTCTCCGGTCTCTTCCAATTTTGAATCGCTTCAATCTTTGAAGGATCCACGGAAATTCCGGATTTAGAAATAATATGCCCCAAAAATTTCACACGAGATTGCCAAAAGTGGCATTTAGAAAATTTTGCTTTCAATTGATTGCTCCTAAGAGTTTCCAACACAATCCGAAGATGATTTTCGTGCTCTTCCTCGGTTTTAGAATAAATAAGAATATCATCTATAAAGATGAGAACAAATCGATCGAGGAAGTCTTTGAAAACCCGATTCATAAGGTCAACGAAATAAGCTGGAGCATTCGTCAAACCAAATGGCATAACAAGCCATTCATAAGATCCATAATGAGTATAGAACGATGTCAAAGGAATGCTATCCTCTGCAATACGGAGCTGATGAAAACCGGTTGCTAAGTCTAACTGTGAAAAGACTATAGCACCACTAAGTTGATCGAATAGATCATCAATCCGAGGTAAGGGATATTTATTCTTGATGGTGAGATCATTAAGCTTGCGGTAGTCAATGCAAAGCCTAAGTGTACCATCAGATTTCTTAACAAAAATAGCCGAAGCTCCCCATGGAGAGGAACTAGGACGAATAAACCGTTTTCCTTCCAATTCGGATAATTGATTACGAATCACCTCATTTTCCTTATTAGACATACGATAAGGAGGACGAGTAATAGGTAGAGCTTCAGGGATTAGATTAATTCTGAACTCAATTGCTCGCTTAGGTGGTAATCCTAAAACGGGCTCAAATATGTCGGGAATTCACAAACAATGTGAATGAGAGAAATAACATCTTCCTCATCATCATTATTGTCATCATGAGGATTTAGAGAATACAATGATGCTTTCGAATTGGAATCTGAATCTTTTAGAACAAGAGAAATCTGCTTAACAGATTGAGGATGTCGAAGATATATAGTCCGCTCAGGACATAGGATATGGGCTTCATAACGGTTAAGTCAATCCATTCCCAAAATCATTCTGAAACCTAGGTAACGCATAACATGCAAATCTGCTCGGAAAGCATAATCACATAAAATAACCTTGACATCTTTACTAAGTAAACTGAGTGTTGCGGATCCACCAACCAGATTCACAATTCTCAATGAAGTCATCAAGCCAGTAACATTTAAAGATAAAGCATCAACAAGTTCTTTTGATATAAAAGAGTGAGATGCACCCGTATCAAAAAGAACTCGAATAGGAAGATCATGAAATATAACAATGCCATCAAGGATAGAATGAGAAATACCTTGACCACGAGAAGTGTTAGTAGGGGCTTGTACAACATTTAGCTTGCCTTCCTTCTTGCTTTGAAGTTTGGGACATGAAGATATAGTATGACCCGAACTTTTGCAATAGCGGCAAGTAAGGGACTTCAGACACTTGTTTGCATAATGGTCCTTAGAACCACAATTGTAACATTCTCCACGACTAGAGGTAGGAGTTTTTGCTACCGAAATCGCTTGCTTCCCTTTCTTGTTGGGATTAGGCTTGAATTTAAAAGGCCTCTTCTTATTGATGTTTTGTTTGGCTTCAACATCACTTTCTTTATCGGCCACTTCGAGTCGAAGAGCGATATCAACAAGCTGATCGAAAGAAACTTCTAATTTCAGAACTAATGGCTTTTTGAGGTTCTTATTCAACCCATAGACAAATCTCTGATTTTTCTTCAATGGGGTATTAATATACTTGACCCCATATTTAGAAAGAGATTCAAAAGATGCGACGTAATCCATCACAGAAGATTCACCTTGAACAAGGTCAATGAATCGTCGAGCTAGAGATACCTTTTCATCTTCTGGCACAAATTTTAACTCGAATCTTTCCCGGAATTGCTCCCAAGTAAGATCCGCTTCAATAATTTCGGAGATCAGAAGCTCATACCAATCTAATGCTCTTTCTTGGAGCATGTTAGAAACCACTTGGACTCGATGTAGATCAATAAAACTCATGCGGGAAAAGATGCGATCGCATGTTCTAAGCCAAGCTTGGACTTCTATTACGTTTTCGAAACCCTTGAAAGGCCTTCCACCCAAGTTGGTGTAATCACTGCACAAGCGTGCAAACCTAGATTTAGGATGAGTAGGCTATGGAATGGGTCCGATAGCTTGAGCATTTTTCACAAGATCTAGAAGTTGCTGAGCAGACATAAATACTCCGTCCTGAGGAGTAGCACTGGATTGACCGGCGCTGGGACGGCCTGGTCTAACCATTTCTCTTCCTTTAAGAAAGAAAGAAGAGGAAAAAGGTTATTCACAGAATGAATATCAATCAAACTTGATTGATAAAATAAGGCATCATAAAAAGGAATAAGATAGAACGGTACGAAGACTCAAATTAAATCCTATGGCACGATTCCTAAGAAAGACTTAGGACAATGATCCTTGCTAGATTATTCTACATCGTTCCGAAGTTTGGCTCTGATACCAAGCTGTGACGCCCCACCTTTATACTCACGCTAGCCAAGGACACTACGGGGTAATGCCGTCGACTAGCACGAAGAATAAGGCTGTTGAGGAGCGACCATCTGTGTAATTACTTTGTGCGAGTATCGATATGTCAGATAATATAACTTACATTTCGTTTCAAGAGGAAATCCGACATATCAAATACAAACTCAAAGCTACCACACAGTGGCTAAGTGGCCTTCGGAAACAAATATGGAAATAAACATAACACAAATCAGTAACAGATATTCATATCAAAAAGGCGGAAACAGATAAGAATATATCACATAGAAGTGTACATCAAAGTAGTGGTCAAACTAGATCCACTACATCACAAAAGAATAGATACAAGTGCTAGACAAAAGAATAAGTATACATCAAGGAGTCTCTATCTCAAATGTATACAAACAAAAACTACTATGCTAAAGTAGTTAGCCAAAAGTCAGGTAAAGGACCCTGATAAGAAGTCAAGCAGGAGCACCTGAAATACCTCGGTCTGACCCGAGTATTATTTAAGAAGAAAATAATAAACAGATCAGTCTAGCTATAAATATCAGATAAAATGAGATAGGATAAGAGATATCACAAAAACGTATGATAACAATAATGCCAAACTATGACAAGTATACATCAGGTAATAAGAAAAATCATACAATATCTCAAATATTCTCAAACACCAAAAGAATATCATGTTCTTTAAATTATTCACCAAACACAAATATTGATAGAGCTTATCAATGCAATCCATGAAAATTGGTGAAACACAAATTTTAGAAATCATCAATTAGAAATCCAGAAATCACAAAGGGGGGAGGCCTATCACAAAGGGGAGCATGAAAACTCACCAACACGTGCATCACAAACAGAACGCTATTCCATGGTCGCTAACCATCAATTTTGAGCCGAGGCTCCACAAATGGCCCGAAGACCATGGGTCGCTACCCCACCAAATTGAATCGAAGTTCCACAAACGGGGTTTTTAGTCCCCACACAAACAAAGAGACATCGCACATCGCTAGTCTAAATCACAAAATGATCATCATCGATCAATAAAAATTGTGAATCACACTAAGCTAGTAAATATAAGAGTTTAGCCTCATGTCCCATAACCACTAGCTTAACTTAAATATTTACGAACAAATTGTAGACTTCCACTCAAAAATTGTCACAAGATTTCAATCGAACAAGTCTAAGAATTAACCGACAAAGTAAATGCAAGCGTTTCATACCACTTGTTTTGCTAAGTTGTTTAATTGGATTTCTAGAATGAATGAGGTAAAGGTTTGTATATACTAATAGATTGGAAAACGGTTTTATAAACGAGATTTGTATTAAAAATAGAGTTGGAATCATCTTTGTGAAAGAGTTTGATTATTTATTACTAGTAAAGAAAACCTTTATATTTTAAAGTGACAAATCAGAGAAATGATTATAGAAACAATCAATCACCAAAATCCACATTCGACGATGTGAATTAAAATCATGAAAATCGATACCGAATCCATCAAAATGGATATTCCCAAAAATCCCGAAAAAGAAGTCATCAAAGACGATAAATGATAACAACAATTTAGATCATCAAAAATTGATTAAAAATCAGAACCCAAGCAAAATAAACAAATTAAGCTGAGACAAGCAGGTCAGTCGACTGAACCAGCTGGTCAGTCGGCTGACACAATGCTTGGAAACTTTCGATTTCCAGGTCAGTCGACTGGACCAGGTGGTCAGTCGACTGATACAGGGACAGAATGTTTTCTGCCCCTGGTTCAGTCGACTGAACCTACTTCTAGAGCAGAATCAGCCTAGCCCCCAAGTGGGGCAAAATTCTATTGGAAACGATCGGTCGAGCAACGACGACTAGGGATTTATGCCAAGCTACAACCTAGCCTAATAGGCTCTTCGATACACCCCGGTAAACATGTTCAAACACCCATAAAAGGATTTTCACAATATTGGACTTCAAAAACCAAAAATTGAAAAATTCACCAAATCAATCCAAATCAAAAACAAATGAACATGAATAGATGTTAGGAATTCATACCTAACAACAACGAAAGCTATTGACATAGATGTGAGTTCAAAAACAACCCAAAACAACAAATGAGAAGCTTTGAAATCAAAAGAAAGATCAACCACACTTCAACTTCAACTCTAGAAGCTCTAATCTAAGATTACAACGAATGTTTCCTAAGTTAGGTCATAGGAATTTTCTGAAATTGGAGAGAGATTGAGATGGAGAAGGAGAAGAGGATGCTTACCTAAGATTCTCTTTGATTTTGGAGCTAGAACTTGAATTTGCAAAGGAAACTAGGGCTTAGGATTTTAGTTTCCAATCTCTTTCCCCATTTTTACTAAAGCTTGAAGTGTTAGGAAAATAATAGAATGAATGAAGAAGAGAGAGGGTGGAGTTAGGATATAAGATGAGTTGGGTTAGTGGGCTGAAACCCAAACCCAAGCCCAAAGTGAAAATGTCAAAATTCTACTCAACTCCAAACATATCGATGTTTATACTCAAATAGATCGCAAACGCCATTTTGGACTCAATGGAAGTGGTCTCGAGTCCCAATTCGACTGTTTGCAAAAAGTGACATTTCAGACTTTAATCCGACTAACGATGCTATTTTTAAATAAAACATTTAAATATACAATCGTAAAATATGCGGGTTGTTACATTATATGTTGACTTGACCTTTTTATTCACATCAGCCTATTTTTCTTCTTTTCAAATCACTGTACACCTATTCAAACACGCTATCTTCTTTTCCATTGTTTCCCCTTCTCTTTTTAAACCCAGCCGAATAGATTAAAAAAAAAAGAGATGGCAAACTTTAAAAAATCAAAGCTCGCAATATACTCGTCTAAAAATCACGAAAATAGTTTGTAAAATCCTACTTCATCTTGGGTTCATGACGTGGAATAGCATCTTGGTGCAAAAGATGGGAGGGTGCAGTCATGGTAGGGGTGGTCGCGACATTAGGGGAGGACGGCGATGTCGCGATTAATGGAGGTGCGTATCGAGCATTGTCAATGGTCGAGCGCATGGGAAATGGGAGGAGAAGCACACCGGTGATGTTCACTTGTGGTTTCGGCGTTTCATTCTCGGTATCATTATTTTTCTATGCATAGTCTGGGATGTTGTTCGTGCATAGGAGAAGGAAAGGGGGGAAGGAAGAAGGAGTTTGACGTTGGGCCGAACGTTTTTTTTGTGGGCCTGGGTATGATTTTAAAAAGAAAATATAATTAGTTATATAATTTGTTTTATTAAATTCAAATGCTTATAAATGTCATAAACCGAAAATGCTAGATCGGATTGGAACGTAATTTTTTGCGTTGTGATCGTAATAACGTATTCTTCGACATGAAGCTGGTTTGGGTGAATTTGGAGGTTTTGAGATTTTTAGCTAAATTCGAAAGCCGTTCGAATTTAGTCGGAATCAGGAATGAAGGCGATAGCTGGAAATCAATGTGAGTTAATCTCACTCATTTTTGGATTTCTAGTTTAATTAAATTGTTGAAAATTTAAATTGTCGATTGATTGGATGATTTGGTAATTATTATTATCAGTTGAATGTGATATTATATATAGTAGTATATATTAGTAGTTGGATTGATTATTCCCGCCTATTGGAGCGGATAAGACCCTATGCGTCCCGCATAATAGCGGATGACCCTATATACCGTGATATCCCGCTTTGAAGCGGAATTGATATTTTTATGTTGTATTAACATTTGTGGATACAGGGAAACAGGTTGGAGGGATCCAACTAGATTCCTCAAAAATGTTGAATTAAATTTCATATATATTGATATATGATCTGTTTGAATAATCTGTGGTAGATTATAGTGTGATTTGAATTTATTGGATGCTATGGTAGTTTTGTCCTAGATTTTGGTATTTTTAAATACCAATAATATATGTGTTGAATTTGAGAGAAAATAACAAGAAATTTGGAAGTGAAATATTTATATAGAATTTTGGATTGGTTAAAGAGAAATTTAGTTGGAAAAATAAAAGGGTTGATTTTAAATTGTACTTATCTTTTTCGTGATATTGAAAATAGAGATTTTGGAAATATATATATAAAGGATTTAAATAAAATATCCTAAGTGTTACTGGTTTTAAATATATAAGGGTTTTTAAATCAAAATTTTAAATAGATTTGGAGAATAGAAGTGAATTTGGAAATAAATGTAAAATTTGTTATACTAGATCAATGAGATTTCTAAGTTAAGAAATAGAAGAAGAATCAAGATTTGGTTGATTTTGGGATATAGTTTGGGTTATTTAAGAAGTTAATTTATAAATGGAATTCAATTTAGAAATCAATTTATAATGGATTTAAGTGATGTGAAACTGTCATAAACTGGAATTGAAAATTGTGAGATTTATAAACGATGTTTATAAATAAAGTGAAGTGATTATCAGTTGATAAATTGAAGATATAAATTCATGGTGAGAATTTATAATGAGATGGGTAAATCGGTCTAAAAAGAAATGATAGGTTTTACTTTTGTAAATGTGAGAAGGGGATTTATGGAATTTGGACGTAAATCAATTGGTCATAAATCGAGAGAGGTTTATAAATGTTAGACTGGTTATATTGGAATTGGAAAATATATTTTTATCGAGAAGTTGAGTTGTTTGTAAAAGGAGGATTTTTAATTATTAAACTAGGTAATTTTAAAAATATTGTTTATATGGTAACTTTTATTAAAGAGTTTTTGCCTAAGTTAAACTTGGGAATTTATATAGAAATTTTATAAGTATCATTTTGAGAAAATTATTAAATAAAGTTTTCGGAAAGTGATGGTATACTTTCATAGCGGAATCGGAGGCAGAGATTGCCTGCTATAACGACCCGTATTTTTGGGTCTTCAAATTTGAATATTTAATTACTTTAAATATTCGGATTGGAATTTAAATTGTGATAAATTATCTGTTTCAAATTTAGACTTGATTTTCAATGACGTATTTTTAATTTATTTTATAGAATTTTTCCATAATTTTTAATTTGAAAAATAAATAAATTTTCGGTTGAAACTTTTTGCGAAAAACGTTGATACTTTTGAAATTTAACAGTATAAGTTAAGTTGTCTATTTTATTACTGTTTTGTGATAGTTCTACGCTTTTGAGCGTGATCGTATTGTTATTTCGGTTGTTCGCGGACCGTACGCGAACGGAATAGGGGGTAGCGTCGTACCCTAAAACTTTTAAAATAAAATATAAATAAATTCAGGTATTTTTCTTTCCATTCGTTCAAATCTTGCCGGTCCTTTGCTAAGAAAATTGGTGACTTTACATTTAATGTTTGCATAAAATGGTTGTACGTACATTCCTTAGCTTTAGAAGCAAAACTTTGCATTATACAAGAGAATACACGCATGCATACATCATTTAGGGACAGCTTATACTCATTTTCTTTCATTTCTCTCTGTTTTTCCTTTCTCTCTTTGTTCTCTCACCCTATCACTTGTTTCCATTCTTGTTGCGGCATCATCATACTTTTGTTTGCTTAGCTGTTAAGCTTTCTAGCCTATAAAAACCCATATACATTCATTCACAAGGGGAAGACAATTTTCTAAACGCGTGAACAAAAGAAAAAAAAGAGAGAATGCATCACTTGTCACTTTTTATTTTTGCATGCTAATGAACAGATTTGTTCATTTTTTTTTCACGCATGGACACATTTTTGGCCGTCATTTCCATTTCTTCCTTCTCTGCATATTAAAACAAATAGCAACCATTTTTTTCTTTCCATTTTTTTTCTTATTTGTTTTATCTATAAAATGAAGGCAACACACAACCATATATATTAATACACATTCACGCATGAAGTAGGAGCAGGCATCACTTTTCCACTTTTTATATTTGCATGCTAATGAACAGATTTGTTCTTTTTTCCCTCCTTTCCCTGTATAAGCGTATATATCTTTGCATGCATGTGTGTGCGGCCTACATATATATGTATAAACTGCTATGCGTGTGTTCATGTATTTGTGGTTGTGTGTGATTGGGCGAGTGTGCGTTGTTGGCCGTGCATGGAGGAATGATGGAGGAGGTGGAGGACTGAAGGCATGAGGCAGTGAAGGGAAATTGAAATGGAAATGGACAGTGTACAGGTGCGTGCGAGAAGAGGAGAATTGATACACAAGACTCACGCATGGGAAGATGAGGGGCGTGAAGGGAAGGAGGAACGTACGCATGAGGCGGTGGTGTTGTGAAGTAGAGGAGTGATGGCGGGGGAGGTTGGGCTTGGAAGAGGGGGTCGGTATTTATATAGAAACTTTATAATTACTACTTTGAGATATTTATTAAAATAAAAGATTTTGGGAAGTAATGGTATATTTTCATAGCGTAATTCGAGGGGCAGAGATTACCTACAGTTATTATGTTTTAACTGGGATAGTGACGTAACCATTGTGAAACTGCGATCTATGATTGATTGCATGGCGGAAATCGGGAGGCAGAGATTGCCTAAGTTAAGTTTTGATTTCTCTAAGATATAGACGTAATCATCAAGCTACGATCCATGGTCGATACCGAATGGTGCTTTCCATATTTATTTTAAAAAGTTTCCAAATATTTTAGAAAGGAATGGTTTGTGAATATACTTATTCCGGTGAGATAAGTATATGACTGTTTTGATAAAGAGATTTAATTTGTTGAAAATAAATTAAACGAGGCTTAGTGATTTAGTGGGAAATGGAATCTTTGATTTAATGATTGTTTATTTGATAGTTAAATAATCGACTATCAAATTTGAAATAAATGTAACTTTGGTAATATCTAGAAGATACACGGGAATTATTTGGTACAGTTCCGTTCGAGGCGTTATACTATGTGTATAAACTCATTTCGTTCTTCTAGGACGATGAAAAGGAAATCCATCCACTAACGGTTAGGAGGTGGTCTCCGATCTTATTTTTGCCTGTTTATTTCCTAAAGATCCGGGGTTGAGTTTACCAGAAATATTAAACGTTGTTTCGAAGAGACCGGGATCGGATAAGTTATCCGACAACCACTTCGATCCAACGAGTACGTTTTCAAAGTGAAAATAAGAGCATGGAGTCGAAGATGGAGCAGTGAAGTGCAAGAGCTAATCGCTACCAATCTTGAGAATGATTCCAAAATGGATGTAGTAGGAATAGTGCCTTCGGTTCTGTTCAGACCCAGAACGGACTTGTATGGATGAATGCAATCAGTACATTGTCAATGGAGGATAATGAGCATTCTAAGTGAAAATTTCCTTTAAAAGGTAATCGTAGCCTCTAACCTCATCAACTGGGAATGACTGAAAAGCAGGGGAGATACAGCAAGGCTAAGTGGGTCGCACCCAATTAGGGTCTATCCAGGTTAGGGGTAGTCCGGTCTTGTGTTGCAGGGGATCCCGACATGGTCCTCGGTACATTTTTCTAGACGTGTACTGTGGTAGGTGGTACCCCAGTACCTAGTCATTCATATGCAATCCATTCTCCAATACGTGCCTTTACTGTTTTGGTTGTAGAGCCTAGTATGCTGGAATTTAATTAATGTAACAATTTCAGCTATTTGAATAAGTATTTGTACTTAGACACTATTATAATATCACTGGATTTTCTATAAAATGTGTTTTGGTTACCGTAAGCGATAATCCCGTCGTGTTTATGTGTGGCATGGTATTACGAGATACTTTTGATTTTAAAAAGGATTTTGAAAGTTATAATGAATAAAATTCCTTGTGATTTAAATTCTCAAGTTGGTTTTACCAAACTGGCCCGGGCGTGGTTTTTCATATATACTCGGGTCAGACCGAGCATATTTCTAGGTTTAGCTGGAAGGATTGGAGCTTCAGGAGAGGAACTGGAGGCCAGAGACGTATTCACGTAGATGATTATTTTCCGTTGCATTTTAGTTGTGTTTATCAGCAATTGTAAGGACATGTGTTATAACTGTCCGTGCTGAATAGGTTAGTATACTCTAATTAATGTCTGTATATATATTAATTATAGTTTTTGTTTTATGTAAAGACTTGTTCTATATTATAGATTATTCGTTTCCGCTATGAGATTCTATGTTGTTAGGTTTTCTTTTTGTCTTCTTTCTACCTTCTTTCTACTTTCTTTCCTTACTATCCGCTTTTATGTTCGATTTGGACTGGACAAGTATGGTAAAGTGTCAATTCGAACTGTACGAAAAAGTGGGACGTGACACCTGAAGTTCAATTTTTGATTTCTCTGGGATAGAGACGTAATCATTGAGCTGTGAATCCATGGTGGATACCGCGTGGTGCTTTCCATATTTATTTTAAAGGGTTTTTCAAATATTTTTGAAAAGAATGGTCAGTGAACGTACTTACTGCGATAAGATAAGTACATGCCTTTTGATAAAGAGATTTAATTGATTAAAATTAAATTAAATGAGACTTAGTATTTTTAGTGGAAAATGAGCTCTTTGGTTGAATGATTGTTTATTTGATAGTTAAATAACCGATTATCAAATCGGAACCCAAAACATAACTTTGGAAATATTTAGGAGAAACACAGGAATTATATGGTACAGTTATCGTCGGAAGGTGCTATATGTTACGTATAAACTCGTTTCGTTCTTCTAGGATGATGATAAGGAAATCCGTCCACTAACGGTTAGGAGGTGATCTCCAATCTTATTTTCGTCTGTTTATTTCCTAAAGAACCGGGGTTGAGTTTACCAGAAATATCGAACGTTATTTCGAAGAGACCGGGATCGGATAAGTTATCCGAAAACCACTTCGATCCAACGAATACGTTTTCGAAATGAAGAAAAGAGCATGGAATCGAAGATGGAGCATTGCAGTGCAAGGGCTAATCGCTACTAATCCTGAGGATGATTCCAAAATGGATGTAGTAGGAATTGTGCCTTCAGTTTCGTTCAGACCCAGAATGGACTTGTATGGATGAATGCTATCAGTACATTGTCATTGGAGGACGATGAGCATTCAAAGTACAAATTCCTTAAAAGGTAATCGTAGCCTCAAGCCTCATCAACCGGGAATGACTGAAAATCAGGGGAGATGCAGCAAGGCTAAGTGGGTAGCACCCAATTAGAGTATGTTTATCACCTTTCTAGATACCCTCGGATATTATTACTACGGTGCACGAAAGAATTCGGAAGGGTGGGAACAACCAGGGTGATAGCATATTCGGTACTATCCAGTTTAAGGGTAGTCCGGTCTTATGATGCACGGGATACCGGCGAGGTCCTCGGTACATTTTTCTAGATGTGTACTGTGATAAGTGGTACCCCGGTGCCTAGTCATTTGTATGGAATCCATTCTCCAATACGTGCCTTTATGGTTTTGGTTGTTGAGTCATGTATGCTAGAATTTAATTAATGTAACAATTTCGGCTATTTGAATAAGTATTTGTACTTAGACACTATTATAATATCTGATGATTTTGATATAAATTGTTTTGGTCATCGTATGGTAAAAACCCGTCGTATTTATGTGTGGCATGGTCTTACAAGATACCTTTGTTTTCAAAGGATTTGGATGACTTTAATAATTCAAATTGTGTGTGTTTTCTCACACTGGTTTTCCAGACTAACTCGGGTGTTATTTTATTATAATGCTCGGGTTAGATCGAGTATTAAATGTACAGGATAGGATGCTATGGAGCTCAGGAGACGAGCTAGATGACGAAGACGTATTACACGTATTTAATTTTATTCCGCTGTGTATTGTAGGTTGTATATTCAGCACTTGTGAGGACCAAGTTATTATAACTGTCCAGTATTGAGTTATTTATGTGTTGTACTCTGATGATGTAATGTGTAAATAACAGTTGTAGTTCTTTTTGTATAAAGACATGTTATTATCTATTATATATTATTCCGCTACCATTTGTGAGATTTTGTGTTGTTTCTGTTTCTTCTTTTACCTCTTTCTTCTTTTCCTCTAACGATCTGGTATTTCCAGCACTCCATTGCTTGGCATGCTATACAGTGGACGCATTAATGTCGATTTTCGAGGGTCGAAAATCCACGTTCGTTACACATGGTATCAGAGATGAAGGTTAAGCGAGAACCTTGGCTTTGATGGGGTAACTCATTAGAGATAGAGTCAGTAGCACCCTAAAATGAGTTTGAGTGTATTAATAGATATTAGCACGTATTTGTTAATGAATATAAAATTGTTTTATATTGTGTTGATTGATCTATTGAGTGGCTTATTGATTCTGGTCAATACGAGTAATTAACATTATTGATAGAAATCTCTAAACACTTGAACAGAGCAATTCGACATGGTATTGTTTTGAAAATGGGGTAAACAAAATAATTTTACCCAAATTATTTTTATATATATAAGGGAATAATTTTCCATAAATTATTATAGTTATATATGGTGTGCTTGGTTGTTAGGAAATGATAATATTAAACCATTATTATTTGTTGTTGTGGTGATTGAATAAAAACTGATATTAGAGTCAAAGGTTAAGAAAAGTAATTCATATAATAAAATGGGATTTTGTAAATATGGTTTTGGTAAATGTGATTTAAAAATTGATATGGTTTATAAAAATGATTTATAAAGGATTTAAAAGTTGGAAATTTGGGAATTTAAATCCCGTTGGTTTTGAAAATGATTTTCGAAGCTTTGGAAAATAATAGTGATATTATTTAGAGAATATTCGTGAATTGAAATATTTTTAAAAATGGTTTTTAAAGGAAATAAAAGCACTGAACTCACTTTGGTCGCTGGAAAATAATTCCGATGATGATCGCGACATCATCGGTGTTCATTTTCGAGTCTCCAAGGGAGGAATTGCTACCTTAATGATTTGCAATTGGAGTTTGTTTTGGAAAAACTGGTCTTGGTTTTGAAATTCAAAATAAATGATTTGATATACCAAGGAATTTTGGGTATATATAATTTCGAAAATGATTCCGAAATACTTATAACCAAAAATGTTTAAAACTCTTGGATTTTGATTTCCATGTTTATTGGAAGTATGTGAAAATAAGATTGAACTTATAAAATCTGGAAAGCAAAAATTGAAATGAATCTTACCTAAAGGCAAGTTAAATAGAGTGGATAAATTTGAATGTGAAAAACAGAGAATGAAATTTAACTTAAGAAGAGTAAAATGAAAGTGAGTGTGATAATGGAATAAATTAGTAAAGTAAAATAATTAAATGTAGTGAATTGGAAGAAAATTAGTGAATGGAACATCAATAGGTTTGATAACTTATAAAATTTGGAATTTGATTTTGGATTGGAATTTAACTTAAATTAAGTTAAATAAGAGTGAATTTGAAAATTTAGCCTAAGTAGGCTAAATGAAATAATTATTGGAAATGGAATCTATTGAGATTTGGGATAAATGAATAAATGAACTAATTAAATCAATTAGTTATTTGGTTATGGTTTGGAATATTGATTGATAATAATCAAATGTAAATTTGGAAAATTGGAATTGAATTTGAATATAAATGGATATAAACTTAAGTGGTGAAGTGGAAATAAATCTAAGGACATTTGTATAAAATTGACTTAAGAAAATTTGATGGCAAAATTCTTAAGTGACATCAGTATTAAAAGGATACACTAAGTGAATGTGAATTATAAGTGTGAATGATAATTGTATATAAGTGAATATAAATGAAATGAATGCGAATAAGAGAAATTAGGATAGCTAAGAATTAATCGAAATAAAGACGTAAGTTGTACGTATATTATTTGTATAACGATTAATCCAGATTCGAGCACAGAATTTCGAGATAATTTATATCGATCCGAGCTAGGATTTTTCGCTCGATTCTTGACGGAGAACAATGGATATGGATTTTTGATTGATTCTGAGATTCTCTATCATAGTATATGGCTATGCAAGGAGAATGACAGTTTCTAATCAAGATACCAAATCCGAGTCCGCACTAGAAAGTCGTGTGAACGATACTAGTTCGGAAGTGAAATTGTGTGATCGAGTGAGCGATCAAATTTGATTTTGCATACGGATGATATATGTACCTCGTACAGGTTTTGGGGAAATAAATATCGGGAATTGAAAATGCTAAATAAAATGATTTTGAATTATGTGATTGAATATTATTGGTAAATAGGGTGCAGGTATTTAAAATCAAGAAAATTGGATTGCCCGACTAAAAGGTACATGTTTAAATTGTTGTTTGAAATTGATGGTTTTATGATTGAGACACTTGGCTTTTGTTTTCTTTTGATGATTTGGGCCCGTAGTGGTGATTTGTAATTGTTTGGATATAGCCGCGCAAAGGAGACGCTGGCGAAATTTTTCAAAATTTAAGGAGTTAGAAAATTTTAAAGAAAATTTTTGATAACTAAAAATTGATTGGTGTTATAACTTGAAATGGTTAAGTAAATAATATTATTTGGAATCTATGGATGAATTTGGAAATTAAAAAAAGTGATAATGTGGTTTCAATAAATTGATTTCGGGAAGTTGTCTCAGCTAATTGGTTTTGGGGAAAATTAATGGGTTTTGGACCATTCTTCTTACCTTGAAAATTTCGGGGACGAAATTCCTGTAAAGGGGAAGGAATGTAATGATCCAGAATTTTGTATTTGAAACTGGAATATTTAATTGTTTTTAAATATTTAAAAGTAAAATTTTAACTTGAATTTCAAATATAACGAATTATTGGAAAATTTAATTATTGAATTTAATAATTCAAAATTGGTTAAAACATTGACTCTTGAGTTTTAAGCTTGTTAAAAATAATTTAAAGGCTTATTAAATTTATATTAATGAGAACGAGGATAATAAAACATTTTAAATTGAATTTAAAAGTGATTTGTTCGATTTTAAAAAATATCTCGTTTCAATTAACGAGTAAAAATAGCCTTTCGGGGCATAGTCTCGGAATTCAACGAAACCAGTTCCATTAGATCCGTGATAGTGTATTATTATTATCGGATTTCAAATTTCGTAGCGTTTGGTGTTATTGTTTGGCCGTGTAGAATAGAAACGCGTTGAAATTAATATCGAAAATTCAATATAATAATTGGGTCCAAAAAGCTATCTTCTCCATACGATCGAATTTGGACTCGAAACCTTTTCCATTGCGTTTGAAATAGGGGTATAACATTATGAACGCCTAGCGGCACGACTCGATAGGGGTTCGAGATTATAAGTTGCGTAATCGAGATAATTTGAAAAATTAAACAGTATATTATATGTTGACTTGACCTTTTTATTCACATCAGCCTCATTTTCTTCTTTTCAAATCACTGTACACCTATTCAAACACGCTACCTTCCTTTCCATCGTTCCCCCCTTCTCTTCTTAAACCCAGCCGAACAGATTCAAAAAAAAAGATGGCAAACTTCAAAAAATCAAAGCTCGCAATATACTCATCTAGAAATCATGAAAATAGTTTGTAGCATAATAATATTCCAGAAAATTAGTTATTTAAATATTTTAAAATTGTTAAAATGGAGTATAATTTTATAAATAAGTCTTGTAAATCAATTAGAATTTTATTAATAAATCAAAATTAATTATTGTTTCAAAGTTATGTAATTATTTTAAATTGTTTAAAGTATATTTAATTATTAATTAAGTTAGTTATAATGAGTTGATATTAAGTTAATTATTAATTAGTCGGTATTATTATTTTAAAAGGATAAATTATTTAATGTTAATATTGTCTATATAGTAACTTTTATTAAAGAGTTTTTGCCTATGTTTAACTTGGGAATTTATATAGAAATTTTATAAGTATTATTTTGAGAAAATTATTAAATAAATTTTTTGGAAAGCGATGGTATACTTTCATGGAGGAATCGGAGGCGGAGATTGCATGCAGTTAAATTTTGGATTTCTCTGGGATAGAGACGTAATCATTGAGCTGTGAATCCATGGTGGATACTGCGTGGTGCTTTCCATATTTATTTTAAAGGGTTTTTCAAATATTCTTGAAAAGAATGGTTAGTGAACATACTTACTCCGATAAGATAAGTACATACCTTTTGATAAAGAGATTTAATTGATTAAAATTAAATTAAACGAGACTTAGTATTTTTAGTGGAAAATGAGCTCTTTGGTTGAATGATTGTTTATTTTATAGTTAAATAACCGACAATCAAATCTGGACCCAAAACATAACTTTGGAAATATCTAAAAGAAACACGGGAATTATATGGTACAGTTACCGTCGGAAGGTGCTATAATGTATGTATAAACTCGTTTCGTTCTTCTAGGACGATGATAAGGAAATCCGTCCACTAAAGGTTAGGAGGTGATCTCCGATCTTATTTTCTTATGTTTATTTCATAAAGAACAGGGGTTGAGTATGCCAGAAATATCGAACGTTGTTTCGAAGAGACCAGGATCGGATAAGTTATCCAAAAACCACTTCGGTCCAACGAACACGTTGTCGAAATGAAGACAAGAGCATGGAACCGAAGATGGAGCATTGAAGTGCAAGGGCTAATCGCTACTAATCCTGAAGATGATTCCAAAATGGATGTAGTAGGAATAGTGCCTTTAGTTTCATTCAGACCCAGAACTGACTTGTATGGATGAATGCTATCAGTACATTGTCATTGGAGGACATGAGCATTCCATGTATAAATTCCTTAAAAGGTAATCGTAGCCTTAAGCCTCATCAACCGGGAATGACTGAAAATCAGGGGAGATGCAACAAGGCTAAGTGGGTCGCACCCAATTAGGGTATGTTTATCACCTTTCTAGATACCCTTGGATATTATTACTACGGTGCGTGGAAGAACGCGAAAGGGTGGGAACACCCGAGGTGATAGCATATTCGGTACTATCCAGGTTAGGGGTAGTCCGGTCTTGTGTTTTAGGGGATCTCGGCAAGGTCCTCCGTACATTTTTCTAGATGTGTACTGTGATAGGTGGTACCCCTGTGCCTAGTCATTTGTATGGAATTTATTCTCCAATACGTGCCTTTACGATTTTTATTGTAGAGCCTAGTATGCTGGAATTTAACTAATGTAACAATTTCGGCTATTTGAATAAGTATTTGTACTTAGACACTATTATAATATCAGATGATTTTGATATAAATTGTTTTGATTATCGTAAGGTAAAAACCCGTCGTGTTTATGTGTGGCGTGGTCTTACGAGATACCTTTGTATTCAAAGGATTTTGATAACTTTAATAATTCAAATTGAGTGTGTTTTCTCACGCTGATTTTCCAGACTGACTCGGGTGTTATTTTATTATAATGCTCGGGTCAGACCGAGTATTACAGATACATGATACGATGCTATGGAGCTCAAGAGACAAGCTGGATGACGAAGACGTATTACACGTATTTGATTTTATTCCGCTATGTATTATAGGCTGTATATTCTGCATTTGTGAGGACAAGTTATTATAACCGTCCAGTATTGAGTTATTTATGTGTTGTACTCTGATGATATAATGTGTAAATAATAGTTGTAGTTCTTTTTCTATAAAGACTTGTTATTATCTATTATATATTGTTCCGCTGCGATTGTGAGATTCTGTGTTGTTGTTTCTGTTTCTTCTTCTACCTCTTTCTTCTTTTCCTCTAACGATCTGGTATTTTCAGCACTTGATTGCTCGGCATGCTATACAGTGGACGTATTGATGTGGATTTTCGAAGGTCGAAAATCCACGTTCGTTACAGTGTTTGTGTAAGTAAATGGATGTACAGAAATGGAAAATAGCATTGTATGAATAAATGAGAAATGAACTTTTTGTAATAATGAATGTAAATTTATGAAAATAAGCATTGTATGAATGAATGAAACTGAAGAACAGTGAATAATATGAAAGGAGATTAATAAGCAAAACTTACATGACATTTGAATTTATTGGTCGTTTGGCTTATGGGATGATTGGGAAGTGATACTTTAAATTTTGTAGGATGTATGGATAATCTATTAAGTTTTATCTAAGACTGTTGAGTGTATGGTATACTTAATTAGTAGTTTATTTACCATTCTATATGATTAAAAGTTTCTAAACTCGAACAAACCATCTGTTTTGGTTGTTATGGATGTATGATTAATTACTTTGATTGTATGTGATGATTGTATGGTTTTGTTTGCAAAGTGACTATTGTATGTTGTGATGATCTGTTTTGTTATTAATTGAAACAACTTAAATATTTTTCTTTTACATAAGCTTGACTATTTTGGATTTTATAAGTGAAATATAGGTTTATGGAAGCAATTGCTACGGCTTTTGTTTTCATAAATAAGCGTTGTTTGCCCGACAAATAGGTACGGTTTCAGATTACGGTTTTATAGCAATATTTTATTGTTTTCCCGTGGTTTGGGATATTTATTTTGAAATATGATATATATATATATATATATATATATTGTTATAATTGATATTATTATTTCTCCCAGACCTCTCCGTACAAAGGAGACTCTATCGAAATTTTCCGTGAAATTTTGACTTAGAAAATTTTGTGAAAGTGGAAATGTTTTCAAACCTTTATTGAACTTGGAAAAATAAGATTTAATTTTTTATAAATTGATATATTTTATTTAAATTATTTAATTATGTAAATTAATTGTTTATAAATTTAATATTTTGGATAAGACATATTAGTTTCTTAATTCTTTCCTTTCCCCTTTCGATGATGAAAATTTTTGAGTGGGGAAGAGTGTAACGACCCATAATTTTCGATAATTAAATTTATTAATTAAACGAGTTTTAGAATTTGGTGTTGTGAAAAATTAAAATTTTGAGATTTATTAATGAGAAAACTAACTAGAATGAGATGTAATAGTGTTAATATAAGGTAATTGATAACCACTTTGAGGCAATTTCAATTAATTAAAATGATTGTAATTATAAAATTTGATTATAAACTATAAATGGGGAAATAAACCAAATGTTGTAGTAAACGGTGAAACTGTATGTAATTTTTTTTTTTTTGAGATCATGGGGAACCTTAAGATCATGGTATTCATTGATACTCATTTAAGAAAACCCCACGCCGTGTGTCTACCCCGCTTTTATTTAGTCGTCGCACACGGATGCGTAACGTTGAAACTCCCACTGATGGTTTGGCGCTGGGATTCGAACCTGCCCGGACACAGTCCTTTGGTTCCCATCTCCCAGCTCCCAAACCAACCGAGCTACGAACGGCGGGTGAAACTGTATGTAATTAATTGAATTGATTAAAAGAGAATAATTAATCCGTATATGAATTTATTAGTTTTGTCCGTTAACAATAAATATAGAAATGTGTTTGAAATTGTAAGTTGTAACAATTGTTAATTATCAATTCACTATTTAATTCGTTGAAAATAAAATGGAAATCAATTGCAATTAATCCACTTAAATATTATGTTAATACGATTTAAGATGATAATCGTAGAATATTAGTGTAATAAGATATAAACCAATGTTAATTAAATCCATAAGATGACAATTGATTGAATAATAAGATGAAAAATCAAATAAATGGATTTATTGGAATTTAAATTAATAATCAATGAATTTATTTCAATTGAAGTTTGAACGCTGTAATAAGTGCAATAATTAATGGTGAATTAGACATGGAATTTGTTTTACAAGATTATAACTTTCTATGTAATCAAGTATGACGAAATTGGTTAACTTTTAAAATTTGAATTGAAAAGTGATAAAAATTAATTTAATAATAATTTATTTAATTAACGTAAAAATAGCAATTTTGGCCACTATCCCGGATTTCGAAGAAACAAGTTTCATCGAATCCGTAACGGTGAATTATTGTAGGATTTCAAGTTTCGTATTGATCGGACTTGTCATTTGATCGTACGGACTCGAAACGCGTAGAAATCAATTAAATTGAATTCAATTGAAATAAGCTGATTTTAAAAGCTAACTTCTTCATACGATGGAATTAGGACTTGAAACCTGTTCCATTGAGTTTAAAAATATCAAAAACATCTATTTTGATATATGGGATGACCCACTTTCGTTTTGGAGGCAGAACGGGCTTTTCAGGTCGTTATTGTCATTCGTACCGATTCGATATGTGTTCATTTTTTTTCTTATCGGGCCTTATCCATATAAATAGTCTTGTTTCCCAAACCCTAGCAGTCATTTTCTTATTCCTGTATGTACAATTCTCTCTGGCTATCTCCTTCTTCTAATGGCAGAAACAAATTCCAAATACAAACCCTAAATCCAATTTCAAATTCAAATCGAAATTCAAACTTCTCAAAACCCTATATTATATACCGATTCGAAGCTCTTGACGAGCGCAACTCAAATCTTCTATTCGTTTTTGCATCAGTTTGGCCAGAATTTGAGGAATAAATCTTGGTCGTTCAATTGGAGGAAGATCAACGACGATGGATCGTCGAATTGATGGTATGGTAGCGTAGAGAGGGACAAGGAGAGTCCATCTGAGTCGTTGGTTAGGAAAATCACTGGTCAGATCATCGGATAAAATTCGATCTAGGGTTAAAATAACGGCGGCGGCTGGTGGGTGTTGTCGTCGTTCGGCGACGTGTGGTGATCGCAGGTGGTTGTAGGGCCTTGGGGGAGGTCGGCAAGTTGTTCGGAGGTGGTTGGTGTGGCTGCGATCGGCGGTGGTGGCGGGTTCGACTTTGATGAATGGCGGCTACATGTTGTCGTGACTAGGTAGGGTTTCTCGGTGTAAAGAGTAATGGTGACGTGTTCTGTTATTTATTATTTTATTTTATTTAAATTCGAACTTTAAACCTTCTAACGATCATAATTTTTGCATACGAGCTCGGATTCATGCGCGGTTTTCTCTACTGCGATCGTATCGAAATTTCGGACATTATGGAACTAGTTTGGATGAATTTTGAGACTATTAGATTTTAGGCCTTTGTTTGGATTTCAAATCAATTTGAAATCAAAGGTGAGTGTTTTGACCCACTCACAACTACTAAATTATCTCATGTTAGTTAAATTAAATTTATGATGTGATTAGTAGTTGATTGACTACTGTTTGATATATTTAAATCGTCATTCCAGTTAAATCTGAATTTATTGAATATAATTGCCATTTAATTTAATATTAAATTTTAACTTGCCAGTTTATACTTGTTAATGATAATCAGTTATCTATTGATGATATTGGATGATTTGAATGATGGTTGTGATGGATGTTTAATTGTTTATATATTGGATGACTAGATGTTATGTTATTTTATATATTGATATCACACTGCAAGTTCCCTATGGGTTGAAATGATACATACCCGAATGATCTATAGATTAGGGAAAAATCATTATGGGTTGAAATGATAAACCCGGGTGATTTTATGGATTTTATTTTAATTCGGGATTGTGGTTTGAATTGATATATACCCGTAAAATTAAATTATTGCGGGTTGATATGATATACATCCGTATCACTTGACCATAGGGTAGAAAATTATATATGGACACTGGATTGGTTAAATTAAATGATTTAAATCCTTAAATTTTGAATTCAATTAAATGATATTTCAAAATAAAATTTGAATTATATAAACTGGATTACTTTGAAAATCCAAGCTTTAAATGTTGAAATTGGGTTTGGTAATGAATTGTTCGAAGAATAAAAAAAATAGAAATTTCAAAGTTGGAATTTGAAATATAAATGAAGTTATCGAAACTGAATTATTGAAAACGTTTGAATGATTTAAACTTTGAAATCCTTGAAATTGAAGTGCTTTAAAATTTTAGTTCAACATGAGTTTGAAAGCAATATAAATTGAAATGATTTTATGGGAATTTGAATTGAAAGAAAATTTAGTTTGTTGAAATCTGGATATGGTCCAAATTTGTTGAAATGAAAGAAATAGCTTAACTTTGATATCAAATTTTAAATTAATTATTTTAATATAAACTTTATAAAAATTTATTATTTTAAAAATCCTGATTATTAAGATTTTCAAACTATTAAACTAACTTAATCTATTTTAAACTATTCTAATCAATTTTAACTACTTTAACTTATTTTAATCTATTACAATCTATTTAATCCAACTTAATCTATTTTAACCTATTTTAAACTAATTAACCTGTTTCATCTATTTAATCTATTTTAAATCTATTTAAACTATCTTAAATCTATTTAAACTATTTTTAATCTATTTTTAAACTATCTTAGAGTATTTTAACTATTTATGACTATTTAAACTAAATTTATAAATTTCTAACGGTGCAAAGTTGAATTGTTATATTTAAATCCTTGTTTTAAAAGCAAATATGGTTGAATAATGTTATAACCTAAGTTGGGATTTGAAATAATAATTACTAGTAAAATGACATATTTGACTAAATATGATGATTTTGAAATGAGTATTTAACCTATTTTGTGAATATGATTTCGAAAGTGAATATGATTTCGAAAGTGATATGGTTTAAATTGAATATGATATTTTGATATCAATTATGAATTGGTTTTGGAAATGTAAAAGAACCATCAGGTGTGAAATAAGCATTTGGTTGTTAAAGAGACTGAGATCGGATATTGTCATACTCTCTGCCAATACCGAAAACTACTTTAACAACTGTGTACGTGGTAGAGAATCCAGAATGAAGTAGGATGGTTTGGTGAACGATTCCATATGAGGTATTATCGTAGCCCTGACTCCAAAAGTTAGCTTGACGTGGCTAAAACAGGAGCCATGCTGGGCCAAGTGAGGTCGCACCTCCTATTGATTTCTTAAATACCATATTATGACTTTGTGGTTGATTTGGTGGCCACCCCTTGATTTTGATTTGGGAGTGTGTTTCGAGGTGGGCGGTGGTAGCTGCTATGCGTTACCACCAGTCCGGATCCGCAGAACGATAGTATCCTACCCTGGGCATTGCCTCGTGTGCCTTGTTATATGCCTTATCGCGCCCACTACGAGTTTGTTTTGTACCGTACCTATGGAGTGCCCTCTAGGTAAACACCAGTTTGGTAGAGCTTACAATATTGTATAGACTACGAAAATATATAAAATGTGTTAAGGGGGATATGGGTAATGCCTTAACGCTATTTTAATACTTTACTTTATTGTAGACATATTATAATAGCGTATTGTACTCCTAGTAGATAGTTTAACGGGTCCTTAGGAGATGGAAATCCAAAACATCTCTTAAGTTATTGCACGCACGTTAGACACTGGATAAGAGATGTCAAACCCGTAAACATCTCTGAAGCCGTCACGCTTATATTTATTTTACTGTTGATTTAACTTACATAAGATCTTTTAGTTCTGACTCGAGTGTTTTGTCTTTTCAATTCGCTCAGGTCAGTCTGAGCTTTTCAGTGTATCGATGTGACGCCCCACCTCCATACTCACACTAGCCAAAGACACTACGAGGTAATGCCGTCGACTAGCGCGAAGAATAATGCTGTTGAGGAGCGACAATCTGTGTAATTGCTTTGTGCGAGTACCGATATGTCAGATAGTATGACATGCATTTCATTTCAAGAGGAAATCCGACATATCAAATACAAACTCAAAGCTACCACACAGTGACTATATGGCCTTCAGAAACAAATATAGAAATAAGCATAACACAAATCAGTCACAGATATTCATATCACTAAGGCGGAAACAAATATGAATATAACACATAGAAGTGTACATCAAAGTGGTGGTCATATAAGTTCTACTACATCACAAAAGAATAGGTACAGGTGCAAGATAAAAGAATATGTATACGTCAAGGAGTCTTTATCTCGAATGTATAAAAACAATAACTTCTGAGCTAAAGTAGTTAGCCAAAAGTCAGAAGCTAGCCCCTACTAGGAAGTCAAATGGAAGCACCTGAAACACGTCGGTCTGACCCGAGTATTATTTAAGAAGTAAAATAATAAACGGATCAGTCTAGCTATAAATATCATATGAGATGAGAAAGGATAAGAGATACCACAAAAATGTATGATAACAATAATGTCATACGGTGACAAGTATACATTCGATAACAATAAAAATCATACAATATCTCAAATCTCGTCAAATATCCAAAAAGAATATCACATTCTTTAGCTTATTCACCAAACCCCAAATATTGACAAAACATATCAATGTCAATCACAAAAATTGGTGAAACACAAATTCCAGAAATCAACAATTAGAAATCCAGAAAACACAAAGGGGGAGGCCTATCACAAACGGGAGCATGAAAACTCACCAACACGTGTATCACAAACGGGTCGCTATCCCATGGTCGCTAACCATAGAGCCGGTGCAACGGCGTAGTGCAATAACGGTACGCCCGAGGAACCTGAAACTCAAAGGAGCCGGAACAACGACGTAGTGCAATAACGGTAGGCCCGATGAACCTGAAACTCAAATAATTCGGAACAACGACGTAGTGTAATAACGGTACGCCCGATGAACATGAAACTCAAATAATTTGGGACAACGACGTAGTGCAATAACGGTACGCCCGATGAACCGAACTCAAATAATTCGGAACAACGACGTAGTGCAATAACGGTACGATCGATGAACCGAACTCAAATAATTTGGAACAACGACGTAGTGAAATAACGGTACGACCGATGAACCGAACTCAAATAATTCGGAACAACGACGTAGTGTAATAACGGTACGCCCGATGAACCGAACTCCATAAAACCCATAGGTCGCTAGCCTATAAAAATGAGACAAAGCTCCACAAAACAAGTGTAAATTACACCAAGCTAGTAAATAAATGATTTTAGCTTTATGTCCCATAACCACTAGCTTAACTTAAATATTTACGAACAAATTGTAGATTTCCACTCGAAAATTGTCACAAGAGTTCAATCGAACAAGTCCAAAAATTAACCGACGAAGTAAACGCAAGCGTTTCATACCACTTGTTTTGCTAAGACTTTTAATTAGATTTTGTCATACGAATGTGGTAAAGATTTGTATATACTAATAGATTGGAAAACGGTTTTAAAAACGAGGTTTGTATTTAAAAGTAGTGTTGAAATCATTTTTGTGAAAGAGTTTGAGTATTTACTACTAGTATAGAAACCTTTGTATTTAAAAGTGACAAATCACAGAAATGATTGTAAAAACAATCTGTCACCAAAAATCCACATTCGAAGACGTGAATTCAAACCATAAAAATCGATATCAAATACAATCAAATGGATATTCCCAAAATCCATAAATGAAGTCATCAAAGTCGATAATAATTGACAACGACTAACCGGATCAATAAAAATCGATAAAATTTGGAAATCCACTCAAAAACAGCCAAAATAGGCAAAATTGAACAGTTCCAAATGTCTGAAATTACCAACCAGACGTCTGAACCACTGACCAGACGTTTGGGTTTTGCCTTTGCCTTTTTTCCTTTTCTAGGGACCAATTCCAGACGTTTGGATTTTTCAACCAGACGTTTGGATTTTCAACCAGACGTCTGGACTTTCAAACCAGACGTCTGAAATTTCCTGCTAGGCAAAAATCAGCCTAGCCTAAAAAGGGCAAAAATCCAAACCGAAATGCAATCGAACGAGCGATGGATGTTAGGGATTTATGCCAATCGACAACCCAGCCCTATAGGCTCTTCGATACCCCACCAAAAACATGTCAAAACATCCAAGATAGGATCTTTAAAGATTTTGACTTTAAAATACCAAAATTGGAAAGTTCACCAAATCAATTCAAAACAAAAGCAATTGAACATGAAATAGATGTTAGGAATTCATACCTAACAATAATGAAAGCTATAGACATAGATGTGAGTTCAAGAACTCACCTTTAAACCCAAATATAGAAATGAGAAGCTCTAAAACAAGGCAAGATCAATTCCTCTTCAATACACCTCTAGAATATTCAATCTATTATCAAAGGTGAAGTTTTTCCTAAGTTAGGTTATAGGAATTTCTGAAAATTGAAGAGAGATTGAGATGGAGAAGATGAAGAGGATGCTTACCTAAGCTTCTCTTTGATTTCTAGAACTTGAATTTGAATTTCCTAGGAAAACTAGGGTTTAGGAATTTTAATTTCCTCTTCTTTCCCCCATTTTCCTTTAGCTTGAGAGTGTTAGGAAATAATAGAATGAATAAAGAGGAGTTGGAGGAGTTAGGGTATTAGATGAGTTAGTGGGCTGAAACCCAAACCCAATGCCCAATAGAAAAATAGCAAAATTCTACTCAACTCCAAACATATCGATGTTTATACTCAAAAAAGTTATAAATGTCGTTTTGAACTCAATGGAAGTGGTCTCGAGTCCGGATTCGACCGTTTACAAAAAGTCACATTTCGGACTTCAAATTCAACTAACGATGCTATATTTAAATTCAACATTTAAATATATAATCATAAAATATGCGGGTTGTTACAATCGAAGATTTAGTATTATTATTATTTATTATATTTATTCCCATTGCATCATGTTGTTCCGCTGCATTATTTATTCATGTTGTGTGTACTCTGATTTTGTATTGTAAAAGTGTAATCAAATGTTATTTGTAAAACAGCTTCATGAACTGTTTATTTGATTATTATATTTTGTCATTCCGCTGTGAAATTCTGTCTTTTGTTTTCTTTCTTTCTCTGCTTTTTCTTATTTACCCCATAACAATCCTCCCTTTTGAATAGTTTGAGTCTGACGTGTGTGGTTTATCGTCGATTTAAATTGTACAAAAAGGTGGGTCGTTACATTTGATGTTATTTTCTAAGTGTTGAAAATAGAATGATTTGTAAATATGCTTATTCTGTTGAGGTAAGTATATGGAAATGTTTTCCAATTATCAAACATTTGAGAAGTTTTGAATATATATCTAGTATATGGAAATGTTTTCCAATTATTGAATAGTTGGATTAGTTTTGAGTATATATCTTTTTAAAGATATTTTGGAGTATATATATTTGAAAAGTGTTTTGGTTTATAAGAATCATAAAAGGGCCTAATAATTGCTTTAGTACTAGACTATGCCTATTGGCAAAGTTTTCGGTTCATTGACTTGATGTGGGAACTGATTAGTCGTGCACTTAGCTCGTGGCTAACTATGTAGGCTTGATTATCGTTTGTATTGAGAATGTTGATTCATGTAGTGCATAGTGAGTTTATTACTCCAATCTATAGAGCTTCCTTCTTGGCCGAAGGATAGCAAGTTGAAAGTTGGAACCGTAATAAGTCTACGAGACTTAGTTTCTGTATGAGGTTAAGAGCCACTTTTTGATATTGGTATGGAGAGACCGGGATCAGATTTATCCGAAAACCACTTCGGACAAATGTATGCTTTTGGAAGTGCAGATTATTGATGATGATTTATGAAGACCGAGGATCTTCATAGCGTGAGGACTGCTTGTTGACATTCTTTGGGTCGGTCCTATTGTAGAGGTATTTATAGCAGTGTCTCCTTGTTGTGGAAATCTTCGGATTACAAGGACTGCTCGCTACAAGTGGTAGTAGGAGAGTGCCTTCAGTTTCGTTTAGTCCCAGAACGAACTTGTATGGATGTTTGTCTGACATTGTATTCTAAATCACATTTGAGTGGTTTCTATAAATGTATATCATTTGGTGGCGGAGAGGGCAACCTCTCTTAGCTTAAAACCCTTTCTTAAGACATACAAGCTCAAGAAGTTATGCTTTTCTAGAAATCAGTCATGTGACGTGGAATGACAATGTGGCATTCAAAGATGTGATATGTGATATGAGAAAGTTAACCGTAACCTCACGATCCTCACTCCCCGGTTTTGATGGGATACTATGTAGTCAGGTGTATGCATATTTTCGATTGAGGTTTATATAGGTGACCAGATGTTCAGGGCCTTATGGCAGAGATACAACGATGTCTGAGTCCTTGGATGTTATTCGCAGAGGGTATCCTTTTTAGCCATATATGTGGATGTGTAGCAACATCTGAGTCTTGGATGTTAGCCGTGGATACAGTTTGATCTTTCCACTAGTTCCCTATCATGTTGGAATTCCAATTCAATACGTGCCTGCCCATTTGAATTATAGAGCCTTAAATGATTAGGTCTGAAATGCTATATGGGTAACCATTTCGACTATATTTGATATTATTTGTGAAATAGACACTATTATAATATAATAGGATTTGATATGAAGTGTTTTGGTTAACATAAGGTAAAAACCCGTCTGTGTTTATGTGTGGACGTTGGTCTTACGAGATACCTTTTGTTTTGAAAAAAATGTTTTGGTAATTTTATGAATTCAGTAGAGATGTGCTTTTCTCACGTTGGTTTACCAGACCGATTCGAGCGTTCTCCCCTTTTAATACACGGGTCAGACCGAGTATATTTCTAGGTTTGGATTCGATGTGTTGGAGCTTCGTCAGACAAGTTGGAAGTCTTCAGATCGTATTCCTGCATATGTTTATATTCTGCTGCATGATTGTTTATGATTCAGCATTTGTGAGGACAAGTTGTTATAACCGTCCAGCTAATGATTTTGCTTCATGTACTTTGATATGATTGATGTATGATATTACGGTTTCTCTTTTGTAAAGATCATTGATATTATATTATATATTATTCCATTGCGATGTGAGATTCTGTGTTGTTATTTTTCTGTTTGGTTTTCTTCTTCTCTCTTTCTTCTCTTCTCTTCTTCTCTCTTCTTTCTTTCTCATGATTATCTGCAATCGGTGCACTTTGGATCAGACATGTGTGGTTTAGTATCAGATTCAGAGGGCATCGGGTGCGGGTCGTCACAGAAAGGGACTTCATTATTCAATCTTCTAACCAAATCTCAGCATCAGTTGTAGGCATGATCTATATAAACATAGTTCTTATGTCATAAAATGATATCGTGTTTAGTGTCAAAAGACAATCGAGAATAGCGAAGTAGAATTAAAATTGGTCCTGAAGATAAAATATGCAAATGAAGGAGCAGAAAACCATGACACTCTTGTTTGAAATTGTATGCCTACATTATAACTTTGTGGGAATTCTCCTAGAACACATGGGGTAAAAATTATATAAAGCTATGATACCAAAGGTCAAGACATACTCTATACATACCTGATAGAACTCCATAAATGGATATCTGTGAAAATATTGATCTAATATTAGAAATATTAATTCAGTATAAGTATACCGACATGAGTATTACGGTATAGAAGAACTAATACACGGAGAATTAATACATATGTGCAATCATTTGAAATACAATATTGACTTGACACAACCTATATAGTTGAGATCACCCATTCTTGAAGTTGGATTTTTTTTCTTGCAAAAATGTGTATAGCTTGTCTTGTAGTCATCCACAATAGGTTTCATAGAGAAGAGTCTCATATTCTCATATTTCAATTATTGCATCTAAAGGGAAGGCTCAAATTGTCACACTTCCTGAAGTGAGATGATGCTACCTATATATGAATAATGTGTTAACAAAACGTAAAAATATTAGCTAAAACATATTCTATTTGACTTTATATTTTCTTGACAAATAAAAGAAGGTAGTGACCAAATCAAAATAATTAAATGTTAAACTCTTACTTTGGATAAAGCAATGTCAAAGAAGATAATATGACTGGATACAACATATGAGATGACTTTGGTATCAGACGTGCAAATCAAAATCGTATAGGTTGGATTTATTTGGACTATTTCCCTTCAATATGCATATAAAAATGTGTGTGTGTAAAACAAACAATTGATATATTGGTTGTATATCCAATAATATGAACTACAAATTAATTGCTAACCATTATAAAGAGCTAGTCCAAAAGGTCATACCGTCAATAAACTCAACAATTTTCATAAAATAAAAGTGGTACTAAAAGTTGGCAGTATTAGTATCAATTAATGCCTCACATAATTCGCCTACAACACTAAAATTCACCCAGTTGCAGTCCTAACATAAAAAGGTAAAAGCACAATCTTACATAAATAACATTATACCTATTTTAAACAGCTGATTACTCATCTTACTGGAGAGAAGCATTCACCCACGATAAAAATTATAATGCACCAAATTGATCAAACCTTGGAAACACTCATCTAGTATCAACATCTCTCCATTCATTGGAACTACAGATCTAAGCTACAATTATTATTAATCAACATGATTTAAAAGGATTACACATTTTATTTAACTTAAGCAGATCCATGTTCAATTGGTCATTTCTTAACTTTTATAATAAAAAAGGCACATTTAAGTTTAAATAATGGATTTATCATTTTCTTCCTAAATTCATATGTGCATTATATATCATTAATGTAAGAGGAATGTGTGTTGTATAAATGTGGTTGGAATAAGTTTATGATAGGAAAAAATAAGTACTTATAGGAGAACAAGAATTGGCATGGTCGAAGATAACCTATCGACGCTATCATGCCGACAACTGTTCTAATGGGCGGAGAAGGCGAATACATACCAACGTTGGAGGAGGAAAAGTGAAAGAGATGGCACTACGAAGATAGTTGTCAGCCGATTGGCCGAAGGTTTGGATTTGAATGGGTTGGCGATGCCAGTAGGATGGGAGATTAACTTGGTGGGTAAAAGGCTCAAATTGGGAGGTTGGGGGGAGGGAACGTGTAACAACCCGCATATTTATCGATTTTACATTTAAATATTTTATTTAAATATTTCATCGTTCGTCGGATTTTGGTCCGAAAAGCTACTTTTTGCAAACAGTCGAATTGGGACTCGAGACCACCTCCATTGAGTCCAAAACGTCGTTTGCGATCTTTTTGAGTGTAAGCTTCGATATGTTTGGAGCTAGTCAAAAATTTGACCATGTGCACTTTGGGTTTGGTTTTGGGTTCAGCCCCTGTGCCAACTTAACCCCCAAATCTGAACCACTCCTCCCCATTCTCCCTCACTTCCTCCTCATTTCAGTCTCAAAGCAAAAATGGTGGGAGAGATGGGAAATTAGAATTCCCAAGCCCTAGTTTCCACTTGCAAACCAAGTTCTAGCTCCATATTCAAAGAGACCCCATTGGTAAGCTTCATCTCCTTCTTCTCCAACTCTTTCTCTTTCCAATTTCAGTTTATTTCCTAAACCTAAATTCGGGAAATGCTTGTTTTGATCTTAGTTGGAGCTTCTTGTGTTGAGAGTGAAGAGTAATTGCTCTTGACATTGCTTCAAAGCTTCTTCTTCATTTGTTTGGGTTCAAAGGTGAGATTTTTATCTCACATCTATGACTATAACCATCTTTGATGTTGGGTATGAATTCCTAACACTATTACATGTTCAATTGCTTTTGGTTTGAATTGCTTTGGCGAACATTTCAATTTTTGATGCTTTTAATTCAAACTTTGCATCTCCTTGCTTTGATTTGTGAACATGTCTTTGGTTGTGAATCGGAGTGCCTATAGGGCCGTATTATCGATTGACAAAAAGCCCCGAAGTCCATTGCTCGATCGGGTGAAAAATGTGGGAGAGTTTGCTCTCCCACTGGGCTGAAAAACAACTTCAGCTCCTCACCAGACGTCTGCAGATATGTTCAGACGTCTGGAGTCTGTTTCAGGAAGTTCCCGAAACTTCCTGCAGACGTCTGAGCATTTACCTCAGACGTCTGGTGCCTGTGAGCGACTCTACTTTGCTTGCTTTTGCCTATTTATCTCGAGATTCCAATTTCTATCGATTCAAGGTTATCCGATTCGTCGTTATCATTTATTTTCTTCATTGATGACTTCTTCTTGGGATTTTTGAGAATGTCGCTCGACCCGCCTTCCTCTTAGGTCGTTTGGCTTCACAAGGTCGCTTGCCTTCACTTAGGTCGTACCGTTTTGACGGGGCGCTGCCCCGCACCCCGCCGTGGGCGCTGCCCCCTGGACCCCCGCGACCTGACCGGGCAGGTCGAACCCCGTATAACTCTGCGTAGGCAATCTTATCCGAAAGCCATTCAACGGAACTTCTTACTTTGATGGTTTTGGGAATTGATTTCTTTGGATTTTATTCACGTCTTCGAATGTGAACTTTTATAATTGATTGTTTCTACAATCACTTCTATGATTTGTCACTTCAAAATATAAAGGTTTTCTATACTAGTAGTAAATATCAAAACTCTTTCATTAAAACGATTTCAACTCTATTTTCAATATCAAAGCTCGTTTCTTAAAAACCGTTTTCCAATCTATTAGTATATACAAACCTTTACCTCATTCGTATGAGAAAATCTAATTAAACGGCTTAGCAGAACAAGTGGTATGAAACGCTTGCGTTTACTTCGTCGGTTAATTTTTGGACTTGTTCGATTGAAACTCTCTTGTGACAATTTTCTAGTGGAAATCTACAGTTTGTTCGTAAATATTTGAGTTAAGCAAGTGGTTATGGGACATGAAGCTAAACTCTTATATTCACTAGCTTAGTGTAATTGACACTTCCTTATGATCATGACGATCATTCTTGTGATTTAGACTAGCGATTGAGCGATGTCTCTTTGTCCATGTGAAGGACTGTACTTCATTTTATTGAGCTTCGACTCAATCAGGAGGAGCTTCGGCTCAATCAGGAGGAGCTTCGGCTCAAAGTCCGCAATGGGGGACTATACCCAGTCAGGAGGAGCTTCGGCTCATCAGGAGGAGCTTCGGCTCAAAGTCCGCAATGGGGGACTATACCCAGTCAGGAGGAGCTTCGGCTCATCAGGAGGAGCTTCGGCTCAAAGTCCGCAATGGGGGACTATACCCAGTCAGGAGGAGCTTCGGCTCATCAGGAGGAGCTTCGGCTCAAAGTCCGCAATGGGGGACTATACCCAGTCAGGAGGAGCTTCGGCTCATCAGGAGGAGCTTCGGCTCAAAGTCCGCAATGGGGGACTATACCCAGTCAGGAGGAGCTCCGGCTCATTTTCATAGGATTGGCCATCCTCTTTTCTTGTGATTTCTGGATTTCTCGTTGTGATTTCTGGAATTTTATGTTTCACCACCTTTTCAGTTGGCATTGATATGTATGTCATTTATTGTGGCTTGGTGAATTAAATAAAGAATATGACATTCTTTTTATGCTATGAGATTCTTGAGATTTTGTATGACTTTCGTGATTTTATAATGTATACTTATCACAGTATGACTTTATTGTTATCATACGTTTTATTATCATATCTCATATTCTATCTCATTTTATCTGATAATTATAGTTAGACTGATCCGTTTATTATTTTCTTAAATAATACTCGGGTCAGACCGAGATGTTACAGGTGCTTCTGCTTGACTTCTCTTCAGGACTATTTTGACTTTTGGCTAACTACAAAGATTGTAGTTTTTGGATGTACACATTTGAGATATAGACTCTATATTGTGTACTTATTCTTTTGTATAGCACATGTTGCTATTCTTTTGTATTATCGTGGATCTTTCTGACCACTACTCTGATGTACACTTTCATGTGTTGTATATTTATTCATATCTATTTCCGCCTTTGTGATATGAATTGTCTGTGACTGATTTGTGATATGTTTATTTCTATATTTGTTTCCGAAGATTATATATAGCCACCGTGTGATAGCTTTGTGTTTGTATCGGTATGTCGGATTTCCTCCTTAAAAGACATGCATTCTATTCTATCTGACATATCGGTGCTCGCACAAAGAAGTTACACGGATGGTCGCTCCTCAACAGCCTTATTCTCCGTGCTAATTGACAGCACTACACCGTAGTGTTCTTGGTTAGCGTGGGTATAGAGGTGGGGCGTCACAGAACGTGAATACTTAGAGTTTGGATGTGAATTGATTTGAAGGGGAGGAAGGATAGAGCCGTGTGTAAAAAGAAGAATTAAAGCTGTGACGTTTGAGTTTAAAATAAATGAAGGGTCTTGTGAGATATAGAACTCAGTAATAATATTATAGTATAGATTAGTTTATTTAATTAGTTGCAAAGGATTTGCATTATAAGTTAATCGATACCCAAAACATATTTTACAAGGAACCTTCAATTGGTTGCTAGATAAGTTCTGCTAAGAACATCACTACACCATCCACTTCCTCAAATAGATATTATTAGTAATATATATTTCATCACAAATTTACAATTTTGATAGTTCAATAATGTATTTATGAAATGAAATTAAGGATCACTTACTATAAAAGGTAGAAGAAAAATTCATTTAACTTTGCTGACATATTATCATACTTTCCTCTTTTGGCAATCTGTAAGGTAAAATATATTTCATTTCTTATTATGTGTTGTCTATGTCAGTATACTACTGCGTGGAAATAAATTTATCTCCACTAAGGTATAGCCTTTTTGATTTACTACCAATGTTCTTAACCCTATGGATATAAAAATTTAAACATTATATATATGTGCTGCTAGGTACTATCGTAATCTTGGGTATTTAACTACATATAGATCTTTTATGTTGTTTTGCACATAATCCTATGATTTTCCCTTATGTACACATATTTACGTGCAAATGTAAACACTCATATGTGCAGTAAACTCTTCCATTGAATTACAGTTCCCATTCCACCGTTAGTTATCTTCTTCATCATTCTGATTAAGGAATATTATCATACTTAAGCTTGCAATTTCAGTTATTTAATTTATTGTCTGCTGTTTTGAAATAACTAAGTACACTCTGGTAAATTTTATAGTTATCACATTTGAATAAAATTTCAATTTTCCCTGGGTTGATTATTTTGATTTTAGATTCGTGTGAAAAAGGTATTTTCCTTATGCAGCACTACAAAATGTTACTATTTGTTTGAACAAATACCGACATTTGTTAGCAGCAATTTGATTTTGTGATGCATGAAGAGTGAATGAACTCTGGATTCATTATTTCTATCACAATATATGCAAAAAATATCCCCTTTTGTTCACTAGTATGGTACATGGAATAATCAATAACTCATCAATTTTTTGGCTATGTTATAATAATTGAATCCAAAGATTCATCTGCTCCCAGGCTTTTACATTCTTTGATATAGACGCATCCTACCAAATAATTGTTTATCTTCTTCACTACATTACTGATATTCGAAACATCTTATTATCTAATAAAATGCACTGTGATTTTGTTATGATAACATGTTTGTGATTTGGTATAATTTTCAAAATATTATTTTTATACAAGCACTTTAATCTATATTGCATGAAATTGTTTAAACATAACTCAGCTTTCTAGCCTAAATAAATAATGTCATATGCTTAACCTTAATCTTTTTGCAACTGATAATGTACATTTGAAAACCTACCATAGACTTTATCATGTTTATCCGTTTAGAGGGAGCTCATTTAGTTTTATTATATTATAATTAGTAATAAGATTAACACACACACACACATACATACATACATACATACATACATATATATATATATATATTTGTGTGTGTGGGTGTGTGTCTATATATAGTAGTGAGAGCCAGATGAATACTAATATACAACTTTATCATCTAATACAACTATAATGCAGCGATGAGAACATCCAATGCAATTTTTATTATTATTCTGTCATCCAATAGTAGTTTGAATCATTATAAAAACAACTAGAGGTATAAAAATTACAATCTTTTTCCATTTTCCATGATACTACAAATTTATTTAATCAAATTGAAATTTGTCATACATTGGTAAATTTGCATGCACAAAGTGCATATTAATATACGTGCATGATATGATATTTGTAGCACAAATGAAATTTGCTTATTTTTCTTAATAATTATTGAAGTATTTGCATTTTGTTCACATTTGTAAATTTTATATGAAATCATGGGCATATGTAAAGAGTGTTGATAAGTAGTTCTGAACAAAAAATGATTACTTACTGGTGTACAAAAAAATAGAAAGAAAACATTATAATAAAAACTCAGGTAATATATTCCATTCGATATCCTTGGCTTTGAGAAAAAGTGTGTTAATAAAATTGGGTATTTGTACTAGACCAATTGAATGCATGCTTTATGATAATCACTTAAATGAGAATATCTTTTATTTATGCTAAATTCTACACTCTTTGATAAATTATTTCTTTATCGAAACATGTATTTGTAATTTCTATCTTAAAGCACAATGTGTAGATAGTCCTCTCCCTATGATTCCTATCTTGACTTATTTACTTATAAGTTTATGTATATTTTAATATACATTATTTACTACGCATTCATATTTTCTTTCACCAGATCTCCTTATTTGAATGCATACTAAAGTGTAAAGTGAGTTGCTTAGTAGTAATCTAGTTAGTAACTTTTCCAATCTTAGGAATTATGTATTAAGGTTCAATCCTGATTATGTAAGGAAGTTTTGAATATTAGTTTGTAATGTTTACTAATTTATCGATTTAATCCATGATCATTAAGTAATTTGCCAACATATAAGAAAGTGTAACTTAAATTACAACCATTTTTGTGAAAAAGTAGGCCTACATTTGTGGGAGTGATTCATTAAAATTATGTTTACTTGGTGTAACAAGTATGTTACTGTGAAACTAAAATCTTATTATTTTGTTTTGTAGATTTTATGTCTCGGCGGCAAATTTTATCTATGCATATCTTACTTGACACTTGGGTCCAGAATTCTTGTTGATGCATCCTATCATTCAACATAAAAGTAAATGTAATGACCTCCCTACACCGCCGACACCTAATAATACTATGAAGTGCGATGTTGACATGTCCGGCGATGTAGGACAACATCAGGGTTGTAAATGAACTAAAACATACCATAAACTGTTCTATATCTCATAGCGCGTAGAATAAGAAATAATATACATCACATATACAAACAGAAGAGAGAGTAATTACTAAGTAAACCGACTATCAGAACATAGATCCATAGAGCAACATAACAAAGTAACAGAGTTTATACAAACTGAGATAACCTAAAGAAACCATCTCATAGCAAAAGAAATAAGTAGAAACTATTAATGCTCCATCGTGTTGCTCAACGGAATAAGCATAAAAATCCATGTGTACATATAATACAAGATAGTCCCAATAAGCTCATCCTTAGCACAGCTACTACATCGCCCTTATATCTACTATCCAGTCAACTCATTAAGTGTAACTAAGTTGATAAGAAACAAAGCAAAAAATCTTGAATCGGACAATAGACTAATGTGAGCAATAAATGAATCTTAAAATACTATACTATTAGATATATTAAGGAACAAGGGTATATGTTCATACCTGACTGGTCCCTGTAACCAAAGAGTTAGTACAAATATAACATGCAACTCTACAAATATCATAAGGGTACTAGACAACAAAAGTAGGCTAACAACTAATCAGGCATTTCTATATCCAATACCTACCTCTACTAACCTCCCTAAAGTGATGGATTCAAGGAGAAAACAACCAAAGCAACTGTGGCGACCTGCCTTTTCGACCCTTAGAAATCAACACTATACATCCACAAATATTTACTTGCCGAATGTCCCAGTACCAAAAAGACAGATTAATCATGGGCAAAAAGAACAAAAGATAGAACAAAATCTTACACGAATGGAATAACATATATTATTTCAATATATATTCCTTATAGTAGAAATTTTAAATACATACATCAGAGTCTATCCTAATCCCAGCCTGAATAGTTATAAAGCTCTGTCCCTACTAATGCAAAAATGAAAATGGATATCTATCTACAGAGGAAATTCCAGCTCCAGCTTCAAGTTCCTCCAAAATGTTCCAAGCTAGACCTGAACTACTTGGATGTCCGAAAAAATAGGGAACCCAGAGTTTAAGGGAAAAAAAATAAACTCCAGGTCACACATAGGACTGGTATGAGAAGACTCAAAATAAGAATATTAAAAAAAAATAGGAATCTAATAAGACCACGCCGCACATAAATAGGACGAGTTTCTACCTTATGATAACCAAAAAATTTCTACATAAAATCCAGTGAAATTATAATAGTATCTAGATTGTAAATACATATTAGTCTTAGCCAAAATTATTATATTGATTAAATTCCAGCATAGTAGGTATACGACTAAGTCCAAAGACACTTATTGGAGAATGGATTCCATACAATGACAGGTGAGGGACTACCTTATATACAGTACATCTCTAGAGGATGTACCGAGGACCCACAGGCAGTCCTCTTTATCTGGAAAGACAGGCCTACCCCTTTCTAGTAACCAACACAATGGTCCTGGATAGTACCTATATGACATCACCCTGGCTATTTCCGACATATCCGAGATGTCTCATAGCATACACAAAAAACCAGATAGATAATGGGTAATCTAAAAAGGTGATGACCATAACCTAATGCGTGCAACCCATATAGCCTTACGACATACCATGTGTCAGCCATTTCCAGATGTAAGGCCTGAGGTAACATATCACTTTTTCAAAACATCCCACTTTGAATGCCACATTGCCATTTCTAATAAAATATTATGTATTTCCACAACTGGTACAACCCCCAAGTTCATACGCCTCCGGGAAGAGTGTTAAGTGTAAGACGAGTTATCTCTTGCACCACAAAACAGATGTATGTTTGTAAAAAACAATGTACGTGGTCTTAAAAATGAAATGTTAGACACTCGTCTATAAAAATTGTCCCCGAATAGGATAAGCCGAAGGCAATCCTCCTACCACATCATGTTTGGGAATCACCCCTAGGATTAGTAGCAAGCAGTCCTTGCATTGAAGGTTTCAAAATGAAGATAGCACTACCACCATATATATGATATGGGAATTAACTCAGAGGTTAGTGAAAAGCAACCCTACAATATGATGATCTCTGTCTTCAAAATCATTGTCTTCAATGTGTTTTCACTTTCGAACATGTATATTGGTTCGAAGTGGTTTTTGGATAGGAATCATCCAAATTTGACCCGGTTTCTTCGAACCAATTATCGATAAATGATGTCAAGCGTGTGGGTGATTATCATTCAATTAATCGATATCGTTTATCCAAATAAAATATCATCTTAGAGACATATGTCTTTAAAACATTTTCTTTTCCAGCATATACGGGATTACTAAATCTCTTTTTAATTAGGAAATACCAAATCATTACTCTTAATTACATAGGAAAACATTTCCATATTCTATTATTAGAATAGTTCCCATCTTAATGAAGATTTCATGTTTCCAAAACATATCTTTAAAGGGTCAAAAAATGTTATTTAAAACATCATTTACTATAAACCCAAACTATTTAGTATTGAATAAAAGAGATCCATAAATTTTCGACTAATTTTACTCAATACTAATTTTCGTATTCAACCCGTACTATTCGACGAATAACGGTGAAATTACCTTTTAAATTCATATGGATTGTACGAGTTCCCTTCTTGGAATTTAATACAGAGTTTAACTAGAATGTTCTTTTTAACAACCAAAATCCTATTTTAAATCTTGTTCCTCTTTTGGAAAAATCCAAATCCTTTTTCTTTTATCTTAAGAAAATGTGGTCCGAGTAACTCAAATCAACTATCCCCTCCGTCAGGCCAGTCTGGATAGTTAGGGAGAGCAGGAACTGGTTTTCCAAACTCATACCTAAAGATTATCAATCTGTCACCCATAAAACGATCAAGTTATTTGATCGACTCTAACCTTAATATTTTTCAAAACTTCTTAATTGCCTTTAGATAGTTGATTAATTATTTGAAAAACATTTACAAAAGATTTGAAAAGAAAACCCAAGTTTTATAAACAATTTCCTTTAAGACATTTATTTTACCTTCAAAAGAATTGTATACCTTCCAAATCACCCTACACTTAATTATTCATTTGAAGATATTATTAAAAAGACCAGGGAAGAATAATTAAGCTAAAACCCTAATTTTCAAAAGTTACCAAAACTGTCTCAAAATTGCTTTGAATAGTGATTTTAAAGCTTCTTTGATCAAACCACATTTTCATTTCATATTTAAGTCTATTTTTATAACTTAACACAAAAAAATTTAGCATACCTATGGAATTTATTCCATAATTTTAAAGATTTAAAAATATCCATTTTTAAAGAATATATCACTTTGGTTTTCGAACTACCAAAACGCGACTTTTTTGAAAACTTGATTTAGACATATCTCATACTCTACTAAGTGAAATCTAAAATTTTCTTTTTCATTTGCAAAATACATACCCAAGGGTCTAGAAAATTCTTATTTCAAAAAATCTGACTTAATAATCCATCCTACACATTCATCTATCCTTTCGGGTCACGAAATCGTGAACTGTTGAAACACGATGGCTTATTTTGCCTCTAATTTCGTATCTTTTCAAAGCTTTTCCGAAATGAGTTTTAATGTTTATAAAACATTTATAAACCATTTTAAACCATTTTTATTTATATTTAAAGAGGTTTAACTATGTCGTAACACCTTTATAATTCATAAGAGAAAGTGATTTCTTCGTGTAAATTTGATGTATATTTTCCATAAATTAGTTCTACAACTAGGAAAAAACATTATCGGATCCAAAACATAATTATCACACATAGATATAAGCATGGAAAATAATACAATCATATAATTTAATAAAATAAACTAGCGAAGTAATTCTCACATCCATTTGTCTCTAGATGTACTAAAATTGACTATAGCTCCACTATCACTGCACCAAAGCTTATGAATCCTTCACTAGGATCCCTAGGTGTGCTAGGCCTTGTACTTGAGAGAGTGGAGATGCCAAGATGAGCTCGGCTAATGTGACGACCCGCCTCTTCGACCCTCGAAAAACGATACTGATACATCCTCTGTATTCATATGCCGCAAACCCAAGTGTCGGAGAGGCAGATTATCATGGAGTAAAAGAGAATAAGACAGAACAAAATCTTACAAGAATTAAATAACATATATTATTTCAATATTTATATATATATATATATCTTTACATAGAAATTTTAAATACTTTTATCAAAGTCTATCCTATAAATCAGCCTAGACAATTATAAATCTTTGTCCTTAAAATGCTGAATACAATCAACAAACTAATGCAGTGGGAATGAAAATGAAGAACTATCTATAGGAAGATCTTCAGCTCCAGACTTCAAGATCCATGGCAATGCTCCAAGTTAAACCTAACTACTTGGCTGGCCGAAAAAATAGGGTACCTAGAGTTTAAGGGAAAAGAAAATAAACTCCGGGTCAGTCATGGGACTGGTGTGAGAAACTCAAAATACGGATAATTGAAAACAAATGGTATCTCATAAGACCACGCCACACATAAACACGAAACGAGTTTTTACCTTATGGTAACAAAAATATTTACTGCGTAAAATCTGGTAATATTATTTTTAATGACATTCTTTTGAAAATGTTTTTCAAATAAATTTATATAATCTTAACCGAAATTGTTACATTAATTAAATTCCAGTATAATAGATTCTACAATAAGGGCTGAAGGCACTATTGGGGAATGTATTCCCATATAATGGCAAGTAAGGAACTACCTTACGTACAATACATCTTTAGAGAGATGTACCGAGGATCAACAACTTTGAAACCTCTGCACTGGCACGACTGGTTTACCCGTAGACCCATCTGGTGGCGGATAGAAACAAATAAGACATCACCCTGAACGTAACCGACCTATCCAAGAGCTCTCTTAGCATACACAACATACTCAGCATATATATGGTAATCTAGAAAGATGATAACCATACCCTAATAGTTGTGAACCACATAGCCTTATGGCATGCCCTTTTTAAGCCATTTCCAGGTGATGAGGTCCGAGATAACGATTGCCTTTCACATAGTACATTCCACTTTATATGCCACATTGTCAATTCCATCATACACCATTAATTTCCATAAATGCATAACCTCTGAGGTCGTATATCTCAAAGAAGGTGTCAAGTGTAAGAGAGTTACTTCCTACACCACCAAACAGATGTACGTTTGTGTAAATCAATGTATGTGTATTTTAGAAATGCAATATCAGACATTCATCCATACAATCGCTCGGTAATAGGATAAACCAAAAGAACTCTCCTACTACATCCTGTCGAAAATCATCCCAAGGATCAGTAGCAAGCAGCCATTGCATCGAAGATCAAATAAAGATACTGCTGCCATATATATATATGATATGAAAAATTTCCCATGAGGTTAGTAATAAGCAGCCTTCATTCCATTTACTATCATTCCAAGTCTTCAATTCGAATATGTAAATTGGTTCAAAGTGGTTTTCAGATAGGAATCACTCAAATCCCATTTCGATTCCTTCGAACCAACTAGATAAAAGATGTTATGCTTGAGCGTGATTATCATTTCATTTATTAATGTCTTTTATCAAATAAAATATCTCTTCTAGAGATATAAATCTTTAAATCATATTCCTTTCCAGTATATACAGAATCATTAAACCTTTCTTTAACTTTGGAAATATCGAATCATTTTCATAAGTCATATTGAAAAACATTATTGAGTTAAAAAGGTTCGATAGAAATTATACCAATTCTACTCAACATCAATTTCTGTATTCAATCTTTGCTATCCATCAAATAACGATGAAATCACCTTTTAAATTAACACAGATAGTACGGTTTCTCTCCTCGGAATTTAATCACAAGTATAAGAACATTATTCCTATACAATCCAAGTTGTATTAAATTTGGAAAATTAATTCTTTTATACATGCCTCGTTTTCGACATTTCGACCTTATTTATTCCTTGCCCAGGAAAAAGGCCAGGTGCACCAGGGAACCGGTTGCTTCCGAACATCTTCTTAGTTTAAGAAACTCACATCCGGATCTTACAATTTGAAAAATCCAGTCTACTCATCGGCTTTTAAATTCAAGATTAAATCACTTAGTTGTAACAGCTTTTCTTTAAATCATTTATTTAAACTCTTAAAAATAAACTATGAAAGCTCCGAATCATTTTTAAAATACTTAATTAACTAGTGTGTGGCCCGTGCTACGCACACGGGTTCGTGGGGAATACAGTGGTGGAGATCAATATATTTTGTTATTAACTGTTAAGGATCTTACATAATAATCCTAATATCTTTTATAAGCTCTCTGTGTCCATTTATTCTACAAACATATACCAAACATATAACTACAAATCCAAAGCAAATTTAGTATAACCAAGATAGAAATTCGCTATAAATATAATCCTAACAAAAATAATGAAAACATTGAAATCATTGACATAACTTATAATAAGTAATGTATGGATATATTGATGACTCCGCCTCTAGAAATTTATTTGTTGTTTGGTACATGTTTGGACTCTGTCCTGCATGAAACACAAAACAACATATAGCAAATTTAAAATGACGAACAACAGGTTAGTTGTAATATTTTTTATAATAGTATATAATCAGAATATGAATAGATGTACAAGCAAACCTAAAATAAAGGTATAGGTGTAAATAATTTTGAACAATTATTATATTAGTTTCAAAGAACTGTGCAATGATGATAAGTATGAAATTTGATATTTTATTCCACAGCCTAAAGTGAAAGATGAATTTTACTTAACTGTTTGAGTGCATAAGTAAGTAAGTTACGACCCTTCAATGTGAAAAAATGCAGTAATGCCATCTTTGTTTATTTCCAGTATGTAGCCTAAGGTGCAACCTGAAGAATGAAGCATGAAGTACACAGCCAAGTATTTTACTGCCCGTCAGTATGAAAATGCATTAATGTCATGTAAAACATTGAGTAATACGAAGATAACACACAGAAATCAATGGCACAAACTACCGTTACCTGATCCTAGAACCCCGCATGAAACTCACCTTCCATAGTTATAACCACGTAGTTGTGGAAATTATTAAAAATGATAGCTTGTGATACTTAAAAATAGAAACAAATAAACCATTTATTTATGTGACCCGGATCTGTCTCAAGTATGGAGCAGTTGAGAACAGTTCAAAGCACTACAGTTCAAGTCACTTCAGTCCCTTGCTTTGTAGGTCACTGCACTTCATTTTAGAACAGTGTAGCTCACAGTAGTTCGCTCTGAGCTTTTATCTTCTCTAGAATTGCTTCAGGTTTGGTTGTTTTTGAGGTTGGTCCACTGTGTGATAGGCTTAAATAGCTCTCGTGCAGCCATCAAAGTTTTTACGGCATGTATACTATTGCAATATATGCTTAAAACATGTTTGTAATATCAAATATAAGTACTGCGTTTTAGTTGGTAAACAGAGAAGTAGAAAAGGTAGATGTTGATTAAGCAATGAATGGTATAAATGGAAATCCAACATGAATGACAGAGTGACTGCCGGTTAATGAGATAATATGACCAAGTGTCCAGTAACATGTACATTAGTTTAAACCAAAAATAAAGCACAGTAATGAGCAGTAAGTACTATATCAACATTATGTTGGAGTCAGACCAATAAAGTAACAACCAAACGGGAAACAACTATATGAAAACGGAAGAGACTTTGAAAATTAATATAATAGTACAATAATTAGTATGAGAGAAATTTGTTTTATTGGTTGTACTAAAATCATGCAACTGCTCTTGACTTGATGCTAATCTTTTCAAATACGGACCAGCTGCTCACTCCACATCCTGAATCTCGCATCCCACATTGCTTGCTTAACATTAATCAAACTTTTAGTCCATTTCAGCGCACAGCTGCAATGCATATTCGCAGTTGTAAGTAGGATCAACAGGCCGTTGCCACATTTGCATCATCAGCCCATGCTAATTAAACTGCCCATGGTTGCTTACCTCAGTCCCTAAGTGAATGTCTATTTTGCCTAAGTTCTACATAGAATGTCTTAACTATCCAGATGTCATTGTCCTTCCATTACCCTTTATTTCAAGTATATTTTACGCTATGTGAGATAGTTAATAACTTCTACATAGAGCACTTGCTAAATATATTAGTTGTAGACTGAAGGAATTGTTAAGATTTTATATTGAGAGAATGAGAGAGGTATAACTAAAGCACAAAAAAACTACATTGTTATTGCTTAACTTCAAACGATAGGAATTACAAAACTTTAAATAACCTAAAAGAAAATACCCACTAACCTACTAATAAGGATCTTGACCACTATTTACACATATTATTAGGGACACATGTTTGACTAATTCAAACATAAATTCAACTTCTAACACCCTCCCTTAAACTGAAATGTGTCAAACATTCAGTTTACAACTCAATGAACTACAGTTCTCAATTTCTTCATCGTCTTGCATAGACGAACTCGGTCACAACTTTCATCTCTACTTGGTTGGACATGCTCAACTGTTTCACGTTGATTGGTACTTTAACCATCAACAATACTCTTGGTTTCCTCTTAGGGATCCACTGACCTCTCCATTCGGGTCGTCCCTTGTATATGTCATCCCCCAACAAGTGAGAACCGCAGCTCTTCTTACTTACTTGGATGACACAAAACCAAGTCTTCCTCACTCAGCCTACTTCACATGTAGGCATGCCTATCTTCTCTTAGGCATATCATCAACAGTACTCGAGCGCTCTCCATAAATATCCAACCTCATAACCGGCATTATACCCTTTTCATCTTTATCTTCATATCCACAACAACGTTCTGCAGAACGCATTCTTCATGCTAATATCAACATCTAGACACATTTCTCACACTACAAACCAGAGGTGAAACATCCTTCAACCTCTTCCATACTCCTCACAATTGATAACTTATGTCAACTGCCACTTAGCTTCACACACAGACTACACCATTGTCAACTGCCACTATCAAGTGCAACAGCCTCATCAAACCCAAACATCTCCTCTTAACCACTGCTCAAACACTCTGCAATCAACTTCACAAGCTCTGCACAACCACTTCACAAGCACCTTCTTCCATTAACACTCTGCTCAAACACTTCACCACTTCCTTCTACCAATTCATCATTAAAACCAAACTCATCACTCCAAACCATCACAACCTCAACCATCCTTACAACCACTAAACCTCTCTGTCATCAATCCTTCCTCAACCTGCGAAACTGCCACTGCAAGACTCCATCACTACCACATTTGCTACCTATCACCACGCTGCAAACACCAACTTTCAATTCGCCAACCTTCACTACTTTAGTGCAGCTTTAATTCTCCACTTTATCATGCAGTGGAATGCTTTCTTCGTCAGCCCATGTCAACACATCTCAATCTTAGCTAAACATAAGCAACATCAAACTACAATAACACCCACTTGCAACTCATCTCCTCTACAATCCAAACTCCATTTCTTCATAGCCAGTTCATTTCTTTGCAACATCAATCAATACCTCCACAACTCAGTCAAAGCAGCTACACCTCCAACACTTCAACAACAACACAAACAACATCAACAACTGGTTGTCTGCCAAATTGATACCAAGCATCACTCTGCTCATCTCAGCATCCAAACTTCACTCATCCAACATGCATCTTCATTTCAGTTCTCACAGCGCCAGCGCCATTGATTGCACTTTGATTTTTTTATCACGGTCTTAATCACTGCTTTAATTTCTTTCTGAGCATGCTCAACTATTTTCATTTGCTATGGTTCTGAACTGCACATATGCACCAGTTTCTGCCGACCACACATGTCTGAACCTCTCCACACTGCACCCATGCTTCTGCACTGCATCACCTTCACCATTCAGAAACAGTTATGCACAAGTTCACGTAATGTTTCTGTTTTTTCCTTCACTGCAAATAATGCACTGATCTCCAGATCTGTTCAAGCTTCACAAGCGCGGCAAAGCTCCTCTGTCAACTACGCGTTCTAGATTCATCTTCAAACACAAACACTCGGCTCAGCATTCATCATGAGCAAACTGCTCATCACTACCCCATCATCATCTCGGCATCAGATTTCTCAAGCAACAATTCATTTCTTATAGGATAAAGAGTTTCAAACCATCACGCAAATAATTTGCTACATCAACTTTCAACAGAGGCTAACAGCAATGTCTCCATACCAGCCTTTTGTTTGCAAAAACTCATGATCTCATTATATCTTCTCCAGTCCCAGAAATCTCACTAAAACAAATTCGGATTCCTAAACGATTTCTTATCATCCAAATCAACATGAAGGTCGGGCAAATCTTAGAGCAAGAAGCAGCTTGTCTTTCATCTAAACATCATCATGAGACCAAAGATTTTGGACTCCAATTTCCAGCGGCCGGGGCAACACGACTTGAGATCCGGGCGTCACGACTCAAGCTGTAACAAAGTTCAGATCCAAGCGAGGCAACGTTAAAATATTTGAACAACTAACGCAAGCATCGTCAGCGGCTCCATCTCAATCGAGGACTTCCAGTTGAATTCGATTTCAAAGCAATGCAAGGTCCAAGCAACCTTCGGCATTAGTTTGGCATGATTTTGACAAGTTTCTTTTTTTTAAGCACACAACTTTCTCTACAATAACAAACTGCTCTGTCAGAGCTTAGCATATATACCACAATAACAAACAATTCACGACCACACCAAACACGCCAAAACCCCAAACTGAAATCATTGTTCCACATCTGCAACTTCTACAGCAAGTTAATATACATCACCTTAACTACAACCTTCTCCATTGACCACTTCATCATCAATCAACGCCGACCCATCCTAACTACTGAATCATAGCAGCGAACCACCTCATGCACAGCCAATCCTTTGCTATCCACTTTCTCTACGTCACCCTACTTCTGTTCTTCAACCTATACTGACCAAAGCAACTCATCTGACTCTGGTGGCGTCTCCATCTCCGGCAACACGTCTGTCAACGACCAGTAGGCATCTCAACATCATCAAATCTGATCTCTTCATCAACTTTGGTCACTGTACCAATTGCAAACTCTACACAACAGCTAAGGCAGCACCACTCCGGACATTATATTTAACATTATTAAGCACAACTCTAGTCAATACAAATTAAACTCAACTACCTCCTCGCATAAATATCTCCTCGCAATCTCCAAAACAAACACAGTTGCACCCAAACACTGCAAACACCAAACTCCTCTGCCTTCTCCATCCACTCAACCTGCAAGCCTCACTGCCTACAACATTCACCTCCTGCTGCCAAAGCAACCCCTTCATCACTTCTCCATTATTATCAACCACCACTGCACTTAAGATCGTGAAAGCAATTAATTGATTCAGCATCGAGCATCTCAACTCAAGCTTGGCGGCAATGAATTTCCATACGAACTCGTGAACGATTTCAATCGGATTAAAACCCAGACCGAACGTGTACATCTCCAAGCATCATTATTTCAACTACACAAACGGTGAAGCAAGGCACATACATATCCAGGTTAGGCAGTGACATCTTCAGTCCTTGACGACGGTGAAATAACTCTCGACGACAAAACTACGATAGCAATGCGAGCACATGGCAACGACGTGAACACAGCAGAAAATCGAGAGCGGCAGTAACGCGACAAAGACTTCAAGTCAAATCGCGATTCCGAAGAGTTTGCAGGGGGTTTGAATATTCTTGAGAAGGACACGATTATTAGCAATGATAGTGGATGTGAATTATCTTTGTGAACTGGATGCGAAGTGTAGCTGGCATCTTTACTTTGGAAACCGTGAAGGAGAGGGCCACGAGATATCAAAAGCAAGAGATTGATTAATTTATTTATTTTCAACAAAGAAACAACAAATAAAAACTAGATCCCCTCTCCCTTCTCACCTAGCTCTGATACCATGTTAAGATTTTATATTGAGAGAATGAGAGAGGTATAACTAAAGCACAAAAAAACTACATTGTTATTGCTTAACTTCAAACGATAGGAATTACAAAACTTTAAATAACCTAAAAGAAAATACCCACTAACCTACTAATAAGGATCTTGACCACTATTTACACATATTATTAGGGACACATGTTTGACTAATTCAAACATAAATTCAACTTCTAACAGGAATGGTGGAATAAAATGTGGTGGACCATTGGTTTTAGTTAGTTGGAAGACCAAAACAGGAATCAAATGCAAAAGGGGAAACAGTGAGAAAACAAATTCACTTTTTCCATCCTGCCTTAACAATAATACTCTCTCTTTTTCTCTATGTGTTTCCCAATATCTAAAACTAATAGAAAACACACACTACAGGATGAATTTGAAAAGAAAAACATGTACAGTAGCAACATGCAGGTATAGTCAGAAACATATTGTCACTACAGTAACAACATCCAAGTACAATCAGGACTGTTAATAGCAATAACAACAAATTGAATGCAAATCAATATATATATATATATATATATATATATATATATATATATATATATATATATATATCCACTTTTATTATTTCTAAAAATGGTAGTTAAACTTTGTATGTAATTTCTTTTTTAGTCACATAGTAAAAATAATTAATCCCAAATTAACGTAGGTAAGCAGAAATTAGGTATTTAAAATTTTGTTTGAACTTTGATTTTGTTTAAAAAAAATCATTAGTACAAAGTAATAACAATATGGAATACGAAATTGATTACTGGTGCACATATTATCGAACAGAAGAAGTATTCAAAATATCCTTGTACTTTAAAGAAGTGACGGAAATGTAAAAATTTACAGGTGAAAACTGCAAGTCTTTTGTGTATCAGTCCAGAGGACAAATTACGGGTCATCAAATTAAAAGAAATATCTTCCCTAAAGTGCATGTAAATAAATATCAAATTCCCCTAACATCTTCATTGGTAACAACCACCTTAATGGATCTAAGAGACAAACAGTAGTAACCCTAACATAATATAAACAATATTGGTTGAAATCATAGAAAATTTAAGAATTTGCAACATTTACCTCACAAAAGATTATTCCATCAATCTACACATAACCATATGGATCTAGCTTAATTAGGCAAGCATTTTATTCAATAACAAAAAAACAATTGGAAATGGATTAGTCATATTGCATAAGAAAATAACAGTTTGAAATGTAGAATTGGTTTATACGGCATCTCTGGTCTCTCTTATACTTTATGGAGCAAAAAATCGGCCTATGAGAAGTCCAAAACTTACAGCTGGAAATTTAAAAAAAATGAAACTAAACTTATATTAACTAATCTGCTGAGTTAACATTTCCAACAACATATGCACCGTCACCATCCAATAATGCTGTTAATTTCTAAAGTACAATGGAAAAGATTATGGAAAAACCTTATAAATAATGTTGTTAATTTCTAAAGTACAATGGAAAAGATTATGGAAAAACCTTTAACTTACTTTTGCACTTTTACATAAAGCCATATACAACAAAAAGAAAACAAACTGACCACATTAACCCACTTCAGCTTCTACTATCTTGCCGAGATATAACTTTGACAAATATATGCGTCTTACATCACTACATCTTCGTATAATTTTTTTATATAATAATAATGATAGTAATAGCAGTAACAAAATATTTTTTAAACGTCTTTATTTACAAACATTAAATGGAGATGTAGTAAGGTTCATGACAGCAAGTCAAACTAAATTAGATTAAATCAATGTTATGTCATGACTTTAGTATATGTAAGCTGATTTATAATTTTATTTCTCAAATTAGTACATGTGTACTGAGAAAGCAACATGTTACTTTCTTACCTTTTTTGCACTATAAGCATATTCATGTTATATATGTCCGGTAAGTAAGAAAAATACTTTTTATTTATTTATATTTGCAAACATGGCTATTTCATCTTTATTGATTTTTGCAAACATGGATATTTCCAGTGTGCAATTTTAAATAACACTGATAATCTATTATCCATGTTGTCACATAAGATTCTTCTACGACAGCAGTGAATTTGATGTACAATATGATATATAACCAATTTATTTTCATTTAACTACAATAGTACAATGAAATAATATACTTTCATGCATTGGCTAAAGAAAACTGCAATAAAATTAAAATACTCATGACTTTAAAGGAAAATTGATGTGGCTTGCCTTAAACTTCAAAAAGAGCAAATAATAATTCCTTACGGATGGATCCTCACTTTAACTGCATTACTTTATTCTCTACTGCACCAAACTCTTTTATTCGTACTAATTTTTAATGCTTCATTAACACAAAGTCATGTTTTTTAAGAGCATATGATAAAAATTTGGAATTGAAACTAATTATTAAACCTGGACTAAATAAAGAAAAGTAGGCTACCGAATTTCATTGTAAATAGTCCTCCACATATACCAAACTTTGCTTGCAACAATAATTAGGTTCGATAACCCTCTGACCCATCATTTTCCTCAATTTTGAATATGAGACTCTACCATAACACAGTCTAATAAATCCCACTTGAATAGTCCCTCTTAGAAATTAGTAGTTTTTGGTATGTAATTTAATACAGAGAAAAGCATAAAAATTAGAGACAGCCTTTATGAGTCGATATGATGCTAAAATAATTAAACTGGATGTCATATTCATGGATGAATATTTCAAGGAGAATATAGTAATTCGACAGGTTAACATATAAAACAACGAAGAAAATTTATAGATGTTGCTCAAAATATAAGATGTTAAACTCATATTATAGTTTTAGCATCAAAGTACCATTTCCTCTTTTAAATCTAGTTGGACAAAAGATGAAGTGAAAGAAAGTAAGATTATAAAAACATTGCTACATGCATGGGATCGCCAAGTAATAACTCATAATCAGGAATGACAATAGAAAAGTGGAAGATCGTTCCCCAATAAAAAGGTTAATGCATTTGCTAATTGCTTAAAGAGCGAGAATCTAATGTCACACCATCTCAAAAGTTTAAAGAGATTGTCATAAGACTTGGTTATAAAAAGAAGTTACCTCATGAACTTTGGGAAAAAGATAGAACTTTGAGCATCAAAATAATGAAGCCGGTCTGCCATGTGCTGAAAAGTTAATTTATAAGTTATTCATATATAAGACATTTGTAGTATGACATATGTTAAGCTTAAGTTTTGAAAACATTTTACCAGTGTACTATTTGTTTGTAGATGAAAGAACTTGAGTATTACATAAAGAAGCTAGCTGTAATGCAAAGAAAATCTTTAATTTTTTAAGTAATGTGTCCATCAGTCCATCACTGGTCCATCTCACCATAGGAAAAACTCAGAAACCTACATACACACACACATACATACAAACATACATATATATATATATATTTTAAATAACATAATCGTTAAAAATATCCCTTTATTCTAAACAATAGAGGCAAAGTTGAAGGCGGTGACTTCGCATGGCAAGTTATATTATCCAAATCAGTAAATTTAGAATTAAGGAAGCCATACTGATGAAATGTTACGACATGTAAATGGAAAATGTGAAATTGGTACATTCAAAATGTAAAAATGTACAAAAAGTTATCAACAAAATGAAATATGTGCATGAGACAGCACCACCAAGTGTGAAGTAATAATCTACAACTTTGAAGGCAGACCTTAAGTCATTTTAAAAAAATTTCATTACTGTAATAAAATGAGAATCAGTATATGGAATAGGTAAGGAAAAATATGAATAAAAATTAAGTCTTAAGCTATAGTAAACAAAAGACCTCTCTAAGGGTGAGATAACGGAGAATCTAAACAGTTGGGTTTAATGAATTAACTATCGGAAACTACTTTTGTGCATATCTTTGTTTCTGAAAGAATTTTCAATGCATCTATTTACCTAAACCAACTCCAAAATAACACGCAGTCACGACATAAATGCAATTTGTAAAGGTCTTTGCTTGGTATTAATCCTTTTGTGTGTAATAATCATAGAAAGAAATCAGCAAATTTTCAGTTTAATCTGGAATTCGAGTTTTCCACTTATTACATTATTATTTTTCTCATAATCATACTTTCTTTGACCACCCGCAAGGTTGAATTTTAGTAGCATCTCACTGTCACCTATTTAGAATTAGACTACAAATAGAAAAGGATTGACATGTTGAAAATTTTAGTAAACACTCGCATATTTTCTATATTATTTCAAATTTGCTTCTCTTTTTCATTTTTTCTTCACATTCCAGGCAAAATAATTAACTTTATATCTTGACCAACCCTTATACATTAAACCTGTCATACTTTGGAATATAGTTAATTTTAAAGATTCGCAAGGTTTTTATGCCGGTTCAGCCAAATTGGTGTAAAATTATGGAATATATCTTTAAAAGGATAAAAAAGAAAATCGTATATGTCACACAAAATATTGCTTCCACCGTACAGTAAACTGATTGAAAATCATAGTTCTTGTTAGATTTGCGGGACAAATTTAGTTACAGGTAACTTCTTCAAACATTGTTTTTGTTGTAACATAAAGATAAACAACTAATAAATGGAGATGCTTGTGAAACAATGAATACATTATTAAACAATACTTGAATTAGACAAACCATATTATTCAATGGCATACTACTTAAATATAACATAAGTGACAGGCTATATGAACTACAGAAAAAAAAAGTAAAACTGTCTTTCTTTCGACGTAGAGTGAGAAAGTCAAAAATATTAAGCATCTCACTTTTCTGTTCTTTTTTCCTCAAAAGATCATGTTCTTACCTGATTAATCATTGCTCGCATGTCGAGCTGAAGCACCCTGTTCAAACATGGCATGATCTTGCCCAATGTTGTTTGAACTAAAAATATACTGGTTTAAAACAAAGCCTATCACATAAAATGCAAAATAATAAGGGATAAATTGTTGTAATGAAAAAATGTACAACATGTGAAAAAGTCAAAAATCACATAATTCCAAATTATACAAAAAGTTACTTTTAATAACATGAGTCACCATACAAAGAAGGTTTATAGTTTTTTTGGTTTAGTAATAGCTTATAACTTAAGTATTTCCTAGGAGCGTAATGTCTGTAACCATGCCTAAGGTTAGAAGTGAGAAGATTGCACATTATTAGTTACAAAAATAAATCCAAATTACTCTACTTATCTCACATTTAAAAATATAATGCTCGGTGAAATGGTATCATAGGGTTTAATTTTTTTACTTGTTTAGATAAGATTAGTTCTTGCTAGAAACTGAATGTAAATCACATATGGTGTTGATCTGCTTTCCTTGTTTTCTCAAAACGAAACACGAATAAAATAATGCAGCGATAGTCAACATAAATCCTAAAACAAAACAAAAATAACTAAATTTGGACCATGTAAGAAATTGTATATAAAGAGTTAGTAGAAGACGTATTTTGTTTTCTTATTTATTATTATTATTGAAAAAACAGTAATAGATAAAATTAGCACCTAAAATGTGAGGATTACAAATCCGTTTAACAATTGTTTCTCATAAAAAAACAAAGGGGGTTACATCGTTGCAATTTAGACATAAGATTGTATAATTAGTGCAAATATAAAGGTTGAATTGTGTTAAAAAAAGGTAGAGCAATTGGTACTTTATATAATCTGGAAAATTAAAATTACTCGAAAGTAATTGTTTATCCATGCATTAAAATTTCAATTAAGGGATAACAATATTAGACTCGTATAGTTTAGAAGTTCGCAAGTTAATACATAATTATACCTTAAGTGCTTATAAGTTATAAAAGTTATAAAATCAGTCAAGGTAAAATCTGTAATATTTTTTTGTGATAATTGATTACGTTTCTAATGCATTTTTTATCGGCAAAATGGTTAAGAAAAATCATTTTCATAATGGTTATGTTAATGTAATTAATAATCGTGTCACTGTTCATTTGGAAGCCATTTCACATAGTTCTTGGAGATGGAAAGAAAATCTGTAATGGGTTGAATACCACGGCTGTTAATGGCATAATCTAATTAGAAATATAGTATCTCTCAAAATTATATAGAATCAAATCCATTATGATTAATTTAGTAACTCCCTCGTCCTCTTATAGTTTGTTTTAACATAGTTGTGGTGTAATATATATATATATATATATATATATATATATATATGAATGAAGCCTACATTTGGATAAAACTTCAATTATACTTTAAAAATCGATTAGCGTCTTGAATTATAGTTGTGGTTGTCAACATAAAAGAATTGCTTTTTGAAACATAACTGGTTATGCATCTGAGAATTGGAAGTTATGAATATAGGGAATGCGCAATGGACTAAATTCATTTTTCTAAAATGAATTAATAGGATTTTGAAGTATAGCAGCAATTCAGACCACCAACAAATGTCAGTAAATAGAACTATTTGTACAAATTGCACATGGATATGTTAAAGCAATATGTACTCAGAAACTTTTAGGGTAAGAAAAAGGTTAAAGCATATTTCAAATTATTAATCAGTGACGAAAATACGTCGGAGAGTGAAATTGGAAAAATGTAATTCATCAGAAACAAATTGTAAAAAAAATAGATTAAAAATTCGCTTAAATAAAAAAAAACCAAAAATTCGCAAATTAAAGATCTGACAACCCCCTTTTTTGCAACTTGTCGACAAATCAACCTTTGGAGATCGCCGATGCAGTCTACTGTGTGGATCGACTATGTATGTGGCAAATTTAACCAGGGCGCGACATCTGATCTATGGCGTGGATGAAGACTTGGGGAAGATGAGAATGTGTTTGTGGGAAAAGGTGTGCGTATATCGACTAAGAGGAACTGAAGAGAAATAAATGCGGTAAGTAGTGGAATAACCGTGACTGTACAAAAAAAGACAGATGTCACTGTGAAATTGTTGTTCGAAAATGACATATGTCGCCGTATAAATGATCTGGTTCCTGCTTTCCTATTTAAGTAATAGATTATTAAAGCACTTATAAAAGATTTGAAAAGAATACTTAAGTTCAAAGCCAAATTTCAAAAGTTATTAAAAGTGCTACAAAAAGTGCTGCGAATAGTGTTGCAAATAGTGTTTTCAAGGCTTATTTGATCAAAACAACTTTTCTATCATTTAGAAATCCATTTTTATAACTCAAGTCTCTTTTAAAATATTTATATAATTTATTCTATATTTTTAAAGAATTAAGAATATCATTTTTAAAGAATTTATCGCTTTGGTTTTCGAACTGCCAAGGCGCGACTATTTTGAAAACTTGATTTGCTCATATTTCAAAATCTATTGAATAAAATCTCTATCCTTTTCTTTTGTTTGGAAACTATGATTATAAGAGTTCGGAAAATTCTTATTACGAAGAGTTCTGACTCCGAATCCATCGTATAAATGGATTTAACTTTCTACGGCACGAAATCGCGAACTACCGTTGCGCGACGTGCCTATTTTTGACTCAATTTTCATAACTTGTCAAAAATTTACCAAAATAGATTTTAGTGTTTAACAAACATTTATAATAATTTTAAACCATTTTAAAGAGGTTTAACAATCTCATATGCGCCATTTCATTTATTAAAGGAAAGTGATTTCCTTTGTGATATTTGATGTATATTAAACGTAAATTGTTTACCATCCAAAACAAACATATTATCGTATCCAAATATGGTTCACAACCATTACAACCAAGCATAACCAAACATATATCTCATCCAATATATCATAATATAAATAGAGTTTCTCACCTTCATTGGTTTTTTAACTTTACGAAAATTCACTATAGCTTCGCTACGATCGAATCAAAGCATACAGAATTGAGCCTTGGACCTTTGAATAGGCTCGGTCTAGCTTGGAAGGAGGTGGAGTGCTCGGTCTTGGTGGTAGGAGGTGGTGGCCATGGTTATAAGAGAGGAAAGGAGTTGATTTGAGCTTTTTTTTAAGTGGATTGCAAATGTATATATACTTATATAATTTATTTTATTTTTGCTAATTTTTCTTCATAATTTTCCTAAAATAGGAAGCCATTAAAAAGCTTGAGAATGAGGAAGAATATGAAGTAGAATAGTGTGTAAAATTAGGAAGAGAATGGTGGGTTTTTATATGAAAATCTTTGGAAATAAATATCCAAATGTGTAATTACTCTTTTGCCCCTTTCCCTCACCCTTCCTCTTCCAGCAAGGTGCATGGCTCGCCCCATGTCATCCTCCATGCGTGTGGTTATGATGGTGTGTAAGTGAGTTGATATTTTCTTTTAGCTTTGGTAAAATTTCTTAGGTATTTCGTGTATGTGTGTATATACATACATATATATATAAGTGTATATGTGTATTTTTATCTGTATATATATGTATATATATTCATGTATATGTTAGAATGTGCGTGTATATGTTGTATATGTGCACAAGATATATAAACAAGGTTGCAACAATTTTGAACAACTTTCATTCGTTAAACCGTTGAAAATCGAAAAGCCTATTCTCGGTCACATTTTTACTTGTAAATTAATTTACATATAAATGTAGACAAAATTTGAAAACTAATTTTTTTATCATCTTTAACTAATTAAAATGATCACATTTGATTCATATAACCATATTAATTAATATTAAACAATTATTTACAAAAGGTGCTATTATATCTATAAAGCTATATCAATTTTCCTTATAATTTTAATTCATGTATATATCTTTATAAAACTATTATAAATGATTTATTATAACTTAGTAACTAATTAAAATGAATTATTATAAGAAAAATTATTTGAATAATTATAATAATTATTAATAATTAAATCTCAATTTAAATTCATAAATCAATTATTAAATATGATGTCATTATTGATGATGTCATAAATACATTTTATTTTCCAAAAATAAATAAATTAATTTTATTTTATATTTTTGTTTAAATGGATAAATAAGTGTATGTATCTAGCTCTGTGCATGGAATCTGATAATTATAGAGTTGTTTATTGATAAAACGGTTTTCGACCATTTTATCGATAATCTTCCAAAATATATATTTTCGTAAATACTTATTCAAAAAAAGATTACCGTCATTATTTATTATTTAAGACAACATAATCTTTGTTAAGAAGCCTTATATTTGAATATTTTAAAAAAAAATTAATTTATCAAATTGATAAATTTGTGGGTTGTTACATACTCTCCTCTTTAAAGAATTTCGTCCTCGAAATTACATTGCAATACCCAAAGGTGTTTGCTCGAAATATTAATTTTTTTACTTTCACTTGTATGATGTATATAGAACATCCATATGCAATATATGTTTCGATCTACTATTCGAATCCACAACTTTACTTCTGAACTAGTATTGATCCCCCGATCCTCTAGTGTGGACTCCGATCAGGCTAACCTATAAGAAATTTAGTCTTCCCTGCATAGCTCTCAACTATGATTGAAAACCCAATTATCCAACCGCAAACGCTCATCAATGTTCGTTGTCAAGAATTGAGTGATAGATCATTTTCGGACCAGTGTAAACACCTCAAAGTTCCATACTCGAATCTTAGATCAAAATCGTGTGACGAAATGATTTATGTACCTCATACGTACTGTTAACCTTCCCAATTTTTTATGAAAACATTTCATAAAACTTTTATTTCAAATATTTTTATAAAGATACTTCTTTATATATAATTACCCTAAAAAAATTATTCGCCAAAAATTTCTTTCTTTTTTCTAAAGAAACCATTTCAATTTCAATACTTAGAAAAAACCTCTATATACTTAAATCTATAAAAATCTCTAAGGAAAGCTTTATATTTTCCAAAACGCACTTTATTCGATCGAAATGAATGTTGCGTAAAACATTGTTACGAAAACCCAACCTTAGTATATGGATCTGATTAATTATACTTAATTTTAATATTAGATGTCGAACTTAAATTATTTATTAATTAACAATGAAGTCGATCAAGTTAGGGTATCATTACCTCTCAGACCTTTAATGGACGACATTCTCTACTTAAAAATGGATGTAAGTTACCCACCCCTTGTAACGCCCCGCCCCGAGATCCACATTAACAAAGAGAATCACATAGTAATTATGTCTGCTAATGCGGAGAATAGGGCTGGCTAAGGGCGACCAACTATAACCTTGTCTTAATTATCTACTGAACATGTCGACAAATGATATCTATTTTTTTCAACTCGAATGGATCGACATATTCAATAAATAATCAATACAAAGCTATAGATGGCTATGGATCTATCAGAACAAAACACTATAACAAATGAATAACTCATCACAGAACAGTAACAGATATACATATACATACATATACAATGATACATCAATGTGGTATGACGACCACTCAATAAATACAATTCAAGGGATAGCAACTCAAATGCTACACAAAGGAACAAATCATATAAAGATGGAGACTCAAGATCCATAGGGAAGCGTCAAGCAATAGCAAGTCCAATAAAGAAGACTAAACCTGTAACAAACTCGGTCTGACCCGAGTGAAAACACACGGGTCAGGCTAGCAAAAATCATCAGTTAAACAGAATAATCGATAAGGATAAGTAGGTGAAAGCTATGGTATCCTTTTTCTTAAAGGATGCCATGCCCTAAACAGGGTTTCAACATCATAAGAAAGGACAACATCTCTTCTTGGCAAGTAGAAGAGATAATGATGATAAAGTCATATTTAAGTGGCATAACTGACACTTAAGCAAATGGAACATCGGCAAGCAAAGCTTTAAAGATAAGACTCAATAAACATCGCTTTTGCCTCATATCATCGGCGGTATAAAGGAATATGGATAATGACTTCAAATGATTCAACTATCTTCTTAGAAGTGGTTGTCAATATAACAATACATCAAAGGTACATATCCTTCATACATAGAATAAAACGCATATGGATGTGCCTCATCTCATCGGCACATCCCAAGGATCATTCAAGGAAATATAAAACCCAATCATAAAAGAAGCATCATACTTATTCATACCTCATCTCATCGGTATGAATATAGATACATCTCAAATCCATCAATAAAACTCATCATAAAAGATTCTTCATAATCATTTATACCTCATCTCATCGGTATAAATATATAAATACATCTCAACTCCATCTTAACATCAAGTAGTCTATAAAACCATCAAATCATCAATCCATAATGCACATAACTCAATCAAAGAGTAACATCATAAATGATTTCACCATATATGTATACATCTCATCCGGCACTAGGCTATCAATGTAATAATCATCTAAAGATGGTGAAGTCTAAAACATCAAAACTCAAAGAAATCTCGAATTGGCCAAATCCTCGATTGCATGCCGAAGCAATGCTACGCGCACTACATCGTGACTAGTACTACTATTTAGTACCATAAACATCGTGATGACCGAAGTCAAATAACATCTTAACATCGTGAACATCGTGAATGACTATAGTCTATAACATCATAATGACTCCCAGTGATAAAGACCTGAGTTAATAAGATCGTGATGATCGGAGTAGCAACTACATCGTGATGACTCCAATCAAGTACTCGTGGTCTATAGTACTAGTAAACATCGTGAATGTGTCTCAACTTCTCGGATAGGAACCCAATAGGTGTTAACGTACGTCCCATACCATACGTTCGCACCTAACGGCTTACTAGCCGTTAGTTGGTACCACACTAGTAAAACATCAAAAACATCATGAAAATATACTCTGCCTCATCTCATTGGTGAGTAAATACAATACTATACTCTTCTCATCTCATTGACGAGTACTAGTGGCATTGTGACTTGTCTCATCTCATCGACAAGTAAAAACTATCATAATACATCTCAATATCGTAAAATCATCATAAGAAGCTTACCTCATCTCATCGGCAAGTAAAAATAACATCTAGATGGTTATTTATAACCATAATTCCAAATAGGAACTTCTAGCTCTTAATTCACCTCATTTCATCGGCGATTAAGAAATACATCTAAAAATGGTCCTTCATCGAATATACTCCTAAATTGGAGTTCTCAGACCATATAATCTACCCAAAATTTAATAACATCTTAAATCATCTTAAACAGTTCATCGAAAGGGTTTCTGTAACGACCCGTAAATTTTAATAAATTTTATTTGTTTAATTAATATATTCAATTGAAATTTTGTGAAATTTTAAACAATAAAATTTTGAAATAATGACTTAATATTTGGAATACGTCTTCTAAAACATAGCAACGAGTAAATTTTCATCAGATAAAATGAAAGTTTATTTTCTTGTGTAATTTTATTTCAATTTAAATCAGTTAATAATTGATGATAATAAAACGTTTTCCAAACTTGAATATTTTTATACAGAAAATTTGTAAATCATCTTCTGAGTGAGACGTCATATTTTGTTTCTCCAAATTTGGACTGCTATTGCTCCATTTATCTAATTTTCGGTAAATTAGCAGCATTTTTTCGGTACCAATTATCGACTTTTGATTGAATGGTCGTATCACTGATATCTATGTACCATTTTGATCGTCTCGTCGTGCTGATCTTCATAGCATATTCGTTTGGGTGTTTCGACGTTCGATACACTGTGAAATCAATATAATGAGGAACCGTATCGGTACGTGATTTTTACCTTTTGGTTTTCTTTTCCATTCATTTTCTTTCTGAGTTAACATACGGTCACTAGCTCTTTGGAATTCCCAAAGATAACCCTGACTTTTAGCATTTCCAAGAAATTTAATAATTTGATCTTACTGTTCCCAATAGTAAGCAAAGTTTCATTTTTTTGTAAACCATTTCGCTTTGTCCTCTGTCATTTTTTTCTCCACACTTCATTCTGCCTTTCTTTCTTCTGCCTCCTTGCTTTCCCTGATCCTCCATGCCTCACGCAAGCAACTCGAGCTCCTCCCCTCAGTCGAACAACACCGTGCAACCCCTTCCCTAGCCTCGGTGTTTCTGATCCGCCTAAACTACAACTTGGCCTCACGTCTCTTGTCCTTGAAGCAAGCTTTCAACTTATATATAGCATGCGTATTGTGTGCATATATGGTATTTTGATAGGTAATGTATTTGTTTTATTAAGTATTGATTTTAATTTGTGAATATATACTGTATAACACGGGTATATATGTATAGATATATTTACATATTGGTTTATCTATTTTACTGTAAATATATACAGTTACAAATATAGTTTATATAAAGTGTAGTTGGGGGTAACTATCTGCTATAAATTTAATTTATACTTACAGAATCTAGCTTGCTTGCTATTTCCAGTTATATATACGATATTTTTATATATAGATTACATATGTCAGTATATATGAATTTTATAATATGATTGTTTATGTAGATTGTTTGTTATATTTATATGGTTACAGTCTTCTTTTGCTTTACTGAAGGAGTATTGATTTTGAGTATTGTAATGTAAGTTATATATACTAGTTTATAATCTATTAATCAGTCGTGCTATTTATATAAGTTATATAAGATTATATATATGCACATGTACTTCTGTATATGTATATAATAGATAAAAGAAGTTATCTGGATATGAGGATTTTGTTTTATAAGTTGTTGAATAGAACCGTGGTATTTTAAAATACAGTTGTATATTGATTTTTGAGATCATATCTGATAGTTTACATGTTTTACAGTTTGTATATATATGTCTTGCTTTTATATAATCTGTAGGTCCTGTTTTCTCTTCCACTATTTTTTTTCTTTTTTTTCCTTTTCATTGTTTTCGGTATTCGTGCTCTGTTTATATGATATATATACTTTGATTAGTAATATAATGTTGGTTTGTAATAGGCTTAGCAGTATGTCTGCTATATATGTAAGTTTATATCAGTTTTATAAAATATTAGTTATATTATATATAGTAGATTTTATAAAGAAAAAAAATTGTTTATTCATGTATATATCGGTTATATTAGTATTTCTAAAAATATGTATATCTATATAATACGTTATACTTACATTAATATTAATGGCACGGAAAGTATGTATATGTATTTATTTCAAATTTTATTAGGTAGATATGTTTGTTTTATTCTATGTGTTTATTTAAAAACAATGATTTTGAAATACATATACATTTAATTTAATATGTGTTTGGAATTTAAAATATGATATATATATATATAGTTATATATAGCTATATATGAGTTCACTTATACCAATTATCTTCATCAATCCAGTTCTGATTTGATTTCGTCCATTCCTGTTATCAGATCTGTTCGTCGAATTCGTGCCAATCTTGCTTTGTTTGGAATTCGTGCCTGGATTCGTAACTCATTCCATTGTTGACTATCTCTAACCTCGAAAGGTGAGCAATCGCTAACGATTAATGTTCTTATATTTATTAAATTTGATTTCAATTGAAACGACAATTGAAATATGCTGTTGTTAGTTATTTACATTGCTATATACATGCTGTTATCTGTATCTGATCACTTGTGACATCTGACACCATTATCTGTTATTTATATTGATGATTATGTCTGTTATCTTATTATCATATCTGTTATCACTCTGTAAGTTCCCTGTTAGTATAGAATTCCCTAAGGGTTGAAATGATACATACCCGAACGATCTGTAGAATAGGAGAAAATCGTCATGGGTTGAAATGCTAAACCCAAGCGATTTTCATTAAATTGAATTTGGGATTGCGGGTTGAAAAGGTATATAGCCGTATATATTTAAATTACAAATTGAAATGATAAATATCTGTATCACTTGACCATAGGGTAGAGAATTATATACAGACACCGTTGGTCTATATATAAATATTTTGAAAATGATTTATATGGTTTTGAAAAGAAATATATGGTTTTACCAAAAATATTGATTTTTAAGATTTATTAAAGTTGATTTAATAAAGTTGATATAATATGTTTAAGTATTTATTTAAAATATATATTTTCAAATATAGAGTTTACAATGATTCTGTGACGACCCGACTTTCCACTCCCGGAAAATCGCATCGACAGTAAGAAAGAAAGGGGTGAGAAATAGAAAAGAGAAGAAGAGAAAAGAAAACAACAACAGATACTCACAGCGGAAACGAAACGAAATATAATATATCACATAAATATTACATAGTATCATATACATCATCTATCAGAGTTACACAGATTACACATCACATACTAGACAGTTATAAACATCTGTCTAGTTATTACATCTCAACACAATACAGATCAATACAAAGATCAACACAGCGGAAAACTACTATCTATATCTACAACGCCGAAGCCTCCTGCTCCATTGCTCCTCCAGATTACTCGTCAAAGCTAAACCTGAATCCCTTGACTACTCGTAAAAATTTGAGTACCCAAGAGTTTATATAAAAGAAATAAACAACTTGGGTCAGACATGGGTCTGGTGTGAGTAACAGGTTAAACTTGTTTAACTTCAAAACCTTTTGAAAGAAAAGGTATCACGTAAGACTCCCCACAAATAAACATGGTTAAGTTTTTACCTTACGCTAACCAAAACATTTGATAGGAAATTTGATTGTATTATAATAGGTCTAGGGTTTTCAAATAAATATGAAATAGCTGGAATGCTTACATCTCACGTTCCAACATAGTTGGGCACAACTAAAACGTACGGCACTTATTGGAGTTTGGATTCCATCAATGGCAGAGCTACCGGGGTACCGCCCGTCACAGTACGTGGCCTAGATCACCGTACCGAGGATCACTCCCAATCCCCTGCAACACAAGGCCGGAACATCCCTTACTGGATAATTCCCGCACAAGATACCTCACGGTTGTCATGACCAACCGCACACACTAAGTCGAAAATAGAAAGGGACATCTAGACAGAGGTCATCTTGTCCTACTTGGGTGCTACCCACTAACCTTGCTGCACCTCCCCTGTTTTAGCCATTCCCGGTTTGTGAGGCTTGAGGTCACGATTACCTTTTAAAAGAACACATCTATCTTAGAATGCTCATCGTCCACCTGACGATGTGCTGAAAGCATTCAATCCATACAAGTTCGTTCCGGGTTCGAACGAAACCGAAGGCATTATCTCGTTACACTCGTATTGGAATCACCCTCAGAGTTAACGACAATAACCCTTGCACTCTAAATCTTTATCTCGAATCTGAAAGTACTATCTCCGTCAACTCATTACGGAATCACCCACAGAGTTATACTGACAAAGAATCGTTCTTACACCTCGAGTCTTCACTTGCTCCATTTGGATTTCACGACCTAACGTAAATTTGGATCGATGTGGTATTCGGGTCTCCAGACCTGGAAATCCGGTATACGGAAACCCGATCCCGGTCTCATCGAAATCCAAAACGTATCTTTTAAGGCCAAGTTGTTTTAAAGGTTAAAACAATTCAATTCATTATCTTATATACACTTAGAAAGATAATTCAAAATAGATAATCAACATTATCAATATCATCAGATAATCCATATTATCACAATTCAACTAAACATCCATATCATACAGCATATATCTCATCAGAGATATCAATCAAATGCAAAGCATTCAGTATTATCATCCATCCATGAGTAATGATCTATATCATCTCTAATTAATTTAAAGTTAATTAAATTAATTACTTTTATTTTATAAATCCTTCTTACTTAAACATTAATTAATTACAAATTAATTAATTATCCTCTAATTACCTTTTTCGATTAATCATCTTTGATTAATTATCTTTTAATTACCTTCAAGTAATTTATCTTTAATTAATTACTCAAAATTAATTAACCTTAACCACTTATAGTAATTAACCTTTAATTACTTCATAAATTAATTAACTATAATTAATTAAATTAATCATTATAATTAATTACATTAATCCTTAATTAATTACATTAATTAATCACTTCAATTATTAATTATTCTTAATTAATCAATCTTAATTACATCATTAATTTTATTAATTAATGATCCTTAATTACAAATTAATCATTAATTACTTAAATTAAATTAATTACATTAAGTAATTAACTTTTAATTAAACAACATTTATTAATCACCTTGATTAATCTCATTCAGTAATTAACTACCCTTAATTACTTTCATTAACTAAATTAATTACTCCTTAATTAATTTCTTAATTAATCCCTTGATTAATTATTCAAAGTAATTAAACTTAAATTACTTTCCTTAATACATAACCATCAATTAATTACTTCAAGTAATTATCTTATTATTTACTTCCTAAATAATCACACCTTAATAATTACATTAAGTAATTATTATCAAATCATCTCCTGATTATTCTAAATTAATTAAACCTAATTAATTAACTTAACTAAATCAAATTAACTTCAATTAATTACAATAAGTAATTAATTCTTAATTACTTCCATTAAGTAATTCATTTTAAACAAATTCTATAATTGATTATCTTCAAATTAATTAATCTAATTAACTATTAAAATTAATCCTATTAATTAATTATTAAATAATCCATAGTTAATGACTTCATTAACTATTATTTAATTACTTTCCTTAAGTAATTAACTTAGATTAATTATTATTAATTCCAATTTAATAAATCTTAATAACCAATTAATTAATCTCTAATTATTTAATTAATTAAGTGTTAACCATAACTTAATTAATATTTAATTACTTATTAATTAATTCCTAACCATTAATTGATACTCTAATTTATAATCCTTAATTACAAATTAATTATTCCCAATTAATTTATCTTAATCATTAATTAAAAATCAAATCCTATTTAATTAATGAATCTTAATTACAAGTTAATTATTCTAAAAATAATTAATTTTAAACCTTTAAGATTGAACCTTTAATTACCTTTAAGTAATTATTTATTTCATTAATTTATTAGATAAATTAATTATCCATTTAATTACTCTAATAATTAAATGCATACAAATCATTAACTTATAATTAAACTTCAACAAGTTTTAAAATCAATTTAAAACCTTTAAATGATAAATAATATTTTTCTTATAAAAGAAATTTTACAAGATTTAATCAATTTAAGTTATTAAAACAATTTCATTTAAAACTTCCTTTTTATTTCAATTCTGAAATACAGATTTATATTTGATTCCAGTTTTAAGTTTAGATTTAAACTTACTTCCAATTTAAAACTTTATTTTTAAATTTAGCTATCTAAACATTTTAAGGTTGTTCAAATATTTAAATGTTAAAAACTTATTTTATTTTGAACTGAGATTCAAATTTAACTTAAATCAATTTAAACTTAAATTTAAAACATGTTTAAATATTTCTTTACAAATTTAATTTTAGTTTAAACTTTTTAAACATACAGGTTTTAAACCTGTCAACACTAACATACTCGAGGCCACTAATTTTACTTCGAGTCGTACCCTCTAAAAACCCGAGCATCTCACGAAATAACTCGAGTACGAACTCGAGAAAACCTAGACCTCTACACTGCTACCATTCCAGACTTCACCAGACATTTCGATCGCGTGCACGTGCACGGCCTCCAGCGACGTCTCCGATCATCCACGACTACATACGCAAGTCGGCGATCATCTCCCAACCTAATTTCGATCATTCAATCTTCGATCTATACTCAAAATCAAATTCGAGTATCCTCACCCAAAAACTGGAACAACAGGAGCTTCCTATCCCACCTGGCAACGCCACGACCACGATCCTCCGACCACCAAAAACTTTGCAACTCCGGCCATGCTCTCATCTACGACCAAGTTTCCATCTGCCAAATCCCCGACCAACTCGATCAACTCTAGATTCCACGCTGCCCTAGTTACCAGACCTGACAAAATTAGGTCTTGAAACCCAAAACACCTCGCCGCAATCGCCACGTCGATCAGACACCCTTCTTCACATTTTTCCTGGCACCACTACACCCTCCTTCACCTCCAGGCAAAGCTCCGACCACCCTAGTCCTTCTGGCCATTCCCAGTTGCTCAAACATCCAAATTCAGACAAACTAAAATTACACAATCATTCTAAAGCTTAAAATCTTGATCTCTGTTTTAAAAATCCTAATTTCCAGAGAAGATTCAAGATATCAACTTGAATCAATTCAATTCAGTATTTGGTTTTATCAAATTATTATAGCTTGCTACTGAATTTCCAGATAACAGCATATTTTTAAACTTAGAATATTTGCATCTATTTTTAAGTCTTAGATTAAGTTCAAGCCTAACTAATTTTATTTGATGTCCAAGTTAAATAAGGATCAGGTAAAAAGAATTCAGATTTAGTTTTAAATTTTAAACTCCTGTATCCAAACAGAGAAGAACATCCTGTTATGACATGCATACTTATATCACATCATATAATTCAAATTTTAAACTGAATGTCACAAAATTGTTAACATACAAGCATCAACAATTTATAAGGATTTTCACAAGCAACAAGTTATAATTTTATTTCAAGTTTAAAAGTTACTCACCAGATTTGCATTGAACAGAGACAGTTTTTAGCTTTTGAAACCTTAGACTTGAATGCTTCTTGAATTTGATTTTAAAACTTGAGTTTGCTGGCCTTTAGACTTGATCTAATCTACATGCATGCTGCTTCTAGTTTTGAAGAATGAATGCAGACAGGTTTGAAATGATTCCAGATTTGCAGAAAGAAAAATGCAGACAGTTTGAATTTGCTTCCAGAGATGAGAAGAATGATCAGGCTGAAGACTTGATTTTGAAAATGAGATAGGTTTTGATCTTTGATTTAAAAGAGTGATTTTGATTTTGGGTTGGAGGCATAATTGTTTACTGATTATCAGATTTGCATTAGAGAGGAAGATGGTTTCTTGTTTTTGAAAAGGAAAATAGAAAGAAAGAAAATGAAGATATGCAAATGTTCATATGTAAGTAAATTTATGATTTATAAAAATAAAATAAAAATTAAATGAGACACTTGTCCTTATAGTTTATCCTTTAATTACACTTGTTACAACAATAACTTAAGATAATGACATATGTCTCTTTAGTAGTTTTTACATATTTATTTATTTTAAAGTAATTAAAAAGCCTTTTTCTTTACTTATAAAATACTTATATATATATATACAATTTACTTTCTAAAGAAAGAAAACGAAATTTATTTATAACTAAAAGTTTATACAATTTTCTAAATTCCAAAGCAATTTAAATATTTACTCTTTTGAATTTCAAAACTTGATTTCAAATTCAATTTAAATTAAATCCTAAGATTCAATTTAAAAGTTAAGTTATATATATATATACATATATAACTATTCATTCAATTAAATAAAAATCCCATATTCTTTAAAATCCATTCATATTAATAAAAATAATACATTATACTTATTATTTGAAATTAACATATTTGATATTTAAATAATTTATATAAGAGATTATATTGTCAAGTAATATTTTAAAAAGAAACAAAACAAGCCTTTTTGTTAACTCTTATATATTTTTAAACTTAAGTAAAAATATATCTTAACCAATTTAAACATTTACCCAAAGTATATTTAAAACTATAAAGTTATTTATTTAAATAACTTTGAAAGCTCATATTAAACTAAATCTAAATTTCCAATTTACCCAAAGCTTCTATTTACAATATATATAAATAAATATATATATTCAAATAGGAAATATCTTATTAACTTTTAAAAGATAAAATCACCAATTAATACTAATTTAATCAGATTATTAAATTAAATTCAAATCTTATTATCAAAGATCATCAATATCAATTTAATTATTTAACAGATTATTAAATTGATATTGTTAAAATTTCCGGGATATTACATTCCTTCCCCCTTAAAATAATTTCGTCCCCGAAATTTAAACAAAGGTAATTTAATAATCTTATTAAAGATTTTAAATTTTAAAACACAAGCATATACTATCAACCATATGCTAACAGCCATAACAACCAATTCATCCAAACAAACAATTCTAACTATCCAGACAAAATTCTGGATAAAATTCCTCGAGTTTCCCCAAGTATATATATATACCGGGATACTCGCTCTACAACAATCTAAACTACTAAGCTATAGATCTCCTACTCATCTAGATCTACAGAACTAAACAGAATCTCAGACTACAGACGAGTCTGACTCAACTACCAAACTTCCATAACTGCAGATTCTAAAACCAAAGATAGATCTTACACGTACTCCCTCAGAGATACGTAAAACTCAATGAATTCCAATTATCCAAACTGGCAATTCAATCAAGTAGACCAATTACTTATCCAAATCAGAACACCGAAGAGATCCAAACATAACTTTACTTCACAACATCAGTAGATTCCAAACTTACTTCTTCTATCCAGATATATACTCCAAACTGCTTCCGATGCTCAATTCTGATCTGAGGTAGAACACAAGCACAGACTGGACAACTCATTCCAGAAATAAGGTTCACTGATCCATAAATAAAACTCAGATATTTCATCAAAACTTGAGTTGCTGCACCAACTCCATCTCTAGGAAACATCCTTCAACTAGACTGAACTACCGGTACTACTCTTGGAATCCAGTCGATAAGAAAACTCAACCTTCAGATGCGGACAACTCCTGACTTCTCTGAAGATACTCAGAAAAACTCTGATAACCCAAGAGAACCCTCAAACTATCGCAAGTCACTTTTGCGATCAACCCAGCCTATTTCCAAAGAAAACTGTTCCTCTTAACAAATCAGAACAGCCCATACTTAACTATCCAATCCATCGAAGAAATGGATGCACCCTGCTGCTTCTGAATTTCACCTCCAGAAAAACTACTCAGCCTGACAACTTCCTGCCATCACAGAATACTCCGAGCTGCACTGCTGATACTGATGCCAAGGATTTCCTATCCAAAAGCTCTTCGAGAAACTCGAACTCCAAACCAAACAGAAATACCATGCTGAACTCAGCCATAACACTGAAACAGACACACTTCCTTAAACTCGTTCCAAAGAAAACATCTTCGGGAACATCCATCGTCACTGCATCTCATCACACAGCTACTATTACCTGAGGTATTAAGATACCATCACTTGCTTCTGTTCAACCGATAGATCCAAACTCTACTCATCCAACTTTACAGATGAACTCCGAACCTTTAAAAGGTTTCCTTCAGAGATTCGATGAAATCCTTCATCACAGCAAAACTTACTCGAGACAGTATTGGGTCTACAGTCTCGATAAATACACTTCCAACCTTAATTCCAACCATTGGTAGTCGTGTTTCATACACTACTACCCTATCTACCTTTATATCTTATATTGGAGAACCTGTACGGGTAACCCAACAATATAGGTAGAATAAATATATATAGTTATATAAAAATTACAAATACGCTCTCTCACGATAGATACCACTCCAGAGCTAGGTATTCACTCAACCAATAGCTCTGATATTCACTTAACCAAAAGCTTAGGCATTCGCTCAACCTGGCTCTGATACCACGTGTGACGACCCGACTTTCCACTCCCGGAAAATCGCATCGACAGTAAGAAAGAAAGGGGTGAGAAATAGAAAAGAGAAGAAGAGAAAAGAAAACAACAACAGATACTCACAGCGGAAACGAAACGAAATATAATATATCACATAAATATTACATAGTATCATATACATCATCTATCAGAGTTACACAGATTACACATCACATACTAGACAGTTATAAACATCTGTCTAGTTATTACATCTCAACACAATACAGATCAATACAAAGATCAACACAGCGGAAAACTACTATCTATATCTACAACGCCGAAGCCTCCTGCTCCATTGCTCCTCCAGATTACTCGTCAAAGCTAAACCTGAATCCCTTGACTACTCGTAAAAATTTGAGTACCCAAGAGTTTATATAAAAGAAATAAACAACTTGGGTCAGACATGGGTCTGGTGTGAGTAACAGGTTAAACTTGTTTAACTTCAAAACCTTTTGAAAGAAAAGGTATCACGTAAGACTCCCCACAAATAAACATGGTTAAGTTTTTACCTTACGCTAACCAAAACATTTGATAGGAAATTTGATTGTATTATAATAGGTCTAGGGTTTTCAAATAAATATGAAATAGCTGGAATGCTTACATCTCACGTTCCAACATAGTTGGGCACAACTAAAACGTACGGCACTTATTGGAGTTTGGATTCCATCAATGGCAGGGCTACCGGGGTACCGCCCGTCACAGTACGTGGCCTAGATCACCGTACCGAGGATCACTCCCAATCCCCTGCAACACAAGGCCGGAACATCCCTTACTGGATAATTCCCGCACAAGATACCTCACGGTTGTCATGACCAACCGCACACACTAAGTCGAAAATAGAAAGGGACATCTAGACAGAGGTCATCTTGTCCTACTTGGGTGCTACCCACTAACCTTGCTGCACCTCCCCTGTTTTAGCCATTCCCGGTTTGTGAGGCTTGAGGTCACGATTACCTTTTAAAAGAACACATCTATCTTAGAATGCTCATCGTCCACCTGACGATGTGCTGAAAGCATTCAATCCATACAAGTTCGTTCCGGGTTCGAACGAAACCGAAGGCATTATCTCGTTACACTCGTATTGGAATCACCCTCAGAGTTAACGACAATAACCCTTGCACTCTAAATCTTTATCTCGAATCTGAAAGTACTATCTCCGTCAACTCATTACGGAATCACCCACAGAGTTATACTGACAAAGAATCGTTCTTACACCTCGAGTCTTCACTTGCTCCATTTGGATTTCACGACCTAACGTAAATTTGGATCGATGTGGTATTCGGGTCTCCAGACCTGGAAATCCGGTATACGGAAACCCGATCCCGGTCTCATCGAAATCCAAAACGTATCTTTTAAGGCCAAGTTGTTTTAAAGGTTAAAACAATTCAATTCATTATCTTATATACACTTAGAAAGATAATTCAAAATAGATAATCAACATTATCAATATCATCAGATAATCCATATTATCACAATTCAACTAAACATCCATATCATACAGCATATATCTCATCAGAGATATCAATCAAATGCAAAGCATTCAGTATTATCATCCATCCATGAGTAATGATCTATATCATCTCTAATTAATTTAAAGTTAATTAAATTAATTACTTTTATTTTATAAATCCTTCTTACTTAAACATTAATTAATTACAAATTAATTAATTATCCTCTAATTACCTTTTTCGATTAATCATCTTTGATTAATTATCTTTTAATTACCTTCAAGTAATTTATCTTTAATTAATTACTCAAAATTAATTAACCTTAACCACTTATAGTAATTAACCTTTAATTACTTCATAAATTAATTAACTATAATTAATTAAATTAATCATTATAATTAATTACATTAATCCTTAATTAATTACATTAATTAATCACTTCAATTATTAATTATTCTTAATTAATCAATCTTAATTACATCATTAATTTTATTAATTAATGATCCTTAATTACAAATTAATCATTAATTACTTAAATTAAATTAATTACATTAAGTAATTAACTTTTAATTAAACAACATTTATTAATCACCTTGATTAATCTCATTCAGTAATTAACTACCCTTAATTACTTTCATTAACTAAATTAATTACTCCTTAATTAATTTCTTAATTAATCCCTTGATTAATTATTCAAAGTAATTAAACTTAAATTACTTTCCTTAATACATAACCATCAATTAATTACTTCAAGTAATTATCTTATTATTTACTTCCTAAATAATCACACCTTAATAATTACATTAAGTAATTATTATCAAATCATCTCCTGATTATTCTAAATTAATTAAACCTAATTAATTAACTTAACTAAATCAAATTAACTTCAATTAATTACAATAAGTAATTAATTCTTAATTACTTCCATTAAGTAATTCATTTTAAACAAATTCTATAATTGATTATCTTCAAATTAATTAATCTAATTAACTATTAAAATTAATCCTATTAATTAATTATTAAATAATCCATAGTTAATGACTTCATTAACTATTATTTAATTACTTTCCTTAAGTAATTAACTTAGATTAATTATTATTAATTCCAATTTAATAAATCTTAATAACCAATTAATTAATCTCTAATTATTTAATTAATTAAGTGTTAACCATAACTTAATTAATATTTAATTACTTATTAATTAATTCCTAACCATTAATTGATACTCTAATTTATAATCCTTAATTACAAATTAATTATTCCCAATTAATTTATCTTAATCATTAATTAAAAATCAAATCCTATTTAATTAATGAATCTTAATTACAAGTTAATTATTCTAAAAATAATTAATTTTAAACCTTTAAGATTGAACCTTTAATTACCTTTAAGTAATTATTTATTTCATTAATTTATTAGATAAATTAATTATCCATTTAATTACTCTAATAATTAAATGCATACAAATCATTAACTTATAATTAAACTTCAACAAGTTTTAAAATCAATTTAAAACCTTTAAATGATAAATAATATTTTTCTTATAAAAGAAATTTTACAAGATTTAATCAATTTAAGTTATTAAAACAATTTCATTTAAAACTTCCTTTTTATTTCAATTCTGAAATACAGATTTATATTTGATTCCAGTTTTAAGTTTAGATTTAAACTTACTTCCAATTTAAAACTTTATTTTTAAATTTAGCTATCTAAACATTTTAAGGTTGTTCAAATATTTAAATGTTAAAAACTTATTTTATTTTGAACTGAGATTCAAATTTAACTTAAATCAATTTAAACTTAAATTTAAAACATGTTTAAATATTTCTTTACAAATTTAATTTTAGTTTAAACTTTTTAAACATACAGGTTTTAAACCTGTCAACACTAACATACTCGAGGCCACTAATTTTACTTCGAGTCGTACCCTCTAAAAACCCGAGCATCTCACGAAATAACTCGAGTACGAACTCGAGAAAACCTAGACCTCTACACTGCTACCATTCCAGACTTCACCAGACATTTCGATCGCGTGCACGTGCACGGCCTCCAGCGACGTCTCCGATCATCCACGACTACATACGCAAGTCGGCGATCATCTCCCAACCTAATTTCGATCATTCAATCTTCGATCTATACTCAAAATCAAATTCGAGTATCCTCACCCAAAAACTGGAACAACAGGAGCTTCCTATCCCACCTGGCAACGCCACGACCACGATCCTCCGACCACCAAAAACTTTGCAACTCCGGCCATGCTCTCATCTACGACCAAGTTTCCATCTGCCAAATCCCCGACCAACTCGATCAACTCTAGATTCCACGCTGCCCTAGTTACCAGACCTGACAAAATTAGGTCTTGAAACCCAAAACACCTCGCCGCAATCGCCACGTCGATCAGACACCCTTCTTCACATTTTTCCTGGCACCACTACACCCTCCTTCACCTCCAGGCAAAGCTCCGACCACCCTAGTCCTTCTGGCCATTCCCAGTTGCTCAAACATCCAAATTCAGACAAACTCAAATTACACAATCATTCTAAAGCTTAAAATCTTGATCTCTGTTTTAAAAATCCTAATTTCCAGAGAAGATTCAAGATATCAACTTGAATCAATTCAATTCAGTATTTGGTTTTATCAAATTATTATAGCTTGCTACTGAATTTCCAGATAACAGCATATTTTTAAACTTAGAATATTTGCATCTATTTTTAAGTCTTAGATTAAGTTCAAGCCTAACTAATTTTATTTGATGTCCAAGTTAAATAAGGATCAGGTAAAAAGAATTCAGATTTAGTTTTAAATTTTAAACTCCTGTATCCAAACAGAGAAGAACATCCTGTTATGACATGCATACTTATATCACATCATATAATTCAAATTTTAAACTGAATGTCACAAAATTGTTAACATACAAGCATCAACAATTTATAAGGATTTTCACAAGCAACAAGTTATAATTTTATTTCAAGTTTAAAAGTTACTCACCAGATTTGCATTGAACAGAGACAGTTTTTAGCTTTTGAAACCTTAGACTTGAATGCTTCTTGAATTTGATTTTAAAACTTGAGTTTGCTGGCCTTTAGACTTGATCTAATCTACATGCATGCTGCTTCTAGTTTTGAAGAATGAATGCAGACAGGTTTGAAATGATTCCAGATTTGCAGAAAGAAAAATGCAGACAGTTTGAATTTGCTTCCAGAGATGAGAAGAATGATCAGGCTGAAGACTTGATTTTGAAAATGAGATAGGTTTTGATCTTTGATTTAAAAGAGTGATTTTGATTTTGGGTTGGAGGCATAATTGTTTACTGATTATCAGATTTGCATTAGAGAGGAAGATGGTTTCTTGTTTTTGAAAAGGAAAATAGAAAGAAAGAAAATGAAGATATGCAAATGTTCATATGTAAGTAAATTTATGATTTATAAAAATAAAATAAAAATTAAATGAGACACTTGTCCTTATAGTTTATCCTTTAATTACACTTGTTACAACAATAACTTAAGATAATGACATATGTCTCTTTAGTAGTTTTTACATATTTATTTATTTTAAAGTAATTAAAAAGCCTTTTTCTTTACTTATAAAATACTTATATATATATATACAATTTACTTTCTAAAGAAAGAAAACGAAATTTATTTATAACTAAAAGTTTATACAATTTTCTAAATTCCAAAGCAATTTAAATATTTACTCTTTTGAATTTCAAAACTTGATTTCAAATTCAATTTAAATTAAATCCTAAGATTCAATTTAAAAGTTAAGTTATATATATATATACATATATAACTATTCATTCAATTAAATAAAAATCCCATATTCTTTAAAATCCATTCATATTAATAAAAATAATACATTATACTTATTATTTGAAATTAACATATTTGATATTTAAATAATTTATATAAGAGATTATATTGTCAAGTAATATTTTAAAAAGAAACAAAACAAGCCTTTTTGTTAACTCTTATATATTTTTAAACTTAAGTAAAAATATATCTTAACCAATTTAAACATTTACCCAAAGTATATTTAAAACTATAAAGTTATTTATTTAAATAACTTTGAAAGCTCATATTAAACTAAATCTAAATTTCCAATTTACCCAAAGCTTCTATTTACAATATATATAAATAAATATATATATTCAAATAGGAAATATCTTATTAACTTTTAAAAGATAAAATCACCAATTAATACTAATTTAATCAGATTATTAAATTAAATTCAAATCTTATTATCAAAGATCATCAATATCAATTTAATTATTTAACAGATTATTAAATTGATATTGTTAAAATTTCCGGGATATTACAGATTCGGGTTTGAGGGATAATTTGAAATTGATTTGAAATTTTATTTATTTAAGAATTATACTTAAATAAGTTTGATTAGAAATTTATTAAATTTGAAATCTTAAAGATATGTTTATAACTTGAATTTGATTAAAAGTGACTTAAATGAATATTTCAAATTTAGATAAATTTAAATGGGATATTTTGTTTATTTAAATTGTAAATTGAAGTTGTATTTAGATGCTATTGAAATGATTAAGTAAATATGTCAAAACTAAATAATAGTGAAGTGAATTTGACATATATATAAATTTATCGAATTTAGTTTTGAAAATGTTGAATATATAAACTTTGAAATATATTAAAATTGAAATGGCTTATTTTATGGTCCAAACATGTATTTGAAATCGATAATTTGAAATGGTTTATTGAGAAACTGAATCGAATTTAAGAGGATGATTTGGGATTTAATAAAATTTAAATTTTGGAATTCGATTTGATTTTGAATCGATTTGTGAAATTTGAGGAAGCTATTTTTATATAAAGTATTTTAAACTATATCTAAAACTATTTATATTTTTACTTTATAAATTATTTAATATAAACTATTTTAATATAAATCATTTTCAATATAAATCATTTTAATATAAACTATTTTAATATAAATCCTTTTCAATATAAATTATTTTATTATAAACTATTTTAACTTATACTATTTATATAAACTATTTTTATTTTATAAACTATTTTATTTTATATACTAATTTTAGTATCTAAACTGTTTAAGAGAAAGTGTTATGGATTCCAAAATGTTATGATTTCAAGCTATGATTTCAAAGTGTTATGAATTTCAAGGTTTTGATTTCCAAAGTGTTTTGCTTTTTAAAGACTTATGATTTCGAAAGCGTTATAACTTTGGAAAGTGATATGATTTTTGGAAATTGATATATTTGAAGTGAAAATGATATCGTTTTGATATGATTTTAAAATGGAAATGATATTTTGGTTTTGAAGTATAAACTATTTTGAAATGACCACGGTGTTATAATAACGTTTGGTTGTTAAAGAGACCGGGATCAGATATGGGCATACTCTCTGTCGATACCGAAAACCACTTTAACAACTGTGTACGCGGTGGATGTTCCAGAATGAAGTAGGATGGTGGCGAAGATCCTATATGAGGTATATACGTGGACCCGACTCCCGTGAGTTGGCATAAGGTGGCTAAAACAGGAGCAATTGATGGGCTAATGAGGTAGCTCCTCTGATCGGACACACTCCATCGTATGCCATTCTATTACTTTGTGATCGATTTGGTGCGCACCCTTGATTCGGGAGTGTGGCTCGAGGTGGGCGATTGCTGCGGCTCTGCATTAGCACCGGACCGGAAGTGTAATTGGTATATCTACCCCGGCATTGCCTAGTTGTATTGTATCACCTACCCTAGCGTGCTTTACTACGAGTTTGATTTGTGTCGTACCTATGGAGTATCCTCTAGTAGCCCCAGTTTACGGGGTATTACGGTACTGTATAGACTATTGGCACACCAAAAAATGTGTTAAGGTGGAAAATGTAAAGCCTTAACGCTATTTTTAAATAGTATACTTTACTTTAGACATTATTATAATAGCATATATTACTACATAGTAGATAGTTTAACGGATCCTTAGAGGATGGTTATCCCAAACATCCTTTAAGTTACTTGTATTTCAGTGATATTTCACTTGAGTTGGATTTATTGATATAAGAATGTTAATCTTGACTCGAGTGATTTGTGTTTTTCTTTACGCTCGGGTCAGACTGAGTGATACAATATTCGAGACTCACCTTTGAAGTTGGAGCTTCGCTTGGAGATCCAGCTATCTATCCAGCTTTCAGTTATTCAGTTGATTCCAGTGATGTATTCAGATTTTGTATTTGACTATTGTATTGAGACATCTATGTATTCGAGACCTCTGTTGTCTCTTATTTAACTTTGTTATATATATAGTAGCTTCATGAACTACTATCCTTTTGTTTCCGCAGCATTATTGTTATATTACCCTGTATCTATGATTCTTTGATTATTTATTTACTGTATATGCTGAGTTTTGCCAAATTTAAATTAACAATCTGATATTTTGAGCAATTCAAATCCGATGGATGCGAATGGTTGAAAATTTCAGGATGTTACAGTTTCACTCGTAAAAGTCCGATATTAAGCGATAAAGCAAATCCATGTGTTCCATACCACATGTTTTACTTTACCGTTTAATTGTCTTTCTCATACGTCCGAAATTCATAAAAATAAATAATTTTATTTATAAAATAATTTTATTAGAGAAAACAGGAATCTAAAATGATTTTCTGAAACGATTATTAAAACCAATATTTGAAATTCCTTTATTGTAGGAAATAAATATATCTTTATTTAGAAAAATAATTTTAAAAAATACTATAAATAATAATTTGAAATGTCCATGTATTTCAAAAATCGTTTAACCAAATCCGTTCTCGAAAGCAATAAAAACTAAGAGGGATATCTCAAAACCGATAACCTGAATTCAATACGAATTCAATTCAAATTTAATCCAAAATCAATTCAAATTCCATTTAAATTTGAATTTCAAATTCTCCAAATTTAGCTAGCCTAATGTTAGGCATCATAGCTCTCAAAATATCTCAAAAACATCATCAAAACCGAAAGAGAATGAGAGCAAAAACGAACTAATACAATTCTAAGGTCAATGATTGTTGTTGCTGTCATTTTGCTCTCAGGACAGCAACATACAACCATAATTTTGACCAAGGAAACTTTAAAATTCTAGAAAACACAATAAATGAAACTTGTAGCACATGATCTAAGCTTTCCGCAACATCAAAAATTATCAAATTCGGTTAAGAAACGAAAACGTTATGGCCAATTTCGTTTCAGTTTCATACACAGAGCAAATATTAGTTTTGCTCTTGGGATAGCAGTATAAAAATTCGATTTTGAAATTACAGAAAACTCTATACGTGAAAGTTGTATTACATGATTTTTTCTTTCCAGAGCATTAAAAATCATCGAATTTTGATCAAAAACGAGCAAGATATAGCTCAAACAATATCAGATTCAAACTCAGGAAATTCATTCAAAGACAGAACTATACTTCTGTTTTCAAATCTGTTTCAGGTCAAAAAAATGGTAAAAGTATCAAAATGTAACCTTAAGAGAAATTATTCCTTATTGAATCTAGTTTACAGAAGAAGAAAAATTTGACTTAAATCGGATAAGAAACGAGTAACTTATGGCTAAAACACTTCTCAGGCCCGTGATTGTTGTTGCTGTCAATTTGCTCTCGGGATAGCAACAAACAAGCATAATTTTGAGCAAGCAAACATAAAAATTTTGGAAAACTCAGAACATAAAACTTATAGCTCATAATCTAAGCTTTCCATAACATCCAAAAACATCAAATTTGGTTAATAAATGAAAGAGTTATGGCCCAAACAAAGTGGCTACCAGAAATCAGGAAACAAAGAGAATAACAACCAGAAGGAATAAGATATACAGTAAACGAATTTGCAAATTTTCTCAGAGGAACTTTAATTTTATCTAGCAATTCGTGAGCTTGTACTCACCTTATGAATTAGCAGCGAATTTGGATGGCAAGAAGCAAGCTTTGGTGACGAATTAGGGCTATAAGCACCTGTAGAAGCTAAAAAGAAGACATGCAAAACAAACCAAAATAAATTACAGACAACTCATCTTGATTCAAGGATTTTTGATGAAAACTTTTGGTATTGGATAGAGATTACCTTGTATAATCTTATTTAGGTAGATTTCTTCTTTAATTGCAGCAAATTTGAGTGGAAAATTGAATTTAGATGGAGGCTGCCATTTTTTTTCTTTTGTTGCTTAGTGTAAACTTTTGCTCTTTGAGAAAGAAGAAGAAACAATGTACTGTGTTTCTTTTCTCACCAGAAGTTTCCAAATTTACTAATTGGATCCAAATACTAACCCAACAAGCCCAATACCAAATATACTTAGTGAAATTCTAAGTACAAATGCACATATTAACTCATTTTAACAATATATGCCCAAATTTTCTCATTTTTAACCAAATAAAATGTATATAACTAAATATATGAAAATAAAAATTGTTATTGGAACAAAATAAAATTTATTTTAACAATAAAAAGTCATTTTTAACAGTAAAACCTTTTTTTAATAATATTACGCAATTTTCACAATTTTATTACAAATCACTATTTTTAATACAACAATTTTTACAAAAATTGTTTTCTTGTCAAATAAATTACAATAAATCATTTAACACTTTTTAATCGTCAAAATATTATTTTCAAATAATATTTCATCTTTTATTTTAATAAAACACATATTATCTTCATATTTCACATTTTAAATTCAATATAAGATTAATATTGACAATTTTTTACAATATTGTTGTATTTACCCATATAAAATTGCAATTTGATTATTTTCTACTCAAATTCTCAAAATAAAGTTTTTAAAACTTTATTTTCATTACTTTAGATTTATTTCAACAATTTAAGATTGAAATACATCACCTAATTAACTTATTAGCTCTAAACTAATAAATACCCAATATTTCAATTTATTCAAACCAAATACTTATCCAATTCATTTTTTAACACAATATTAAATTATAATTTGCATTATAATTTAATATTAACGGTAATCTCCAAAATCCCAGGTTGTTACACCCCTAATCTTTACATCAAATATATGGTATGAATAAATCCCGTATATTATATAAAACATCTCCTTTTAGAATCACTTACTCTGACAACAGTGTTATAGTCCATACCTTTCACTTTCATGAAAATATTTATTACAACAATAAATGTTGAAATCTATGTTTTCATCACTTAGTACGTTTTAAATTACCTTTTAAAGTCATCAATCTTCATTTGAAAAATATCATTTTCAAAACATTCCTTTAAAAGATTATTTTAACTTTTAAAACGTGAATGTATTTTCTCTATAAAATCCATACTTAAATTTCAACACAAATCATTTCCATATTTATAAAACTATGTTTATAAATTTCCTTTCTATTTTGTAAAACTTATTCTAATAAAGTCTCTTTATTTATAGAATTCCATTTATAACTCTACTCTTTTATAAATCTCATTTATTTATAAAATCCCTTTATAACTCTACTCTTTTATAAATCTCATTTATAAATCCATTTACAAAATATTAATTACAACTCTAATTTTAATATTTGTACGCCATTTTATAAGTCTATTACTTTATTTATAAAATATCACATTTATATATTTTGATCTTAATATATATATATATCACTTTATATAAAACATTTAATTACTTTATATTAGATGGCCTTTCTCTAATTTCTTTCAACTTTGCCAAAAAATTTCAAAACATCAGGATTTAAATTCTCAAAATTCCTTTTATAAAACATATATTCCAAATTCATCTTTTACAAAATCATTTGATTTTCTTGTGAAACACACTTTTATACAACATGCTCATTTATTATTTTATAAACTCATTAAGCTTAACCTAATATTATTATCAAACGCCTTATAGTCAAATTGTGAAACTTAATTCGCAAGGTGTTTGTATTTAAACTTCTAAATCAAACAACTAATCACTACATAAATAACTATGTCATTTGAAAGATATTTCTTTATATTCAAAATATAATCCCAAGTAAAATTATTTCATTTACCATATTTTCAAAATAAATCATTTATATATCATTAATAAATACGTACACTTATATAATACTCTCAACTAATTATAGGGTGTTAATAACCCTATCTCTAATGAGTTATTCATCTTAGGGAATTACTAAACCTATCTCTAATGAGACTTTACCCCTATCAGGATCAGGTGTTCGCTCAACCTAAGCTATGATACCAAATGCGACGACCCGCCTTCTCGATCCTCGGAAATCGACACTAATAACAACCAAGTTCCGACGAGGCAGATTATCATGGAGTAAAAGAAAATAAGACATAACATAATCTTACATGAATGGAATAACATATATTATTTCAGTATATAGATCTTGATGATGGAAATTTTAAATACATTTATCAGAGTCTATCCTATAAATCAGCCTATACGGTTATAAATCTCTATCCTTAAAATGATGAATACAATCGGTAAACTAATGCAGCGGGAATGGAAACGGAGAACTGTCTATAGGAACATGTTCAATTCCAAACTTCAAGCTCCATCACAATGCTCCAAGTTAAACCTGACAACTTGGTTGCCTAGAAAATTAGGGCACCCAACTCTGGATAAGTCATGGGACTGGTGTGAGAAACTCAAAATACGGATATTTGATAACAAAGGGTAGCTCATAAAACCACGCCGCACATAAACACGGATAACCAAAAAATTTACTATGTAGAATCTGGTAATATTATTTTTAATAAAATTCTTTTGAAAACACTTTTCAAGCAAACTTATATAATCTTAGACATAATTGTTACATTGATTAAATTCCAACACAATAGGTTCTATAATCAAGTTTGAAGACACTTATTGGAGAATGGATTTCCATACAATGGCAGGTACAGAACTACCTCCGTATAGTACACCTCTAGAGGGATATACCAAGGATCAATAATTTTGAAACCTCTACACCTGGCAAGACCGTTTTACCCGCAGACCCATCTTATGGGGGATAGAACCGAATATGACATCACCTCGATCATAACTGACCTATTCGAGAGCTCTCTTAGCATACACAACATACTCGACATATAAAATAATCTAGAAAAGTGATGACCATACCTTAATGGTTGTGAACCACATAGCCCTATGGCATGACCTGTTTAAGCCACTTCTAGATAATGAGGCCCGAGGTAATGATTACCTTTCAACTAGCTCATTCCACTTTGAATGCCACATTTTCAATTCCATCACACACCATTGATTTCCAAAAATGTAAAATCTCTAAGCTTGTACGTCTTAGAGAAGGGTGTTAAGTGTAAGAGAGTTACTTCCTACACCATTAAACAGATATACATTTGTAAAAATCAATGCACATGCATTTTAGAAATGCAATGTAAGACCTTCGTCCATACAAGTTATTCAGGAACATGACAAACCAAAGGAGCTCTCCTACTACATCCTGTCGGGAATAATCCCTAGGATTAGTAGCGAGCATCCCTTGCATCGAAGATCAAATGAAGATACTACTACCACATATATATGATATGGGAAATTTCACTTAAGAGTCAGTGACAAGCTGCCCTTCATTCCATTTATTATCATTCCAAGTCTTGACTTCGAATATGTAAATTGGTTCTAAGCATTTTTCGAATAGGAATCACTCAAATTTGATCCTGGTTCCTTCGAACCAACTATCAATAAAGATGTTAAGCTTGAGGGAGATTATCATTTCATTTATTAATATCTTTTATCAAATAAAATATCTCTTTTTGATATATAAATCTTTAAATCATATTCTTTTTCAGCAGATACAAAATCGTTAAACCTCTCTATAACTTTGGAAATACTAAATTATTTTCATAAGTCATATTGGAAAACATTATTGAGTTAAAAAGGGTTGATAGAAATTATACCAATTCTACTCAACGTCAACTTCCGTATTCAACCTTCACTATCCATCGAATAATGGTGAAATCACCTTTTAAATTTACACGTATAGTACGGGTATCCTCCTCAAAATTTAATACCAAGTATAATATTTCTATACAATCCAAGTTGTACTGAATTTGGAAAAATTAAATCTTTTATACTTGCCTCATTTTCGACATTTCGACCTTATCTATTCCTTGTCCAGGAAAAAGGCCATGTAAGCTAGAGCACCAGTTGCTCTTGAACATCTCCTTAGTTTAATCACCTCACATTTGGATCTCATGAATAGAAAAATCCAGTATGCTCAACGGTTTTTAGAGCCAAGATTAAATCACTTAATTATTTTCTTTAAATTATTTATTTAAACACTTTAAAACAAATAATAAAACCTCCAAATCATTTTTAAAATACTTTATTATTTATTTAAAAATATTTATAAAAGATTTGGGAAAGAATACTTTAGTTTAAAGCCATATTTCAAAATTACTGCAAAAAGTGCTACGAATAGTGTTTTTAAGGCTTATTTGGTTCAAAAAATTTTATATCATTTATAAATCCATTTTTATAACTCAAATATCTTTTAAAACACTTTAAAATATTTATAAAATTTATTCCATATTTTTAAAGAATTAAAAATATCACTTTTAAAGAATTTATCGCTTTGGTTTCAGAACTGTCAAACCGCGACTATTTTGAAAACTTGATTTGCTCATATTTCATTGGAAACTATGACTATAAGAGTTCGTAAAATTCTTATTACAAAAATTTCCGACTCTGAATCTATCGTATAAATGGACTTAAATTTCTACGGCACGAAATCGCGACCTACCGTTGCACGACGTGCCTATTTTTGAATCAATTTTCATAACTTGTCAAAACTTCACCAAAATAGATTTTAGTGCTTATAGAACATTTATAAATCATTTTAAACTATTTTAAAGAGGTTTAACAATCTCATATACACCATTTCATTTATTAAAGTAAAGCGATTTCTTTTGTGATATTCGATGTATATTAAACATAAATTGTTTACACATCTAAACAAACATATTATCATATCCAAATATGGCTCAAAATCATCATAACTAAGTTAAACCAAACATATTTATCATCCAATATATCATAATATAAATAGAGTTGATCACCTTCATTAGTTTCTAACTTTAGAAAAATTCACTGTAGCTTCACTACGATCGAATCAAAGCATGCGGAATCGAGCCTTAGACCTCTGAATGGGCCTGGACTAGCTTGGAAGGAGGTGGACTTCTCGGCCTTGGTGGTAGGAGGTGGTGGCCATGGGATATGAGAGAGGAAAGGAGTGGATTTGAGCTTGTTTTTAAGTGGATTGCAAATGTTTATATACTTATATAAATTTATTTTCTTTTTGCTAATTTCTCTTCATAATTTTCCTAGGGTAGCAAGCAATTAAAAAGCTTGAGAATGAGGAAGAAGATGAAGTAGAATAGTGTGTAAAATTATGAAGAGAATAGTGGGTATTTATAGGAAAACTTCGGAAATAAGTATCCAAATGTGTAATTACTCTTTTGCCCTTTGCCCACACCCTTCCTCTTCCAGCAAAGCGCGTGACTTCCCCCCATGTCATCCCCCATGTGTATGGTGATGATGGTGTGTATTTTACTTGATATTTTCTTTTGACTTTAGTAAAATATCTTAGATATTTTGTGTGTGTATGTGTGTACATATATATATATATATATACAGGTACACTTATATATATATATATATATAAGTGTACATGTATATTTGTATGTATATATGTGTTCATGTATTGATGTGCACGTAAAAATGTATATTTTTACTCACACACTTAATCTCATTTTATTAAAATAAATGTCTTAATTGGGTGCTTTTACATGTTTAAAACCAAATTTCAAAAAGGCTTTTAAGTCAACATCATGCATCTACATAGGGGCAAAAAGATAATTTTCGTGTATGAATTAATTTGGAAAAAAATTACTTGCATATTTTAATTTGTTTTGTAGGAATTTGGATTCAACTTGGAAGTGGCTTCATGAAAATATGCACGTACAAGAGTTGGAAGCCAAAGAAATGAAGAAATAAATGAATTCATGTAATCATGGAGGACCCTACCTACCCACTAACTGTGAAGCACAATTAAGAGCTAATGCATATGTTAGTAGGGATTAAAGGCATATGCACATTTAATGGAGGATTAATTTCTTGCTAATGATAACTTGGAAGCCACACTACCTCAAGGGCATTTTAGGGAGTTCCCTAAAAATGGATAGGGTTTTAGTCATGTATAAATAACCCTCTTATGTTCATGTAATAGAGTTTTCATTCCTTATCATATTATGCAAGTTGTAGCAAAAATTAATGGGAAATAAAATGGCTTCATAAGCCTCTTCTTCTTCTTTGTTCTTTACATGCTTTTATTTTATTTTATGCTCATTTTTATTTACATGCTCTCTTTCCTTTTATGTTAGTAGATTAGATTTCTACTTATGCACTTAGTTTAGTTTTATTTTAATGCAAGTAGTTAGTTCTTTTTATTTTAATTAGCTTGCACTTTCCTTTTTGTTCTAAATTGAAATTTATATGTGTTGAAATGATAACAAAAATGGGACTAAATACCTTCAATTTAGGGATAATGAAGCTCTCTCAAATTATGTAGATTCAACATATTTTATTATTTATGATCTCTTTTTAATGCTTAATGAAGAGTTGGATTATGATATAAGTTTACTAGAGAATTTGATAGCATGTGTTGTGTTTCTAATCACAAATGGGTTATGCTTAATCCAACATAAACATAACTTACATCATCATCTTACTAATTGATTTTGATAATGAAATTAAAGTAGAATCAAAATTTGATGATCTATGTTACTAACCAAAATAGTACATAGATCATGCTTAAAATAACTTTTTCATTGACTTCATGTTTATTTTCATTACAATTAATAAGTGGTTTTAGTTGTTGTATTAAAGTTTGATAGTTTAAGTTGTGTTAATTAATAACACAAATAGAACATACTTATAGTAAATACATCACTAATTCTATTTCGATTAAAATGAGAGATCATAAATTGATTTTGTGTTGAGTTATGTGAGAGTATGAGAGTGGATTTGCCTCTAAATTGTCTCTTAATCTCATATTTTTATTCACCTTTGCTCTAGTTCAATTTTTTCTACTTTTCTTAGTTTAAAACAAACTTGAAAACTTGGGTTAATTTGATTGAGTAGAATTTAAAATTAATTCATTTCCCTACGGATCAACCCGTAGGATTGAGTAGAATTTAAAATTAATTCATTTCCCTATGGATCGACCCATACTAGCATACGTACTACAATTATACATCGTGTGCTTGTGGTATTTTAACAATTATATCTGTAACTATGGTTTTCTAATCAATAGGAATTTCCGCCATTATCTAACAAGTTTTTGGTACCGTTGCCCGAGAATTTTAATTTAATTTTAGTTTTACTCTTCGAATTATTTTAGTTTTGTTTTATTTTATTTTATATGTTGAGTTGCATTTAGAAAAAATATTTTGTGAGTGTTTGTTGTGTGCTATTTGCTTTCATTTGATTTGTGTGCCTTTTGTTTTTTCTATTTGCATTTGCACTTCTGGTAAAAAAAATATACACAATTTCATTTCAAATCAAAACAAAATTATTTTATTTCATTTACATTACAATTTATATTTCATTCTCTGTTTTACAATTTGCATTTCAGTTTTTTTTTACAATTTACATTTCAAACTGCCAACATCCACCATAACACCCTTCATCACCTGACAATCTTCACTGACCATCCTTCCCAACCACCTCAACCTCTTCTGCAATCAGCAGTTCCACTGCCTACTACATACTTCACTGCAATACTTCCACCTCAACCACTTCATACTTGCCAACAACAACAACACTGCCAAACTTCACTTCTGCTCCTATTCAAACTCGAACCATCTCCATTGTGCACATAGCCTATACATTACATACAAACCTACCACCTAAACCTCCCCACTGTCAATTGCTACTTCATCTTACCACACTTCCTCACCTCCTTACTTCACTACATTAACATCCTAAAACTGCAACTGCCCCATCATCCTTGCTGCTAGCCCCACCACGAACAGTCACTGCTGCACCCTGCTCCATAATTTTCTCACTATGAATTTTGTTTTTCATTGCTTTCTATATTGCACTTTCTGTTTTGCTGCTAGCAACATAACCACTGCACATCACTCCACTGCCACTGTGCACAAACAATACGTACAAACTTCATCACTCCTGCACACTGGTCATAGATACAAAACTTCATCACCAAACTGCCTACATACAAAACTTCACCACTGATCATCTTAGTCATTACACACTGCATCTCAATCATCAAGTTCAACCTTGCAACCATCACCCGACTGTGCACATCTGATTGCCTACCTTTAAGCCACCAAAACAAAACAACATCATCATCTCCTTGCTGCCACCACCCCACACTGTTAGAATAAATGTTGTTGCTGCTAAAATTTACTTTTGTATTTTCAGTTGTTTGTTCTCTGTTTTACTGTTGCTTCTTGTATTCGTGCCTTGCACGCCTATAAATACGAGAGTTCTGTAGTCTCTCAGATATACTTTTCTGCTATGAAATAAATGTGACTTTCTTCTTCTTTAAATCTTTTCATGGTATCAGAGCTCAAATCGCCTTGCGGCAAAATTTTCAAATCCAAAATTCAAATGTCCATCATCTTTTAGATCTCAATCAGATTCTTCTCATTCTGATCAGATCTAGTTTTGCGTCTCCATCACAGCTTCATTCCTTTATTTCTCGCATCTTTGTTCCTCTGAAACCCTAATTTGTCTCTCTCCTCAATCATGGTTAACTCCACCAACAATCAATCCACCACAGAATCCTATAATACATCCAATATAAATCAGATCACCAAAACTCTCGAAGATTCTCTATCTATAATCAATCCTCAAACTCAACTTATTACAGTGACATTGGACGAAAATAATTTTCTATTATGGAAATTTCAAGTGGAAACCGCTATCAGAAGATATGGTCTTGAGAAATTCATCAGTGCAGATACTATCTTGCCACATCAACTAATAACTAATGATGAAGGACAATCGGTAGCAAATCCAGATTATATCACCCATACCAGGCAAGATAGCTTGCTGTGTGCGTGGTTGATCTCCTCCATCAGCTCCAGTCTTCTAATGCAAATAGTGGGCTGTAAAACATCGTTAGAGGTATGGAACGCTATACATCTCAATTTTAATTCCCAAGCGTCTGCTAGAATTATGAACTATAAGAGGCAGTTACAAAATATGAAGAAGAACAACATGAGCATAAGAGAGTATCTTAACAAAATTAAGGCTCTATGCGACATGCTTGAGTCATCGGGACACCAAGTCAGTGAAACTGAACAAGTGCTGAGTATACTCAATGGGCTGGATGATAGCTTTGAATCTGTGATTGCTGTCATTTTATCCAAAGAGACTGCATCATCGGTGCAGTATGTCACGTCAGTGTTGTTAGCGCATGAAGGGAGACTGGAACAAAAACAAAGCGCATCACAAGACTTCTCAATCAATTATGCAGCAAACATGAAGGCTAAACAACAACAGAATGTCAAGTCAGTATCTACTAATGAAATTTTCAATCATATGCAGAATACACCAAATGGACACGGATATGGAAGAGGAGGTAGATTTGGTAGAGGAAGAGGACGTGGCAGAAACATGAATAACAGACCGAGATGCCAAATCTGTGGTAAGATAGGCCATGTAGCAGTGCGGTGCTATTTCAGATTTGATAATAACTACACAAGTAGTCAGCAGATTTCACCGAATCAAGGCACATCAAGACCAAATATATACAATGCAAGCCTAAACCAAGCTCAAATCAACACTAGCACAGCATCGAGGGATCTGAATCACAACAATGACAATCAAGATGCACTTGCAAGGAACTCTGATATACAGGATGAAGCTTGGTTTCCAGATTCAGGAGCTACACATCACGTTACTAACAAACTGCAGAATCTGAATCTTGGAGGGGCTGCATATCAAGGTAAAAATTGCATTTATATGGGAAATGGTGCACCAGTAAATATAACACATATAGGAGATGCGTGTGTTAAATCAGTCAAAGAAAATAGACAATTGCTGTTAAAGAATTTACTTAGGGTACCTCAAATCAAAATAAATCTCATGAGTGTTTCACAGTTTGCTAAAGATAATGAAGTGTTCTTTGAATTTCATCCTACTGCTTGCATAGTCAAGGACAAAACAAGTGGACAGGTCTTACTTCACGGCACAACACATAATGGATTGTATAAATTTAACCTAAAAGATGGTAGAGGAAATCGAAATACTGTGAGACAGTGTAACTATGTTGCTAATAAAATAGATGACGCATATGATATCTGGCATAGAAAACTTGGACATCCTAATGTCAAAGTTATGAAGCTTGTGATGAACCAAGAAAATATATCATATTCACATCCACAGCTGCCATATGTTTGTAGTCAGTGTCAATTGGGGAAAAGCCACAGGTTACCGTTCAATACATCGGATACCATTTACTATCAACCCCTTGAACTGATTGAATGTGACCTTTGGGGACCTGCTCCAGTTAATTCAAGTCATAACTATCGATATTATATAACGTTTGTTGATGCATACAGTAGACACACATGGATATATTTTCTAAAACTGAAATCAGAAACATGTGAAGCTGTAAAACAGTTTATAAATCAAGTGGAAAGGCAACTAGACAGGAAACTAAAAATATTCCAAACCGATGGAGGATCCGAGTTCAAGCCACTAAAGGAATTCTTCAATGAGAAAGGCATACTACACAGATTCACCTGCCCACATACTTCTCAGCAAAATGGAATCGTTGAACGAAAACACAGGCACGTAGTGGATTTAGGTCTAACTTTGCTAGCACAAGGCAGTATGCCATTGAGATTTTGGCCTGAGGCATTCTCTACAGCAGTGTATCTAATTAATATGCTACCCACCAGTGTATTGAAGAATATCAGCCCTCATGAAACTCTATTCAATCGTAAACCTGACTATAAGAGGCTGAGAGTTTTTGGTTGCTTATGTTTTCCACTACTAAGGCCGTATAATAGACATAAGATGGATTTTAGATCATCAAAATGCACATTTCTTGGCTATGGATCAAATCAGAAAGGGTATAAGTGCTTAACTAGTGATGGAAGAATCATTATGTCTAGACATGTGATGTTCAACGAGAGGGTATTTCCCTTTGCTAACATTGAAGACAGAAGAAATACTCAAGTACCAGATATGAGGCAATATATGCCACAAATACCAATATATGACTCAGCTACAATGCAAGAAAATAGAGGAAATGATAATTTTTCCTTCCTCAGACTCTCAGCTATCAGTAACAACAATAGTGACAATGAAAGAAGCGAGCACATAAACACGTCAGACAGTGTACAGGGGGAAACCATACAAGAGCTACCATCCAGTCTCTCACCAAATACTCAAACCTCAAGTTCTTCAGCAACTTCTCAAACTGAAGAAGAAATTCAACGTCAGCAAGGCCACCATATGATCACAAGATCCAAGGCAGGTATCAACAAACCTAAAATTTACACAATTCAAAGCCAGATACAAGAACCTACCACCTTTGAACAAGCTATACAACAAGGAGAGTGGAAGAGAGCTATGGAAGAAGAGTATAAAGCACTAATGAACAACAAAACTTGGAAGGTAGTAACACTACCCAAGAACAAAACTGTGATTGGATGTCGTTGGACATACAAACTGAAGTACAAAGCAGATGGGACAGTGGATAAATGCAAGGCCAGATTGGTAGCTAAAGGCTATACTCAGCAACCAGGGTTCGACTTTAAGGAAACGTTCTCACCTGTCATAAAACCCACTACCATTCGTGTTATATTAACCATAGCCCTACACAATCAGTGGTCCATTCGACAATTAGATGTGAATAACGCCTTTCTAAACGGTGAGTTGGAAGAAGAAGTATATATGGAGCAACCCAAAGGCTTTGAAGTTGCCAACAGCAGTCAGCAGACAGTGTGTCTATTGAATAAGGCAATTTACGGCCTTAAGCAGGCACCTCGTGTATGGTTTGAAAAGTTGAAGAAAACATTGATAACACTAAATTTTCAACCACTGAAATCAGATAACTCCTTGTTTATTCAGAGAAGTGGGAATGAAGTGATATATGTTCTGGTGTATGTAGATGATTTTATTGTGACAGGAAGTAATGGTGCAGAAATCTCTAAACTTACAAAGCACTTGAATGACAGTTTTAAGTTAAAAGATCTAGGAGAACTGAACTTTTTCCTAGGGATCGAAGTGAAGAGGAACAGCAAGGGAGAAATATTCTTAAATCAAAGAAAATACATTAATACAGTTTTGAAAAGGGCAGGAATGGAGAATGCAAAAAGCTTACCCACACCAATGATCAGAAATCTGCAACTTACAAGGAGTGATGGCGATCCAATTGAAGATGCGCAGCAGTACAGAAGTATAGTTGGAGCTCTCCAATACATCACTATAACACGTCCAGAGATAGCCTACAGCGTGAATAAAGTCTGCCAGTTTATGCAGAAACCATTGCATACACACTGGAAGGCTGTGAAGAGAGTCCTTCGATACTTAGCTGGAACACTGAATTACGGTTTAAAACTGTATGCTCCAGGAAAGCTGAACATTAGTGCATTTGCAGATGCAGATTGGGCAGCTGACAGGGATGATAGAAAGTCTGTAAGTGGTTACTGCGTGTATTTGGGGAAGAACTTAGTGTCGTGGTGTTCAAAGAAACAAGCCATCGTTTCAAGATCGAGTACGGAAGCAGAGTATAGGAGTGTTGCTGCAGTTGTTTCTGAAATAATGTGGTTGAAATCATTGCTGTTTGAAATACTCGGAGAAGAGAAGATCATGGCCACAGTTTGGTGTGACAATGCAAGTGCAGTAGCATTGACAGCCAATCCGATTTTGCACAGTAGAACAAAACACATTGAGCTAGATTTATATTTTGTAAGAGAACAAGTTGCAATGGGAAATATATGTGTTAATCATGTACCTGCACTGCATCAACGTGCAGACATATTGACTAAATCGCTGTCTTTTAATCATTTTGCTAGATTGAGAGAAGGACTCAACGTCATAAAAGAAGAAGAAGAAATCTACAGCAAAGAGAAGAAGATTGTAAGAGAAATGAAAAAGGAAGAGAGTTCAAATTGAAGGAAGGTGTTAGAATAAATGTTGTTGCTGCTCAAATTTACTTTTGTATTTTCAGTTGTTTGTTCTCTGTTTTACTGTTGCTTCTTGTATTCGTGCCTTGCACGCCTATAAATACGAGAGTTCTGTAGTCTCTCAGATATACTTTTCTGCTATGAAATAAATGTGACTTTCTTCTTCTTTAAATCTTTTCACACACTCCTTGCCATCAAACAAAAACTACTTTTCCTTGTTGTTTTTCCCACAATACAATTGCCGTTTTTTCCTTGCCATCAAACTGCTGCCTTCACGCTGCCGATCCAAACAACCATTTTCATAAACTTCTGCCTGCTACTATAACCATTCACTGGCAATATCATCATCATCATTCACTGCCAAACTACTATAACCAGAACCATCTTCCTCACCGCTGCCTCAATCTGCACTGCCTACCTCCAACAACTCCCCTACAACATACAAACTGCCACTGCCACTTCTTCATCTCTGCAGCACAACATAATTCCTTCACTAGCAGAGCAGCAAATCACCACCCATAACTTCAACCATCATTGCAACCTCAAACCATCCTTTGCCTGCCACCCATCTGTTCATACACACTTCTGTGCATATACATATAACTGTGCATACCTACAACCTCCTTCACACATCATAACACATCCTTCATCATACTTCGTCCTCCTTGAGACCAAAAAACTACTGCATCACCATCTCTGCCATACCATCACCTTAAGCCTCCATGCAACACCAACAAACCAATTGCATTCCCATCACACTTGCATTCAACTAAGCACTACCACCTTCTCTTACAACCCATCCCACTACTTCACTGCCTTCCACACACCACATACTACTTCACTGCTTTCCACATACCAACTTCATACTTCACTTCCACCATCTACACACATTGCATCTCCCATCACTCAACTATTGTCCTTTAACTCAACATCTGCTCCTCCACAGACTTCATCGAACCATCCATCAGTTCCCACAGCAACTGCCACCATTTCCTCATTGCAACTATACATCAACCGAAATCAACATCCAAACCCCAATAGTCAACCACCCAACGACACAACTTTTATTTAAACAAGCAACCATTATCACCTATCACACCCTCATCACCGACCATCATCAAACAATCCTACCTCCTCCAAACAAACTGCCATCCCACCACAAACCTCTTCACACAAGCGCTTTACCAACTTGATCCAACTTCCACTGCCACTACTCTTTCGCTTCGAACAACTATCCCCAATTCTAATTCCAATTCCCAACCCAAATCCCTGACCTACAAACCCAAACGCAAATCCCCAATCAACAACCACAACCACCCAAAGACAAACACCTTAATCACCTCATCTAACTCAAACGCAACCCTAATTCCACTACCGAATCGCCTTCAACTGCGCCCAACGCAAAGTCAAGTATGAATGTCTCCATCTACAAACTCAATGCGAGCTTAGTCGAATTTTGCTTTCATTTGAATTATTTTAAGAAAAGAGGAGAGAACGAGTTATTTACAAAAAAAAATTCATTTGGTTTGTTAGTTTTGACAATATATGTAAAGGGAATTTAATATAAATGGATTGGGCTTCTAGTGGGCTTGTTTAATTTAGGTTAAGTTCTTTTTTTCTTTTGTGTTTTCTTTCTACTTTATAAAATAAAAAATTTCAAAAAGAAATTTTTTATTTTTGTTTTAGGTTGTCTTTGTTTTCATGTGGCTAGTGATTGCTTTTGGTTTGACTTATAAAAATAAAAAAAGGAAAACAACAAATTATTTTGTTTTTATTTGTTTTAGTTCTTCCTTGGTTTATAAAAGAATGAAAAATAAATTTTATTGGCGTTTAAAATTTTGACACTCATTTTATGTTGTTTTGTTTTGGCTTGTAGATATATTTTTTAAAATTCCTTTTATCCATAAAAATGGCGAAGTTGTTTCTCAATCTTATAAATATTTGTGTTCAAAAATTTACAGGCTAAAATTTGTAGGAACTTAGAAGGAGAAGGCTTGCTTGCTAAAAAATTGCTTTGCTTGCTTAAATATAACAAAATTTGCCGCTTTAAAATAATTTTCTAATAACTTTGCACGTTCTAGTATCGTGTGCCCTTGCCTCTTGTTTTTATTTTCTTTGCATTGTTGGTTGCTTGCATTTTATAAAAAAAATTCAAAAACAAAAAAAGCCAAAATTTCATTCGTAGTTGCATCGTTGATTCACGTTTAATTTCAGTTTTGCATTCATCTCATCTTGTTTTTATTTCGAAGGGAAACACCCAAATCCATATTCACGTTTACAGTGATTCATAAATATTATAGTGATTGTTTCTTTTTTTTGCAAGGCAAGCGGGGTTGGATGGTCCCCTACCACTTTATTGGTGCACCGTAGACACACATAGATACAAGAGTACATAGAAACAAAGGCACACCAATGAAGAAAAAACAAACAAAAAACAAGAAACAAATAAGAACTTAGAAGATAGCTTCAAGTGCTCTTTTAATTCCAGGATCGAAAATGAATCCAAGGCATGGTATGTCTGATCTGATAGCTGCATAAACTCTGGACCTTAGCTGCGTAGGGGTCAACCTGCTTTCCTGTCTGAACACATTATTATTTCTTTCTTCCCATATAACTCTGACCACTTTTTTAAGCATGTATAGGAATGATCTTTTCCTGTCACCAATTTCTCCTGTCAATCTAAAGATTTGATCCCAATGGTTTGAGCTTGTACCAGCCACGAGAAGCTCTCCTGATACAAGCATAAGATCAGTCCATAGAGAACAAATGATAGGACAGGAGAAGAACAAGTGGTCCCTTGTTTCCTCATTAGCATTGCAGAAGGTACAAGACGTGTCTAAGAGCATCCCTCTATCCCTTAGCTTGTCCTTTGTAAATAATGCTTTATTTAAAATCTTCCAGAGATTGATATTTTCTTTAGCTGTATTGTCCTTTTTCCAAACTCTTTTGTACCATTTCCATGTTGTGAGATTATCAAAACCTGCCATAGAACTGTATAATAATGAAATAGAGAAAGTATTGGTTCCAGTACCCCACATGACTTTGTTATCCACACCGTTGTGAACTTTTGTACTACAGGCTTGGACACTGTAATGCAAATTACCATTACACAGTAAAGGAGGCAAACAAATAGTGTTAAAACTGATATAATCTCTTACCTCTGCACTTTGACCAATACCACTCAACAATTTTTCGAGATAAGAACATGATTTTTCAAGAGTTACTCCCTTATTTATCCAAGGATCAGACCAAACTTTAGTGTCATAACCCACACCAACTTTGTATTGCACATGAGGCATAATTATTTCCCTATACTTGAAAAGAGCTCGCCATGTCCAACTTATATTCTGGGGATGGTTCATTTGCCAGAAATTTCTACCTTTTAAAACATTTTTACTGGACCAGACAACCCAGACATTATTCTTCTCATTTAGTAAGTTATCTAGATGTTTCATCATGGCAGCTTTGTTCCACAGTGCTACATTAAGAACACCTAAGCCTCCAAGTCTGACTGGCCTTTCAATAAATTTAAAGGCAATCGGTGCAGAGTAATTACCTTCAGTCTTTCCATTCCATATAAATCTCATCATCGCTGTTCTGATCATCTTTGTTAGCTTTGAGGGAAGTAGAAATGTTCTTGACCAATACACTTGCATGGAGAACACAACTGCCTTAACCAAAGTTATTCTGCCAGCTTGACTTAACAATCTATTTGTCCATGAATTCAGCTTATTAGTAATTCGATAGAAAAGAGGCATGCATTGAGTTACTGTGATTTTGGTTGTTGCAAGAGGAAGCCCTAGGTAAGAGCTGGTATCATTGTGGTTTCTCAAACCAGTATACTCCTGGAGAATATCTATGGTGTGTTGTGGCACTCCAGCAAGAAGCATCTCAGACTTAGGTAGGTTAACCTTAAGACCAGTCATGTTGTGAAACTCAGATAGGGTGTCAAGAATTGCTTTAATAGTGGGAAGATTAGGGTTACAGAATATAACCAAATCATCAGCAAACATTAAGGCAGTTACCCTAGGGTCTTTACACTTTGGGTGAAGGCTAAACATATTATTTTCAACCAACTTATTAATCATCTTTGTAAGGAGCTCCATAACCATGATAAAAATGTATGCAGAAATAGGATCCCCCTGCCTAACACCTTGTTTACTGTTAAAGAATCCCACAGGAGCCCCATTAAGAATAATAGAGAACTTGGCACCTTTAATACACTCATAAATCCAAGTTATAAAATGATGGGGGAAGTTCATATAGCCCATAATTCTGACTATACTATCCCACTGTAACATATCAAAAGCTTTCATAATATCAAGCTTTAACATACCCCTAGCAGATATATTTTCCCTAGCATAACCATTCAAAAGCTCTTGAGATAAGAGCACATTATCTAGTATACTCCTACCAGTCAGAAAAGCTGCTTGATTGGGGGAGATGATGGAGGGTAGGACAGTTTTAAGTCTTGATGCTATGATTTTGGTGATACACTTATAGATAGTATTACAACAAGATATTGGTCTGAACTCAGCAACCTTACTAGGGCATTTAACTTTGGGAACAAGGGAAATATTAGTGTTATTGAAAAATTGCACTAACTTTGCAGTTTTGAAGAAATGTTGAATGGCACAGATAACATCATCTGAGACAATATCCCAGCATGAGTAGTAAAACATAGCATTAAAACCATCAGGGCCTCCACTAGAACTTCTTTTTAGAGAGAACATAGCCTTAGTAATTTCAGAAGGGAGAACTTCCATACTAAGGGATTTTTTCTCCTGCTCACTTATTTGAGGAATAATTTGAGGGTCAATTGTGTCAATGGCAGGGGAGAAGTTGGTCGAGTTACCAAACAATGTTCTAAAATGACTAATAAAAGCATTTTCAATATCAGCCTTGCAGGTGTGCGTATTACCCATATGATCTTCAATCATCTTGATATTCTCTCTATTCTGCTTGGCCCTTAGAGTAGCATGGAAGTAGGCAGAATTCCTATCACCATCTCCAAACCATTTGTTTCTGGCTTTTTGTTTCAACATTGAATCCTCCTTGATCAATGCGTGTCGGTATTGTTCAGAAATATAATGCTCTATACCTGCTAGGGTGGGGTTATGAATATCATTCACCAGTTGAGTTTGAGTTTCTTCTAGCTTGATTCTCCAGTAATTGCTTTGCTTTGCTCCTTTACCATATTTAGCTGCAGCCCACAGTTTTAGGTTGGCCTTCAAGGCTCCAAGTTTCCTCTGCAAAATAACAAGAGGGTTACCAAAAAAAGGTGTGTGCCAGATTTTCCTAACCTCATCTTGGAAATCAGGCTCACCAATCCAAGCATTAAAAAATTTGAAACTTTTATTGTTTATCATAGCAACTGAACTCAAGCTAAGGATTATAGGGGAGTGGTCAGATAAAAGAGGGGGAGGAGAGTGTAAAGAAATGGCAGGCCAGAAATCAAGAGCATTTTGATTGCAAAAAGCATGGTCAATGGAAGAGTAAGTTCTAGAGCTAGAGATTCTTTTATTATTCCATGTATGCTGCATCCCAGTTTTTTTAAAAGTAATTAGCTCAGAATTGATAAGGCAGGATCTGAGTGGTTTTATTTCACTGTTAGATAGGGCATTCCTTCCTAATCTTTGATTGAGCTCATAACAACAGTTGAAATCCCCTAAGATCAGCCAAGGATGGGAGTTTTGTCTTAAGAAGGGAATAGAGTGCATAAGATATTTTCTAGCATTCACAGAGTTGAATGCATAAACAAAGGTCAGGTAAAAGGAAAGGTTAGTTGAGGTGGAAACTGCATGGCAATGGATGAATTGAGGAGATGAGGTTATGATAGAGAGGGTAAACAAGCAGGGGTCATACAGAATAAGAATCCTACCGTATGGAGCTTGGTCTAAGTTATGGAGGAAACTCCATGAAGGATTGATAAGCCTAGCTGCTCTAGCAGTAGCTTGTTGATCAAGTTTAGTTTCCAAAATTGCCATGACTTTCAATTTATATTCAGCAATAATCATCTTACATTGGGAGAGCTTAATGTCATTATGGGCTCCCCTTATGTTCCACGCTCCTATTGCTTCAAACATTGATTAAACTGGTAGTTTTATGGCCTTTCTTTTCTTTGCTCCTAGTAGGATATACATGAGCATTGGTGCATGGTGGGATCTTTTCCTTGGCTTGTGGGGAGACTGCTAGGTTGGGGACTGGAGGCTTAAAAGCATGTGGAGGAGGAATATGGTTATAAGGATAATTAGGTTCAAGAGGGACAGGAACAAGAGGTTGAGGATCAGATTCTACCTGGTTGAGATGGGTTTGAGGAGAGAAGCCATGACTTCCAGAGGGAGAAAGAGAAGTGTTCAGTTGATGATCATTCCCTTGGTCAGTAGGAACTACTAAGACATGTTGCTTTGGGGTTGGTTGAATAGTTGGATTATTACAGGAAGTTGAAAGGGAAAGGTTAGAAGCCACTGAAACATGAGCATTTAGAGGGATATTGGTCTCACAAGCAATTAAATTTTGTGTCAGCATATTACTTGCATCTTCCATAGAGGCTTCAACTGAATTTAGGATGTCAAACTTATTTTCTGTTATAATTCCATTTTCCATCACCTGATCATAAATGAATTGGTTGTCTGGTTTACTGTTGTATGGAGCAGCATCATTAATATTTTCTTCTTGCATGGGAGAATTCACTTCTGCTAGATCATGCAGATTCCTCGTACTACTTTGGTTAACAACACCTTTATTACTTGTTTCCTTACTAGGGTTTTCTACCTCTACATTGTCTCTAATTTCTCCCTCCTCAAGCTCAACATCATTATTATCATTAGATACTTTTTGCACAAACCTCCTTTCATTGCTAACATTAATCCGAACAGGTTGCTTCTCACCACTATTTCTCTTGTCTGTCACTATAATTTCTTTCCTTTTACTAATTCTATTCACCTTTTGCCATTTCTTTTTTACTATCAATTTCTTTTTTCCTATCATTCGGCTTCCTTTCTCATTCTTCTTTACTTGTTTGGACTTCTCAATAACTTCTTCAGCCTCCACTACTTTTTCAATATCACATTCCATAGTTTTGTGCCCAAAAGTTTTACATTTAGTACAAATGTCCGGTCGCCAGAGGTAGTCTACGTATACTCTTTGCACTCCACCATCAACCAGTTGCACTAAGAAGTCATCAACTAGCTCCTGATTTGGATTTACTTCTACTAAACATCTAGCAAAGTCAAGTCTTTGTTTATTTTCAGTTCTCTCATCAAGGCAAAGTAGTTTTCCTAACCTGCTGCATACCCAATTCGACCCAAAATTTGATTTTGCAAATAGAGGTATGTTATATAATCTGACCCAGATTGGTACTGCCTTTACTGCTCCACAAACATTGCTTATTGAAGAGTTGTATTCAGTGATGATGAATAATTTGTTGTTCATAATTATTGGATCAGCTCTAAGAATCTTCTCCCTGTCATCAGAGCAGGTGAAAGACAAGAGGAAAATGTTACCATCAGATTGAATAGAGAAAGAACCCTTAAGCTTCCACATACTTTCTAGCTTCTTTTTGACAGCAGTGAATGAGAGAGGTTTGTCCAGAAAAAAACCCACAAGAAAGTCACACCACACTTCCTCTCCTGCTTGTACAACACCATCACAGAGCTGGAGTACTTCATTGTTGAGGGAAGGAGGAAGGTCAACAGGTGTGTACTTCCCCGCATGTATTGGTTTGCGCTTGAATAAGGAAGTCCAGGCTTGTTGACAGGCTAAGGAGTCAGGCAAGGTAGGAGAAGGAGGAAAAGTTTTAGAGAGAGGAATGGTCGTCGAAGGTGGAGGAGGGTCAGGAAGGGGTGGAGGGTCAGGTGGGTCAGAGGTGGTGGAAGGAAAGGCAAGGGGGGGTAAGGGAGATAGAAGGGGAGGGAAGGACTGAGAAGAAGAAGAAGGAGGGAGAGGGGATGAGAGAACAGGCGCCATGAATGATAGTGATTGTTTCTTTGAAAGTGCTTAAACCTTCAGTTGCATTGCTATAGTGATTCATAGTGCATCGATAACTCCCGTATGTTACCTAGCTAAGAACTATTTTGTTGGATTATGACAAAGTGTGATTATACAATTTTGTGTTAAGAGTTACTAAGGATAGAAAATTTGTAATTAACTCCTTGCATTCATTTAGTTGCATTAGTTCATGCATATATAAAAAAATTAAAGCCCAAAACTAAAAAAATTTCTGTACATTTTACTTAACTTAGTACTTTTCTAAAAATCCAAAAAAAAATCTTTTTAATTTTTTACTTTAAAAAAAGAAAAAAAAATTCAAACAAAATTAAAAAAAGAGAAATCCAAAAAAACAAAGCATTTTACTTAATTTATTTTGAAAAAAATAAAAATCCAAAAAAAAATTAATCTTTTCTAAAACTAGAAAAAAGCAAAAACATAAAAAAAAGTTCAAAAAAAAATCCAAATAAAAAATAAACAAAACAAAAATCAAATCTCCCTTTTAAAAAATAAATCTTTTTTGGTAAATATTTGGCCTTTCCTAGAAAAAAAACATATAAAATAACAATTTCTCACTTTATTTTCCAAACCTTGTTTCATTCTCTTAACTTAATTCTCACTTCTTTCTCTCCTTGACGTTTTCTTGTGCATGAGTACTTGGACTCATGACACAACAACAAATCGTTGGACTCATGACACAACAACAAATCGTTGGTCTCGTGACATAGCAACTAATCATTTCACTCGGACAAATGATCCTCTAGCGATAGAAAATGAAAATGCCCAGCGAACTCTCATGGATAGAAACTTTCCCGATGGAGTTTCTATTCCTTCTTGTATCACGCAACCCATCCCAACTGGTAACCATTTCGAAATTCATTCCAATCACATTGCCATGCTCCCAAAATTTGGCAATTTTGAACATGATGACCCATACATTTTCTTAACAAAATACGAGCATGTTTGCGCAACCATTAAACTCCAACAACCTAGTGATGACAAAATCAAACTTTGATTAATTCCATTCGCCCTTACTGATTACGCAAAAAACGGTTGTACAACTTACCTTCAAACTCGATCAAAACTTGGGACGAATTCATTAAAGTCTTCTTAAAAAAGTTCTACTCCTTGGAGAAAACAACTAAAATCCGAAATGTAATTGCGAATTTTCATCAATTTAGGGGTGAACTATTCAGAAAATATTTTGAAAGATTTAAGGAGCTTTTGATAAAATGTCCACACCATAATTTCGAAAAATGGACTCTTTGTCAAATCTTATGTGATAGACTTGAAAATAGCTCACGAACCATGCTTGAATCAATGTGCTAAGGCAATTTTCTTGCTCAGCGTCACGACGATGCTTGGCAATTTCTTGAAAAGCTAGCCGAAAAGCAATCCTAATGGGAATGTTTTAACGAAAAATCCATTTACTCATGATCGAGCACACACTCGCTAGGATCATCTTTGGCTTTGGAAGCTAAGATCGATGCAATGATTAATAAATTCGACAACGTTGTCCCATCCAACCAAATGAACTAAGCTAAATGTAACGATCTGAATCACATAGCCAATCGGTGCCTAACTCGATGGAACAACTCAGTGCTTTCGATAAGGTTAAGAATGACCCATTTTCTTCAACGTACAATCCTGGTTGGAGAATCATCTGAACTTTGCTTGGAACCAAAACAATTCCAATACGAATTTGGTTCGTCCCAATTTTCATGCATTTTCGAACAATGCTTTGAATCCTCCCTTTCAACCTAATCATTTTTTTGCAGGTCCATCCCAAAATCAACCGCAACAATCGTTTGTTCCCCAAGACGATAAACGATTAAGTTCACTTGAAAAAAGTCTTGATACTTTGGCTAAGGCAACCACTCAAAACCTTCAATCAAACAATAATTTGCAAAAAAATTTAACCTCGTACATGCAGAATACGAGCCAATCGATTGCTAAACTTGAAATGCAAATGAGTCGTTAGCCACGTATGTAAGTGAACGTGAATGAGGCACATTCCCAAGCCCGTTCCAAATCTCAAAAATCAAAGCATGAGTTTGAATCAAACCCATGTTGTTCAAGATATAAACGTAACCCAAATGAATGCTATCATGACTTTGCATTTCGGTAAACAAATCAACAATCAAGTCGTTAATCCAAACGATTTACGGGAAATTACTCTTGACATTTCAAAAACAAAAAGCGATTATGAACAGAACGTTGAGCCAAACATCAAATCAAACTTCAATCCAAATTCTTCTTCAACTCAAGTAGACCCACCTGCAGAGTATCGTGTTCCATTTCCACATCGTCTTCGACCCAAGAAACACTCTGACCAAATGGAAAATATGTTGAAATTTTCTAAACAAGTCAAAGTTAACATCCCGCTCCTTGATATCGTTCAACAAGTCCCAACTTACGCTAAGTTTCTCAAGGACTTGTGTACTTAAAAACGACGCACTCGTGTACCCAAGAAAGCTTTATTAGCCACTAGACATAGCTAAGTCTTGTCCCAATCAATTCCCATCAAATACAAAGATCCTAGATGTCCCACGATCTCGTGCACAATAGGAGACAAAACGATTAACAAGTGTTTACTCGATTTGGGTGCGAGTGTCAATTTGATTCCTTATTCAGTTTACCAGCAACTTGGCTTGGGTGAACTAAAACCGATGAAAGTAACTCTTCAATTTTCCAATCGTTCGATAAAGAAACTCGTTGGAGAAATCGAGGACGTACTCATCAAAATTGGTCAATTCATATTCCCCGTCGATTTCATCGTTTAGATACTTAACCTATGAACGATCCGATGAGTCAAATTTCATTTATTTTAGGTAGACTTTTCTTAGCTACTTCAAATGCTCCAATGAATTGTCGAAAATGTTCTATGAAAATTTCTTATGGAAACATGACTTTTGATCTTAACATCTTCAATCTTTAAAATCAATCGAATGAACCACGTGACCAAACGCTAGAAGTTAGCACCATTCAAGAAAACATTGATAACGAAACAGTTGACCTAAACCACGAACACGAGACCGAGATGAGCCTAACAAAACTAAAAATGCGTTTCCGTTTGAACCCCTCACTGTTGAATCAGAACTTCAACCGAATTCTTTGACTGAGCAACCCCCAAGGTTGGAACTCAAACCCCTTCTTGATTACTTAAATACGTTTACTTAGGTGACAATGAAACGTTTCCCATCATAATTTCTTCAACTCTCTCTCTTGATCAAGAAACTTCCTTACTTTCAATTCTATCGAAAAACAAAGAAGCAATTGGATGGTCAATCACCGATATAAAGGGAATTAGCCCTGCTCTCGTTCAACATCGTATCCATCTAGTTGACGATGCCAAGCTTGTTCGTGATGCGCAACGAAGGCTTAGCTCAAAAATTTAGGATGCGGTTTGTGACGAAGTTATTAAACTCCTAGATAATGGAATCATATACCCAATCCCTAACAGTTCGTAGGTTAGCCCAATTCATGTCGTGTCGAAAAAGTCTGGACTTACTATTATCAAGAACGATTCTAACGAACTCATTCCAACTCATATTCAAAGGGTTGGCGTGTTTGCATTGACTATCAAAAATTAAACTCCGCAACAAGTAAAGATCACTTCCTTCTTCCTTTCATTGACCAAATGCTTGAACGTTTAGCCGGCCATGAATTCTATTGCTTTCTTGATGGTTATTCTGGTTATAACCAAATTCCAATCGCTCCCTAAGATCAAGAGAAAACAAATTTCATGTGTCCCTTTGGCACTTTTGCGTATTGACGTATGCCATTTGGCCTTTGCAACGCTCCTGCTACTTTTCAAAGAAACATGGTCAGCATTTTTTCCGACATGATTGAACGCTTTCTTGAAGTGTCTATGGAAGATTTTTCTGTCTTTGGAAACTCTTTTTCCGAGTGCTTGCACCATCTTGATGTTGAAACCTGCATTCTTTGATTTTAATGCGACAACTATATATTTCAACCTATATACTATAATGTCAAATATTCTTGCAGGAATCTACAAAGAGAAGCTATTATCATATCATCAACAAAAGATCAAGTTCTCAAATTTTATTATTTCTAAGTTAAATATTCTTGTACAATCTCTGATATGATGATAAAACACACACACACAAATATACTTTTGAAAATCATGTTTTAAAATAATAAATATCTTTAATTATTTAAAGATATAAAAAGGTATTTTCAAAATTATATAATATCTCAAGTTCAGAAGTGCTAGAACAAAGGAAGGAACAAAACAGTACAGGTTTAGACGTTTGTAGCTTAATTCAGACGTCTGACATCAATGTCAGACGTCTTAAGATAAAATAACAGACGTCTGAACCCTCAGTATAAAGTACTTCTATTTTTATATGAAATAGACGTCTGTCAATTAAAAAAAAGACGTCTGAATTAAATAACAGACGTCTAAAATTACTGATTTTTGTTTCTTCTATTTTTTTGTTGTTTAACCTTAGTCAGACATCTGTCACTTTTCTCTCACACATCTGAACTTGACGAACTGAAGCATCTCTTCATGAAATATCAAATTCTGAAGAGTTGTCTTCTTCATCAAGAGTTGCACTTCTTCAAATAGTTGCAACTATTAAATTAAAACTATTCAATACTATAAATAGAAATGAAAATCTGCTATTTCAATTACCAATTCTTTCTATCTATTCTGATCTTATATTGTTATAATATCAAGTGATTTTCAACTCTCTACTTCCTATCTTTTCACATTCAAATCATCATATCAAGAAGATTATAGGAAGGGTGTACTACATTGACTATATACGTGTTACTCAAGAACACACAAGTCAAGAAACAATTTATTATATTTGAAGTCCTATTCGGTTGCTTAGGCGGAAAAGTCCTGTTCGGTTTCTCAGGCGGTGTAATACCTGTTCCTCCGGGTAAAGTGAGGGTTGTTAGAGAAATTCCAGAAGGAGTCTGGGACTGGACGTAGAACGGGAAGTTTGAACCAGTATAAAAATCCCTGGTGTCATTTTTATTACTGCTATTTACTTTTATTTATAATTCCGCACTTGCTAGTTGTAGTTTAACTATATTATCGATCCATATACACTTTCATTTGGTATCAGAGTAAGGTCATCACATAACTATAACACAGTTATCTGATTTTTTTAATAATATGGACAATAACACTAGCAACAGTTTTACTGAGGGACAAGCCACTACACGACCACCATTGTTTAATGGATTAAATTATAGTTATTGGTCAACTAGAATGAGAATTTTTATGCAAGCAAGTGGATTTGAAACCTGGAATATCATTCAAACTGAATATAATATTCCTACTACAGAGTATGCTGCATGGTCTAATACCCAAAAACTAGATGCTACTGCAAACGCAAAAGCAATGAACATGTTATTTTGCGCATTAGACAAAAATGAATTCAATCGAGTCAATATTTGTAAAACTGGATATGAAATTTGGAATACTCTTAAGGTTACACACAAAGGAACAAATAAAGTAAAACAAAGCAAGATTTCTATGCTTAAAAACCAATTTCAAAATTTAAAATGAAACAAGGAGAATGTATTAGTGAAATGTACTCTAGATTCCAGGATATCTATCACTCACTATTAGCTTTAGAAGTTACTTTTACTGAATCTGATATTGTATCAAAAATCCTTAACTCTTTAACTGATGAATGGGAACGAAAAGTCTTAGCTATCGAGGAAGCTAATGAAATTTCAACCATAAAAACAGAAGAGTTAATAGGAAATCTAATGTCCTCTGAAGTAAATTTACAGGCAAGACGAGCACAAGAACAGGACAAGAAAACTATCGCTTTTCAAGCAGAAAAAGAAGACTCTGAATCAGAAGACGATATGGCATTTATAGCTAAGAATTTCAAAAAGTTTTTGAAATTCAAAAAGGGTAATAAATTTGGAAATAACATGGGTTTCAATAAGCCATCAAGCTCATCTCTTGAATGCTACGAATGTCACTAGAAGGGCCACATAAAGAAAGATTGTGCTGATCGGAAGAAAGAAAATAATCTCAAAAAGGACAAATATAAAAAGAAACAAGCCTTCTCAGTTACATGGGATGATATGGAATCTTCTTCGTCAGACAGTGATAATGACAGTGATTCAGAACAAGCCAACGTTTATTTTATGGCAACAAATGATGATGTAAGTGATCTAACTTTTGATGATTTAATAGAAATAAACTCTGAATTGTTAGATAAACTTAGAATCCTAAAGAGTAAATATAAAGATGCTTTAGGAAAATTAAATAGAACTGAAAAAGAAACTGACAAGTTAAAAGATGAAAAGAAAATATAAGAGGAAGAGTTAGTAAAATCTCAAGAATCTTATGTTAATATAACATCTCAATTCACCGATTTAAGTAGTGAAATAGAAAGACAGAAATATGAGAATGTTAAATTAGCAAAAGAGAATTATGATTTAAACTCTAATATTAAAACACTTGATATAGAAGTATTAAATCTTAAAACAAAACTGGAAAACATTTCTAAAAATATTTCTAAATTTAACAGTGGAAGAGAGAGTCTCTCTAAAATAATTGAGAATTCTCAAACCTGCTCAAATAAAAAGGGGTTAGGATATAAAAAACCAATACAAAGCATTTTTAAAAATAATGGTTCATTATATACTAATTTTAAGAAAAAGGAATCTATATCTACTCAAAAAATCTTCTTCAAAAGTTATTCATCCAAAATCAATTATGATTTGGGTTCCAAAAACTAATAATAATTTGATTAATAATAACTACATTAAATCTTTCATTATGTCCGTACATAAGAATGAAAAATTTATTTTTAAAGGGAACTCTAAACCCAACTGGGTTTGGCTTCCTAAGATTTAACCCTTAGGACCCTAACAAAGGAAGTGGGTACCAATAGAATTTCAATATTTTTTGCAGGTACCGATTAAGAAAAGAGGAAAATGGATTCTAGACAGTGGTTGCTCAAAACACATGACAAGCGACAAAAATATGTTAACAAACATTATCTACTTAGATGGAGGATCTGTCACTTTTGGAGATAATTCCAAAGGTTACATCATCGGCAAAGGCGATGTGAGCAATGACGGTACATCTAATTTACCTCTTATTACAAATGTTTTATTAGTTAAAAATTTAAAACACAACTTACTAAGTATTAGTCAATTATGTGATAAAGGTTTTAACATAATATTTTCTGAAAATAAATGCAATATTTTTTATCATAACAAAAATCTTATTTTCGAAGGAGTTAGAGATCGTAATATTTATATTCTGAATATGAAAATAAATCATAATACAAATATGTGCTTATTAGTCAAAGAAAATGATCCTTGGCTATGGCATAAAAGATTTTGTCATATAAATTTCAAAGCTATTAATAAATTATCCAAAAACAATTTAGTAAAAGGTTTACCTAAAATGAATTTTAAGGTAAATAGCATTTGTGATGCTTGTCAACTAGGAAAGCTAACTAAATCTTCTTTTAAATCTAAGAAGATCATCTCAACATTACAACCTCTTGAGTTGTTACATCTAGACTTATTTGGACCAACTCAGACTCAATCTATTAATCACAATAGATATGTCTTTGTAATAGTTGATGACTTCTCTAGATATACATGGACATTATTTATGAAAAACATAAGTGATACATTTGAAAATTTCAAAATCTTTGCTAAACGTATTAAAAATATTAAAAATCTAAAGATTAAAAACATTAGAAGTGATCATGGAGGTGAATTTGAAAATGAAATGTTTGAGAAATTTTGTAATAAGAAAGGAATATTTCATAACTTTTCATTTCCAAGAACGCCTCAACAAAATGGAGTTGTTGAATGTAAAAATAAAACTCTTCAAGAATGTGCTTGTTATTTCCTAAATCGTGTCTCTATTCGACCTTTAACTAAACATACTTCATATGAACTTTTCATTTGGGCAGAAGCCGTTGCTACTGCTTGTTATGTCCTAAATCGTGTCTCTATTCGACCTTTAACTAAACATACTTCATATGAACTTTTCAACGGTAGAAAACCTAATATATCTTACTTTAAAGTTTTTGGTTCAAAATGTTTTGCCTTGAATACGAAAGATCAACTAGGAAAATTTGATCCAAAATCGGATGAATGTATATTCATTGGATACTCAGAACGAAGCAAAGCATATAGAATCTTTAATAAAAGAACTAAATCTATTGAAGAAACACTTCATGTATCATTTGATGAAAATTTCAAAATTAAAACAAATGATGATGAAGACATTATAATAAATTCAAATTCTATTTTTGACAACAAAACACCTGACAATACTCCTCCTATGAATCAAAGTGAAACTGAATTAAAATCCCCACCAAGAATTTTAAAAGATCATCCAATTCAAAATATAATAGGAGAAATTGATGAAAGAGTTAAAACAAGGAATCAACTAAATCAAATGGGTCATATAGCTTTTCTTTCTAATATAGAACCTAAAAATATTAAGGAAGCCTCAACTGATGATTATTGGATTATTGCGATGCAAGAAGAACTAAACCAATTTGAAAGAAATAACGTTTGGGATTTAGTTCCACGACCGAATGATCAATCAGTTATTGGCACTAAATGGGTTTTTAAAAATAAAGCTGATGAAAATGGTAATATCACTAGAAATAAAGCTAGATTAGTTGCACAAGGATATAATCAGGAAGAAGGAATTGACTATGAAGAAACGTTTGCTACTGTCGCAAGATTAGAAGCAATACGAATCCTATTAGCCTATGCTTGCTTTCATGATTTCAAATTATATCAAATGGATGTTAAAAGTGCATTTTTAAATGGGTTTATTAAAGAAAATGTTTATGTTGAACAACCTCCCTTGTTTATACACGAGCAATTTCCAGACCATGTTTATAAACTTAAAAAAGCTTTATACGGTTTAAAACAAGCACCTCGTGCTTGGTATGATCGTTTAAAAAGTTATTTAATCGACTCTGGTTTTGAAATTGGAAAGGTTGATCAAACTCTTTTTATTAAGAAAAAGAAACATGATATTTTAATTGTTTAAATTTATGTAGATGATATTATTTTTGGATCAACTAATGATAAATTATGTCAAGAATTTTCTAAAATAATGACAAATGAATTTGAGATGTCTCACATGGGAGAATTAACATATTTTCTTGGACTTCAAATTAAACAAGTTAATAATGGCATTTTTATAAATTAAGAAAAATATTGTAATAATTTAATCAAACGCTTTGGTATGGAAAATACTTCTGCCAAACCAACTCCTATGAGTACAACAATACATTTTGAAAAAGATGAAAATGGCAAGAGTGTAGACCAAAAATTATATCGAAGTATGATTGGATCATTATTATATTTAACTGCAAGTAGACCCGATATAATGATGAGCGTTTGTTTGTGTGCACGATTTCAAGCCGTTCCTAAAGAATCACACATTAAAGCAGTGAAACGTATTTTACGTTATCTCAACAAAACCAAAGATTTTGGACTATTTTATCCAAAAGAATGTCCTTTTGAATTAGTGTCATATAGTGATGCTGATTTTGGAGGAAGTCGGACGGATAGAAAAAGTACAAGTGGGACTTGTCACTTCATTGGACGGTCTCTAGTATCTTGGTTTAGTAAGAAACAAAATTGCGTATCACTTTCTACTTGTGAAGCAAAATATATATCTGCAGCTTTGGCATGTGCTCAAGTAATTTATATGCAACAAACTCTTCAAGATTTTGGTTTTAAATTATCTAAATCTACAATCTTCTGTGATAATTCAAGTGCTATTAATTTATCTAAAAATCCAGTAAATCATTCACGGACAAAACATATTGATATTCGTTATCATTTTCTTCGTGATAATATTGAAAAAGATATAATCAATCTAGAATTCATATCTTCGGAAAATCAATTAGCAGATATTTTTACCAAACCATTAAATAAAAACATTTTTGTAAAATTGAGACGAGAACTTGGAATCATCTCATTCAAAAATTTATGAAGTTTACTTCAACTCATTTCTGTTTTTTTAAAGGTTAATATAAACTTGGTTTTTGTCCACACATTTTTTTCTGGTTAAAATTAAATTATTCTACATTTAATCTTAACTATTCTTAGTTTAGCCTTCAGTTTTATATTCTTTCATTCAGAAGAAAACTTTCATTCAGCTTATTTCAAATAAAAAGGTGAAAGAAGAAAATCAATTATGTTTTTTAACTTTGCATTATTCATATATACCATGGCCGGTTCATCTTCAGATGAGCCTTCTTATTCATCTGGATATTCTTCAATTGACTTTGAAACACCTAGTTCTGGGTCTTCCGAACTTCCAACTCCAACTCCAGCCTATATTCCGATATGTCCACCACAAAGTCATCATGCGGGATATACGCCAGAAAATAAACGCACGCGAAGAAATTTATTTCCATCTCCAACTACTAAAGAAAAGATAGATGACTTACATCACTATTAGAGGGAAACACTTAATCTTCAGCGTGAAATGTATTTTGAGCAAAAGAGTCATGGTAGAAGACTCAGTTTTCTTGAACGTTGTGCTGCAAAAATATGTGGTTCATCTCCGATCAACACAAATGCACAAGTTCATTCACCTCAACGTCCTCAAGTTTCTCCAAATTCGTGGGATCGTCAGCCTCAATGGTCTCCCATTAAACCGTTTGGTGAACACAATCAACACGAATCATCCAAAGGGAAGTCTCCGAAGTCTCCAAAAACTCCAAAGACTCCTAAGTAGATAATATATATATGATTGTACGTTCGTTTGGTTACTCATTTTTTCTTTGTATTATTTTCAAAGTAAATAAATATTTGAATATTTTCTTTTATCATTAAACAGAGCAAAAACATTCAACATCAGACATACAGACGTCTAGACTTTTACACAGACGTCTGTAAAACACCTTTTTTATATTTTTCAAACACACAGACGTCTGGAGCATTTATCACAGACGTCTAAATTCAGTATAAAACGTTTCAAATTTTCTGTCATAAAATTAGCCGTTTGTGTGAAAAAAACAGACGTCTGTCCTCAAATATAGACGTCTAACATAAAATATTCAGACGTCTGATCTCAGTTCAAAATGTTTTTTACTCTCTGTTTCAAATTTAGCCATCTGAGCCGTCTGTCACTAACTTTCAGACGTCTGTCCTTCATTTTAGCCGTCTGCTATAAACATTTAGAAGTCTAAACTCCTCTTAATTATTCTTTGATTCTCTTATCTACAGGACTTCAGACGTCTGTATACTTTTTAGACGTCTGAAACCCTTTTACACAGAAAACCCTATAATTCAAACCAAAGGTCTTCCCTCTTCAACACGACTATTCATTCAATCCTCTCAAAATCAAAATTCAAAACCCTAGTCTTCTTCAAAAACAATGGCGCCCAAATCAAAAACAAAAAAAACAAAAAGGGGATTCTTCTCAACAAGCTCTTCATATTCTCCCTACAGAAGATCAAATTGCCGCTTGGCTCTACCATGAACCCCGAAGTATGGCTCGTTACAAACATCTATCTTCTTTACCTTCATTTCACGGTATTTTCCATGACCTTGATCATTTTCCTGCTTACAAAATTAAGTTCTTTACTGATAGATCTCAGATCACCAGTCTTATTGATTTCAAAGACAATCAAGTGAACATATGTAGACTTAGTGTCCTATTATTTCTTGCAAATGTCAACAATCCCAAAATTAGGCTTCATAGAGATAAAGGAATGCTTTGGACAAGCGTATTTGGAAATATTCTACAAATAACTCCTGCTGACATTGGACGAATTTTAAAATGTAGCTCGGATGGGGTCAATTTAGATGATTTTAAGTTAGAAGGTGAGGATCTTAAACACATAGAATATCATCTTTTTGAACCAGGAAAGTCCACAGATAGATCAAATCATCTTCGTCCCAGACCTCGATTATTGCTTAGAATGCTAATAAAAACAATATTTCCCCGGCAAGGAAGCCACGAGATCATTTATGATGATGAAGATAAGGTGCTTCAAGCAATATTATCAAACTCACAAATCAATTGGGCACAATATTTTTACGATGCATTTCATACTTATCACGATTCAAAGAAGCGATCAATTGTCTATGCCCCTTATATTACTCGAATACTAACTGACTTGTCTATTCAAAGTCCGGCAATTGAGTTTGAAAAGATTAAGGTATCCAATATTCGCTTTTTAGTTTGATGGGATTACCGGAATCTCCTCCGACATTTCCAACATATCCTGATTATAAAGCGGAACAACTAGCTTTACAAAAAGAAAAAGGAAAAACTAAAGTAGGCAGTTCCGGACACGATGGAGATGAAGGAGATACTGAAAAAGAAGGGGATGATAGAAATGAAGGGGAAGATGAAGAAGGAGAAGACAAAGCCATTGAGCAAACTTTTATCCAAAGTTCAATCCCGGAAAATTACGTGATTGAACAAATTTCAGAACTTCACGCACTTATACAAAAAATGAAAAGCTCAAGTCTGACATCACCATCTCTAAAAATCAAAAGAAAATCTCTCAACAAATTGCACAAGGCTTTTCTTCCATCAATTCTAGATTCGATCATCTAGATGCCAAAGTCGAAGAGAATGCACGAGAGATAAAGAATGTCAAAACAATTCTTCGTCGATTGTGGAAAAATTCTCATGGATCTTCTCCTCCTCCCTCTCCAACTTAGGGAGAATGGTGAAAGAAGATGATTTCTTTTTGTCTTTTGGTCCAAAAACTTCAGTTTCATAAAATTCTGTATCTTTTTGTGGCTTTTAAAACTTATATGTTGTTGTTTGTATAATTTTCTATGTCTCTCTGAAACATTTGGTTCATTGTGTTTTGGTTAAACAAATGCTCTGTCCTAAAAAGTTGATTTGTTTTTTTATCATCTTGGTACACACTTGGTTGATCAAACTATGTATTGTCTACATTTCTTATCTATTTTGTTATTCACAGTTTTGTTATCTCTCTATATCTAACACCCCCTACAACTCTTTTTGTTAATGACAAAGGGGGAGAAATAATAACATTTCTGCTATATATAATGGTCATATTGACAGGGGGAGCAAAAGGTATGGTTATACTAACCGTTGAATTATATAGTTGTCATCATCAAAAAGGGGGAGAATGTTGAAACCTGCATTCTTTGATTTTAATGCGACAACTATATATTTCAACCTATATACTATAATGTCAAATATTCTTGCAGGAATCTACAAAGAGAAGCTATTATCATATCATCAACAAAAGATCAAGTTCTCAAATTTTATTATTTCTAAGTTAAATATTCTTGTACAATCTCTGATATGATGATAAAACACACACACACACAAATATACTTTTGAAAATCATGTTTTAAAATAATAAATATCTTTAATTATTTAAAGATATAAAAAGGTATTTTCAAAATTATATAATATCTCAAGTTCAGAAGTGCTAGAACAAAGGAAGGAACAAAACAGTACAGGTTTAGACGTCTGTAGCTTAATTCAGACGTCTGACATCAATGTCAGACGTCTAAAGATAAAATAACAGACGTCTGAACCCTCAGTATAAAGTACTTCTATTTTTATATGAAATAGACATCTGTCAATTAAAAAACAAACGTTTGTCATCATAGACAGACGTCTGAATTAAATAGCAGACGTCTAAAATGACTGATTTTTGTTTCTTCTATTTTTTTGTTGTTTAACCTTAGTCAGACATCTGTCACTTTTCTCTCAGACATCTGAACTTGACGAACTGAAGAATCTCTTCATGAAATATCAAATTCTGAAGAGTTGTCTTCTTCATCAAGAGTTGCACTTCTTCAAATAGTTGCAACTATTAAATTAAAACTATTCAATACTATAAATAGAGATGAAAATCCACTATTTCAATTACCAATTCTTTCTATCTATTCTGATCTTATATTGTTATAATATCAAATGATTTTCAACTCTCTACTTCCTATCTTTGCACATTCAAATCATCATATCAAGAAGATTATAGGAAGGGTGTAGTACATTGACTATATACGTGTTACTCAAGAACACACAAGTCAAGAAACAATTTATTATATTTGAAGTCCTATTCGGTTGCTTAGGCGGAAAAGTCCTGTTCGGTTGCTCAGGTGATGTAATACCTGTTCCTCCGGGTAAAGTGAGGGTTGTTAGAGAAATTCCAGAAGGAGTCTGGGACTGGACGTAGAACGGGAAGTTCGAACCAGTATAAAAATCCCTGGTGTCATTTTTATTACTGCTATTTACTATTATTTATAATTCCGCACTTGCTAGTCGTAGTTTAACTATATTATCGATCCATATACACTTTCACTTGAGTTGGTTTAAATGATGCAAGGACAAACACTTAACATTAAATTGGCAAAAATGCCATTTTATGGTCAAACATGGCATTGTCCATGGGCATGTCATTTCAAACAAAGGCATTAAGGTAGATAAAGCGAATGTTGATGTAATTGTGAATCTACCCATTATCAAATCTGTTAAGGACATTTGTTGATTTCTTAGACATGTTGGTTTCTATCAACGCTTTGTGAAAGACTTCAATAAAATTGCTCGACCTATTACGACTCTTCTTGGAAAAGACGTTCCATTTGACTTTAATTCTGATTGTGTTTCTTCTTTCGAAGTCTGAAAAATGAACTCATTTCCACTCCCATCATTTGTTCACCCAATTGGGATCTTCCTTTTGAAATAATGTGTGATGCTTCTAATTTTGCAGTTGGTGCTGTCTTAGGACAACGCATATATTCTTTACGTCGTCTACTAAGCTAGTATGACTCTAAACGATGCTCAACTCAATTACACGTCCACTGAAATAAGAGCTTCTTGTGGTAGTTTTTGCTCTCGAAAAATTCCGACTTTATTTTATTGGCTCACACATTACTGTTTACACTGACCATTTCTCTCTTAAATACCTTTTCGCTAAAAAGGATGCTAAGTTTCGTTTGATACATTGGATCCTGTTACTCCAAGAATTTGACATTACGATCAAAGACAAAAAAGGACCTGATAACGTCATTGCTGATCATTTTTCACGTCTTCCAAATGCACCATCCTCTTTACCGATCAACGAAAACTTACCAGATGAACAAATCCTTCCTGTTTCTGTCGATCCATGGTATGCCGACATAATAAACTATCAAGTCACTAAGGAAACTCCTTCATTTTGGTCGAAACAAGATAAATATTAATTTCTTTCCCAAGTCAAGTACATCAATTGGGATGATCTATACTTTTTTAAGTACTTTCCCAACCAAATCATTTCACGTTGCATCCAAGATTGCGAAATCAAAAGTGTTCTTTCATTTTGTCATGACCAAGCATGTGATGGACATTTCGGTCCTCGAAAAACTACTAAAAAAGTGCTTCAATGTGGTTTTTACTGGCCTACGCTTTTTAAAGATGTATTTGAGTTTTGTAAACTTGCGATCGCTGCCAAATGTTAAGAAGAATCTCTCGATGAAACATAATGCTTTTGAACCCCATTCGTACGATCGAAATATTTGTACATTCTTCTTGTTGTTGATTACGTCTCTAAATGGTTTGAAGCCATTCCTTGTAAAACAAATGACCATATATTGTGAAATTCATAAAAGAAAACAGTTTTTTGAGGTTTGGAACACCTCGCACAATAATAAGCGATAGTGTAACCCATTTCTGTAATAGTTCATTTGAAACTCTAATGAAAAAATACTCGATAACCCACAAGTTATCCACTCCTTATCATCCTCAAACTTGTGGTCAAGTTGAAGTTTCATGTAACGACCAGCCTTTTTTGGACGTTTTAAGCAGACACACGCGTCAGACTCAAACCATTCAAAAAGGGCAGATTGTTATGGGGTAAATAAGAAAAAGAGAAAGAATAAAACAAATACAGAATCTCGCAGCGGAATGACCAAAATATAATAATCAAATAACAGTTCATGAAGCTGTTTTATAAATACATTTGATTATTATTTACAACACAAACATCAGAGTTACATAACAGGAATAAATAAATAAATGCAGCGGAACAACATGATGTAGTGGAATAAATATCATAAATAATAATAGTACAAATCTTCGTCTTCGTCCTCTAGAAATATGGTCTTCAACCCTGAAATGCTCAGGCTGACCCGAGTGAATTGAAAAGACAAAACACTCGAGTCAGAACTAAAAGATCTTATGCAAGTTAAATCAACGGTAAATAAATACGAGTGGAACGGCATCAAAGATGTTTACGGGGTTTGACATCTCCTATCCAGTGTCTAAAATGAGTGCAGTAACTTAAGAGATGTTCGGGATTCACATCTCCTAAGGATCCGTTAAACTATCTACTATGTAGTACAATACGCTATTATAATATGTCTACAGTAAAGTAAAAGTATTAAAATAGCGTTAAAGCGTTACCCATATCCCCCTTAACACATTTTATATATTCCCATAGTCTATACAGTACCGTACGCTCCTTCGAGAGGTTTACATAGAGGGCACTCCATAGGTATGGTACAAAACAAACTCGTAGAAGGCGCTCTAGGGCATGTGAACATGGAACTTGAGGCAATGCCAGGGTAGATATACCAATTGCGGATACAGACTGGTGGTAACGCATAGCAGCTACTATCGCCCACCTCGGAACACACTCCCAAATCAAAATCCAGGGTGGCCACCAAATCAATCACAAAGCAATAGAATGGTATCGAAGAAATGTGTCCGATCGGAGGAATGACCTCACTTGGCCCGGTATGGCTCCTGTTTTAGTCATATCTATGCTGACTCACGGGAGTTAGGGTCACGTCATACCTTATACAGAAATCGTTCGCCAAACCATCCTACTTCATTTCTGGAATCTTCACCACGTACACAGTTGTTAAAGTGGTTTTCGGTATTGGCAGAGAGTATGACAATATCCAATCCCGGTCTCTTTAACAACCAAACGCTTATTTCACACCGGATGGTTCTTTTACATTTCAAAAGTCCATTCACAATGTATATCAAAATATCATATTCAATTAAAACCATATCACTTTCGAAATTATATTCACTTTCAAAAAATCAAATAATTTCCGAAATCGTATTTCCTTTCAAAAATCATAATTTCAAAATAGTTTAAAACCCTCATTTCAAAACTTCATAATTACTCCAAATGTCTTATAAAAATCCCAATTTAGGTTATAACACCATTTAACCGTATTCGTTTGTATATCAAGGATTTTTAATATATACACTTCCACTTAACTTAGTCTGAAATTTAGAAATAGTTTAAATGGTTATAATTAGTTTAAATAGTTATAAATAGTGGAAATAAAATTTTAAATAGTTAAAATACTATAAAATAGTTTAATATAGGTTAAAAATATTTTTCTTGATTTAAGATAGTTAAATAGATTTAAAAATAGATTAAATATAATTAAAATATATTAAATAGCTTTAAAATAGATTGATTAGATTTAAAATAAGTTAGATGGGTTAATTAGTTTTAAAATAAATTAATTGGTTAAAAATAGGTTAAAATGATTTAGTTGAGTTAATATACGTTAAAGTAGTTTAATAATTAGAAATCTTAATAATTAGAAATTTTAAAACAATATATTTTCTAATAGTTTATAATAAAATATGAATTGGGAATTAATATCAATTTAACTATTTATTTCATTTTAGCACATCTGAACCATTTCAATTTACAAATCAACAAAACTTAACTTTAAATCTTTCAATTCAAATTTTAAGTAAACTATTAAATTATATATCAATTTAAATCCATGTTAGAAATATCAATTTAAATTATTCCAATTTCAATACATTTCAGAGTTATATTTCAAACAATCAAAATAACTCAATTCTGACAAATTTCACTTATATCTCAAATTCGACTTTAAAATTTCCATTTAGTTTCTTAAGTAATTCCTTTAAACCAATTTCACATTTCAACATAAAACTTGATTTTTCAAAAATAATTCAATTTATATAAATAAAATTTTATTTCAAAAATATCATTTAATTAAATTCAAAAATTAAGAATTTTAAAACCATTTAATTTAAACAATCCGGTGTGCGTATATAATTCTCTACGCTAGGGTCAAGTGATACGGATATTTATCATTTCAATCCGCAATTTAAAATTTTACGGTTATAAATCATTTCAAACCGCAATCCCGAATTAATTATTAAAATTCATAAGATCGCTCAAGCCTATCATCTCAACCAATAACGATTTTCCTAATCTATAAATCATTTGGGTATGTATCATTTCAACCCATAGTGAACTTGCAGTTTATAACGATATAAAATACAACATCCATTCATCCAATATCAACAATCAAACATCCATCACAATCATCATCCAAATCAATCAATAAACATCAATAGAGAATTGATAATCAATAACAGGTATTTAACTGGCAATTTAAATTCAATAATAAATTAAATAACGGTTTAATTCAAATAAATTCAAATTAACTGAGATGACGATTTAAATATACCAAACAGCCATAAATAAATTCCCAATCACACCCTCAATTTAATTTAACGAACATAAGAAAATTTAGAAGTTGTGAGTTGGTTAAAACACCCACCTTTGTATTTAAATCGAATTTAAATCCAAATTAGGGCCCAAATTCAAACGATCTCAGAATTCGTCCATACTAGCACCAAAATGTCCAGAATTTTGATACGATACTAGCGGAAAAAACCGCGTGTAAAACGGATCTCGTATGTAAAAGTTATTAAAGTTAGAAGTTCAACGATTTTAAAATATGAAATAAACAAAACAAAGAGAACAAACCAGTAATGCCTTTCCACGTCATCTTGTCACCCACGGCTAAACCCTATCCAAAATCGTGCAGCAGAACTCGCGCACGCCGCCACAGGATCGACCGACACACGCGATCCACTGCCGCAGCCCAGTCGCGACCACGCCGTGCCAAGCGCACTCCTGCCTAAAGCCTCGCGACTCCCCCACCTTGACCACGACGAACGGCTGTAGTCGCCGAAACCCATAACCCTAATCGAATTTCTACGCCCGATCCAACCATCAACTAGCCGAACGAACCTCACCGATGAGCTACGCTCATCAATCTCCACCCATCCATACCTGTGAATCGCCGATCCATCGCAGTTGATCGGAGTGCGACGGACGGCCGAGACTTAATCCCCCAATTCGGGCCATACCGAAACACGAATCGAAAAACAGATCACAGATTTGGGTTGCGCTCGTCGAGAGCTTCAAATCGATATGAAATATGATATAGTTTGAGGAGTTTGATTTTTTTGATTTAAATTTGAAATTGAATAGAATTTGGAATTGGTTTTTCTGCCATTGGAAAGAGGAGATGAGAAGGAACTGTATGTACAGACAAATGAAAATAAGAAGTAGCGAGGATTTATAGCGAGGTATTTATAGCTAGATCAAAAAATAGAAAAGGACAAGATTTGATTTGGATTTTGAACGATAGTGAACCCGAAAAGCCCGTTTCGTCTCTAGAACGAAAAGTGACGACCGCCCATGACCCCTGCATCGAAACTAGAGGAAGTGCGCTGTAAAGTGTGCCAGGCGACCATGGACGATTATCAAGGTAGATAAAAACAACAGAACCTATCGTATTACTCACAGCGCATGGACAAAATACAATAGAACATATGTATAGTGAAGCTTTACAGAATAAAATGCCATCATATAAAACTCCATAATAGTTGAATACAAGCATCCAAATAGTCAATACATCAAGCCTCACTACATAACACTCAGAGATTATACAAACATTGGAACATCCAGTACATATAATATGAAGATAATATGCAACCCTCCAGCTCGTCTTCGATATCAGCATCGTGAGAAGAGAACAGCACCTGTCACCTGCTACCTAGTCTGCCCGTCCCAAAATGGACGAACAGCCCAAGGCAATAAGAATTAAAAACATAAAGCCTTGAGTCAGACAACAGTCTTAGTGAGCGGTAAATTAACTAACAACGTACCAAAAGAGCATAAAGGAAAAGGAATAGGAATACAACCCTCCCACTCCAACCTCTTTCTACAGTGATAGCCCCCGACACACACTAAGTAGAAGCAAACATAGCAGAGCATACAATGTAAAGTAAAGCAATTATCACTCGAGTCAAGGGCGATGTTTTCCAAGTACAAACCCCCAAGGCCTAAACCAAGATCAGATAAGCACCCAGAAAATACCGCTCTTGAGACCGAATGACGATACAACCAAACATCCATGACTCTGGCTATCACTGTTATCGTTGCTTCGATATCACCGTTAATTGAATGACCGGCACATTCTTTCAGCCGTCCGTCAAGGGCTAATGGAAACCCCGGTTCTAGACATAACTCCCGCACGTCATCGTGACCCGTGCCTAGGACTATCGAATCTGCCCAGAGTACTTGACTACCCAATCAGTAGCCTTCAGGGACTATCGAATCTTCCCAACGTACTCTTGCTTTGAGCATGCTAGAACCTTCAACAACGATGAGATCTCAGCCTTCTAGTCGTCCTCCTTGACAACTATTTCCATACTAGCTCAAGCGTCTCTCGAGCATCCATTATCCTCAACCCGCTTGGAATGATCGTCTGGATTAGACCAAGACTATCTCATATCATACTTCGCTTCATCACATCCTCGCAAAGTCTCATCTCAACATCATCATCAAATCTATGCATAAGAGCTTCATCATCCGCTACATATGCCACAAGCAGCTTTCCCAATTCAAGAGCCTTTCTCTTAGCTTTTGAATCATCTTCGGTCTAAATCAAATCATCAATCATCTAATTCATAGCAATCAATCAAGTCAAACATTAATCCAAGCAATCAAGCATTCAAATATGATCTAAGTAGACAATTATAACAATAATGGCAATTTCGTAATTAAAGAGTTGAAAGTCAAATAAGCATGAAAACATGAACAATATCTCTATAATCTTGATGAATGAACTTGCATAGGTTAACATGTAGTAAAATGGATGTAACATCATCATGAACAATGGATCTATATGGATCCACACTTAGGATGAAGAAAATGTATGGAAATCACTATTTTAACACCAAATCGAGCCAACAATCCGATATACTCCTTTGGATCCGTGTGAGAGATAATCACCACTCACCAAATCACCTAAACAACCTCAAATCAACATGCTTCAGATCTGGACAACGAAGGATCAAGCTTGATCTATCACGAATCCGCTTCAAACGAAAAAATCTCACTTCAAAGGATGAAGATCTTCAATCCAAGCTCTTGAATCTTCAATTTGATCTTCAACTTGGATGGATAGAATCATTAGATTAGAGTGGAGAAAAGTAGTGAAGAAGTGTAGAAGTCGAGCTCTCAAAATGGCAGCACTTCGTCGCTTCGAAATCCGGATCCCAAAAATGAAGCCAACCCCCTTCTATTTATAGGCGAAAACTCCCTAAGTCGTAACTCGGAATTAGGTCGTCTCCGACCTACGACCTAAGACCCCCACTGACCTAAGTCTCTACGACTTAACACCCAGGCGCTTTAACGACCTATCAAAGCCCTTCGCCTTACGACCTAACGAGGTTACGACCTATGACTTAGCGACTTAACAATAGGTGCGACCTATCAGTGCCACTACCTAACTGCTTGGCATGCCGACCTACGACTTAACAAACCCCAAGTCCCTCCGACTTATACTTTCCGACCTAACAGAGCCTCCGACTTAACCGGGTAACCGACCTAACAGCTCAACAGAGTCACGCCTTAACTATTTAACCACTCTACGACTTAACTCTTAAGCCAACACGCGACCTAAGACTTATCCCACAACTCCGACCTAACAGACTACGACTTAAAGTCCACACGACCTAATACTTAACCCCTTAGGTCGTCTAACGACCTAACTACTAAGTCGTTAGCTAGCTTATATCCTAGGTCGGTCAACTTGCTAAATCTCCTAATTCGCTATCCTGCCTAAGTCGTTAACTCTTAGGTCGGTCAGTCCCATAGGTCGCTCACTCTACTAGGTCTGCCTACCCTTGAGTCCCCAATACTATAAGTCGGTCAACTTTTCAAGTCGGTTACTACCTTAAATCGGTCACTCGATCTAGGCCACCCTATGACCTAACTTCCTTAACTCGGTTAATCCCTTAGGTCGTCCCAAACTGTCAACCGACTTAAACCACAACCTCTCTTCCTTAGGTCGTCGCCGACCTACCCCTTGAGTCATTAACTCGTCCAGGCTTATTTCTTAACTCGTCCAAACCTCTTAAGTCGACTACGACTTAAGACTTAAGAAAAATTCTGCTAAAATCTGAAACGACTTAACAGCAATGCAACCAAAGGTCAACTATTTTATGATGTTTCGATCCGTGAAAATACGGGTCGTTACATTCTCTCCCCCTTAGGAATTTCACCCCCGAAATTCCAAACAAACAAGGCAATCAAAGACTATTATGTACGCCTACTAACCATAACAATCAACAAACCATGCATCCAATTCTAGCTTAGCGTACAGAATTCTAACACTAGAACAAGTTACAATATCGTGAGATGACACGACACCTTAGGGCCATACCTTGAAGAGTTCAGGATGAGCTGCCTTCATCCTCTCTTCCACCTCCCACGTACAGTCGTTATCATCATCACTCCATTGTATCTTGAGCAACTTAACTACCTTCCTCCTAAGCTGTTTCGTGTCGGTTTCCACAACACGAAGCGGCTTACGAGGTCTCTTATCGACTAGATCAACTTCGAAATCTTCACAGCTATCAGCAGAAACCACAGTATTCGAGTCCTGCACATACTTCCGTAGATATGATACATGAAAAACATTGTGCACACTCGACATCTTCTCAGGTAACTCCAATCTATAGGCGAGCTTTCCAATTCGCTCGATGATCGGGAATGGTCCAACAAATCTCGGAGTCAATTTTCCTTTCTTCCCGAATCGAATAACATTCCTCAGTGGAGAAATCTTCACAAAAACCATATCTCCTACGTCAAATTCCAAGTCCTTTCGATGCTTATCAGCATAACTCTTCTGACGGTCTTGGGCTGCCTTCATTCGTTGCCGAATGATCTCTATGCAATCCGAAGTCTGTCAAATCATCTCTGGCCCAAGTATCAACTTTTCTCCAGTTTCTAACCAACATGTCGGTGAGTTACACGGTCTCCCATACAATGCCTCATACGGTGCCATACCAATGCTTGACTGGTAACTGTTGTTGTATGCAAACTCCACCAAATGAAGGTGATCTTCCCATGATCCTCCGAATTCCAAAACACAAACTCTAAGAAGATCTTCCAAAACCCGGTTGACTCTCTCGGTCTGACCATCTGTTTGAGGGTGATAAGCTGTACTCAAACACAACTCGGTTCCCAAAACTTCCTGGAAGCTCTTCCAAAATCCACTAGTGAACAATGGGTCTCGATCGCTAACTATACTCTTCGGAATACCATGGAATCGAACTATCCACTTAACATACAACTCAGCCAACTTTGATGCAGTCCTAGTCGATCGAACAGGAATGAATCTTGCACTCTTGGTCAGACGATCTACAATGACCCAAATCCCTTCATTTCCCGTTCTTGTTCTAGGTAGTCCATCAATAAAATCCATCGATACTTGCTCCCACTTCCATGTAGGAACTTCTAATGGCTGAAGCAATCCACTTGGCTTCTTCTGTTCTGCTTTTACCAACTGGCAGTTCATACACTTGGAAATAAAATTTCCAACATCCTTCTTCATACCTTCCCAGTAGTAGGTTCTCTTCATATCCCGATACATCTTATTTCCTCCTGGTTGAATTGTCAACTTCGAGTGATGACCTTCCTTCAGAACTTCACTCCTCAATTCATCTATATCGGGAACAACTAGTCGTCCTTGCTTCCGAAGCCAACCCTCTCGATCGACCTCGAATCCTTTATCCTTTTCTGGATCCAATCCAGATTCCAAATCATGGATAATCTTGACAAGCTTATCGTCTCGCTTTTGGCTCTCGCCAATCCTTTCCACAAGAGTCGGTCTTATCGATAAGTTTGCCAACATCTCAGGTTCCAATTCGCATCTAGGCCTGAAGTCAAATCCAGCTAAATACTCGAGATTCTTCCATTCAGAAAACATGGCTCCCAATCCCGCATGTCTTCTACTTAACGCATCTGCCACTGCGTTACCTTTTCCCAGAGTATAAGCTATACCAAAATCATATGATGCCAAAAACTCTAGCCAACGTTGCTGCCGAAGATTCAAATCCTTTTGGGAGAAAAGATACTTCAACGACTTATGATCTGTAAACAACTCAAATCGAACTCCCAGTAGATAATGTCTCCACATCTTCAGAGCAAAAACAATCGCCGCTAACTCCAAATCATGAGTCGGGTAATTCCTTTCATGTGGCTTCAGTTGTCGACTAGCATACGCAACAACTTTATCCCTCTTCATCAGCACTGCTCCAAGTCCAGTACCACATGCGTCGGTGTAAACCACCATCTCATCATTCCCACTTGGAATAGTCAAAACAGGAGCACTCGTCAATCTCTCTTTCAGGATTCCGAAAGCTTGCTCACACTTAGCTTCCCATCTGAACACTTGGTTCTTCTTCGTCAATCCTGTTAACGGTGCAGCTATCTTGGAGAAGTCTTTAATAAACCGTCGATAATATCCTGCCAATCCAAGAAAACTTCTCACATCAGATGCATTCTTAGGTCTAACCCAATCCTGGATTGCTGCCACCTTCGCGGGATCAACCGCTATTCCATTTCCAGAAATCACATGGCCTAAGAACCTCACTTCACTCTTCCAGAAGTGACACTTCGAAAACTTAGCCTTCAGCTGATGTTTCCGTAAGATTTCCAAAACAATACGCAAGTGTGTCTTGTGCTCTTCTTCAGTTCTGGAATAAATCAGAATATCGTCCACGAACACAAGTACGAACTTGTTCAACTGATCTCTGAACACTCTATTCATAAGATCCACAAAATAAGCTGGCGCGTTAGTCAATCCAAACGGCATTACCAGCCACTCAAAGAAACCGGATGGTGTCCTGAAAGCTGTCTTCGGCACACTATCCTTAGCAACTCTCAACTGGTGAAATCCCGTTGCCAAATCCATCTGAGAAAACACCCTAGCTTCGTGAAGCTGATCAAACAAGTCATCTATTCTCGGCAATGGATACTTGTTCTTCTTAGTCACCTTATTCAGCTCACGATAATCCACACACAATCTCAACGACCCATCTGCCTTGGTTACAAACACAACTGGTGCACCCCATTCAGACACACTACGCCGAATGAATCCTTTCTGCAAAAGATCATCAACTTGCACCCTCAACTCTTGCTGTTCCCTAGGCGCCATCTGCCTAAGAGGCATCACAACAGGTATGGCTCCTTCAACTAGATCTATACGAAACTCGATCTCTCTATGCGGCGGCAACCCTTTGACTTCGTCAAAGACATCCTCGAATCCATTAGCGATCGGCACTAATGACAGTCCATCCCGTGGAACAACCAGCGAATACATGAAGCTCATGAAGACGCCTTCTTCATGCTTACATCGTATCACAATCTTTCGCCCCTCCACATTCTCGACTGTCACTTCCAACCTCTCGCAATCAACCTTTGCCGCATACTTCTTAAGCCAGTCTATACCCAAAATAATTCTGAACCCCGCAAAGTTCAGAACAAAGCAATCACAAACAAAAGAGCAATCATGACTCGATATAATCAGACCACGGCATAACATACACAAACAAGACGAACCCCCAACTGGATTAGTCACAACCAATGGCCTATCAACAATATCCGGTTCCAAACCTAACCGGCCTACGAGTTCATTACAAACAAACGAATGCGATGCCCCAGTATCAAACAACACTCTAACTGGAACACCACGTAGGAAAAGAGTACCTTGAACCACCACACTCTTTCCTTTCTCTTCAGCGGTAGGAGCTTTTGAAGACGACGGAACAGCTCCCAAAGCATAAGCTTGCACAATCTTCTTGTCTCTTCTCGGTTCTGGACAATTCTTCCTGAAGTGCCCCGGCTTGTCACAGTTGTGACACTTCATCGGTGCCTTCGGATTCTTACAATCCTTCGAGAAATGGCCCTTCTGCTGACAATTGTAGCAAGTCACCTCGCCTTTCGGCTTCTTCTGGCCATCCTTACCCTTCTGCTGTTGCTGCTTCCTCTTCTTGTTTCCACCTTGCTGAGGTTTAGACTCTTCCCTGTTCCCAGCAACAACAGATCCTTCCTTAGGAAACCGACTCTCATGCCTGAGAGCTTTCTCCACAAGCTTCTCAAATGAATCGTCCAAATGATCCACTAACTGTCTCCCAAGATAACTATCCAAGCCTGTCACAAACTTCTCATTCTTCTGATAAGCAGATTCAATATATGACCGGGCATACTTGGACAAAGCTTCGAACTCAGAAACATACTCAAGAACAGATCTTCCACCTTGCTTGAGCTCCACAAACTTCTTGAACAGAACAGACTTCTGAGCTGTAGAAATGAACTTAGCCTCAAATCTGACTTGGAATTGCTCCCAAGTAATCTCTTCCTCCAGAGTATTGATGGTAATAGAGTTCCACCAATCAGAGGCTCTCCCTTGAAGCTGTCTCGATGCCAACTTCCTCTTAGTCGCATCCTCAATTCCCAAATCACCGAAGATCCTTCTACAAGCATCTATCCATCTTTGGACCTCAATAGTTGATTCTGTTCCCAAGAAAACCTTTCCTCCAAGAGCAGTATAGTCCTTACACAGCTTAGCAAAATCCACCGGCTTTGGAGTTTGGACTTGAACTCCAACATCAACTGCTGTCCCCGGAACAGGTATCCTTCTCATGATCGAAGTCATCATAGCTTCGAACATAGCTGCATAATCAGCAGTTCCCTCAGTAGCACGGCCTTCCCTAGCAGCTGGTCTCCCCCTTCGACTCATTCTCAATATCTATAAAAAGGAATGATCAGAACATCTAGAGAAACAACTGCATAAAGGACTCAAACTCTACTAAGCTACTATATTATATATAGTAATCATCCATCAAAGTACAATTACGTCTCTCATACGTAGTTACGTCAGCGAGTGTTGGGTAAAATCGATTAACCAATGCTCTGATACCAAATGTGACGACCGCCCACGACCCCTACATCGAAACTAGAGGAAGTGCGCTGTAAAGTGTGCCAGGCGATCATGGACGATTGTCAAGGTAGATAAAAACAACAGAACCTATCGTATTACTCACAGCGCATGGACAAAATACAATAGAACATATGTATAGTGAAGCTTTACAGAATAAAATGCCATCATATAAAACTCCATAATAGTTGAATACAAGCATCCAAATAGTCAATACATCAAGCCTCACTACATAACACTCAGAGATTATACAAACAGCGGAACATCCAGTACATATAATATGAAGATAATATGCAACCCTCCAGCTCGTCTTCGATATCAGCATCCTGAGAAGAGAACAGCACCTGTCACCTGCTACCTAGTCTGCCCGTCCCAAAATGGACGAACAGCCCAAGGCAATAAGAATTAAAAACATAAAGCCTTGAGTCAGACAACAGTCTTAGTGAGCGGTAAATTAACTAACAACATACCAAAAGAGCATAAAGGAAAAGGAATAGGAATACAACCCTCCCACTCCAACCTCTTTCTACAGTGATAGCCCCCAGACACACACTAAGTAGAAGCAAACATAGAAGAGCATACAATGTAAAGTAAAGCAATTATCACTCGAGTCAAGGGCGATGTTTTCCAAGTACAAACCCCCAAGGCCTAAACCAAGATCAGATAAGCACCCAGAAAATACCGCTCTTGAGACCGAATGACGATACAACCAAACATCCATGACTCTGGCTATCACTGTTATCGTTGCTTTGATATCACCGTTAATTGAATGACCAGCACATTCTTTCAGCCGTCCGTCAAGGGCTAATGGAAACCCCGGTTCTAGACATAACTCCCGCATGTCATCGTGACTCGTGCCTAGGACTATCGAATCTGCCCAGAGTACTTGACTACCCAATCAGTAGCCTTCAGGGACTATCGAATCTGCCCAACGTACTCTTGCTTTGAGCATGCTAGAACCTTCAACAACGATGAGATCTCAGCCTTCTAGTCGTCCTCCTCGACAACTATTTCCATACTAGCTCAAGCGCCTCTCGAGCATCCATTATCCTCAACCTGCTTGGAATGATCCCGTCTGGATTAGACCAAGACTATCTCATATCATACTTCGCTTCATCACATCCTCGCAAAGTCTCATCTCAACATCATCATCAAATCTATGCATAAGAGCTTCATCATCCGCTACATATGCCACAAGCAGCTTTCCCAATTCAAGAGCCTTTCTCTTAGCTTTTGAATCATCTTCGGTCTAAATCAAATCATCAATCATCTAATTCATAGCAATCAATCAAGTCAAACATTAATCCAAGCAATCAAGCATTCAAATATGATCTAAGTAGACAATTATAACAATAATGGCAATTTCGTAATTAAAGAGTTGAAAGTCAAATAAGCATGAAAACATGAACAATATCTCTATAATCTTGATGAATGAACTTGCATAGGTTAACATGTAGTAAAATGGATGTAACATCATCATGAACAATGGATCTATATGGATCTACACTTAGGATGAAGAAAATGTATGGAAATCACTATTTTAACACCAAATCGAGCCAACAATCCAATATACTCCTTTGGATCCGTGTGAGAGATAATCACCACTCACCAAATTACCTAAACAACCTCAAATAAACACGCTTCAGATCTGGACAGCAAAGGATCAAGCTTGATCTATCACGAATCCGCTTCAAACGAAGAAATCTCACTTCAAAGGATGAAGATCTTCAATCCAAGCTCTTGAATCTTCAATTTGATCTTCAACTTGGATGGATAGAATCACTAGATTAGAGTGGAGAAAAGTAGTGAAGAAGTGTAGAAGTCGAGCTCTCAAAATGGCAGCACTTCGTCGCTTCGAAATCCGGATCCCAAAAATGAAGCCAACCCCCTTCTATTTATAGGCGAAAACTCCCTAAGTCGTAACTCGGAATTAGGTCGTCTCCGACCTACGACCTAAGACCCCCACTGACCTAAGTCTCTACGACTTAACACCCAGGCGCTTTAACGACCTATCAAAGCCCTTCGCCTTACGACCTAACGAGGTTACGACCTATGACTTAGCGACTTAACAATAGGTGCGACCTATCAGTGCCACTACCTAACTGCTTGGCATGCCGACCTACGACTTAACAAACCCCAAGTCCCTCCGACTTATACTTTCCAACCTAACAGAGCCTCCGACTTAACCGGGTAACCGACCTAACAGCTCAACAGAGTCACGCCTTAACTATTTAACCACTCTACGACTTAACTCTTAAGCCAACACGCGACCTAAGACTTATCCCACAACTCCGACCTAACAGACTACGACTTAAAGTCCACACGACCTAATACTTAACCCCTTAGGTCGTCTAACGACCTAACTACTAAGTTGTTAGCTAGCTTATCTCCTAGGTCGGTCAACTTGCTAAATCTCCTAAGTCGCTATCCTGCCTAAGTCGTTAACTCTTAGGTCGGTCAGTCCCATAGGTCGCTCACTCTACTAGGTCTGCCTACCCTTGAGTCCCCAATACTATAAGTCGGTCAACTTCTCAAGTCGGTTACTACCTTAAATCGGTCACTCGATCTAGGCCACCCTATGACTTAACTTCCTTAACTCGGTTAATCCCTTAGGTCGTCCCAAACTGTCAACCGACTTAAACCACAACCTCTCTTCCTTAGGTCGTCGCCGACCTACCCCTTGAGTCATTAACTCGTCCAGGCTTATTTCTTAACTCGTCCAAACCTCTTAAGTTGACTACGACTTAAGACTTAAGAAAAATTCTGCTAAAATCTGAAACGACTTAACAGCAATGCAACCAAAGGTCAACTATTTTACGATGTTTCGATCCGTGAAAATACGGGTCGTTACATGGGTCATCCCATATATCAAAATAGATGTTTTTAATATTTTTAAACTCAATGGAATAGGTTTCAGGTCCTAATTCCATCGTATGAAGAAGTTATGTTAAAATCAGCTTATTTCAAATTGATTTCAACTGAATTTAATTAAATTGATTTCTACATATTTTGGGCCTGTACGATCAAACATCAAGTCCGATTGCTATGAAACTTGAAACTTTACAATAATTAACCGTTACGGATCCGATGAAACTGGTTTTGTCGAAATCCGAGACCATGGCCAAAATGGCTATTTTCATGCTAATTAAATAAATTATTATTAAATTAAATTTATCACTTCTTATATTCAAATTAATTAACTAACCATTTTTATCATTTTTAATTTCATAGACATTTACAATGATTTGCAACCAATTTACATATCAATTCAGTGTCAATTATTTACTAATTACAATGTTCAATTTCAACTGAAATGAAATCCAATTAATTAAAATTTATTTCCAATAAATTGATTAAATTTGATTCCAATCCTTTTTATTCAATCGATTATTACTCTATTAACACAGTTAACATTTGCTCATCTCTTATTTCACTAATATGCTACAATTTCCATCTTTTACTTGCATTAGCTACTATATTTCAATTATATTGAAATTTTTGGTCAATTCCACACATTTATTATAATTTCAAAACTCAAATTGGTTTATTTCTCTTGGTTTCATTTTTTATTATTAAATCAATTTATTTCCTGCTGAATAAAATTAACATTTATATTCATTTTATTATGTGCACAAATTTCGGTTATTGTCTTAACTCACATTAATGTAATATTTAATTACATTTAATTTCAATTGATTTCAAATTAAATTTAATAGAAAAATTAAATATGTAACTTATAATAATTGTTACCACTAACTTTTAATCACACTTAAATTTATTATTTTCAACCAATTATTATAAGGGGGAATTAATTTAAAGGACAAAATTTTGTATATTTTTAGCCTCAAGGACACGACATCAATATTTTAACCACAAGGACAAACATTTTTGTAACAACCCGAGGTCTCGCATTAATTAATTTTGTCAGTAAACGATTAAGCTGTTGTTTAATTGATGTTAAAGGTTTTAATCAGTGTAAACTCTTCTACAATTCATTAGAGGTTCGTGGGCTTTGAATCCTGGCCCAAGTTGTGGGGTGCTGTGATAATTTAATAAGAGCAGTATTCATTCTTTTTCCCCATTTTAATTTCGCTAACCCTAGAAAACAAACGAAGGAAAAAAAAATGATGACCATACCTTAACCCATGCCTAAGGCCACGATTTTTCTCTGTAAAACCACGTTCGCCCTTTTCATCTCGCCCATTCCTCTTTAAATCAATCGAAGAAAATAAATGGCGAACGAAATTTAGGGCTTCGGCGATTCTTTGATTCTCTTGCGAATCTTCATTCGTTTTCGCTCGTTCCTCTTGAAGCAAATTAGGGCTTCGATTTCAACCTTGCTCGATTCCTCGTTTGGCCACGACGTCGACTATGGAGGGATCGATGGTGACTCGGCCGTCTGTTTGAGTTCGCTTCGGGGCTTCGCTCGACTCGTCAATCTCGTGCTCGTCAGTACAAGGTGAGTGGATAACCGCTCATATCCAATTCATGCTTTGGGTTATTCAGAGTTCGAAGCTCTGTGATTTTCGTTGTTTCTATTTTGTGGCTATCTTGACTTCGATTATGCTGTTCGATTTTCGTGACTTGGGTCTTTACTTGATTTTGGATTTTGGGATCCCTTGATTTATTTGGCTTTGATGATTTTGAACTGTTCAAATTCGTGGTTTTAGTATCGATGTTTTTATCTCGGCACTGATGTACCTCGTGACCATCACGGTTTCGATTTTTGTTGACTTGGACTTTACTCGAATTCGTATACGTGCGATTTTAAGTTTCACAGTTTTGGTTAGTGAATTATCTGTGACTTCGGCATTGATGTAGGCCTGCAATTGTTATCGACCAAAACTTGATTTTATTGATGTTGGTTTCGACTAGGGCTCGACTTGTTCGAGCTTGTGATTTTCTTGGTTTATTAATTGATGCTCACGATTTTGATTTCTGGAATTTGGTTTTTTGTGAAATTTTCCTTGTGGACTTTACTGTGATTTATTGCTTTGGTTTACCGGCCCCTGTGAGCTTCGTCTCTGGCCATCTTCTCTGTTAGTCTTATAGTTAATGTACTTTAGTTGGTTGCATGTTCATTGGACTCTAGCTCGAATTCATCTTCGAGGGACACTGTACTTGATATTGTCTGCATTTTGTATACTTGCATCATCTCTACTTCATATTGATACTGTCTAGTCCATCTTGTATATATGAACTTTCTCAGCTTCAATTTGCTGACTCCATTGTATATGAACAATTTCATATTGAGGTCCACTGCTGGCATTTTTTTGTCTACTGCCGTGTAGCCTTCATGACTTCACTTGTACTTGTCTGCGTTGCACTACTTCATGTATGCTTGTCCTCATATTCATGATATTGGTATCACGTTTCACCGAGTTTTGGCATTTGTTTGTCTGGCATCTGAACTGCTGCCATGTGGCCTTTGCATTATTTGGAGTCTAATTTGAAGCAGTCTTCATTTTAAAGTCACTTCTGTTGCATGTTTAGAACTGGACTGACCATATGTACATTTTTGAAATACTTGCATTCAATTTGACCTTGTTTGTGGGGTTCCTGCTGCATACATGTTTGAAGCTTGTTGTTTTGACTTGCCTCGAGTTTCACTGCATTCATATATGTACTTGTTCACACGCGTGATCTGTCGAACTTTGTTTTCCCCTGTTGCTCACTGGTCTTCGAGACAGTATCACTGCATACTGTCAGGTCTATATTGCATGTGCACTTGGGGATATAGTTGAAACTGATACATTACATTAGTCATTTGAAATTGGTTTTGATGTTATACATCATTGTGCATTAGTTCACTTGAAGTTGTAGCATTTGTCCATTGTGCATTTAACTGCAGCATACTCGAGTTTGCATTGTCCAGTATTTGGTTTTGATGAAGCAATATCATTTACCTTTTTGCTTCGGCACTGTCTGTAGTTTGCATTGCTTTGTCATTAACACGCTTAGTGTTCACTATTGCTAGCAGTGCTATTTTGATAGTGTGTTTGTTTTTCTACACTATTGACATTGGCCCAGTTCTCTTAGCATGAAGTTATAGTTGCATTTTTAATCTTCATATATGTGTATGCAGTCAGGTATGTATATACATCATTTGATATGTATATATGTATGTTCGAATTTGCATATATGTTACGGTTCTGTATTCATTTGAGTTAGTCGTTGTTCCCTTTAAGATACAGTCTGCACTATGATATCTTGTAGCCTTGCTTCCATACTTGTAGTTGTATTCATGTACACTGGTCGGGGTTTTGAACTATCTATATTCATAAGTGTTGACCACTGTACTTTTGTTGTTTGATTGTCTGTAGATGGTTGGTGCATTCACTGGTTCACTAGGGTCATATGCATGTGTTCACTTGATCATGTATTATCCACTGGTCATTTGCAGTTGCCATCATTCTAGTCTGGTTCATTACTGGTTCATTTGGACTTGAAACACTTCTTATGTGTGCATGCTTGCTGTAGTAACTTGAGTTCTGGACTTGTTGATTCATCGTTGTTGCAATTAGATTGGTTTTTAAATTCATTTGAGTTGAACCCGATTTCGGGGTTTGACCTTGCGATCATTGTGACTTTCATTGAGCTTTTGTGTATCTCCTGCGATAGTGGCGAGGCAGTACACGCGTGCGTGTACTGCAGCCCTATCAGATTTGACAGTTTTAAATTGATGTTTTGATTTGTTGAATGGTTTCGTTGGTTAATTTCAATGTTTTGGAGTTGTATCCTGATTTGGATTGCTGATTTGTTGTTTAACACCGTTTAGTGTTATATCTGTCGTTATCCGATTCTTTTATCGAGGAATCGGATATACGAGATTCTGTGACTGTCGTCTAGTTGATATTTGATTATTATTGCTTCTGTGCACTAATAACTGAGTTTGAATTAGACTGACCCATGTATTATTTTCTTTTGAATTTAATACTCGGGTCAGACCCGAGTATTTCAGGTTGTAGATTTCCTTCTTTGAGTTGCTGTTTGGGTTATGAAGACTTTTCACACCTTCTGAAGTTGTCTTTGTCATTTTGTAGTAGTCGTGTCGTTGTATAGGTTGATATGTATTAATGTATATTAGTTGATAATGTACGTGTATATATAAATTCCAGAGTCGACAGTTGTAGTTGTATCATATGTATTGTGTCAACTATGTTGTAACTGACATCAGTTATATATATATATATATATATATATATATGAGACTTTTGTTTTTATCTGTGTTCCGCATTTATATTATCTGTGTTATTGTTATATCTAATGTCCTAAACTATTATGAACCATTGTAGTTTGTTTTATACTGATAATTGGGTATGTCGATGGGAGTAAATAAATAATAGATGAAAAATAAAAAGTATATACCACTCCTACCGAGATAACCAATATTATTGTAAGGCCAACTACGGATGGTCGCTCCTATCCAGCCTTATTCTTCGTAATAATAGACAGTATTTCATTTAATACTCTTTGTTATTATGAGCATAGAGTGGGGCGTTACAGTTGGTATCAGAGCTTGAGGTTTATGGACATGATATAAAACATAACTTAGATGGAACATATGTTACAACTATTGGTCGATGTTTTATTTGCGATTTGAGTCAAAAATAAAGTTTTGAAATTTTGATGAAAGTTTTTAAATATCATTAAAAAAAATGGATTTGTGTTCTGATGATTTGATTGATTTGAGTACTGTTTATCAAAGTGCGCAGCGGAAACAGTGAAACTGTCTTCGCTGGGTACAACTGATAATCTATTTGATTTGGAAATTGAAATAAATTTCATTGGTTGTTTACATAGCTGTAATTATTTTGTTTCTTTGAGAATTTCGAATCCAAATTGAGGATTTGAAGAAATTACAGTTATGTGATTTTTGTTGAAATTTCCGTTGGTTTTCTTTTATACTAATCATTATTGATTAGATTTTTGCTGTTTTAAATTATCTTCATTGAAGATGATAGAGTAAATTCTTTATTTATATTGTAGTGTGCGTGCAAATATGAATTGCACGTTACTGCATTAATTTCACGTTGAACCGATGCTTGGTTATGAAACGTATTTTGTTGCCGTTATTTTTATAACGGGATTTTTACACCAATGCTATATTTTGTAGCACGGTGTTATGTGGCATTTTTGACATATGGAAATTCACTGATATTACATTTTGATGCGAATTAATTTGATGAGATTTTGACGTTTTAAAATTACTGTCACTTTGACTTCAGTAATAGTCAAATTTTTAAAAGTGGATTTCAAGCGGTTATTCCGCAATGCTGATTCTGAGATTTGTTTTATGATATTCGGGAGAAGTACAATTTCCTTTTCGAAATTGTTACTAATATTGCTGCTTTAATCACGTGATTGGAAAATCGTTTTAAAATGGAAATTGTTTTATAAATTTTTAACAGTTTGTGTTTTCAAAAGAATGAGAAAGCGACTTAAACGATTCAGCAAAATCGAGGATTATGACCCCTTTCTTTTACTGTTTCGCTTAACTCCGGACTTGTCCAGTTGAGAATGTGAATAGTTATTTTACAAAATAAATAAAATTGTTTTCAGGAATTTAACAGTTTGCGCTTTCAAAAGAATGAGGAAGCGATTTAAACGATTCAGCAAAATCAAGGACTATGACCCCTTTCTTTTACTGATTCGCTTAATTCCGGACTTGTCCGTTTGAGAATGTAAAGTTTATTTTTACAAAATACACAATTTTGTACTTTCAAGGAAACGATGAAGAGATTTAAACGATTTAGCAAAAGTGCGGAGTATGGAACCACACTTTTACTATTTCGGTTAATTCCGGACTCGTTAATTGAATATCTGTTGTTTTGATGATTTTGATGAATTTTGCACTTTCAAGGAAACGATGAAGAGAATCAAACGATTTAGTAAAACACGTGGTATGGGACATGTGCGTTTGCTATTTCGGTTAATTCCGGACTCGTTAATTGAAATATTTGATGCTTTCGTGTGCTTTCGAGCCACTATGATGGACCTTCGGGTCATATGATGGACCTTCGGGTCAAATACCAGTACTACACCTTCGGGTCACTCTGCGGACCTTCGGGTCAATCTGATGGGCGCCAAAATTATGTTGAGTACTTGGTAGGCTTCGGCCATTTGTTGATGCACGTGCGACGAATTAAAAACTCGCCATCTGATGGGATCGATCCAAGCTTTTATGTTGATTTTCTAGTCTTCTTAATTGATTTCTAGATACTTGTTGTTTCCAATTATCTGCAGGTAATTGGATATTTGTTGATATGAGTTCTGATTATCGTTTTTGATAATCGGATATTTGTTGTTTCTAATTATCGCTTGTGATAATTGGATATTTGTTGATATGAGTTCTGATTATCGTTTTTGATAATCAGATATTTGTTGTTTCTAATTATCGCTTGTGATAATTGGATATTTGTTGATATGAGTTCTGATTATCGTTTTGATAATCAGATATTTGTTGTTTCTAATTATCGTGTGTGATAATTGGATATTTGTTGATATAAGTTCTGATTATCGTTTTTGATAATCGAATATTGGTTGATTTGAAATTTGATTATCGTTTTTGATAATCGAATATTTGTTGAATTTGAAATTTGATTATCGTTTTTGATAATCGAATATTTGTTGATTTGAAATTTGATTATCGTTTTTGGTAATCGAATATTTGTTTAATTTGAAATTTGATTATCGTTTTTGATAATCGAATATTTGTTGATTTGAAATTTGATTATCGTTTTTGGTAATCGAATATTTGTTGAATTTGAAATTTGATTATCGTTTTGTGATAATCGAATATTTGTTGATTTGAAATTTGATTATCGTTTTTGGTAATCGAATATTTGTTGAATTTGAAATTTGATTATCGTTTTGTGATAATCGAATATTTGTTGATTTGGAAATTTGATTATCGTTTTTGATAATCGAATATTTGTTGATTTGAAATTTGATTATCGTTTTTGGTAATCGAATATTTGTTGAATTTGAAAGTTGATTATCGTTTTGTGATAATCGAATATTTGTTGATTTGGAAATTTGATTATCGTTTTTGATAATCGAATATTTGTTGATTTGAAATTTGATTATCGTTTTGTGATAATCGAATATTTGTTGATTTGGAAATTTGATTATCGTTTTAAATAATCGAATATTTGTTGATTTGAAATTTGATTATCGTCTTAATAAGAAGATAATTGATGATTTGATGTCTTCTGATTATCATTTGAAATGATTAGATATTTGATGTTTTGTGATTTTCGTTTTTGATAATTTGACATTTGTTGATTTGTTTTCTGAGTATCGTTTGGATAATTGGATGTTTGCTGATTTTATGGATAAGAGATTTTCTAGTCTCTAATTGAGTTCAGGTTATGTTGATTTTATTGAATTGCCATTTTCTATCTATCACTGTTGATAATTAGTATTTGCTGATTATGAAGTTCGTGTTTTCTATTTATCCGTTAGATAACTAGATATTTGCAGTTTTGCGAATTGTGATTTGTACTTTCTAATCATCTCTGTTGATAATTAGCTTTTGTTGTTTTTCTAATTATCGTATCGATGATTAGACATTGTTGCTTTATGATTCTCTGTATTTTAATCATCTAGTTGATAATTGAAGATTACTGATAATTGCATTTAATTGGTTTTGCTGCTTTCTGATTATCTGTTGATAGTTAGATTTTGTTGAAAGAATTGTGAATCTCTTTTAGGAAATTAAAAGATTTCTTTGGCATTTGTGCTTTTAACCGTTATTTTTCTAGCATTAACCAGTTTATGTTAGAAAAATAATTGTTGTTGACGACCTTAATTATGAAAATTGCGGGGACGCAATTTTTACAAGGAGGGGAGTCTGTAACAACCCGAGGTCTCGCATTAATTAATTTTGTCAGTAAACGATTAAGCTGTTGTTTAATTGATGTTAAACGTTTTAATCAGTGTAAACTCTTCTACAATTCATTAGAGGTTCGTGGGCTTTGAATCCTGGCCCAAGTTGTGGGGTGCTGTGATAATTTAATAAGAGCAGTATTCATTCTTTTTCCCCATTTTAATTTCGCTCACCCTAGAAAACAAACGAAGGAAAAAAAAATGATGACCATACCTTAACCCATGCCTAAGGCCACGATTTTTCTCTGTAAAACCACGTTCGCCCTTTTCATCTCGCCCATTCCTCTTTAAATCAATCGAAGAAAATAAATGGCGAACGAAATTTAGGGCTTCGGCGATTCTTTGATTCTCTTGCGAATCTTCATTCGTTTTCGCTCGTTCCTCTTGAAGCAAATTAGGGCTTCGATTTCAACCTTGCTCGATTCCTCGTTTGGCCACGACGTCGACTATGGAGGGATCGATGGTGACTCGGCCGTCTGTTTGAGTTCGCTTCGGGGCTTCGCTCGACTCGTCAATCTCGTGCTCGTCAGTACAAGGTGAGTGGATAACCGCTCACATCTAATTCATGCTTTGGGTTATTCAGAGTTCGAAGCTCTGTGATTTTCGTTGTTTCTATTTTGTGGCTATCTTGACTTCGATTATGCTGTTCGATTTTCGTGACTTGGGTCTTTACTTGATTTTGGATTTTGGGATCCCTTGATTTATTTGGCTTTAATGATTTTGAACTGTTCAAATTCGTGGTTTTAGTATCGATGTTTTTATCTCGGCACTGATGTACCTCGTGACCATCACGGTTTTGATTTTTGTTGACTTGGACTTTACTCGAATTCGTATACGTGCGATTTTAAGTTTCACAGTTTTGGTTAGTGAATTATCTGTGACTTCGGCATTGATGTAGGCCTGCAATTGTTATCGACCAAAACTTGATTTTATTGATGTTGGTTTCGACTAGGACTCGACTTGTTCGAGCTTGTATTTTCTTGGTTTATTAATTGATGCTCACGATTTTGATTTCTGGAATTTGGTTTTTTGTGAAATTTTCCTTGTGGACTTTACTGTGATTTATTGCTTTGGTTTACCGGCCCCTGTGAGCTTCGTCTCTGGCCATCTTCTCTGTTAGTCTTATAGTTAATGTACTTTAGTTGGTTGCATGTTCATTGGACTCTAGCTCGAATTCATCTTCGAGGGACACTGTACTTGATGTTGTCTGCATTTTGTATACTTGCATCATCTCTACTTCATATTGATACTGTCTAGTCCATCTTGTATATATGAACTTTCTCAGCTTCAATTTGCTGACTCCATTGTATATGAACAATTTCATATTGAGGTCCACTGCTGGCATTTTTTTGTCTACTGCCGTGTAGCCTTCATGACTTCACTTGTACTTGTCTGCGTTGCACTACTTCATGTATGCTTGTCCTCATATTCATGATATTGGTATCACGTTTCACCGAGTTTTGGCATTTGTTTGTCTGGCATCTGAACTGCTGCCATGTGGCCTTTGCATTATTTGGAGTCTAATTTGAAGCAGTCTTCATTTTAAAGTCACTTATGTTGCATGTTTAGAACTGGACTGACCATATGTACATTTTTGAAATACTTGCATTCAATTTGACCTTGTTTGTGGGGTTCCTGCTGCATACATGTTTGAAGCTTGTTGTTTTGACTTGCCTCGAGTTTCACTGCATTCATATATGTACTTGTTCACACGCGTGATCTGTCGAACTTTGTTTTCCCCTGTTGCTCACTGGTCTTCGAGACAGTATCACTGCATACTGTCAGGTCTATATTGCATGTGCACTTGGGGATATAGTTGAAACTGATACATTACATTAGTCATTTGAAATTGGTTTTGATGTTATACATCATTGTGCATTAGTTCACTTGAAGTTGTAGCATTTGTCCATTGTGCATTTAACTACAGCATACTCGAGTTTGCATTGTCCAGTATTTGGTTTTGATGAAGCAATATCCTTTACCTTTTTGCTTCGGCACTGTCTGCAGTTTGCATTGCTTTGTCATTAACATGCTTAGTGTTCACTATTGCTAGCAGTGCTATTTTGATAGTGTGTTTGTTTTGCTACACTATTGACATTGGCCCAGTTCTCTTAGCATGAAGTTATAGTTGCATTTTTAATCTTCATATATGTGTATGCAGTCAGGTATGTATATACATCATTTGATATGTATATATGTATGTTCGAATTTGCATATATGTTACGGTTCTGTATTCATTTGAGTTAGTCGTTGTTCCCTTTAAGATACTGTCTGCACTATGATATCTTGTAGCCTTGCTTCCATACCTGTAGTTATATTCATGTACACTGGTCGGGGTTTTGAACTGTCTATATTCATAAGTGTTGACCACTGTACTTTTGTTGTTTGATTGTCTGTAGATGGTTGGTGCATTCACTAGTTCACTAGGGTCATATGCATGTGTTCACTTGATCATGTATTATCCACTGGTCATTTGCAGTTGCCATCATTCCAGTCTGGTTCATTACTGGTTCATTTGGACTTGAAACACTTCTTATGTGTGCATGATTGCTGTAGTAACTTGAGTTCTGGACTTGTTGATTCATCGTTGTTGCATTTAGATTGGTTTTTAAATTCATTTGAGTTGAACCCGATTTCGGGGTTTGACCTTGCGATCATTGTGACTTTCATTGAGCTTTTGTGTATCTCCTGCGATAGTGGCGAGGCAGTACACGCGTGCGTGTACTGCAGCCCTATCAGATTTGACAGTTTTAAATTGATGTTTCGATTTGTTGAATGGTTTCGTTGGTTAATTTCAATGTTTTGGAGTTGTATCCTAATTTGGATTGCTGATTTGTTATTTAACACCGTTTAGTGTTATATCTGTCGTTATCCGATTCTTTTATTGAGGAATCGGATATACGAGATTCTGTGACTGTCGTCTAGTTGATATTTGATTATTATTGCTTCTGTGCACTAATAACTGAGTTTGAATTAGACTGACCCATGTATTATTTTCTTTTGAATTTAATACTCGGGTCAGACCCGAGTATTTCAGGTTGTAGATTTCCTTCTTTGAGTTGCTGTTCAGGTTATGAAGACTTTTCACACCTTCTGAAGTTGTCTTTGTCATTTTGTAGTAGTCGTGTCGTTGTATAGGATGATATGTATTCATGTATATTAGTTGATAATGTACGTGTATATATAAATTCCAGAGTCGACAGTTGTAGTTGTATCATATGTATTGTGTCAACTATGTTGTAACTGACATCAGTTATATATATATATATATATATATATATATATGAGACTTTTGTTTTTATCTGTGTTCCGCATTTATATTATCTGTGTTATTGTTATATCTAATGTCCTAAACTATTATGAACCATTGTAGTTTGTTTTATACTGATAATTGGGTAAGTCGATGGGAGTAAATAAATAATAGATGAAAAATAAAAAGTATATACCACTCCTACCGAGATAACCAATATTATTGTAAGGCCAACTACGGATGGTCGCTCCTATCCAGCCTTATTCTTCGTAATAATAGACAGTATTTCATTTAATACTCTTTGTTATTATGAGCATAGAGGTGGGGCGTTACAATTTTCCTAAAAATTATCCATAAGGACAAACATTCTTTCAAAATTATTCATATGGACAAACATTTTTCCAAAACAGCTACCGAACTAAAAACTGATACCTAAAAACTGTTACCGATAACTACAAACTGATACCTAAAAACTGATACCTAAAGAAAGTTTTAGGCTAAAATACTGAAGGTCTGTCCTTGAGGCTAAAATGTTGAGAAATTTTGTCCTTGACAATAATTTCTTATTATTATAATTACTTACATAATATTGATTTTATTCAATTACCATTTATTATAAATTAATTCATTAATTAATTCAATATTTTCATTTGTTTTCCTATATTCACTTTATAGCCAAGTATAACATTTTCATTATTTCGATTGATTGGAATTCCATTCAAATTGTTAATAATTGACTTAAATTAGCATTATTACACTTTATTCAATCTATTGTTTCATTAATATAACAATTTTTTTCTCCTAATATTAAATCACTAAAATCTTATTAAATTAACTAATTTAAATTATCGAAAATTATGGGTCGTTACACTCTCCCCCACGCAAAACTTTTCGTCCCCGAAAAGGAAAAAGGAGGGAAAAGAAGAAATTAAGAAATCAATATATCTTATTCAAAATATTAAATTTTATAAACAATTAATTTTCATAATTAAATAATTTAAATAAAATATCAATTTATAAGCAATTAAACCCTTTTATACTCAAGTCAATAAATGTTTGGAAAACATTTCACAAAATTTCTAAGTCCAAAATTTACGAAAGATTTTGACAGAGTCTCCTTTGTACGGAGAGGTCTGAAAATAATAATAATATTAATAATAACAATATATATCAAAAAATTTCAAAATAATATACCCCCAACAGCGGGAAAACAACATAATATCGCTAGAAAACCGTAATCCGAGAACGTACCTATTTGTTGATCAAATAACGCTTATTTTTATGAAACCAAAAGCAGTAGCAATTGCTTCCATAACCTGTATTTCACTTATATAATCCAAAGAGGTTAATAATTATATAAAATTAAATATTTAACGTTGTTTCAACTAATAACAAAACAAATCAATGCAACATAACAACAATCACTTGCAAACAAGCATACAATCGTCACATGAAATCAATGTAATCAACCATACATCCATAGCAAGTAAACAAATGGTTTGTTCGGGTTTAGATACTTCAATTATACAGGATGATAAATAACTACTAGTATACCATACACTCAACAGTCTTAGATAAAACTCAATAGACTATTTATACATCCTAAACAATTAGAAGTATCTTTTTCCAAACTTCCCATAGGCCAAAACAACAAAAAATTCCAAACATTATTTAAGTTTTATTCTTATTAGTTTCTTTCACAACATTTGCAGTTTAATTTTTTTTCTTTTCCATAGATACAAGGGTTATTTCTTTAATTACATTTATTTCTCACAAATTCAACTTCTATTCATATAATACTTAGCTCCATCTATCTACATTCATTTATTTACATATGTTATTTACATTCTCTTACATATGTTACTCATATATATTTATTTAAACATATGTAAATCAATTCTTAAAATACCATATAGGTTTCTTGTAAATAAATTCACATTCATTCATTCAGTACTTATTTCCATTTATTTTCATTTATTACTTAATAATTCATTTTTTTCATTTATTCATACATTACCAATTTTCATTAGTCCATATTCAGTTGCTTACATATGTGCTTCCCATTCAATTGTTTGAGATAATTAATGAATTCATTATTTAGGTATTACATACTTTTTATTGTAGTTTAGTTCACATTAATTAATCTATATGCTTTTTCCCTTAGATAATAATATTCTTTAGTGCATAGATTCATACTTAAGTTTCTTACTTTTATTTACATTCATTATTCTTATATAATGTCATTGAATATTAAATCTATTTTCTGAATCTTTTTAACAACTTTTGAAGTTATAATCATTTAATATAGTACAATATTCATTTTATTATTGACTTTAATTATAAATAGCTTCAAACATTAACTTAATTTCAAAATCCTTTACTTACAGTACTCCTTTTCTATTTCATTTAATTTGTAGCATTACCATTTCAACTTAAGTTTATAACAACCATAATATCAAAATTCTTATTAATCAAAGTAATTCCATTGAAAATTTTCATTACTTAAGTTTACTTGTATAATATCCTATTCAACATTACAACTTTTAATATTTTGGTAAGTTATATATATATATATATATATATATATGTGTGTGTGTGTGTGTGTGTGTTTGTGTCTTTTAGAACGAATAAAAGGTCAATAGTTACATTGTCTTATTTTCATTTCCATTTTATTTATAGTTTACAAATTTTCAATTTCTTATATATTTCATTTATCATCTTAACATCAAATTTCTTATTTTCATTTTAGAAGTTTCCAATTATTAATATAGTCAAGATTCCATTCATTACAATAGTTTCAATTTCTAATCTGTAGAAACTTAAGAACTAAACAACCGGGTTCCATTCCAATTATTTCAAAATAATATATATATATATATAATCAATATCTTTTATATATATCAAATCATATTTGGAATTTAAAATCAAGATTAATTTATCAAAACAATTGTGTAGTCAAACTACTACAGCAGTCTTCCCACTTTGAAACTCGAAAATGAACGTCGATGATGCATGCACTCATCACCGAAATTATTTTCCAACGATAGAGAGAGGAGTACATAACTTATTTTCTTCCAAAATTATTTTAAAACTTCTTTCCAAATCACATTGAAATATTTATATCGGAAAGTACTTCCAAATAATACTAATATTATATTCCAAAGTCCCTTGAAAGAAATTTCGAAAATCCCGGAACTAAAGTTCTAAATTTTCCAATTTATATTTATTTTATTTACAAATCTTATTTTTCCCATCAGTATTTATAAAATTTCACTACCTAACAAACAATCATATAACAACCAATTATATCATTTATAAAATTATTATTTAATATACAAAAATATATAATATGCAAAATTATTTCATTTACCTATATTTTAAAACAAATATTATGTCGGTATGTCCTATTAAGTGTTTATAAATCCCTATCGATGTCATAGCGTCCTATGCACCAACCAGAATTTATAAATACCAAGCGGAACAAATTAACACAATATAAAAACACTTTTATAACACTAAGAAATACGCTCTCTCATATATATACACTCAGCGACTCATCTTAGGGTATTACTACCCTATTTAATATGAGTCAAACCCCACAAAGCCAAGGTTATCACTAAACCGAAGCTCTGATACCAACTGTAACGACCAGCCTTTTTTGGACGTTTTAAGCAGACACACGCGTCAGACTCAAACCATTCAAAATGGGCAGATTATTATGGGGTAAATAAGAAAAAGAGAAAGAATAAAACAAATACAGAATCTCGCAGCGGAATGACAAAATATAATAATCAAATAATAGTTCATGAAGCTATTTTATAAATACATTTGATTATTATTTACAGCACAAAGATCAGAGTTACATAACATGAATAAATAAATAAATGCAACGGAACAGCATGATGCAGTGGAATAAATATCATAAATAATAATAGTACAAATCTTCGTCTTCGTCCTCCAGAAATAAGGTCTTCAACCCTGAAATGCTCAGGCTGACCGGAGCGAATTGAAAAGACAAAACACTCGAGTCAGAACTAAAAGATCTTATGCAAGTTAAATCAACGGTAAATAAATATGAGTGGAACGGCGTCAGAGATGTTTACAGGGTTTGACATCTCCTATCCAATGTCTAACGTGAGTGCAGTAACTTAAGAGATGTTCGGGATTCACATCTCCTAAGGATCCGTTAAACTATCTACTATGTAGTACAATACGCTATTATAATATGTCTACAGTAAAGTAAAAGTATTAAAATAGCGTTAAGGCGTTACCCATATCCCCCTTAACACATTTTATATATTCCCATAGTCTATACAACACCGTACGCTCCTCCAAGAGGTTTACACAGAGGGCACCCAATAGGTATGGTACAAAACAAACTCGCAAAAGGCGCTCTAGGGCATGTGAACACGACACTCGAGGTAATGCCAGGGTAGATATACCAATTGCGGATCCGGACTAGTGGTAACGCATAGCAGCTACTACCGCCCACCTTGGAACACACTCCCAAATAAAAATCAAGGGTGGCCACCAAATCAATCACAAAGCAATAGAATGGTATCGAAGAAATGTGTCCGATCGGAGGAATGATCTCACTTGGCTCGGCATGGCTCCTATTTTAGTCACATCTATGCTGACTCACGGGAGTTAGGGTCTGTAACGACCCGTATTTTCATGGATCGAAACATCGTAAAATAGTTGACCTTTGGTTGCATTCCTGCTAAGTCGTTTCAGATTTTAGCAGAATTTTTCTTAAGTCTTAAGTCGTAGTCGACTTAAGAGGTTTGGACGAGTTAAGAAATAAGCCTAGACGAGTTAATGACTCAAGGGGTAGGTCGGCGACGACCTAAGGAAGAGAGGTTGTGGTTTAAGTCGGTTGACAGTTTGGGACGACCTAAGGGATTAACCGAGTTAAGGAAGTTAAGTCATAGGGTGGCCTAGATCGAGTGACCGATTTAAGGTAGTAACCGACTTGAGAAGTTGACCGACTTATAGTATTGGGGACTCAAGGGTAGGCAGACCTAGTAGAGTGAGCGACCTATGGGACTGACCGACCTAAGAGTTAACGACTTAGGCAGGATAGCGACTTAGGAGATTTAGCAAGTTAACCGACCTAGGAGATAAGCTAGCTAACGACTTAGTAGTTAGGTCGTTAGACGACCTAAGGGGTTAAGTATTAGGTCGTGTGGACTTTAAGTCGTAGTCTGTTAGGTCGGAGTTGTGGGATAAGTCTTAGGTCGCGTGTTGGCTTAAGAGTTAAGTCGTAGAGTGGTTAAATAGTTAAGGCATGACTCTGTTGAGCTGTTAGGTCGGTTACCCGGTTAAGTCGGAGGCTCTGTTAGGTTGGAAAGTATAAGTCGGAGGGACTTGGGGTTTGTTAAGTCGTAGGTCGGCATGCCAAGCAGTTAGGTAGTGGCACTGATAGGTCGCACCTATTGTTAAGTCGCTAAGTCATAGGTCGTAACCTCGTTAGGTCGTAAGGCGAAGGGCTTTGATAGGTTGTTAAAGCGCCTGGGTGTTAAGTCGTAGAGACTTAGGTCAGTGGGGGTCTTAGGTCGTAGGTCGGAGACGACCTAATTCCGAGTTACGACTTAGGGAGTTTTCGCCTATAAATAGAAGGGGGTTGGCTTCATTTTTGGGATCCGAATTTCGAAGCGACGAAGTGCTGCCATTTTGAGAGCTCGACTTCTACACTTCTTCTCTACTTTTCTCCACTCTAATCTAGTGATTCTATCCATCCAAGTTGAAGATCAAATTGAAGATTCAAGAGCTTGGATTGAAGATCTTCATCCTTTGAAGTGAGATTTCTTCGTTTGAAGCAGATTCGTGATAGATCAAGCTTGATCCTTCGCTGTCCAGATCTGAAGCATGTTGATTTGAGGTTGTTTAGGTGATTTGGTGAGTGGTGATTATCTCTCACACGGATCCAAAGGAGTATATCGGATTGTTGGCTCGATTTGGTGTTAAAATAGTGATTTCCATATATTTTCTTCATCCTAAGTGTAGATCCATATAGATCCATTGTTCATGATGATGTTACATCCATTTTACTACATGTTAACCTATGCAAGTTCATTCATCAAGATTATAGAGATATTGTTCATGTTTTCATGCTTATTTGACTTTCAACTCTTTAATTACGAAATTGCCATTATTGTTATAATTGTCTACTTAGATCATATTTGAATGCTTGATTGCTTGGATTAATGTTTGACTTGATTGATTGCTATGAATTAGATGATTGATGATTTGATTTAGACCGAAGATGATTCAAAAGCTAAGAGAAAGGCTCTTGAATTAGGAAAGCTGCTTGTGGCATATGTAGCGGATGATGAAGCTCTTATGCATAGATTTGATGATGATGTTGAGATGAGACTTTGCGAGGATGTGATGAAGCGAAGTATGATATGAGATAGTCTTGGTCTAATCCAGACGGGATCATTCCAAGCGGGTTGAGGATAATGGATGCTCGAGAGGCGCTTGAGCTAGTATGGAAATAGTTGTCGAGGAGGACGACTAGAAGGCTGAGATCTCATCGTTGTTGAAGGTTCTAGCATGCTCAAAGCAAGAGTACGTTGGGCAGATTCGATAGTCCCTGAAGGCTACTGATTGGGTAGTCAAGTACTCTAGGCAGATTCGATAGTCCTAGGCACGGGTCACGATGACGTGCGGGAGTTATGTCTAGAACCGGGGTTTCCATTAGCCCTTGACGGACGGCTGAAAGAATGTGCCGGTCATTCAATTAACGGTGATATCGAAGCAACGATAACAGTGATAGCCAGAGTCATGGATGTTTGGTTGTATCGTCATTCGGTCTCAAGAGCGGTATTTTCTGGTTGCTTATCTGATCTTGGTTTAGGCCTTGGGGGTTTGTACTTGGAAAACATCGCCCTTGACTCGAGTGATAATTGCTTTACTTTACATTGTATGCTCTGTTATGTTTGCTTCTACTTAGCGTGTGTCTGGGGGTTATCACTGTAGAAAGAGGTTGGAGTGGGAGGGTTGTATTCCTATTCCTTTTCCTTTATGCTCTTTTGGTATGTTGTTAGTTAATTTACCGCTCACTAAGACTGTTGTCTGACTCAAGGCTTTATGTTTTTAATTCTTATTGCCTTGGGCTGTTCGTCCATTTTGGGACGGGCAGACTAGGTAGCAGGTGACAGGTGATGTTCTCTTCTCACGATGCTGATATCGAAGACGTGCTGGAGGGTTGCATATTATCTTCATATTATATGTACTGGATGTTCCGCTGTTTGTATAATCTCTGAGTGTTATGTAGTGAGGCTTGATGTATTGACTATTTGGATGCTTTTATTCAACTATTATGGAGTTTTATATGATGGCATTTTATTCTGTAAAGCTTCACTATACATATGTTCTATTGTATTTTGTCCATGCGCTGTGAGTAATACGATAGGTTCTATTGTTTTTATCTACCTTTACAATCGTCCATGGTCGCCTGGCACACTTTACAGCGCACTTCCTCTAGTTTCGATGCAGGGGTCATGGGCGGTCGTCACATTTGGTATCAGAGCATTGGTTAATCGATTTTACCCAACGCTCGCTGACGTAACTACGTATGAGAGACGTAATTGTACTTTGATGGATGATTACTATATATAATATTGTAGCTTAGTAGAGTTTGAGTCCTTTATGCAGTTGTTTCTCTAGATGTTCTGATCATTCCTTTTTATAGATATTGAGAATGAGTCGAAGGGGGAGACCAGCTGCTAGGGAAGGCCGTGCTACTGAGGGAACTGCTGATTATGCAGCTATGTTCGAAGCTATGATGACTTCGATCATGAGAAGGATACCTGTTCCGGGGACAGCAGTTGATGTTGGAGTTCAAGTCCAAACTCCAAAGCCGGTGGATTTTGCTAAGCTGTGTAAGGACTATACTGCTCTTGGAGGAAAGGTTTTCTTGGGAACAGAATCAACTATTGAGGTCCAAAGATGGATAGATGCTTGTAGAAGGATCTTCGGTGATTTGGGAATTGAGGATGCGACTAAGAGGAAGTTGGCATCGAGACAGCTTCAAGGGAGAGACTCTGATTGGTGGAACTCTATTACCATCAATACTCCGAAGGAAGAGATTACTTGGGAGCAATTCCAAGTCAGATTTGAGGCTAAGTTCATTTCTACAGCTCAGAAGTCTGTTATGTTATGTTCAAGATGTTTGTGGAGCTCAAGCAAGGTGGAAGATCAGTTCTTGAGTATGTTTCTGAGTTCGAAGCTTTGTCCAAGTATGCCCGGTCATATATTGAATTTGCTTATCAGAAGAATGAGAAGTTTGTGACAGGCTTGGATAGTTATCTTGGGAGACAGTTAGTGGATCATTTGGACGATTCATTTGAGAAGCTTGTGGAGAAAGCTCTCAGGCATGAGAGTCTGTTTCCTAAGGAAGGATCTGTTGTTGCTGTGACCAGGGAAGAGTCTAAACCTCAGCAAGGTGGAAACAAGAAGAGGAAGCAGCAACAGCAGAAGGGTAAGGATGGCCAGAAGAAGCCGAAAGGCGAGGTGACTTGCTACAATTGTCAGCAGTAGGGCCATTTCTCGAAGGATTGTAAGAATCCGAAGGCACCGATGAAGTGTCACAACTGTGACAAGCCGGGGCACTTCAGGAAGAATTGTCCAGAACCGAGAAGAGACAAGCAGATTGTGCAAGCTTATGCTTTGGGAGCTGTTCCGTCGTCTTCAAAAGCTCCTACCGCTGAAGAGAAAGGAAAGAGTGTGGTGGTTCAAGGTACTCTTTTCCTACGTGGTGTTCTAGTTAGAGTGTTGTTTGATACTGGGGCATCGCATTCGTTTGTTTGTAGTGAACTCGTAGGCCGGTTAGGTTTGGAACCGGATATTGTTGATAGGCCATTGGTTGTGACTAATCCAGTTGGGGTTCGTATTGTTTGTGTATGTTATGCCGTGGTCTGATTGTATCGAGTCATGATTGCTCTTTTGTTTGTGATTGCTTTGTTCTGAACTTTGCGGGGTTCGGAATTATTTTGGGTATGGACTGGCTTAGGAAGTATGCGGCAAAGGTTGATTGCGAGAGGTTGGAAGTGACAGTCGAGAATGTGGAGGGGCGAAAGATTGTGATACGATGTAAGCATGAAGAAGGCGTCTTCATGAGCTTCATGTATTTGCTAGTTGTTCCACGAGATGGACTGTCATCAGTGTCGATCGCTAATGGATTCGAGGATGTCTTTGACGAAGTCAAAGGGTTGCCGCCGCATAGAGAGATCGAGTTTCGTATAGATCTAGTTGAAGGAGCCAGACCTGTTGTGATGCCTCTTAGGCGGATGGCGCCTAGGGAACAGCAAGAGTTGAGGGTGCAAGTTGATGATCTTTTGCAGAAAGGATTCATTCGGCGTAGTGTGTCCGAATGGGGTGCACCAGTTGTGTTTGTAACCAAGGCAGATGGGTCGTTGAGATTGTGTGTGGATTATCGTGAGCTGAATAAGGTGACTAAGAAGAACAAGTATCCATTGCCGAGAATAGATGACTTGTTTGATTAGCTTCACGAAGCTAAGGTGTTTTCTCAGATGGATTTGGCAATGGGATTTCACCAGTTGAGAGTTGCTAAGGATAGTGTGCCGAAGACAGCTTTCAGGACACCATCCGGTTTCTTTGAGTGGCTGGTAATGCCGTTTGGATTGACTAAAGCGCCAGCTTATTTTGTGGATCTTATGAATAGAGTGTTCAGAGATCAGTTGAACAAGTTCGTACTTGTGTTCGTGGACGATATTCTGATTTATTCTAGAACTGAAGAAGAGCACAAGACACACTTGCGTATTGTTTTGGAAATCTTACGGAAACATCAGCTGAAGGCTAAGTTTTCGAAGTCTCACTTCTGGAAGAGTGAAGTGAGGTTCTTAGGCCAAGTGATTTCTGGAAATGGAATAGCGTTTGATCCCGCGAAGGTGGCAGCAATCCAGGATTGGGTTAGACCTAAGAATGCATCTGATGTGAGAAGTTTTCTTGGATTGGCAGGATATTACCGACGGTTTATTAAAGACTTCTCCAAGATAGCTGCACCATTAACAGGATTGACGAAGAAGAACCAAGTGTTCAGATGGGAAGCTAAGTGTGAGCAAGCTTTCGGAATCCTGAAAAAGAGATTGACGAGTGCTCCTGTTTTGACTATTCCAAGTGGGAATGATGAGATGGTGGTTTACACCGACGCATGTGGTACTGGACTTGGAGCAGTGCTGATGCAGAGGGATAAAGTTGTTGCGTATGCTAGTCGACAACTGAAGCCACATGAAAGGAATTACCCGACTCATGATTTGGAGTTAGCGGCGATTGTTTTTGCTCTGAAGATGTGGAGACATTATCTACTGGGAGTTCGATTTGAGTTGTTTACAGATCATAAGTCGTTGAAGTATCTTTTCTCCCAAAAGGATTTGAATCTTCGGCAGCAACGTTGGCTAGAGTTTTTGGCATCATATGATTTTGGTATAGCTTATACTCCGGGAAAAGGTAACGCAGTGGCAGATGCATTAAGTAGAAGACATGCGGGATTGGGAGCCATGTTTTCTGAATGGAAGAATCTCGAGTATTTAGCTGGATTTGACTTCAGGCCTAGATGCGAATTGGAACTTGAGATGTTGGCAAACTTATCGATAAGACCGACTCTTGTGGAAAAGATTGGCGAGAGCCAAAAGCGAGACGATAAGCTTGTCAAGATTATCCGTGATTTGGAATCTGGATTGGATCCAGAAAAGGATAAAGGATTCGAGGTCGATCGAGAGGGTTGGCTTCGGAAGCAAGGACGACTAGTTGTTCCCGATATAGATGAATTGAGGAGTGAAGTTCTGAAGGAAGGTCATCACTCGAAGTTGACAATTCATCCAGGAGGAAATAAGATGTATCGGGATATGAAGAGAACCTACTACTGGGAAGGTATGAAGAAGGATGTTGGAAATTTTATTTCCAAGTGTATGAACTGCCAGTTGGTAAAAGCCGAACAGAAGAAGCCAAGTGGATTGCTTCAGCCATTAGAAGTTCCTACATGGAAGTGGGAGCAAGTATCAATGGATTTTATTGATGGACTACCTAGAACAAGAACGGGAAATGAAGGGATTTGGGTCATTGTAGATCGTCTGACCAAGAGTGCAAGATTCATTCCTGTTCGGTCGACTAGGACTGCATCAAAGTTGGCTGAGTTGTATGTTAAGTGGATAGTTCGATTCCATGGTATTCCGAAGAGTATAGTGAGCGATCGAGACCCATTGTTCACTAGTGGATTTTGGAAGAGCTTCTAGGAAGTTTTGGGAACCGAGTTGTGTTTGAGTACAGCTTATCACCCTCAAACAGATGGTCAGACCGAGAGAGTCAACCGGGTTTTGGAAGATCTTCTTAGAGCTTGTGTTTTGGAATTCGGAGGATCATGGGAAGATCACCTTCATTTGGTGGAGTTTGCATACAACAACAGTTACCAGTCAAGCATTGGTATGGCACCGTATGAGGCATTGTATGGGAGACTGTGTAACTCACCGACATGTTGGTTAGAAACTGGAGAAAAGTTGATACTTGGACCAGAGATGATTCGACAGACTTCGGATTGCATAGAGATCATTCGGCAACGAATGAAGGAAGCCCAAGACCGTCAGAAGAGTTATGCTGATAAGCGTCGAAAGTACTTGGAATTCGGCGTAGGAGATATGGTTTTTGTGAAGATTTCTCCACTGAGGAATGTTATTCGATTCGGGAAGAAAGGAAAATTGACTCCGAGATTTGTTGGACCATTCCCGATCATCGAGCGAATTGGAAAGCTCGCCTATAGATTGGAGTTACCTGAGAAGATGTCGAGTGTGCACAATGTTTTTCATGTATCATATCTACGGAAGTATGTGCACGACTCGAATACTGTGGTTTCTGCTGATAGCTGTGAAGATTTCGAAGTTGATCCAGTCGATAAGAGACCTCGTAAGCCGCTTTGTGTTGTGGAAACCGACACGAAACAGCTTAGGAGGAAGGTAGTTAAGTTGCTCAAGATACAATGGAGTGATGATGATAACGACTGTACGTGGGAGGTGGAAGAGAGGATGAAGGCAGCTCATCCTGAACTCTTCAAGGTATGGCCCTAAGGTGTCGTGTCATCTCACGATATTGTAACTTGTTCTAGTGTTAGAATTCTGTACGCTAAGCTAGAATTGGATGCATGGTTTGTTGATTGTTATGGTTAGTAGGCGTACAGAATAGTCTTTGATTGCCTTGTTTGTTTGGAATTTCAGGGGCGAAATTCCTAAGGGGAGAGAATGTAACGACCCGTATTTTCACGGATCGAAACATCGTAAAATAGTTGACCTTTGGTTGCATTGCTGTTAAGTCATTTCAGATTTTAGCAGAATTTTTCTTAAGTCTTAAGTCGTAGTCGACTTAAGAGGTTTGGACGAGTTAAGAAATAAGCCTGGACGAGTTAATGACTCAAGGGGTAGGTCGGCGACGACCTAAGGAAGAGAGGTTGTGGTTTAAGTCGGTTGACAGTTTGGGATGAACTAAGGGATTAACCGAGTTAAGGAAGTTAAGTCATAGGGTGGCCTAGATCGAGTGACCGATTTAAGGTAGTAACCGACTTGAGAAGTTGACCGACTTATAGTATTGGGGACTCAAGGGTAGGCAGACCTAGTAGAGTCAGCGACCTATGGGACTGACCGACCTAAGAGTTAACGACTTAGGCAGGATAGCGACTTAGGAGATTTAGCAAGTTGACCGACCTAGGAGATAAGCTAGCTAACGACTTAGTAGTTAGGTCGTTAGACGACCTAAGGGGTTAAGTATTAGGTCGTGTGGACTTTAAGTCGTAGTCTGTTAGGTCGGAGTTGTGGGATAAGTCTTAGGTCGCGTGTTGGCTTAAGAGTTAAGTCGTAGAGTGGTTAAATAGTTAAGGCGTGACTCTGTTGAGCTGTTAGGTCGGTTACCCGGTTAAGTCGGAGGCTCTGTTAGGTCGGAAAGTATAAGTCGGAGGGACTTGGGGTTTGTTAAGTCGTAGGTCGGCATGCCAAGCAGTTAGGTAGTGGCACTGATAGGTCGCACCTATTGTTAAGTCGCTAAGTCATAGGTCGTAACCTCGTTAGGTCGTAAGGCGAAGGGCTTTGATAGGTCGTTAAAGCGCCTGGGTGTTAAGTCGTAGAGACTTAGGTTAGTGGGGGTCTTAGGTCGTAGGTCGGAGACGACCTAATTCCTAGTTACGACTTAGGGAGTTTTCGCCTATAAATAGAAGGGGGTTGGCTTCATTTTTGGGATCCGGATTTCGAAGCGACGAAGTGCTGCCATTTTGAGAGCTCGACTTCTACACTTCTTCACTACTTTTCTCCACTCTAATCTAGTGATTCTATCCATCCAAGTTGAAGATCAAATTGAAGATTCAAGAGCTTGGATTGAAGATCTTCATCCTTTGAAGTGAGATTTCTTCGTTTGAAGCGGATTCGTGATAGATCAAGCTTGATCCTTCGCTGTCCAGATCTGAAGCGTGTTGATTTGAGGTTGTTTAGGTGATTTGGTGAGTGGTGATTATCTCTCACACGGATCCAAAGGAGTATATCGGATTGTTGGCTCGATTTGGTGTTAAAATAGTGATTTCCATACATTTTCTTCATCCTAAGTGTAGATCCATATAGATCCATTGTTCATGATGATGTTACATCCATTTTACTACATGTTAAGCTATGCAAGTTCATTCATCAAGATTATAGAGATATTGTTCATGTTTTCATGCTTATTTGACTTTCAACTCTTTAATTACGAAATTGCCATTATTGTTATAATTGTCTACTTAGATCATATTTGAATGCTTGATTGCTTGGATTAATGTTTGACTTGATTGATTGCTATGAATTAGATGATTGATGATTTGATTTAGACCGAAGATGATTCAAAAGCTAAGAGAAAGGCTCTTGAATTGGGAAAGCTGCTTGTGGCATATGTAGCGGATGATGAAGCTCTTATGCATAGATTTGATGATGATGTTGAGATGAGACTTTGCGAGGATGTGATGAAGCGAAGTATGATATGAGATAGTCTTGGTATAATCCAGACGGGATCATTCCAAGCGGGTTGAGGATAATGGATGCTCGAGAGGCGCTTGAGCTAGTATGGAAGTAGTTATCGAGGAGGACGACTAGAAGGCTGAGATCTCATCGTTGTTGAAGGTTCTAGCATGCTCAAAACAAGAGTACGTTGGGCAGATTCGATAGTCCCTGAAGGCTATTGATTGGGTAGTCAAGTACTCTGGGCAGATTCGATAGTCCTAGGCACGGGTCACGATGACGTGCGGGAGTTATGTCTAGAACCGGGGTTTCCATTAGCCCTTGACGGACGGCTGAAAGAATGTGCCGGTCATTCAATTAACGGTGATATCGAAGCAACGATAACAGTGATAGCCAGAGTCATGGATGTTTGGTTGTATCGTCATTCGGTCTCAAGAGTGGTATTTTCTGGGTGCTTATATGATCTTGGTTTAGGCCTTGGGGGTTTGTACTTGGAAAACATCGCCCTTGACTCGAGTGATAATTGCTTTACTTTACATTGTATGCTCTGCTATGTTTGCTTCTACTTAGTGTGTGTCTGGGGGCTATCACTGTAGAAAAAGGTTGGAGTGGGAGGGTTGTATTCCTATTCCTTTTCCTTTATGCTCTTTTGGTATGTTGTTAGTTAATTTACCGCTCACTAAGACTGTTGTCTGACTCAAGGCTTTATGTTTTTAATTCTTATTGCCTTGGGCTGTTCGTCCATTTTGGGACGGGCAGACTAGGTAGCAGGTGACAGGTGCTGTTCTCTTCTCACGATGCTGATATCGAAGACGAGTTGGAGGGTTGCATATTATCTTCATATTATATGTACTGGATGTTCCGCTGTTTATATAATCTCTGAGTGTTATGTAGTGAGGCTTGATGTATTGACTATTTGGGTGCTTGTATTCAACTATTATGGAGTTTTATATGATGGCATTTTATTCTGTAAAGCTTCACTATACATATGTTCTATTGTATTTTGTCCATGCGCTGTGAGTAATACGATAGGTTCTGTTGTTTTTATCTACCTTGACAATCGTCCTTGGTCGCCTGGCACACTTTACAGCGCACTTCCTCTAGTTTCGATGCAGGGGTCATGGGCGGTCGTCACAGGGTCACATCATACCTTATACAGAAATCATTCTCCAAACCATCCTACATCATTTCTGGAATCTCCACCACGTACACAGTTGTTAAAGTGGTTTTCGGTATTGGCAGAGAGTATGACATTATCCGATCCCGGTCCCTTTAACAACCAAACGCTTATATCACACCGGATGGTTCTTTTACATTTCAAAATTCCATTCACAATTTATCAAAATATCATATTCAACCATATCACTTTCGAAATTATATTCACTTTCAAAAAATCAAATCATTTCCAAATCGTATTTCCTTTCAAAAATCATAATTTCAAAATAGTTTAAAACCCTCATTTCTAAACTTCATAATTACTCCAAATATCTTATAGAAATCCCAATTTAGGTTATAACACCATTTAACCGTATTTGTTTGTAAATCAAGGATTTTGAATATATACACTTCCACTTGACTTAGTCTGAAATTTATAAATAGTTTAAATGGTTATAATTAGTTTAAATAGTTATAGATAGTGAAAATAAAATTTTAAATAGTTAAAATACTCTAAAATAGTTTAATATAGACTAAAAATATTTTTCTTGATTTAAGATAGTTAAATTGATTTAAAAATAGATTAAATATAACTAAAACAGATTAAATAGCTTTAAAATAGATTAATTAGATTTAAAATAAGTTAAATGGGTTATTTAGTTCTAAAATAAATTAATTGGTTTAAAATAGGTTAAAATGATTTAATTGAGTTAATATACGTTAAAGTAGTTTAATAATTTGAAATCTTAATAATTAGAAATTTTAAAACAATATATTTTCAAACAGTTTATAATAAAATATGAATTGGGAATTAATATCAATTTAACTATTTATTTCATTTTAGCACATCTGAACCATTTCAATTTACAAATCAACAAAACCCAACTTTAAATCTTTCAATTCAAAATTTAAGTAAACTATTAAATTCTATATCGATTTCAATCCATGTTAGAAATATACATTTAAATTATTCCAATTTCAATACATTTCAGAGTTATATTTCGAATAACCCAAATAACTTAATTCTGACAAATTTCACTTATATCTCAAATTCGACTTTAAAATTTCCATTTAGTTTCTTAAGCAATTCCTTTAAACCAATTTCACATTTCAACATAAAATTTGATTTTTCAAAAATAATTCAATTTATATAAATCAAATTTTATTTCAAAAATACCATTTAATTAAATTCACAAATTAAGAATTTTAACCGGTGTCCGTATATAATTCTCTACGCTAGGGTCAAGTGATACGGATATTTATCATTTCAATCCGCAATTTAAATTTTTACGGTTATATATTATTTCAAACCGCAATCCCGAATTAAATATTAAAATCCATAAAATCGCTCGAGTCTATCATTTCAACCCATAACGATTTCCCTAATCTATAGATCATTCAGGTATGTATCATTTCAACCCATAGTGAACTTGCAGTTTATAACGATATAAAATACAACATCCATTCATCCAATATCAACAATCAAACATCCATCACAATCATCATCCAAATCAATCAATAAACATCAATAGATAATTGATAATCAATAATAGGTATTTAATTGGCAATTTAAATTCAATAATAAATTAAATAACGGTTTAATTCAAATAAATTCAAATTAACCGAGATGACGATTTAAATATATCAAATAGCTATAAATAAATTCCCAATCACACCCTAAATTTAATTTAATGAACATAAGAAATTTTAGAACTTGCGATTGGGTTAAAACACTCACCTTTGAATTTAAATCGAATTTAAATCCAAATTAGGGCCCAAATTCAAACGATCTCAGAATTTGTCCAAACCAGCGTCAAAATGTCCAGAATTTCGATATGATCCTAGCGCACTACGCCATAGATGACCTTTTGCAACATTTTTGCAAGGTGTTGCCAGCTAAAATGTTGCGACAATTATAAAATTTTGGTCCTACTACAACGTTGTATTTTTTGGTGTTACCTTAGCCATAAAAATGTGTTGCTCTAGCCAAACAAGTGTAACACGATGCAATATTTTTATATAGTGTTGCTATAGATATATTCTAATTAAAAAAATTACACCTCAGCGATCCACACCATTAGTTAAAAAAAATCTCAACCATTCATCCACTATCTACTACGTTTCCTTTATTTTCTGCTGACATTTTCATTCACGCGCTTCCTTTTCATTTCGTTCTCCCCTAAATCGTATAAACAAAAATTAGGGATTTTTGTTCTACCCCGATCTATTCCTTTTTGCCTTAATTTCCTATTCCTCCAACAGAGCCTGTAATCGCAACTCCAATCCACATCTTCTAATTCGCATCGTGCTTAGGGATTGCAAGTGGAAAATCTGTTCGTCAGTGGTGACTTCGAGATTCAAAAATTGACGAAATCGCAACTCCAATCATGCTTAGGGATTGCAAGTGGAAAATCTGTTCGTAAGTAGCTCTGATTTATTTCTTTGAAATTCTTGGGATGATTTGTGTTGTTTCGATGCGTTTGCCAGTGATGAAGTAGGTGTAATTTATATGGCTTTCGAACCCTAATTTCTATGATTTCACGAAAGCTTCGGTCTTGATTGTTGCGTTGAATTCTTTGAGTTGAATGATTTTTCCCTTGCACATTTGGGTCTTCTCGTTTTATTTGTAAAATAATGTATATAAATTGGACACAATCTTAAAATTAGTTAAGTCATGTCTTACAAAAATAATAGTTTGTTAATACAAATGAATTTGTGCCTGCTTATGCATCTGAATTAACCATTCACAGATGTAGCACGAATAGTGTTTGTTAAAATTAACTTGACATCGGTAAATACAACTTAATTAACAATATAATGTTGCAACCATAAAAAAGAGTACTCAATCTACAAATATAATGCTGTGTATGCAAAAGTAGTGAGGGATAAAGGAAGTTTACTGATGCATGGTTGTTGAACTTTGATATTGGTTTGCTTCTGGAAGGATTATGGTGTAGGAGTACTGTTGGATTTGGGTTTGAGGTGATTTGTGGAGGTGGAGATGGCGAAGAAACTATTTCTTGATATTGCAAGTGAAAATATATGATTTTATTAAAATTGTAAACCTAAGTATTCCAATAGTGTTTGTGTGACATCAATTTTTCTATTTTGAATAAATGTTAACATTGAACAAGTTAATGCAATAGAAATTAAATCCAACGTTTAGTATTTAGAACTCATGTATAGGCTATTATTGTACGGATACGATGATACCTGGTCATCTCCCTGTGAAGCTTTTTCAAAACATGGACGACATTCCTAAATACTCATACAACATTGTTAGCCTATGGGATAAACATGTAGATTTATATTTTGTAGTTAATGGATAATACTCTTGAGTAATTTATTATGGTTAGTGGATAATAAACATGTAATCTCAGTTTTCTAATAATAAAGAACTGCAGTTTCACTTTATTATAGCTTTGACATCCGAATTGGTTACTTATAGTCATATGGATTATTGAAATAATAATTTTGGATAACACAGTCTTTGTTGTATCACTGATTAACAAGAAATTTGGAGTTTAACTTATTGCTTATGATATTGTACTGTTGTTTAAGTATTGGCATGGTATCATGCTAATATTGAGAATTTATTTTAATATGAATCCATAACTATCACGCAACTCATCTTATGATTACAAAAACCTGCAGACCACTAACATTATATTATTTAAAATGTGTAAAATGTGTGCACCATTTAATCATAAAAAGCTCAGAATTAATAATTATTGCTATCGTGAATATCTTAATAATTAGATCTTCTAATTACGTTACTCAGTCTGTGGTTATATCGAAGAAACATCAAAAGAGTTAACATCATTACAATAGTAATAAATATAATAGTTGCATCAAAACAAGTTTACATCTCGCTTTGAATAAACAAGTGGTTGTGTGTCCTTATTTCTGTTTCTAAATTTGTTCTATGCAAGGCATAAATTTTTTAAGTGGTTGTGTGTCCTCATTCCAGTATTCTAAGTTTTAAGACATAAAAATAACTAGATGGAAAACTTTTAAATGCAGCTGCATCAGACCATATAGTGAACTTGCTCAGGTACTGGATGCAAACCCTGTACATGTTAAAGCTTCATATCGACGTGGTACATCTAAATTAGATATGTTGTAATACTAATCACTTCCTATATTGGCAGAATACTCTAAGCTGGCCTGCTAGCAGAGTGCTTATGTTGACCTTAATTTTTTTAAATGTTTATAGGCATACCAGGCTGTCCATCTTTTTATATTAATTTCATTATTGCAGTTTTGTATATGCTTTCCTAGCACAGATTCCTTAAGAGTAAAATCTCTCGGTGATTCATAATCAACATTATTGTGTGCTCAGGTGTTTCATTGAAGACACAAGAGTTGTATGCTCTTGTATTTGCTTCACCGTATTTAGACATTTTCACTGATTTCATCTCAGTGTATAATACGGTTATGAAGTTGATCTTCTTGGGAAGTTCATTTTCAATTGTTTGGTACATAAGGCGACACAAGATAGTTCGAAGATCATATGATAAAGAACACGACACATTTCGCCATCGCTTTCTCATATTGCCTTGCTTTTTGTTGGCCCTGCTTATAAATGAGAAGTTCACTTTTAAGGAGGTAAAACCCCAATTAAGCGCAATGAAATTTTAACTAACATTATTAATAAATTCTTTATAATTTTTCTATATCTATGTAATGCTGTTGCTGCTGCAGCATGTAATGTAATGTGAAGTATATTGTGACTGTTGTTGTCAGGTTATGTGGACGTTCTCCATATATTTGGAGGTTGTTGCTATTCTTCCTCAGCTTGTTTTGTTACAAAGGACAAAGAATATCGACAACTTGACCGGGCAATATGTTTTCTTCCTTGGGTACATTATCATTTAATTTTTAGTTATTGAATCATTCACCACTTACTGTTGTGGACAGTGTCTTTCTAAATAAATCACCATTTTTGGCTATAGTCGCAAACTGAAATCAAAATGTTGTATCTACAGTGCATACAGATTGTTGTACATCTTCAATTGGATTTACCGCTACTTCACTGAACCACATTATGTGCATTGGATAGGTATGAAACTTCCACAAATTCCTTGCTTACATTCCAAATATAAGTATTGTTCCTTTTGTAGTATTAACATATGTTTTACCTATTTCCAATTTCAGCTTGGATATCTGGACTTGTACAGACTCTTCTTTATGCTGATTTCTTTTATTATTACATAATCAGGTATGAATACAATCTGTAAGCAAACTTCAATTATCTTGTCATCTTTATTTCATTTTTTGTTATTGACATTGAGTTACAACATGAAAATCTTGTATTATTCACAAAAATAATAAGAAGATTTTTGTATTATTCTGAAATAGGTGATAAACAAGACCCTTCGATTCGGAAACGTTGTAAACTCTCTCCATCGGAAGGCGATTAGAGATGTACATTACAAATGCTATGGAAGTACTTGAAGATTCAGTGTATGAGTCGGTATGAAACTGTATATGTAATGAGTGAACTGAGTGATGTAGTGAGGAATATCTGTATATGTGAATATCAGTGTTATATATCATTGAATTGTAAAATAGCGGAGTCAGGAATTTGCACTGTTTCAAATGTTGAAATAAAATATTCATTTAAATAAAATACTGTTTGAATATCAATTCTGTGCAATAGCATTTTATTAAATAAATATTTATTTCTATTAAAAAATGAAATATGCTCTACATTGTGGGCCCCACAAGATGTGGGCCCCACAACTTTAGAAAGTTAATATCTATAGCAACATTTTTGGAATGCTACTACAGATACCTATGGGTGTGGCTATAGACCCAAATAGGGTTCTATTGCAACAATATTACTTATGTTGCCTTAGATAGTCAAAATGTTGCCTTTGTGGTCTAAGGCAACGGCAAAAATTGCATCACCCGAAAAGTGTTGCCATAGACCTATGGCAACATTTTTTGGGCCTGACCCAACATTTTTTTTTTGTTGCAGAAGGCCGTTTATGGTGTAGTGGCGGAATAAACCGCGTGTGAAATGGGTCTCGTATGTAAAAGTTATTAAAGTTAGAAGTTCAACGATTTTAAAATATGAAATAAATAAAACAAAGAGAACAAACCAGTAATACCTTGCCACGTCATCTTGTCACCCATAGCTAAACCCTATCCAAAATCGCGCAGCAGAACTCGCGCACGCCGCCACTGGATCGACCGACACACGCGATCCACTGCCGCAGCCCAGTCGCAGCCACGCCGTGCCAAGCGCACGCCTGCCTGAAGCCTCGCGACTCCCCCACCTTGACCACGACGAACGGCTGTAGATGCCGAAACCCATAACCCTAATCGAATTTCTACGCCCGATCCAACCATCAACTAGCCGAACGAACCTCACCGATGAGCTACGCTCATCGATCTTCACACATCCATACCCGTGAATCGCCGATCCATCGCAATTCATCGGAGTGCGACGGGCGGCCGAGACTTAATCCCTCAATTCAGGCCACACCGAAACTCGAATCGAAAAACAGATCATAGATTTGGGTTGCTCTCGTCGAGAGCTTCAAATCGATATGAAATATGATATAGTTTGAGGAGTTTGAATTTTTTGATTGAAATTTGAAATTGAATAGAATTTGGAATTGGTAATTGGTTTGCCTGCCATTGGAAATAGGAGATGAGAAGAAACTGTACGTACAGACAAATGAAAGTAAGAAGTAGCTAGGGTTTATAATGAGGTATTTATAGGTAGATCAGAAAGTAGAAAGAACGATCAAGATTTGATTTGGATTTTGAACGATTGGGAACCCGAAAAGCCCGTTTCGTCTCTGGAACGAAAATGGATCATCCCATATATCAAAATAGATGTTTTCAATATTTTTAAACTCAATGGAATAGGTTTCAAGTCCTAATTTCATCGTATGAAGAAGTTACGTTAAAATCAGCTTATTTCAAATTGATTTCAATTGAATTTAATTAAATTGATTTCTACGCGTTTTGGGCCTGTACGATCAAACGACAAGTCCGATTGCTACGAAACTTGAAACTTTAAATAATTAACCGTTACGGATGCGATGAAACTGGTTTCGTCAAAATCCGAGACCGTGGCCAAAATGGCTATTTTCATGCTAATTAAATAAATTATTATTAAATTAAATTAATCAATTCTTATATTCAAATTAATTAACTAACCGTTTTTATCATTTTTAATTTCATAGACATTTACAATGATTTACAACCAATTTACATATCAATTCAGTGTCAATTATTTACTTATTACAGTGTTTAATTTCAACTGAAATGAAATCCAATAAATTAAAATTTATTTCCAATAAATTGATTAAATTTGATTCCAATCCTTTTTATTCAATCGATTATTACTCTTTTGACACAGTTAACATTTGTTCATCTCTTATTTCACTAATAGCTTCAATTTCCATCTTTTACTTGCATTAGCTACTATATTTCAATTATATTGAAATTTTTTATCAATTCCACACATTAATTATAATTTTAAAACTCAAATTGGCTTATTTCTCTTGGTTTCATTTTTTATTATTAAATTAATCTATTTCCTGCTGAATAAAATTAACATTTCTATTCATTTTATTATGTGCACAAATTTCAGTTATTAATTTAACTCACATTAATGTAATATTTAATTACATTTAATTTTAACTGATTTCCAATTAAATTTAATAGACAAATTAAATATGTAACTTATAATAATTGTTACCATTAACTTTTAATCACAATTAAGTTTATTATTTTTAACCAATTATTATAATTACTTACATAATATTGATTTTATTCAATTACCATTTATTATAAATTATTTCATTAATTAATTCAATATTTTCAGTTGTTTTCCTATATTCACTTTATAACCAAGTATAACCTTTTCATTATTTCAATTAATTGGAATTCCATTCAAATTGTTAATAATTGACTTAAATTAGCATTGTTACACTTTATTCAATCTATTGTTTCATTAATATAACAATTTTCTTTTTCTCCTAATATTAAATCACTAAAATCTTATTAAATTAACTAATTTAAATTATCGAAAATTATGGGTCGTTACACTTCAAATCGTAAAACTAAACAAATTTTGGAGAAAACTGTGAATAAAAATCGAAAAGATTGGTCACAAAAATTAACGGATGCACTTTGGGCTTACCGTACCGCTTTTAAAACCATCTTGGGACGTCTCCTTATAGGCTTATGTATGGTAAAGCATGTCATTTGCCCGTCGAACTTGAATATAAAGCGTTGTGGGCAATTAAGAACATAGTTTTTGATCTTGAGAAATCTAGCGAAAACCGAAAATTGCAACTTAATGAATTAGAGGGGATTAGCAACGATGTGTATGAAAACGAGAAGATTTACAAAGAAAGAACAAAAGTTTTTCATGACATATCAATCCTAAGGAAAACATTTTTTCCAAATCAAAAGGTTCTTTTGTATAACTCTAGACTTCACTTATTCCCTGAAAAATAAAAATCAAGATGGACCGGACCATTTAATGATACGAACTGATTTTCCACACGGTGCAATAGAAATACAAAACCCCAGGGATGGAAAAATTTTCAAAGTCAATGGTCATCGCTTGAAACCATACCTGGAATTTCCAAGTAATCAAGGGGAGGAGCTCATGATTCTTCATGAGCCATACTACGTTTAGTAAGAAATGTTAATCCTCTTTTGTAAATATGCACATAAATTTTCCCGTTACATTCATTATATCATGCATTGACTGTGGGGACGTAGTCGAAATCAAATGTGGGAGCGGGGACTCATTTTATTTTGATTTCACATACTTTTTTTTGCATTTCCCTTCAAAAAAATCCAAAAAGAAAAAAGGTAAAAAAGTTTGCACTATAATTTACTTTTATAAAGACGTGATAGAATAATCATACAATTTTGGGTCATTAGATTGAAATTTCGAGAAATTATTTGTCTTAATGGATAATAAAAATTAAAGTTTAAATTAGAAACAACTTTAGTATAACTAGTATATAGGAAGAATCATATGTGATAATTAGGAAGCGTTTTCTAAATTGTTGTCTTTGTTTAAGAGAATGGTTCATTTAAAGTATAGAAGTTAACATTTTAAATCATTGATGTTAAGTTGTGCTTAGTCAATTTTGAAAAGCTCTCTCTCTTCTTATAAAAAAAGGAAAAAAAAATAAAAAATAAAATAATATTTTTTTGAACATATGTATATATTTTATTAACACCTACAATTGATAGGTATACACTCGCCACGCTCTATACTCTTCTCATGTAAACCTGCAAAGCATTGCATGGATGGTATATTTGGCCTCGGTTTTTTGAGTTAGGTGTATGTATATAAAATTTCTTTTATTAATAATGTCTACAGTCGGTAGGTGTACACACTTGTATGTACACTCGTCATGCTCTCCCCTCGCATAAGCCCACAAGACAGTGCATGAGTGGTATATCTGGCCTCAGTTTTCTGAGTTAGGCATATGTAAATATTGTTAATATCAATAAAATTTTCAAATAAACAGAGAGTAAGCAATCGAAACAAAGTATGATCTTAACATTATTGTTTTGACTTGTTTACAAAAGGAAATGAAGATATCACCTTGTAAACCAGGACAATCAATTAAAGAACTCATTTCATCATTGCACTATGTTATCAACCAAAACAACTAGCCAAACTAGAGTCAAAATGTAACGAGAAATTAGTTTAGTTAGAAGTTTTGACTACTAAAGAACCAAAATTTCCTGAAAATGACCAAACTTGTATTTTACTATCTCATGTCAGTTTAAAAGTAAATTCTTCATTTGTAAATATTTTTGAAAACTTGCATCATATAGTTGCATTAGAATTTGCATACCGCATTTGGATTTTGTGGGTAGTATCTCCTAAATACCCTCACAAGACAACACTCGTCCTACTAGAGACATCTAGAAGTTTAACGGCTTGTTGCATTTGCTCAATGCAATCGTATTTCCTTCGAAAATGGATTTATCTTAGTTTCAATTTATTCGAAGACAAATAAAAAGATAAGTTTGGGGTATTTGAATGTTCATGTAAACATGTCTATTTTTACTCACACACTTAATCTCATTTTAGTAAAGTAAATGTCATAATTGGGCGTTTTTACATGTTTAAAACCAAATTTTATTTCAAGTCATCATTCATGCATCTACATAGGGTCAAAAAGGTAATTTTAGTGTGTGAATTAATTTGGAAAAAAATTACTTGCACATTTTAATTTCTTTTGTATGAATTTGAATTCAACTTGGAAGTGGCTTCATGGAAATATGCACATACAAGAGTTGGAAGCCAAAGAAATGAAGAAGTAAAGGAATTCATATAATCTTGGAGGACCTCACCTACCCACTACCATGAACCACAGTTAAGAGCTAATGCACATGTTAGTGGTGATTAAAGGCACATGCACATTTAACGGAGGATTAATTTCATGCTAATGATAACTTAGAGGCCACACTACCTCAAGGGCATTTTAGGGAGTTCCCTAAAAATGGATTAGAGTTTTAGTCATGTATAAATAACCCTCTTATGTTCATGTAATAGAGTTGTTATTCCTTATTATATTATGCAAGTTGTAGCCACAAAATTAATGAGAAATAAAATGGCTTCCTAAGCCTCTTCTTTTTCTTTGTTCTTTATATGCTTTTATTTTATTTTATACTCAATTTTATTTACGTGCACTCTTTCCTTTATGTTAGTAGATTAGATTTCCATTTATGAATTTAGTTTAGCTTTATTTTTATGCAAGTAGTTAGTTCTTTTTATTTTAATTAGCTTGCACTTTCCTTTTTTGTTCTATGTTGAAATTTACATGATAAATCTCTTCAATTTAGTGGTAATCAAGCTCTCTCAAATTATATAGATTCAACATATTTTATCATTCATGATCTCTTTTTAGTGCTTAATAAAGAATTGGGTTATGATGTAAGTTTACTAGAGAATTTGGTAGCATGTGTTGTGTTTCTAATCACAAATGGGCTATGCTTAATCCAACATAAACACAACTTACATCATCATCTTACTAATTAATTTTGATAATGAAATTAAAGTAGAATCAAAATTTGATGATCTGTGTTACTAAATAAAATAGTAAATAGATCATGCTCAAAATAGCTTTTGTTTTGATTTCATGTTCATTTTCATTACAATTAATTAAGTGGTTTTAGTTGTTGTATTAAAGTTTGATGATTTATGTTGTGTTAATTTATAACAGAAATAGACCATAATTATGATAAATACATCACTGATTCTACTTAGATTAAAATGAGAGATCATGGATTGATTTTGTGTTGGTTTATGTGAGAGTATGAGAGTGGATTTGCCTCTAAATTTTCTCTTAATCTCATATTTTTATTCACCTATGCTCTAGTTTAATATTTGCTACTTTTCTTAGTTTAAAACAAACTTGCAAACTTGGGTTAATTTGATTGAGTAGAATTTAAAATTAATTCATTTCCCTACGGATCGACCCATACTTGCATACGTACTACAATTGTACGTCGTGCGCTTGTAGTATTTTAACGATTATATTTTTAACGATAGTTTTCTAATCAATAGAAATTTCTGCCATTATATAACATATATATGTTATGGTGTGCATGTATATATTATATTATACACGAGACATATAAACAAGGTTGAAACAACTTTGAACAACTTCCATTCGTTAAACCGTTGAAAATTGGAAAGCCGATTCCGATTAAATTTTTACTTGTAAATTAATTTACATGTAAATGTACAAAAAATTGAAAACTAATTTCTTATATTTTTTACCTAATTAAAATGATCACATTTGATTTATAAAACCATATAAATTAATATTAAATAATTGTTTGCAAAAAGTGCTATTATATTGATAAAAGCGATATCAATTTTCCTTATAATTTTGAATCAAGTATATACCTTTATAAAACTATTATAAATGATTTATGATCACTTCATAACTAATTAAAGTGAATTATTATCATTTAAAAACAATTATTTGAATAATTATAATAATTATTAAATAATTAAACCTCAATTTAAATTCATAAATCAATTATTAAATATAATGTCATTATTGATGATATCATAAATGCTTTTATACTCCAGGTATGTTGTTTGCAACGAGAACAAATCAATAAGCCCAATTGTTATCTTTATCTTTAGGTATAAATTATGTATTTTACATTACTTGATGAGACACCTGATGTTGAGTCTACTAATTAATACTAAGTTGTGTGATTCCATATTAATAGAATATCTTTACTTGAATATCCATGCATGGCTATTCATATTATCTTTGCTGACTTTCTTTAAGCACATCATATCTCTATATATAATAAGTTTTATTCAATATCTAACATCCATAACATTGTTTAAAAACAAATATTTTTTATATATGCAGATCACAGTTCTTAAGGCTTCTTGCTATCGAGAAATAATCTTATTAGGAACAAACATTCTCTCTAAATAAATATTTTGCATGGGACATCTAGTTTGAGTTGTTAGAGTTCTTAGGTTCGAACATGGGTGTATATAGTTTGATTAATTTTAATTACGTATGCAACTAACATATAGTTTCGAACTCAAACTATATGTCTCGTGAAATAATTGTAGTTTCGAACCTAAGAACTCAAACTATATGTCTTAGGTTCGAAACTATTGAGTTTGTAATAAGTTTTGATTAATTCATTTCCCTACGGATCGACCCATACTTGCATACGTACTACAATTATTTCACGAGACATATAGATTGAGTAGAATTTAATTTTATGTATGCAACTACATAGTTTGAGTTGTTATAGTTCTTAGGTTCGAAAATGAGAAGAATCTATGGCATATAGTTTGAGTTTGTAATCCCCCGCCATGCTTGAATCAATTATTTCACCAACATACTAATTGATTCTTAATATATTATAAAGCCTATGATAGAAAAGTTTGACTTTGGTCATAAGATTTTCAATGTTTAGAATACAATATTGCATGTTGCTGGTACAAAACTGTCTTTTCTTTCTCATTTTATATATTTTCATAAATTAATGTCTTATTATTTTGTAAACACGGATATCCCTTGCCGTTTCTATAATTTGCACTAAGAATTGTTGTTGCATGTGTTCTTATCTTTAATTTAATAAATATGTGAATATCCTGGCTACCTGACACTTGTTTAAAATGCTAAACCTTGAGAGCAAGTATTTACATGTTGGAAATACATTTCTTTTGTATGTTATAATTTATTTACTTTGATTACTATTTTGATAAATGTTATAGGCTTGATTTAAACTGGATGAGAAATGACAAAAGACTCCAATTTTTCAGCAAATAGAATGTATTTTGAGGTGTTCAAAAAGCCAATTCTTTAAAAAGATATTACAAGTAAAAACCAAGGAGGAAAAACTTTAACTAAAACCATATAACATTAGAAGTATGGAGGAATGGAAGAAGTTTATTGAGTCAAAAATTAGTGAAGAGTTTAAAGTAATTATAATGTAATTTTTTATCACTTCTTATATGAAACATAAGGGTGCATAAAATGCAAATTAACTAACCAATGTGATAAAACCTTATAATCTAGTTACAAAGCAAAAAATTTAAATCCATGAAGGAAAAGCAAATGCCACATACACGTAGTCGTCGAGGAATAGCTCGGCTATCTAAAGATTTGGTGAGAAAATAGTTGATTTATTAACTATGGTTATTAGTTTCAATTAATGTTATGTTTTTTTTAATGTGGAAAGAGGAAAGTATCAACCCTCTTCCATTTCTAGAGTTGATGTTTGGATTAAATCTCGCATTCGAAAAAATGGTGAACCACTGAACATACATGTTGCAGATATTATTGTAAGTTCTATGTACTTTTTATTTAAATGTAATTTTTGAAAATGATGTAATTTCTAACTCATCTACAAAATATAATTTGTGTTCACTTTTGTAGGATTAAATAGAAAATGTTGAAAATAAATCACAATCTTGCTTAACATGTAAATTCAAAGAAGATGCTCTCTCACTAGTGTTGGGACAAGATAAACCGGGCCGACTGCGAGGGATGAGAAGGGGTATAACCATGACCAATGAAGATTTATCACAAATAAAAGATAAGCAAATAGCTCAATTGTGACGCCCCACCTCTATACCCATGCTAACCAAGAACACTATGATGTAGTGCTGTCAAGTAGCACGGAGAATAAGGCTATGGAGGAGCGACCATCCATGTAACTTCTTTGTGCGAGCACCGATATGTCAAATAGAATAGAATGCATATCATTTAAGGAGGAAATCCGACATACAGATACAAACTCAAAGCTATCACACAGTGGCTATATATATAATCTTTGGAAACAAACATAGAAATAATCATAACATAAACCAGTCACAGACATCCATATCACAAAGGCGAAAGAAGATATGAATATATATATAACACATGAAAGTGTACATCAGAGTAGTGGTCAGAAAGATCCACGATAATACAAAAGAATAGCAACACGTGCTATACAAAAGAATAAATACACAACATAGAGTCTATATCTCAAATGTGTACAACCAAAAACTACTGATCTAAGTAGTTAGCCAAAAGTCAGAATAATCCAGAAGATAAGTCAAGCAGAAGCACCTGTAACATCTCGGTCTGACCCGAGTATTATTTATAAGAAAATAATAAATGGATCAGTCTAACTATAAATATCAAATGACATGATATAGAATAAGGGGTATGGCATAAACATATAATAACCATAATGGCATACTACTATAAGTATGTAAATGATAATCAAAAAGGGATCAATCAATATCACAAGAATCTTCTCAAAGATCCAAACACATAAAAAGTTAATGACACACGAATTCACCAATGCACAAAAATTGATAAAGCATATCAATGAAAACCACGAAAATTGGTGAAGCACCAAATCCAGAAATCAACACACGAAATCCAGAACAAATCCCAGAAATCAACACACGAAATCCAGAAATCACTAAAAGGGGGAAGTCCGAGCACACGGACGAGAAGCTATCTCATGGAAGCTATCCATTTAATTTTCCGAACACACGGATGACCCGAAGGCCTTTGACACATGAATGGACCGAAGACCATGGGGTGCTACCCCATATATGTGATGGTGAAACATCACAAAAGCGGGGTCTAGTCTCCCTTGCAGACAAAGAGACATCGCTCAATCGCTGGTTTAAATCACAAAAATGATCGTCATGATCATAAGGAAGTGTCGATCACACCAAGCTAGTAAATATATGAGTTTAGCTTCATGTCCCATAACCAATTGCTTAACTTAAATATTTACGAACAAACCGTAGATCTTCATTAGAAAATTGTCACAAAAAGGTTCAATCGAACAAGTCCAAGGATTAACCGACGAAGTGAACGCAAGCGTTTCATACCACTCGTTTTACTAAGCCGTTTAATTAGATTTCTCATCCGAGTGAAGTAAAGGCTTGTATATACTAGTAGATTGGAAAATGGTTTGATAAAAATAGAGTTGAAAATGTTTTGATAAAAGAGTTTTGATATTTACTACTAGTATTGAAACCTTCATATTTTTAAAGTGACAAGACATCGAAGTGGAAGTTCTGTTGAATGTTTTTCAGATAAGATCCCCTACGGAGGGGGGTCCAAGGGGGTGGCAACCCCCTAGGTGGGGGTGCGGGGGCAACGCCCCCGCTACGGGGTTCGACCTAAGGGGCCTAAGCGACCTAAGGGGCCATGCGACCTAGGGAAGCCAAGCGACCTAAGGGGCCATGCGACCTAATGGGTCATGCGACCTAAGTTTAAAAAGTTGGGCGACTTAACAAAGTGGCCGAGCGACCTAACTGGAGCAAGCGACCTATAGGTCATGCGACCTAAAGGTGAGCGACCTATCATGGTCACGTGACTTAAGGGATAGGACCGACCGACCTAACGACCTAGGCAAGGTCGAGCGACTTAATGGTTGCGAACTAAAAATGCAACAGGGTCGAGCGACCTAGTGGTGGAACGGTCGAGCGACCTACGAGCTAGCGACCTAGCACTACACCATTATAAGCTATTAACAACGGTTAAAAACCGTTTGCAACACAGGAGTGGTTGAATTTAGCGACGGGACAAAACCGTTGCATTATGTCCAAAACACAACGGGTGTAACCCGTTGCAAATTGGGAAAAAGGCAACGGTTATAAACCGTTGAAAACTTGGTCAAAGGCAATGGGTATTAACCGTTGCAAACTGGGAAAAAGGCAACGGGTAAAAAACGTTGCAAATTGAGCCGAAGGCAACGGGTAATAACCGTTGTTTTGTTTACAATAGGCAACGGGTAAAAACCGTTTCTTAATGTAAAAAAGTCACACATAAAGCAATGGTTAACACCCGTTGCACATAGTGTTTGCTCCTGCTCCTACAAAATCACATCTGTAACTCACTACTGCGTTACACGCATATCTCAGTATATATACCAGAATATCAATATATATCAAAATATGCCAGAATATCAAAATATTGGTACACAAGCACTATAAACATATCGCACATATACCATACATATAAATTTATCAAACTTATAATTACACTCATTGTTTTGCAAACAGAATGCTACCGTGCCGGAATATCATACTTATTACACTGCATTGTTTATTACACTGCACTACAAAGATTTCATTAATTACACTACATTGTTTTGCAAGCAGTGAAGTCTACATATAATAAACACATTAAAAGGATGCTGAGCAGGTTAGCCGAAGCTGATATTTCTTTGGCTCATGCTGTGGTGCATACAGTATTCTATCCAATTCCTGCGCAAAAGTAAAAACAGGTTTAGTATTTTATGCCTGTAGAATCCTGATAGATACTAGCAGTGAAGTCTTTTTTGTTGAGACTTTCTCAGGTTCACTTTATGATGCCAATCAGTGGAGAAGATTTAGTATTTTATGCCTGTAGAATCCTGATAGATACTAGCAGTACAAAATCAAGTTCTATAAACAGATCAGACAACCAACAAAGACTACGGCTCAAGCAAAATAAATGAGGGTGAAGGAAAATGAGTTAATCTTTTTGTTGCACAAGGATTCTCACTTTACTCATGTTATTCATCAATCTAAATCTTCTTGATGTTTATGCATAATAGAATTAGAAGGCATAAAGATTTTTTTTTCTATCATTCATCAATCTTTCTTTTCCTTTTCATTTGAACTGATGGTATTCAAATTTATGAAGCTTGTATTCTTTTCTTGGTAACCCTGTTTAGGACCAATAACATCAATGGGATGATCTATTTTTTATTTAATTGCGAGGGTTGCCTTTCAGTGAGTATTCCCAGCATAGCTGGCATGAAAAAGGTTCAACTATTTAAGTTAGGATTCGGATGAGTTCATAACGGTCAAGGGTTTTGCAGGACAGTACTTAGTCTTGGTCGCCATAGTTAAATAATAATAATAATATGGCACAAACTGATTTTGGTTAGTGGCATAGTATTGTATAAACAATTATAGGAGATATCAATCAAGATTTGTATCATACACATGCATTTGCATATGCAAATTTCATATACAGCAAACAAAAGAAAATCAGCAATATATGCAAAGAACAAGTCAAAAATATCAATACCTCCGACTAAAGATATCGTATCAAACCCTTTTGATGGCTCACATAACCTCCGGCTCCAACATCCCCAAAGGTCTCGGTAAATTGTCGACATATTTTGGCGGTTAGCTCATCCGGCAATAAAATTTTGTCCAACAACACTTTTTCATATGTGGGTGGTACTGGTTTTCCATGAATTACTAATGCTGTGGAATCTCGGCATATAGTACCTGTTATATAAGCATTTCTGGAGTGAATATATGGAATCACATTTATAGAACTAACAAGCTCCCAAACATTTAAGACCATTGTGCGGAGCTACACAAATCCTAGACGCAACTAATAGTATAACTCCTACAACAAAAGAATTAAAAAATTAAAATAATAACTGATAAAAAAGCCTGAAACAGTGAACCGGTTATGCCTATTGCACAAAACACATATTATCTATATCTAAACTGCTTAAAACTCCTAAAGGCCTGCACATCAATAGATTAAAAAAGAAAATAAGTCTAATGAGCAAAATAGTTTAAAAAACTGAAATAGTTTATTACAGGATGCTGTATATCATAAATGAATCAAAGACAAACTCATTTTGGAATTACACGTTCACAGCAACTAATATAACCCAACAGCAAAAGAATAACAAACTACAATGTTATAAAATATAAAACTATATAGAACTCCTACAACAAAAGAATTAAAAAAACAAAATAATAACAGATAAAAAGCCTGGAACAATGAACTTGTTATGCCTATTTCACAAAACTAATATTATCTATATCTGAAACTGCTTATAACTCAAAAAAGCCTGCAAACCAACAGATTAAAAAAGAAAATAAGTCTAATGAGAAAGAGAGTTTAAAAAACTGAAACAGATTATTAAAAGATGTCATAAATGAATCAAAGACAAAAACTAAAGACCTATATACCATAAATGAAACGCATTAGAAACAAGAGAAAGCAAACTCATTTTGAAATTACACATTCACAGCAACTAATATAATCCAACAACAAAAGAATAACAAACTAAAATGTTAAAAAATATAAAATAAACAGAGAGCAGTAAACTCGGTTGAAGCACAAAAAGACTGATTGGTCGATTAAAATAGTACCTGTTGCAATTACTTCGTCCTCAAAGTTCAGGATTTCACATCTTTGGTCGATTAACTGATTGTTCGGAGTGGCAAACTGAGAAGATGCGATTTCACTGCCTACTTGACGATTATCTTGGGCTATGCTGAGAAGACGCTCCAGTTTATCATCCATATTGTCCATCTTCATCAATTTTTGCTCCACATTTTGCAGTCGCTGCTCATATATTCCTTGGGCCTGTTTGAGCCGTTTGCATGGAATGGCAGCACCCTTAACTTGGATAGGAGCTATATTGGTCCCAATACTTCGGCTCCTGCCCTTTACATCTTTACCAAACACTGATATAAAGACGGCTTCATCACCACCACTCGTCGTTTCCTTTTCTTTTTCAATTTTGTCCTAAAAATTAAATACATATATATATGAATAATGAAAATTTAATTTAGAGGCGTTATTATTTGTTTAACTTACAAAGTAGGAAGATGTCGCATCTGACGTGCTGCCATCTTTTTTCTTATGCGTTTTCTCCCATACTTGAAGATGTCATACTTCTGTTCCCGGACTACTTGAATCAACCTGCATACAATGACCTAAAATTATATTTGGAACTAATGGTATATGCAATGTGATGCACCAATTCAATGACACATACCATTTCTTGAGTAATCATAGCGTGACTCTTACGTCCCGAATGATGACCATATTCGAGCATTGATCTATTTTGTTTGCCTCGCTTCCTTTTTTCTTTCGCCTCGGGTTTTGATTCGTTTCTTATGAACTCATCCCAATCATCTTGAGCAATTTTCGGTGGACAATTTCTCATTCTTTCTTCGTCAGTGATGAAATGGTCATAATGATTCTTACGCAAATCATTCTTGTGTCTCCTAAAAGCCTCGGACATTTTTTTCATAATAAGGTCCTTTGATAGAGGATCGAGCTCATAATATTTCTGCATAACAAAAAATGCATGTAAACCATTTTTTATTTATGTATTGAAAGCATTATAAATGAACGGAGCTCATTATTACCTCCAATTGATTCCACACGTCTTCCTTGTAATTTGGCGGAACTTTTTTCCAACTTGGATATGAGATTGGCACATGATTTCTTACTAGTTTACCAATCTTCGTAGCGACCTTTGAACCATTTTTTCCAACTGGAGAACCGTAGTTGTCTATATCAATTTTCTCCCGTTTTAAAGTGGATGATTGGGAAGTTGTATCATTTGACGGTGGTGTGGCATCTTGTGACATTATGTCCTGCAAAGTCTCAAATCCTAAAATAATCCCAACAACATTATGACGTACAGTTCTTCCCCTTCCAGCCCATCCCTGTGATGCCCGATTGCTGTCGGCCAAATTATTGCATGGAGTCCCCTCCATAACAAGATCAAACGCCTTATATGTCTTAATAAAATTTGCTCCAAGCGATCACAGTTAAGCTGCTGTACATCTGATATATGAACCAACGTCCCCTTATTGATTTGTCTGATCCCACCAACTTCTCACCACATTACGATTTTTGTCAGTCCGACTGACAATAATCGTAATGTGATGAGAAACTGGTGGGATCAGACAAATCAGAAGGGGACGTTGTTTACTATATCAGATGTACAGCAGCTTACCAGTAATCACTTGGAGCAATTTTATTAAGTCATATAATGCATTTGATCTTGTTATGGAGGGGAGTCCATGCAATAATTTGGCTAACAGCAATCGGGGATCACAGGGATGGGCGGGAAGGGGAACATTCACTTTAATGCGGCAGTGATAAAGTCTTCTTGCATCACCAGAATTTTAAACTTAAGCGGATTCAAAACAATATCTAAAATACTGATTGAAATAAAGGATGCAAATACAAAAATATATTACCTTAGCACTGCTGAACTAAAGGGTGCAAATACAATATCTTGAACTGCCTGTCTACCTACAAACACAAAGAAAGAAAGAATAGTCAAGCTGATCATATGTATGTATGTGTACATGTGTGTATGTATGTGATCATATGTAAGTACCTACAACTACAAACACAAAATGAACTCTTGCAATATATCCATCCTTATGGATCCATCAGGATATTATAATGACACTAATAAAAAATATAATGCATCTATTACTATCATTCACGCTATATTTTACATTTTACACCATTTTAAATAAATATTTTGTTAAGGTACAATAACTGCTCTGAAATACAAAGTTAACATATGCATTTGATAAGATCTTCTAATTTTTCATTGTCTTCAAAAGCTGATTGATAAACGGTGGGAAACTCAGTGTCATCCACATTTATGGTCAACCGTTATGGTGTATGCAAAACCACAAACCATCCGTTATTTTTTAAATCTTTTGAGTAGAACACTTGACTCGCTTCCGATGCAAGAATAAATGGCTCATCATTCACGCTATCTTTATTCTTCAATTTTCCCAAGTTAACTGTGATCAAGCTTGAAACAGAATCTATTTTACAACCATTGATCTTATCTTCGACCTTTACCTAATCACAATAAAAAACTGTTTGTTTGAAGTCAATGTAATCCAACTTAATTATCTGTTGAATGACTCCGTAATAAGTTGTTTTTGCTTCCTTAAAATTTTTATCCTTCCCACTCGATCTAAATTGTGTAATTGCTCTCATGCATACACCACTATCCTGTGTTAGCTTTCGCTCTTCATAACTCTTCGGAGAAAATAAAAACCCATTCACTTGGTACTTCATATAACTACGGGCATCAAACTTAGGCCCGTTAACTAACCGCCAAAGAGTTGAGTCAACATCGACGGTCTTCAACAACTACAACAAACACAATAAGTAAAAAAACATCGTCAAGGAGGTGTATGGTCAACTTGAAAATACGTTAAATATTTAATACATATACCTCCTCACGTAACCAAAAAGTGAAATTTTTAATAGCTTCCCTAGATGTACCCCCGCCTCGAGTTTGAGATTTGGTGCTTTGAACATAGGAGTTATACCTCCTACGAAAAACACACAATAAATACTATATATATGAATTGATTTACAATAATAAGAATTCAGAACAAATTCATGAATTTACTTCTTCCATTCATCCAATCCGTCATATTTATCAAGGACCCATTTACGCACTTGTTGAAATTGCACTTGAGTTAACGTTATATCTTTACCATTATCTAGTGCTATTTCATCAGCAAACTCATCATCCTCGTCTAAAAATGCTTCACGGGTATGTTTATGAGTGCCAGCACCTCCTTTTGGCATATACTCCATGCAGTAAAGACTAGCTTCTTGTACAATATATCCTTCTGCAATACATCCTTCAATATATCTTTTGTTGCGCACATATCCTTTATATGTTTTCATCAACCTATGAAGATGAATAATTGTAAAATGTAGACATCAATAGCTATTTAAATCGAATAATTATGTACATAACTAAAATTAGTAATTTATCGTTCAAATGGGTACATCCACCTATATCTAACAGGACCAGAAATCAATGCTTCATCGGCTAAATGAACCATAAGGTGAATACTGATATCAAAAAATGCAGGTGGAAAATGTTTTTCAATAACACACATTGCTTCTACCAAACTAGCCTTTGCTTTTAGAATATGTTCCCTATTGATCACCTTTGAGCACAAAATGTTATAAAAGAGACTAATGCGGTGAATAGCATTCCGTAGATCCTTATGTTGCGGAAAACAATGCTGAAGCAATACCGAAAGTAAATGTTGCATTATGACGTGGTAATCATGTGACTTCATATTTTTTAGTTCAGGAGGGTTGATGCTCACATTGTTATGGAAGTTCGAAGAGAATTTGCTCGGCACTTTCAAATTTTTCAAAACGGTGCAAAACCGTATCTTTTCTTCTTTGCTCAAAGTGAAAGTCGCATTTGGAATGGTTACTTTACTTGTTTTAGGATCTTCTATCACCCACAACTTTTGTTTTATACCCATGATTTTCAAATCCTTCCGTGCATTGATCCTATCTTTTGACATGTCTTTATGGTTCATAATTGTGTTGATCAAATGTTTCGTGACATTCATCTCCGTATGCATAACATCAATATTATGTCGGGTCAAATTTGTTTTCCAATATGGCAAATCAAAGAACTTCGACCTCCTATACAATGCAGGAACTTCTTCATCGATTGTCTTTTTCCGTTTTCGACCAATTTCCGGTATGTTTTTACCAACTTTCATTTTTATATTCGCTACCTTTTTTTCAAATTGATAACCAGTCAGTGGTTTTGGAGGACGCTTAAGTTCTTGCTCGTTGTTGAAATTTGTCTTATCGTATCGAAACTTGTGTCCAGACGGAAGAAATCTACGATGTCCCATGTAACAAATCTTCTTACTTTTAGGGAGATAAACAGATGTAGTTTCTTCTCCACAAAGAGGACATGCAAAGTAGCCGTGAGTTGTACATCCTGATAAAGTCCCAAGAGCGGGATGATCATGGATTGCCCACAACACTCTAGCTCTCATTATGAACTCGGATTTCATAAATGAATCAAATGTAACGACACCTTCCCATAACTGCTTTAACTCGTCTATCAAAGGTTCTAAATAAACATCAATATCCTTCCCCGGTTGTTTTGGCCTAGAAATCAACAGTGTTAACATTGAGAACTCTCTTTTCATGCACAAAGACGGAGGAAGGTTATATGGTACTACAATTACTGGCCAACAGCTGTAAGGGTTAGTTAAAGAAGCATTCGGATAGAAACCATCTGTTGCTATTCCAAGCGTGATATTTCGTGGTTCAGCAGCAAACGAAGAATCAAAAGAATCTGTAGTTTTCCATTAAGAAGTATCACGCGGATGACGCATTACGGTTATACGGACTTGGCACGACCATGCTAGGTCATCGCTTCTGCTATCCATGGTACAGTATACAGTCTTCTCAATCTAGAAATTAAAGGAAAATGTCTTAAGGTCTTTTGAGGTACTGTGGTAGCTTTTCTCTCTTCGTCGAATGATGTCTTGTATCTTGGTGCATTGCAATTTGTACATGAAACTTTGTTCGCATTATCTTTCCAGTACAAGATGCAGTCATTAATGCATGCATCATAAGTTATGTAATTCATCCCAACTTGCTTAATGATCTTCTTCATGTCGGGGTACTTTGAAGGTAGCGTGTTACCTTCGGGGAGTAACTCTTTATGAATTCGAGTACTGCAGTCACACCATTGTCTGAAAAGCCGTATTGGGTCTTCAAGCTATTCAGTTTCACAATGGCATACAACTTTGTAATCTCTTTTGGACAAGAAGGATACAATGGCTCTGTTGCAGTTGCACTATCAAAAAATGATTTATCCGTAAACTGCTCACCAATATTAGCATTATCATGCAACTGACTTGTAGGTTGAAGATGATGGAATCTATCTGCATCATTGATCGAATCCTCCATCCTAATATGTTCGGACTCATTAGTATTTGTGGCATGACTAACCGGTTGTTGTTTTGCTTCTCCGGTATTCTTTCCCCGTGAAAACACCACACGGTATATGATTGAACAATACCATATCTAAGCAAATGAAAATGAATGTCATTTAATTTGAATGTATCTTCATTTTTGCACCGCGTGCAAGGGCACGAATACTTTTCCTTATTGCCACCATTTTCAGCAACAAATTTAACGAAATTTCTCACACCTTCCACATATTCTGTATTTCTTCGACTAGATTGATTCATCCATTGTTTGTCTATACTAAAAGACATACTGAAAGAAAATAACAAGAGCTAATAAGAAATCATGGGTAACAATATCTTATGGCTTTCCACCAAGTTCAACTCTGATATTAACTAAACAGATGAATATTCTTTTGATTTCACTTGAAATTTAACATTAGCATCAAACTGTTTCCAAAAATTTTTCCATTACAACGGCGCCATTTTATTGCACCAGAGTAATGTCTATGCATTAACCCTCTCCTGATACTTGGCTTGCGCCATTAACAACAATTTTATCCACTTACTAAATATGGTCTCATATTTAGTAAAACAAAATTCATTGCATCAACTTATACCCTAGCAGTCACTATAAGCAGCTATGTCTAACTAGCATGCAGTACAGTACAACATTTAGGCTTTAGTAAATATGAGAATGCACACTACAACACTACTTCTCTTCCATGTTGCAATGTTTGGCTGATGATACACCACACGTACAATTTGTAAAACAAATCATATATAAATGTAAAAAGATCATCCTTTGCATAACCAATTGTTTCTTGGTTCTCTAACACTGTACACTTAAAACATCAAATATGTATTCTGATGGTTCAGATTAGACGGTGCATCTCTACTTTGGCAAACTGTTAAAGAGTAGTAGATATTGACTATAATCAATCCCCAAAAACTTAATGAAACATCAATCCTAAAAGATGAAGATAATGATGGAACTCAAATGACAGCTTATATGGTAACACTAAACAAACCCATAAGCAAGCATTATAGGGAATAAATTGTTCCTTAACTTGTTAGATCATTTAAGCAAAGAAAAGAGGATACTCCTTTTGAGTTCACTTCCACTAAAATGCTAGGGTGATTGATAATCCTACATGGCAAAATGTTATTACACATCTGAAAACAAAGGGGGAATTTTGAAATGAACGAAAATTAATGTGACTTCTCCCACTCACTTGAAATTGGGTAGCAAGTTAGACAACTCTACTTATGCCTCGTTTGGATCGACTAAAATAAGTCGCTTTTTAGCTTTTTGAAAGCCAAAATGAATAGTTTTGGCTTGCAAAAAGCAAAAAAGCGACTTATATAAGTCGATCCAAACGAGCACTTAATGAATTGCATAGTTTGGAATGTCAGGGGATTACCCTATCCAAACAGCAAGATGTAGAAAGTGTAATTAATAAAAAATAAGCTTCTATTGTAGGGCTGCTAGAAAGTAAAATTACAAAATGTAAAATTAGTAACGTAGGTAGACAAATCAACAAAGAATGGAACTTCAATTTCAATATGGATCACCATGATACAAGTAGATTCTGATTCTTTAGGATGATAATATTTGGTCTGTTTTGACAATTCACAATAATGAACAATACATCACATGCTTAACCCAAAATAAATTGGGTTTGACATTCTACTATACTTTCGTGTATGCTCATAACCAACTAAAAAGAAGAACGGAACTTTGGGATTATATCAAACAATAATTTAACTCATTCAATTTATGGATACTAACAGGCTACTTCAATGCTAGTTTTTGTTGTAAAGATTAAATTAACAATGGTAATCTAAGCTCCAATCCGAACAAAGACTTGGTTGAATTTATTGAGGCATCAATTTTGAGCCACCAAGCATAGGAAATTACTATACTTGGAAGGGTGAGCTAACATAACAATCCATAGTATAATTGATAGACTTCTCATTAATAAGGATTGTCTAGATAAGTATCCTAACTTTTTAGTCAATTTTACCAATCGGTAAAACTGGCGATCACACACCTATCGTTTTTAATCTGGCCATCTCGACATTTTACAGGAAAGGTACCCCTTTTAGATATAACAACTTATGGTGTCCCAAGGCAGATTATCATGATCTAGTACGCATAAAATGGGAAAGCGTATGCCATGGGAATCCACTTTTTCAACTAATAACAAAGCTAAAGAAAGTAAAAGAGAGACCGCACCATTAGAATAAAAAACTTAATAATAAGGAAAAATCCACTAAAGCTCTTAGGACGGAATTGGTTGTTATCTACACCAATATAATAAAACAGCTTAATCACGCCTAAATTCTAGATCTCTACAATCAAAAAGTGGATCTATAATCTGAGACTCGGCATAAGCTGGCCATAGAAAACTTGCAACACTAAAAAATAAAATGACTAACTCAAGGAGACAAAACATCCTAATTTTTTCGTGCTGTTGGAGGAGATTAAGGGCTTGAAAATGATAGATCTGGTTAGGTAAGTGGTAATGGGTACGAAGCTCAAGGAAGTTGAAATTAACGAAATAAATAAAAACTTGCAGCAGTAGGGAAACCTGTAGAAGATGAGAAGCGATATGAAGATGCTAAAACAAATGAAAGATGCCCTAGCTTTGAATCCGCCGGAGCGCCAGCTGCTACTGTTGGAGGCTGGAGATGTTAATTCGCGGCTGCCACTACTGGAGGAGCCGATCGACGAGGACGAAATCGCGGCTGAGAGAATCAGAGATCTGCGTTTTTTTTTACTGTATGCTCGGTAAATTTTGTGCCCCAGAGTAAACGACACAAGTACTGTGATATTTGGCACAAAATTAGCTGCCACAACATTTACCACGGTTACAAACCGTTGCTAATTAGCCACGGTTGAAAACCGTTGCTAGATGGAACGAAGCGCGCCAAAAATTATGGCGCGAAAGGATGAAATTCACCGCCATCATTTGTCTCCAAAGAAGCTACGGTTAGTAACCGTTCCCAATTAGCAACGATAAAAAAACCGTTGCTAACGGAACCAAGATGGTTATTAACCGTTTCAAAATGGCAACGGTTAATAACCGTTGCCAAATGCGCGGATGGTTAGTTGCAAATCTCAGTATTTGGTGTAGTGTAGCGACTGAAGCACAGCGAGCGACCTACGACCTAACGTAGTCGCGACCTAGGACCTCCGAGTGATGTAAGGTCGGAAACGACCTAACGACCTAGTGTTGCCGCGACCTAGGGACTAAAGCAGGAACGAGCGACCTAGGACCTAGACGACCCACGACCTACGACCTAGCGAGCTATTTCCATACGACCTAAGCCAGAATGAGCTATAAGCAGGCGGCGACTTTTCCACGCGAACGGCCTACGACCTAGTGACCTAACGAAGGCAGTGCGACCTAAACGCAGGAATTCGCCAAGAACGCTAGAAATTGGAGTTTTTCACCAATCCAATCCAAACCAAATGCAAACATACATGCTAAAGTGATGGGGAATCATTTCCAACAATCCAATGACAGTTATAGGCAAGATGTGAGATTAAAAATCTCACTTTTTCACTAAAATGGATGAAGATGAAGCTTGAAAGCAAGGAGAAGCAATCCAAAGCTTGAATCCAATATCTTCTACTTGAATTAGGAGTTAGATGTTGAATTTGCTAATGAACTTGAGCTTGGAATTTTAATTTCCCATTCCCTCCACCATTTTTGATAAAGCTTGAAGTGTTTGATGAAGTGATGAAGAGGAGATGGGGTTGGGACTGAGTTAACAAGTGCAGTCCAAACCAAAGCTCAAAGCAAAAAGTATTGAAAATTTCACTATCTCCAAACATATCGAAGTTTACACTCAAAAAGATCGCAAACGTCATTTTGAACTCAATGGAAGTGGTCTCGAGTCCTAATTTGACTGTATGCAAAAACTAGCTTTTCGGACTAACATCCGACTAACGATAAAATATTTAAATATAAAATCGATAAATATGCGGGTTGTTACATCAATGTCAACATAGATTCAGAACTAGAGCAGTTGGTTCACACGTTAATGAAATGTCGGGTATGATTTTAAATTATATTTATACAATTTATAAATAATCCATTCTTATTATGGGGCTTTAATTATGTTAACTTTTTACATGGTTACGATTCTCAGTGAAAAAGTTAATATTAAATGGAAAAATAGCTTTCGCTAAAAAAATTTAAAGTCACGTGTCTACTCAGTTCAACCATTGAGCTTGTAACTCACTAGCTCAACATTGAGTTCGAACCACCGAATGCAGTCTACTGTCTATTTCGAATGTAGTTCTTCCATGATTTTCCTACATCCCGTTGCACTCGTCACCTCTGGGCTTATGGTACCCTGCCCAAACTTGATAAATTACATTAATCACCTAAGGAACACACTGTTAAATTTAGTAAATTATTATGGAAAAAATACATTTTCATTATTGAACAGGGTTTCAGTATAATTTTTTTACATTATTCTTTTAGGATGTTTTTGTAATTTTGCAACTAGAACTACTAAGAACTCTTAGTTTAGAAAGCCTATAAAATACTTAAATAATAAATAAAGAATTGAAAGTGCAATAATAGCTAATAAAGAATCCCTGCATATGCAATAAATTTGTTATATTAGTGATATCTCCACCTCATTGCATTGTACAAATATTGTTACATTGCAACAAACATCCTAATTACAATTTACATGCTATATTCCAGCATATGCAATAGAATCATAAACCATATGCAATATTTCTCAAACAATATTTCATTCCAATATTAGAAAAAATCTTGAACAATATCTATTATTTTTAAGATGGATTTGTTTAAAACTAGTGATTGAGGCAGGATAATTATTCAAAGGAAAATTAGAAGAGCAATCCAAACAATAAGGAGTAGCTACACAGTACATGTAATCAGCTCTACATAACTTATGAGAAGCTGCATGCATCAACTAATACGAGTGACATTACCATGATTCTAGTAAGAAACATAATGACATTGTTTTTCAATGTAATGCAGCGCTTTCTGACTACACTGCAGCAAAGATATTGGTGGGAAACAAATGTGATTTAGAGAACAAAGATATTGATTGATAATCTTTGCATTTGCACCTTTTGCATAATTACATTACACTTTTCTAGATTTGCACCCTAATTATTCCATTTACTTTGCTATATAGGTACATAAACATTTCTTTGCTATATGGAAGATTTCTAGCTAAAGTTGCTAATAAAAGGTAAGTTTTTATGCATTTGAATGTATATGCTATTATGAAGTATATTTTGTTATATATGATATAAATTCGATCTTGTTTTGATCGTGTAAATGTATATTGAACTGGGGCATGCGGGAAAGCACTAACCGCGCAAAGGAGGTACTGTCGAAAATTCATGAAATCCGATAAGTTTATAAAAATCAACAAAGTTTATAAGAATTAACTACGTTAACCAAGTTTTATAAAAATTAAATAATTTTCTAAAAATTAACTAAGTTTTATAAAATTAAATTAATACCTAAATATTAATAAAATTTTATGAAATTTAAATAAATTTATGAAAATTAACTAAGTTTAAAATTTTAACTAAGATAACTAAGTTATATAAAAAATAATTAAAATTATTTTTTTTTATAAAAGTTGACTACGTTATCAAGTTTTATACAAATTTAACTAGATTAACTAAAAGTTTATAAAAATTAACTAATTCTTATAAAATTTAACTAAGTTATATAAAAATTAACAAAAATTATTTAACTAATTTGTAAACTAAGTCTTATAAATATTCAACAAAGTTAATTGCGTGAGTTTTTTAAAAATTAATTAAAGGATATAAAAATTAACTAAGTTATATAAAAAATAACTAAGCTAATTGAGTTTTATAAAATCAACAAAATTTTAATTTTTTTATTAAATTAACTAAAGTTTATGAAAATTAATTTAGTTTTGTAAAAATCATGTTCTCTAATTTGCAATCTTGGTTAAATTGTTATAAAAATTGACTAAGTTTTATAAAAATTAATTAAATTAACTAAATTTAAAAGAAGAATTATAATATAATATAATAATAATAGTAGTAATAAAATAATATTATAGTAATAATAATTTAACTAAGTTAATTAAGTTTTATAACAATTAAATAAGCTAAACGTTTTTTAAAATTAAATAATTTTATAAAATTTAATTAAGTTTTTAAAAATTAGTTTTATAAAAATCATGTTCTCTATTTTGAAATCTTTGTTAAATTGTTATAAAAATTGACTAAGTTTTATTAAAATTGTCTAATTTTTATAAAAATTAACTAAGTTAATTAAGTTTTACAAATATTAATTAAGTTTATAAAAATTAACTAAATTAGAAGAAGAAGAATAATAATATAATATAATAATAGTAATAAAATAATAATAATATAATAATAATAATAAAATAACAACAACAACAGCAACAAGAACAACAAAAAAATTAACTAAGTTTAAAATAACTAACTAAGTTAATTAAGTTCTATAATAATTAAATAAGCCAACTGTTTTTTTAAAATTAAATAAGTTTATAAAATTTAGTTAAGTTTTATAAAAATTAACAAGTTTATAACAATACACATGCAATTGTTGAATAAAGTATTTTAAACAAAATTTACATCCATTTCAGGAAATTCCATATATTATTGATATCATTTCCATATGATTATATAAATTAACTATATTTTAGAAAATTAAATAAAGTTTATATAAATCAATCTATTTTATAAAAATTAACTAAGTTAATCAAGTTTTATATAAATTAATTAAGTTCCATAAAAATTAATTAAATTTATATGATTAAGTTTCACACACACATGTATGTATGTATGTATGTATGTATGTATGTATGTATGTATGTATGTATGTATAGTTATAATTGCTAATTGTTGAATTCTTTTTCATAGGTGATTACTCATCTATGGTGCATACAAATGGCAACATGCTACGGTATATTAGCGATTTGAAGTTCTTTTGAAGTAACAACTTTTTTGGTTTGCACGTTTAATCGTCATGTGTAGTACAAACTTTTTATCACTTGTATTATTTACACTTCTAATTTAATGTTCATTAAATATTATGATATGTTATGCATTATTCTATGTGAATGTTGAATGGTTAGTTATTTTTCGTTTAATTTGACCTATATGATTGTGTGAAATGATACATCGTGTTTAAGTAAATTTGTCGATTATAATGGGATAATGGATACGTATGTACTACAAAAGTGATTTTTAAAACGCTGTTAAAGGATTTGATAGAATATTAAGAACGCCGTTAATAAGACTTTTTATAGCATGTTGAAAACGCTATAAAAATGTGTTTTTTATGGCATTTCCTTCTATTGCAATAATAGGTCATTGATTTATTACAACTTTTTTTATACCATATTAAGAATGCCATCAATAAGAGTTTTAATAGCATTTTGAAAACGCTATAAAAAACATGTTTTTATGGCGTTTCTTCTGTTGTAATAATAGGTCATTGATTTATTACAACATGTTGATTGACAGCGTTTGTAAAAACGCCATTAAAGCCTTTTATAGCATTTTTTAAACGTTATTAAAGTGTCCTTTTGTTGTAGCGCCCTCAACTTGTGCTTCCTCGACACTTCAAGCACAAAACTCAAGTATGTCTTGTATTCTCTTCCATCCCAGAATGGATCAGAATATCATCTATGAACACAAGTATGAACTTATTCAGCTGATCTTTGAAAACTCAATTCTTGAGATCAACGAAGATGCCAGAGTGTTAGTAAGCCTAAACGACATAATTAACCACTCATAAAAGCCTGAGGGTGTACGGAACGTGATGATTAGCACACTCTCCTTTGCCACCCTATGTTGGTTAAATCTCTTTACCAAATCCAGTTGAGAGAACAACCTCGGCCCATGGAGCTAATTAAACAAGTCATCCATACGAGAGAGCGGATACTTGATCTTCTTCGTTGCCTTATTCAGCTCACGATAATCCACACATAAACTCAAAGGGAAATCCATCTTAGTGGCGAATACAACAGATGCACCCCACTCAGATATACTCATGCGAATGAACCCTCTCTTCAACAGGTCTTCCACTTGCACCTCTAACTCCTTTTGCACTCAATGTGCCAAAAGCCTTAAGGGCATGATATCGGCCTTACATCCCTTGCTAAGTCTATCTAAAACTCAATTTCTCAATGCAGCGATAATCCAATCACTTCCGAACATGTCCTAATATTCTCTAACGATAGGAACAGATGACAACCCATCCTGTGGAATCTTGAGTGAATATAGAAAGCTAACCATAACCACATCCTCTGGCAAGCAGCCAATCACCACTGTCTTCCCTTTCACAACCCTGATTTTCACCAATAGCTTCTCACAATCCACTATTACTGCATACTTCTTTAGCCAGTCCATTTGCAAGATAATCCCAAACCCAAAAAATTCAAGATAAAGCAATCAGTAACGAAAGAGCATCCATGACTCAATAAGACCAAATCATGATGGACCATGCATAGGCTAGTAGAGGCTCTAACATGGTTCGTCACAATCAAGGGTCGGTCAACTATTTCAGATTTTAATCCCAATCTATCTACTGGATCACTAGATATGAATGAATGTGAATCCCCGTATCAGGTAAAACATCTATGGGAACATCATAAATGGAAAGCATACCTTGTATAATGATGCCTTTCCTCTTCTCCTTCTCCGAGAGAGCACTCAATGAAGTCAGAGTAGCATCTAAAGCATATGTCTTCCCAAAGTAGAATAATCCTTGTTCAGCTTGGCGAAATCAACCCTCGGTGCTTGCATAAGAGCACCACCATCGACAACTACATTAGGAGCAGCAGCTTGAGCATTTTGCATCATATTCTACATTATGGCGTTGAACATTTCTTGAAAGTCGAGGTTAGTAATCCTCGAGCCCGCTCCTCCTTCAACTCCAAAGGTGGAATTCCTCACAGTATTTCTTATATGCTAGCTCATTCTTGATCCGTAACAAGAATGACTAGTCTCTCATAATGAAAATAGTGTTTATGGTACTCATGTGCATCCAACTATACTATATACTATACTACTATATAGCTTAGGAAAAATCAAAATGTCTCATAAACACACACACACACACATCGATCTAGTCTAATGTTAATTCCTTCCCTATCTCTACTAGACCATAGTATCGACTTAGGTTAATCATATAGCCTAATCTCTGATACCAAATGCAATGACCTCTTTACACCACCGACACCCAATAATACTATGAAGTGCGGTGATATACGTGTCTGATCGATGTAGGACGGTTATTAGGGTTTTAACTGAAATAAAACAAACATAACATGTCCTAAATCTCACAGTGCATGGAAAAAAATATAATATACATAACATATATAAACAGGAGAGACAGTAATAACTAAGTGAACCAACATTTAGAACACAATTCCGCAAAGTTACATAACAAAGTAATAGAGTTTATACAAGCCGAGACAAACCTAAATAAACTATCTCGTAGCAAAAGAAATAAGAAAATATCGTCAAGGCTCCACAAAGTTGGATAAAGGAAAAAGCATAGAAATCCATGTATACATATAATACGAAATAGTCCCACTCTACTCGTCCTCTGCACAACTATTGCGTCGCCTCTAGACTTGCTATCTAGTCCACTCATTTAAGAGTACCCAATATGATAAGAAACAAAGCATAAAACTTTGGGCCAGACAACAATTTAGTGTGAGGAGAAAATGAATCTCAAAATACTATACAAGTAGATATGGTAAAGAATAAGGGTATACGAACCATACTGACATGTCCCTACAACCAAAGAGTTACCACATAACAAATATAACATGTTACTCTACAAATATCACTAGGGTACCATACAACCAAAGTAGGATGAACGGTGATCAGGTATTCCTACCTCCAATACCTACCTCCAATGACCTCTCTAAAGTGATAGACTCTAGGAGAAAGGGACCAAGGCAACCATAGCATCCATCAAAAAAATCCTCACTATCGCTTAATGTGCTTTGGATATATGAAAACTCGTATGACCTTTCCACTACTAGGGGCTAATGGTAATTCTAGTTTTTAGTGCACTCGTCTTTTACCTAAAGTTGGTCTTGACCCATTCCACCAGTCCAGGGCATATGGATCCATTTAGTCGATTCGGGGTACCAATCAAAATACCCATGAGTGCACTCACAATACCTCTGCTCTCAAGTACAATTGAAAACACTTTGATTATCAATTATCCCATAGCATGTGTATTTGAGCCCTTTCCTTACCTCATCTAGTTTCCATTATTCTCAAGGAACCGTTCCACGACTCCTTTCAACATCAAGTCGTTGCTCTCGGAATCTAAGTCCATTCATCATGGAGTTACCATCTGAAGACCTGAAGCTTTCATTGTGTTGCTACATCGCTATCATGCCTCAATCAAACTAGCAACCACCTTTAACACATCCTATAGTGTCCCCACTTCCCCTCCTGAAAGTTTCAAACTTACTCCACTAAAAGAAACAACTTGATACTGACTAGAAACCACTTGGCACTGAGTCCCATACTTAGCCAATTTTTGTAACTCTCCTCCCTTGCTTCTAGTACTCCACCTTCCAAGTGCTCCGACCCCGAACACTTTTCCAAAATCTCCCGGCATCACTCTAAAGCTCTTGCTTCCTAGTCCTAGAATGCTCTCAGTATACGTTCAAATATTTAGCCAAATTCTTGCACTTCGCTTTTATTCATCTTCTCTAGCCTTGCCTTGGAGAACCTAACCATCACCAAGTGATTTCCATCAGCAAAAACACCAACCAAAACCACTTGGTATGGAGTCATTTACTTAAATCCAATTTTGATACGACTTGATCTTTGGGGTGCTTACATGCTCTAGAACCCCTTGTCCAAGTTTCATTCAATAACGATCATCTTAGCCTTCGATTTGCCAAATCTTCCAACCTCTTTCCAAAGTACCTAAAAGCTCTAGCAAACAACATCAAAGCACAATATACAAACATGGAATATCATATATGTACTTCCATTCATACATGTAATACATAAGAACAAGAAAATCAAGAAAATTCTAATCTAGATCTAAATTATATACAAGCATATGAGTATGAACAAAAGAAATTGCAAAACCATTTTGAAATCGGTTAATACCTTCAAATTTCAACCATAAGCATATGTTAACATGTGATTAAATTTAGAAAACGATTTAAAAACAAAATCATGTCAAAACATCAACTTCTACCATATAAACATTATACTATAATGAGAGGTCAAGAACCACCCACCAAATACCCAAAATGCCAATTTTCCTCCTTAGTTTTGAAGTGGACAACAAGAAAAAAGAAAGATAAAATGATAGTCCCAAGCCATTATAAGCTAATTACCTCTCTAACTGCTGATTTCGCTAAGATTAGTAAGAAAAGGATGTGATTTAAATGAAATTAGGGTTATTGGAGGCTTAGAGTTATTTTAGGGAAGATGGATATGACTTTGACCGATTTCTAAAACCACTTATTAGCACAAATTTTGGGATAAATTAGTGGGCCTAAGTATAGGCTTAGTTAATGTCCTATTAAGTCATGCCAGCAGTAGCCTAAACTTTAAACAGCTACAACTTTCTAATGACAGATTCGTTTTTCCATTATGACCTTCTATGGAAAGAGAAATCGTCATCCTAAAGCAATGAAAGTATTTTAAGACCCTAATTTAGCTAATATCAAAAGTTATAGTACAAAAAATTATCAGGGTTTAAATGGTCACATAGAAATTCGAAACAAAATCACAGATGTGGAAAAATCTCTAAGAGTCATCTTCCAAAATTATAGAGTTATATGAGCTCACATGAATAAAATAAATGTACTTTACAATCCTTTGATACGTAAAGTATGGGTCGTTACAATAATCCTCTCATAGCAATGCATTACTCTTGCATAAAAATTTAATGTACAATGATACATTCTCTTTAAAACCTTATTGCAACTTACGCAAAGAAGTTATTTATCTAATTGGTGTTATTTATTATTTTGGTTATTATTTTTGATGAGGTTGTTTCATCTATTATACAAATGATAATGTTGTTAATTGTTATATATTTTGTAATGATAAAATACTTCACTACTAATGTATGATTATCTATTCTTATATTTATAAGTGGTTTTACATATTAGTACTTCATCTAATGTTAACATTTCGTATAATAATATATAATCTTTTGTAATCTTTTTTAATATTTTCAACAATAATAATGTTTTTGTCTTGGTTTTGGTTTTACTTATAGCATATGCATTATTAGTGGCCCTTATTAATGCCTTTTTGTTGAACATAAACCAAACAATTCTATTTAGCACATGCATAAATAAGGGCATTTTTAATCAAAATTTGAACTAGTTTTGGTAAATATTTACCTATTTCACTGAGTACACTCGTAGAATCATTGGAAGTAGATGAGAATGTTTTTTTAACCGTAATTGTTGACAACCAGAAGATTGTTATTGGAGCTCTTTCTGTGGAAAAGTATATCCAGATATGTCATAACTTAATATTTGAAAAGGAATTTCAATTGTCTCACAATTTCTCGAGTGCAGTTGTTCATTTCACCAACTATAAGTATCTTCATAATTTTCATTCTTTGCAGCCATAAGTTATGTCCGTCTCTTAATTTTTAGGTCAAATACATAACAAATTTTCAGGTAAGTGGGTCTTAGATTTTGGTGCTTCCCACCATATGTCTTAAGACTGTTCATCTTTTTCTTCTTCGTCTTCATCATCCTCCATTCTTGTTATGAGTGTTGATAGCACTCATATGCCTATGAAAAGAATTGGTTCAATTCTCACTCTCAATTTATCTCTTTCCAATATCTATCACCTTCCCAACATCACATTAAACCTTGTATCGGTTATTCGGTTATGTGATTTTGGTAATATAGTAACATTTACTTCTAATTCTTGTTTTGTGCAGGATCTTCAAACTCAAAAACTGATTGGGATAGGCCATAGGGAAGTGGGACTATATGTTTTGAATGAATTAAAAGTTTCGGTTAGTGTCGCTATTAGTATTGAATTATCTTCTTTTTGTTGTGACCTCCTTCCTCTAGTTTTTATTTTAAATTCTTGTTTGGGTCATGTTTCTTCTTCTTGTTTGAGATTTTTAGCATTCAAATGTGTGTTAGGAAATTTGCAAACACATAATATTTTTGATTGTAGAGGATATAAACTAGCAAAGTTTTCAACTCTACCCTTTAATAGTAGAATCTCTATTTCTTCTACTTCATTTGATTTGATTCATTCGTACGTGTAGGGACCATCTCCAGTTCCCACTAAAGGAGGATCTTTATATTATGCGTCCTTTATTGGTGACCATACACGTTACTGTTGGGTTTATTTAATGAAACATCATTTTGACATTTTTAGAATGTACAAAAACTTTAGAGCACTTATCAAGGCACAATATTTGTCTATTATAAAATATTTTAGTTGTGATTCAAGTGGAGAGTACACCTCTAAGAAATTTTGGGAATTACTTTCTTTGAATGGAAACATTCAACAAATATCCTATACCGATACTGTAAAATCCTACCTTTTCGATCCTTAGAAGTTGACACTAATACATCCACTGTATTCACATGCTGAACATCCAAGTGTTGGAGAGGCAAATTGTTGGGGTTAAAGAGCAAGAAGACAAAATAGAATATCACATCGTGACAAGAAAAGTATAATGTACACATTATCTTTACAAAAGAAATCTATTTTTACTATACATACATAACGCAATCAGTGTACACTAACCTTCATTGGCCCTAGACTTTTACAAAAACCTGTCCTCACAATTACTGATAAAGACAAACATAAATTAAGAACAACAAAACAATGAAAGAATATAAGATATGTAAATACATCTTAGGGGCACCTAGCTCGATTCTAAAAGCTCCAAAGTACCCAGCTAAATCTAGAAAATATGTTCGGGCTAACCCGAGCATTATAGAAAACAACGTCCAGGTCAATCTGATAAAAGAAGCATGAGAAACATAATCAAATGGATTTATTTGATTTAATTAATGTTATCAAAACCTTTCAAAACAAAGGTATTTCATAAAACCATGCCACACGTAAATACAGAGGGGTATTACAATACGATAACCAAAGCCTTTTATGAAAATTTGGTGATATTATAATAATGTCTAAGGGTGAAAATAATAAAAATCAAGTAGCTATGATGCTCGTGAGTGTACATCACAATAATACAAGGTATATAATCAAAACTTGATAAAGCGCGTTGCTAATTGTATAGGATTCCACGGAGGTGCGCTCGGTACTTCGAGAACGGTCCTTTACATAAGTATCGGAGTTATCCTTCCAAAGCAACAATACGTCCCTAGTAATGTACAATAAGAAATACATAGCTGGCCACAAAAACTATCAAGCCAAGTGCATCGCTTCATGCATGCATAACAATTGTAGGTGAATTTAGGAAGGAGACAACTGCACCTTTAAGGGTTAGCTAAACCACTAGCTATTTACCCTATCTCTGGTTTTAGTCATTACCATTAATGAGGCTACGTCCGGCATTCTAGCTCACGCACTGCCACCTGAAAGGATCACGGAATCCCACATGGATTCCCATACCCTAACAGGTCTCAGAATCACACATGGATCCCCACATCCCAAAATAGAACTCGGAATCACATATGGATTTCCATACCACAATGGGTCTCAGAATCACACATGGATTCCAACATCTAAAACATATTTCGGAATCACAAAGATTCCCACACCCCAATGGTTCAGAATCACACATGGATTCTAACAACTAAAACAGATCTCGAATCTCCTCCAAGTGTAGACCCGTATATGGTTTGGGAGTGGTTACGGTTTTGAGCCATCTCTTAAACTTACACTCCTCCGCATACCGGATGTGCCAAAACCAATCGATCTATTTTCGGAATGCTCAATACCAGTTTTTTTAGAAATAATCAGACAATACGTAGGAGTGTTTATGTGGACGGATCTCCTCATGATTTGTATTAGAAGAACAAAATGAGTTTATATTTACTATATAGCACCACTGATGGTAACTGTACCATATAATTCTCGTATTACTCTCAGATATTTCCAGAGTTAAAATCCTTCAGTGTTATATAGGGAATATTTCTGTACCATTAAAATTAAGAGGGATTACATATTTAGGATAAGATTTGATAGTCGGTTATTTAACTATCAAATAAACAAGCATCCAAAGCAGAGATTACATTTTCCATGGTAATCATTAAGCTTAAATTAATCTTTCATTAATTATATCTCTTCCTAAAAATATTGTAACGACCCGAAATTTCAGACACTTCGTATTTAATATTTGATTATTTAAATATTTGAATCTTGAATTAAATGTCATAAAATGATTTAATAATCTTTTTAACCCCTTTTAAATCATAATTAATGATGGTAACGTTTTTTGAGAAAATGTTTACAAAACTAAATAATTTGAAAAAATAATGATAATGTGACCAAAAATCGGTTTATTGAAAAAACTTCTTAACCGTCAGAAGTTGTTCAAATTTTTTATTTACACTTATTTGCTTAGAAATTAAAGATAATAAAATAAAAATATTTTTCAATTTATGAAAATAAATTTTATGGATGATGTCATACATGAGGTAACGGAAGATATTTAGGAAATGACCTTAAATGGAAAGTCTTAAAAGATAAGTAAATGATAAACGAGAAGTGATGTTTGTAATTAATGTCATAAAGGTTTTGAGGGGATTTTGGCTTTCTCCCATCACATTTCTAAGCCTATATAAAGTACGGTGCACCCTTGAGTAATAATCGTAAATAATTCTCAAAGCCTGAGATGAAGTAGGAGGGTTGAAAATGGTGAAAGTGCTTACGCACTAATTCACTTATTACTCTCTAACTTTTTCAAAAGTTAACCAAATCTTCTCAAATCTCTTCTAAACTTTGGTTTTAGGCCTAAGACATTATGGGAGGAATGATTGGCAAGTAATAAGTGGGAGAAGGTAAGGGGAAGAAGGGGGATCCATGGAGGGTTGTGAGCATGAAAGGAGGAGGAGGTGTTGCTTTGGTTTGGAAGTGCTAAAGGTTGGATCTTTAGGCTTGTAGTTATTGAAGGAGGTGGTTCTTTGGTTCTTATGGCTTTGTAATTGGGTTAGGCATGGATCTAAGTGAGTTAACTCACTATCTCTTAAGTATATATTGCGTATATATATGTTGTGTTTGAATTGTAAAGTTAAAGTGACATTTTCTAAGTAAAGTTATAAACTTTGGACCCCTCTTGATTTTGAAAGCAGATGATAACTTTATGTTGTATAACATCACTTCGGTCATCCTCTTAAACATATGGCATGACTTTGACTTTATGTTTAAATGGTTGTTTAACGTGTGTATTAAATTGAAGTAAGTTTGAAAGTGTTTGAAATGAGAATAGTCGTTATAAGTGCACTTCAGAATTCCTTATTTTCAAGAATTTTTATAAATAAATGAAAAGATATTCTTAGGGATTTCTTTCCATGATATTTAAGTACCATAATGGTAGTACTTAATATAAAAATTTCAAACCTTAAATCTTTTGTTTAAGTGGTTAAAACTAGTCGTAAAAATTATGTTTTTCAATGTTGTTTTAACAAGGACTTTTAGCAGCATTTGTAATAATAAGTCGCTTATTGTTTTAACTATTTAAAATGCAATGTTTTGCCTAGTTTTTCATGATTTAAATCTTTTCTATATTCCTTTCTTTATAAAATCTTTTCACAGAAGTTCTTATAAGATGTATTTGAGTATGAAAAAAAGAATAGGAGTTTAGATATAGTTTTAATGATAATTTACATATTTTGGAAGTAAAGTGATGCAAAATGTAAAACATGTTTTTAATTAACTTCTAAATTAGTTATTTTCAAGTAATATTTTACGTAGATATTTATAATATATTTAAAAGTATTTCTAAAGTATTATTTTATATATATAAGTTTTGACAAAGGTGATTGACTAGGCTTAACACTAAAAGCCGATGAGTAAACTTGTATGTCTATGAGATTCAAGTATGAGGTGTCTAGGCAAGTATTGGAGCAACCAATGCCGAAAATTACATGAATTCACTCTTAAAAGAGGAATAATATAAGTTGAAATGCCGAAAATGTGTTAATCTTGTTGTTTACTTACTTTTGTAAAAAGGTAACCAACTTTGCTTAACATTAAAAGCCGACGAAGTAGGCTTATCTGTTTCTAAGAGTTAAAGATTGATGTCGAGTAGGGATGGAGTAATAGAGCTATAAAGGTTTCCCTCTTAAACGAGGAACAGTTAAGTCGAGAATGTCAGAAACGGATTAACAAGATTGTTTGTTACTTGTTTATGAAAATCATTAATACTACACTTAACACTAAAAGCCGACGAAGTAGGCTTATCTATTTCTGAGAGTTAAAGATTGATGTTGGGTAGGGATGGAGAAATAGAGGTCTAACCTACTAGGTTTCTGTCTTGAACGAGGAATAGTTAAGTTGGAAATGTCGGAAACGTGTTAAGTATACAAACATTGATTTGTATAAACAATTGATTAGACTAGATAATCGATTAGTCGATTATCGAACTTAATCTACTATTAAATTTAGATCTTTAAAAAGAATGTTTTAGAAATAATACAAATATGAAATGGTTTTGGGTTTGTTATGACAATGTGTTAATAATATTCATCTTTAACCTTTTTTGTTATACTTATGAATGTAAATAGATCTTTAAAATAATGTTTTAAAGATAAGCGTAAGTGAAATGGTTTTGGGTTTGTAGTGACAACGTTTGAGTAATGTTAGTCTTAAACCTTTTGAATGAATTTATGAAAGTACTTGGATCCTTAAAATGGATATTTTGAATGAAATTATAAGTAAGGAATTGTATTAATGATTTGTGAATATACTTATACCATTCGAGATAAGTATATGAATACATTTTGAAGTATAGAAAAAGTAGAGGTTTATAAGTAAGAAATCTTGTTAATGATGTATGAATATACTTATACAATTTGAGATAAGTATATGAATACCTTTTGAGGTATTGAAAGAGTATAAATGAATAGTAGGAGTTCATAAAGGAAATTTTATATTAGAGAAAAGAAGTTTTAATAAAAGGGGTTTAAAAGATCAAAAGATTAATTTAAAAAAAAAGGGATCGGAAGTCACTTATATGACTACTTTGTGTGACTTGATCGTGCTTTGTATCGTTTATGAAAAACATTTAGTCCTATACTTAGCACTAAAAGCAGGGAACTAAGACTGATGTTCGAGTAGAGATATGAGCAATAGAGCTCCAACCTATCGGCTTCACTCGTGATCAAGGGATAGTATGAGGTGAAAATATCGAAAATGTGATAAGAACATGAGACTTGGTTTCCATATGCGATCACTCTCATTATCATTGAATGACCAAATTCATCGATTCAGCCTTGAGAGGCCGGGATCAGTAAGTGTTTTACTTATCGAAAAATACTTTAAGGCTGAGATACGTGTTCTATCTTTGGAAGTGGATCTATTTGAGATGTAGGAATCTATGTGGAGATTCAAGATCAGTTTAAGATGCTCGAACACATGTAGTTGTTTATGATCTATTCAGGGTGTGGGAATCCATGTGTGATTCCAAGATCTGTTGAGATGCTGGAATTTATGTGTGGTTTTGATATCTGTTCAAGATGTGAGGATCAATTTTCGATTTCTGTTCTGTTCGAGTGTTGATGTGACGCCCCACCTCTATACCCACGCTAGCCAAGGACACTATGGGGTAATCCCGTCAACTAGCACGGAGAATAAGGCTGTTGAGGATCGACCATCTGTATAATTGCTTTGTGCGAGTACCGATATGCCAGATAAAAATATAACTTTTCATCTCAAGAGGAAATCCGTAATACCGATACAAACTCAAAGCTACTACACAGTGGCTATATGGACCTCGGAAACAAATATAGAAATAAACATAACACAAATCAGTCATAGACAATTCATATGACAAAGGCGGAAATAGATATGAATATAACACATGAAAGTGTACATCAGAGTAGTGGTCAAATAAGATCCACAATAACACAAAAGAATAGATACAAGTGCAAGACAATAGAATATGTATACATCAAGGAGTCTAATCTCAAATGTATACAACAAAAACTACTAAACTAGAGTAGTTAGCCAAAAGTCAGATGATGGTTCCAGATAGGAAGTCATGAGGAAGCACCTGTAAAATCTCAGTCTGACCCGAGTATTATTTAAGAAGAAAATAATAAACGGATCAGTCTAGCTAAAATTATCAGAAAAAATGAGATAGAATATGAGATATGATAATAAAACATATGATAACAAAAGGATGTCATGCTATGATAAGTACACATTATAAAACCCACAAAAGTCATACAATATCTCAAGAATCTCAAAACACAGAAAAGAACGTCATATTCTTAATTTAATTCACCAAGCCACAAATAATGACATACATATCAATGCCCATCGTAAATGCTGGTGAAACATAAATTCCAGAAATCAATATCCATAAATCACAAAAGTTAACGACACACAAATTCTAGAAATCATCAACAAGAAATCCAGAAAACACAAGAAAGAGGATGGCCAATCCCATAAAAATGAGCCGAAGCTCCTCCTGACTGGGTATAGTCCCCCATTGCGGACTTTGAGCCGAAGCTCCTCCTGATGAGCCGAAGCTCCTCCTGACTAGGTATAGTCCCCCATTGCGGACTTTGAGCCGAAGCTCCTCCTGATGAGCCGAAGCTCCTCCTGATGAGCCGAAGCTCCTCCTGATGAGCCGAAGCTCCTCCTGATTGGGTATAGTCCCCCATTGCAGACTTTGAGCCGAAGCTCCTCCTGATTGGGTATAGTCCCCCATTACGGACTTTGAGCCGAAGCTCCTCCTGATTGGGTATAGTCCCCCATTACGGACTTTATGCCGAAGCTCCTCCTGATGAGCCGAAGCTCCTCCTGATTGGGTATAGTCCCCCATTACGGACTTTGAACCGAAGCTCCTCCTGACTGGGTATAGTCCCCCATTGCGGACTTTGAGCCGAAGCTCCTCCTGGTGAGCTGAAGCTCCTCCTGATGAGACAAAGCTCAATAAAACGAGGAACAATCCTCCACGTGGACAAAGAGACATCGCACATTGCTAGTCTAAACCATAAAATGATCATCATCGATCATCAAGAAGTGTCAATTACACTAAGCTAGTAAATATATGAGTTTAGCTTCATGTCCCATAACCACTTGCTTAACTTAAATATTTACGAACAAATTGTAGATTTCCACTCGAAAATTGTCACAAGAGTTTCAATCGAACAAGTCCAAGAATTAACCGACGAAGTAAACGCAAGCGTTTCATACCACTTGTTTTACTAAGTCGTTTAATTAGATTTCTCATACGAGTGAGGTAAAGGTTTGTATATACTAGTAGATTGGAAAACGGTTTAAGAAACAAGCTTTGTAATAAAATAGTGTTGAAATCGTTTTGGTGAAAGAGTTTTGATATTTACTACTAGCATAGAAAACCTTTATATTTTTAAAGTGACAAATTACAAAATGATTGTAGAAACAATCAATCATCAAAATTCACATACGAAGACGTGAATCAAATCCAAAGAAATCGATAATAAATCCATCAAAATGGATATTCACATAAACCCCGAAAAAGAAGTCATCAAAGTCGATAATAAATGACAACAATAAGTCGGATCAACAAAATCGATAAACAATGGAAATTAAATCTAGAAAAGCCTAAACAGGCAGAAATGCACGATTCCAAATGTCTGATTTGGAATCCAGACGTCTGGATTTGTTTTCTGGAAATAGCTCAGAAAACCACCTAGACGTCTGGAATAGCAAATCAGACGTCTGAGCCATTGCCAGACGTCTGGTTTTGAATCCAGACGTCTGGTTTTGAATCCAGACGTCTGGTTTCGTTCTTTGGAAATTCTCCAGAGAACACCCAGACGTCTGAAACCACAAGTCAGACGTCTGAGACTCATCCAGACGTCTGATCTTGTATTTCAAACGGTTGGAAATAGTTTTTGGCATTTTTTTAATAAAATGCGTGCATACATTTTTCTCTCCAGGTCCAAACCAGACGTCTGAACTTGGTCACCAGACGTCTGGTCACCTGGTCTGGGCAACATTTTGCCTAGGCCAAAGTGGCCAAAACGATTCGGAAGCGATCAGATGAGCAATGGCGACTAAGGATTTACGCCAAGCGACAACCTGGCCTTAAAGGCTCCTCGATACACTTCGAATATCAATGTCCAAATGTCCATAGAAGGATTTTCATAAAATTGGACCAAAACACCAAAATTGAAGAATTCACAAAACCAATTCAAATCACAACAAGTGAACACGAAATAGATGATAGGAATTCATACCTAACAACAAAGATAGTTATAGGCATAGATGTGAGATAAAAATCTCACCTTTGAACCCGAAAACGATGAATGAGAAGCTTGAAGACAAAGGAAGATCAACCACACTTCAATCTCAACACAAGAAGCTTGAATCTAAGCTTAAAAGGGAAACATTTCCTAAATTAGGTTTAGGAATTTTCTGAAATCAAAGTGAGAATGAGTTGGAGAAGAAGGAGATGATACTTACCAAAGCTTCTTCTTGAATTTGGAGGTAGAAGCTTGAATTTGCAATTGAACTAGGGCTTGGGGTTTTAATTTCCCATTCCTCTCCCCATTTTCAGTTTTGATGAGTGTTTAAGAAAGTAGAAATGAGTAAATGGAGAGGAGAGAGGCTGAGTTAGGATATATGGCTGAAACCCAAACTCAAACCCAAAGTGAAAAGGTAGCAAAATTCTACTAACTCCAAACATATCGAAGTTTATACTCAAAAAGGTCGCAAACGTCATTTTGAACTCAAAGGGGGTGGTCTCGAGTCCTAATTCGACTGTTTGCAAAAAGTAGCTTTTCGGACTATAATCCGACTAACGATGAAATATTTAAATAAAATATTTAAATATTCAATCGATAAATATGCGGGTTGTTACAGACTCCCCTCCTTAAAGAAATTGCGTCCTTGCAATCTTAAGAAGAAAATAAATAGTAACAACCATAAAAGCATATCAACACAAAAGAAAATTTGAAATAAGAAGTTCACCATAAAGAGCACGAAAGGGTAAGTCCGAACGTGTTCGCTCGATGAATTCTCTGGATTCCCAAGAGAAATCTTAGGATTTAAGAACCATTGAACTTTCACAAGAAAAACATCTTTATTTCGAAGGCGCTCAACCTTCGAAGAAATGATGCGAATAGAATATTGCTCAAAAGTCAAATCTGGTGAAACTTCAATCCCTACTATAACATCAGGCTCAAAAAATCGGAAACCTAAAATCATTTCCATAGTTAAAAGACGTGGAAAACGTCAAGAATAGTAGAAAATTGAGCCGGTGCAACGGCGTAGTACAAAAACAGTACGCCCGAGAAACGAGAAACTCGAATAATTTGGAACAACGGTATAGTACAATAACGGTTCGCCTGATGAACCAAAGCTCAAATAATTCAGAGCATCGACATAGTGCAAATGGTACGTCAAATGAACCGAAAAGTCGGGACATCGATGCAGTACAATAACGGTACATCCGATGAACCGAACTCAATAAAAGAACATCGGACGCTAGTCTATAAAAGAAATGAGACGAAGCTCAATAAAACGAAATATATCGAAACGTCCGATGAACTTGGTAAAAAAAGATCATTCCATTTGGACATCATCAAAGAAACAAGCACTTGTTGCTTACGACTAAGTGCATCGGCAACATGATTCCCCTTTCGGGAATATATAAAGAATATCAAGATCATAAGATGCGAGGAACACGAGCCAATATTATTGATGTAAAGTAAGTTCCTTTTGAGAAAATAAATATTTCAAAGATTTATGATCGGTGTGGAGAACGAATTTCTCCCCTAAAAATAAATGATGATGCCAAACTCTAAAATCGAAAACAATAGCCGCGAGCACTAGATCATGAGTGGCATACCTAGTCTCGATCGGCTTTAATGATTTAGAAGCACAAGTGATAGCACATTCTCTTTTGCAAGAGAACGGCATCCAAACCAATACGATTAGCATTGGTACAAAAGAGAAAATCTCAGTTCCCTTCGGGATCACAAGGATAAGAGTATCGGAAAGAAAGAATTTCTTTTAAATAATCTTCTTTCCAGAAAAGCTAAAACTTTCAAAATTACATTTATCTTAATGTAATAATCTTTCTAGAAAAATTTACATTTTTACAAGTCAATATATATATCGTGTCTGACTGTCTCATCAAAGCGTTTAGGAAACTCCTATCGATAACGTTGATCAAGCGCATCGACCAGAATTCTTAAAGCACTCAATGGGCAATACAATCACAAATCATATTCTATATGATAAACATGTTTTCTTAAAAACCTTTAAGAATATTCTTTGCTCGTTTAAGAGCAAAAATCAAATTGTACTTATAAATAAATCTTATGAAAAAGATTTGCAAAATTTTAAATTGCTGTTTTCATCCAAAATCAATATATACAAGAATGGAGTCATCGAGATCGTAGAATACTCGATTCATAAAATGGATGAAACAAGCTGGACAAACTGAATGACATAATAAGTCATTCATAAGTTTCGTAACGAGTGCGGAATGCGGTAAATGGAATGCTAACATCCCACAACTCGTAGCAAATGAAAATCGGTGGCAAGGTCAAACTAAAAAGACCTTATCACCACTCAAAAAAAATTGCTTAGGTGATAATCCTACAGCAAACTCAAAAATACCGGAAAATTATCAAACTACATGAATGAGAGAAATAACACTTTCCTCATCATGTGAGCTTAAAGAATAAAATGATGCCATCAAATTGGAATCAAAATCACAAAGGAAAAACAGAAATCTACTTAACAGATTGAAAATGTCGAAGATGAATAGTCCACACGGGACAAAGGATATGGCTTCATAATAATTAAGCCAATCCTTACAAAAGTCAATTCCGAAGCATAAGTAAAAATCGGCTCGGAAATAAAAATCACATAAAATAATTTCGACATAAAAAAAACAAATCGAGTGTTGCGGATCCACCAATCCTGATTCGCAATCCTCAAAGAAGTCATCAAGCCCAAAAATGTTTAAAGAAAAGGAATCAACAAGTTCTTTTGATATAAAATAATGAGATGAAACCCATATAAAAAAGAACTCGAATAAGATAATCACAAAACAAATATTGTCAAGGATAGAAGGAGAATTACCTTGACTAAGAGAAGAGTTGCTAGGGACCTGCAGCTTTCCTTCTCTCTTGCTGAGACGTTTGGGACACGAAGATATATAATGATCCGCACTTTTGCAGTAGCGGCAAGAAATAGGCCTTGGACACCTATTTATATGATGGTCCTTAGAGCCACAATTGTAGCATTCTCCACGATTAGGGATGGGAGTCTTTGCTATAGAAGTCACTTGCTTCACCCTCTTGTTTGGATAAGGACTTTCGAACTTAATAAAGGGATGCCTCTTCTTATTGACACCCACAATCTCAACATCACTTTCTCTATCGGCCTCTTCAAGTCGAAGAGTGATATCTATAAGCTGATCGAAAGAAACTTCTAGTTTCAAAAGTAAAGGATTTTTAAGATTCTTGTTCAAGCCATAAACAAATCTCTGATTTTTCTTCAATGGGGTATTAATGTATTCAACCCCGTATTTAGAAAGAGATTCGAAAGATGCGACGTAGTCCGTCACAGAAGATTCACCTTGAACAAGGTCGATAACACGCTGGGCCAAAGTTACTTTTTCAGCCTCCAGCACAAATTTCAATTCGAATCTTTCCCGGAATTGCTCCCAAGTGAGATCCGCTTCAACGATTTCAGAAATAAGAAGCTCATACCAATCCAATGCTCTTTCTTGGAGCATGCTAGAAGCCACTTGGACTCGGTGGAGATCAACAAGATTCATGCAAGAAAAGATGCGGTCGCATGATCTAGGCCAAGCTTGGATTTCAATGACACTCTCGGATCCCCGGAATGGCCTTCCACCCAAATCGGTATAATCTCTACACAAGCGTGCAAAACCGGATCTAGGATGAGTAGGCTCTGGAATGGGTCCGATAGCTTGAGCATTCTTAACAAGATCTAGAAGCTGCTGGGCAGACATAAATACTCCCTCCTGAGGAGTAGCACTGGATTGACCGACGTTGGTACGGCCAGATCTAACCATTTCTCTTCTTTAAGAAAGAAAGAAGAAGAAAAAGTTATTCTCGGAATGAATATCAAACAATCATGATTGATAAAACAAGGAATCATAAAAAGAAAATAGGATAGAACGGTACAAAGACCCGAATTAAATCCTATGGCGCGATTCCTAAGAAAGACTTAGGACAATGATCCTTGCTAGATTATTCTACATTGTTCCGAAGTTTGGCTCTGATACCAAGCTGTGACGCCCCACCTCTATACCCACGCTAGCCAAGGACACTACGGGGTAATGCCATCAACTAGCACGGAGAATAAGGCTGTTGAGGAGCGACCATCTGTATAATTGCTTTGTGCGAGTACCGATATGCCAGATAAAAATATAACTTTTCATCTCAAGAGGAAATCCGACATACCGATACAAACTCAAAGCTACTACACAGTGGCTATATGGACCTTGGAAATAAATATAGAAGTAAACATAACACAAATCAGTCACAGACAATTCATATGACAAAGGCGGAAATAGATATGAATATAACACATGAAAGTGTACATCAGAGTAGTGGTCAAATAAGATCCACAATAACACAAAAGAATAGATACAAGTGCAAGACAATAGAATATGTATACATCAAGGAGTCTAATCTCAAATGTATACAACAAAAAATACTAAACTAGAGTAGTTAGCCAAAAGTCAGATGATGGTTCTAGATAGGAAGTCATGAGGAAGCACCTGTAAAATCTCAGTCTGACCCGAGTATTATTTAAGAAGAAAATAATAAATGGATCAGTCTAGCTAAAATTATCAGATAAAATGAGATAGAATATGAGATATGATAATAAAACGTATGATAACAAAAAGATGTCATACTATGATAAGTATACATTAGAAAACCCACAAAAGTCATACAATATCTCAAGAATCTCAAAACACAGAAAAGAATGTCATATTCTTAATTTAATTCACCAAGCCACAAATAATGACATGCATATCAATGCCCATCGTAAATGCTGGTGAAACATAAATTCCAGAAATCAATATCCATAAATCACAAAAGTTAACGACACACAAATTCTAGAAATCATCAACAAGAAATCCAGAAAACACAAGAAAGAGGATGGCCAATCCCATAAAAATGAACCGGAGCTCCTCCTGACTGGGTATAGTCCCCCATTGCGGACTTTGAGCCGAAGCTCCTCCTGATGAGCCGATGCTCCTCCTGACTGGGTATAGTCCCCCATTGCAGACTTTGAGCCGAAGCTCCTCCTGATGAGCCGAAGCTCCTCCTGATGAGCCGAAGCTCCTCCTGATTGGGTATAGTCCCCCATTGCGGACTTTGAGCCGAAGCTCCTCCTGATGAGCCGAAGCACCTCCTGATTGGGTATAGTCCCCCATTACGGACTTTGAGCCGAAGCTCCTCCTGATTGGGTATAGTCCCCCATTACGGACTTTGAGCCGAAGCTCCTCCTGATGAGCCGAAGCTCCTCCTGATTGGGTATAGTCCCCCATTACGGACTTTGAGCCGAAGCTCCTCCTGATGAGCCGAAGCTCCTCCTGACTAGGTATAGTCCTCCATTGCGGACTTTGAGCCGAAGCTCCTCCTGGTGAGCCGAAGCTCCTCCTAATGAGCCGAAGCTCAATAAAACGAGGAACAATCCTCCATGTGGACAAAGAGACATTGCACATTGCTAGTCTAAACCATAAAATGATCATCATCGATCATCAAGAAGTGTCAATTACACTAAGCTAGTAAATATATGAGTTTAGCTTCATGTCCCATAACCACTTGCTTAACTTAAATATTTACGAACAAATTGTAGATTTCCACTCGAAAATTGTCACAAGAGTTTCAATCGAACAAGTCCAAGAATTAACCGACGAAGTAAACGCAAGCATTTCATACCACTTGTTTTACTAAGCTGTTTAATTAGATTTCTCATACGAGTGAGGTAAAGGTTTGTATATACTAGTAGATTGGAAAACGGTTTAAGAAACGAGCTTTGTAATAAAATAGTGTTGAAATCGTTTGGTGAAAGAGTTTTGATATTTACTACTAGCATAGAAAACCTTTATATTTTTAAAGTGACAAATTACAAAATGATTGTAGAAACAATCAATCATCAAAATTCACATACGAAGACGTGAATCAAATCCAAAGAAATCGATAATAAATCCATCAAAATGGATATTCATATAAACCCTGAAAAAGAAGTCATCAAAGTCGATAATAATTGACAATAATAAGTCGGATCAACAAAATCGATAAACAATGGAAATTAAATCTAGAAAGCCTAAACAGGCAGAAATGCACGATTCCAGACGTCTGATTTGGAATCCAGACATCTGGATTTGTTTTCTGGAAATAGCTCAGAAAACCACCCAGACGTCTGGAATAGCAAATCAAACGTCTGAGCCATTGCCAGACGTCTGGTTTTGAATCCAGACGTCTGGTTTCGTTCTCTGGAAATTCTCCAGAGAACACCCTGACGTCTGAAACCTCAAGTCAGACGTCTGAGACTCATCCAGACGTCTGATCTTGTTTTTCAGATGGCTGGAAATAGTTTTTGGCATTTTTTTAATAAAATGCGTGCATACATTTTTCTCTCCAGGTCCAAACCAGACGTCTGAACTTGGTCACTAGACGTCTGGTCACCTAGTCTGGGCAACATTTTGCCTAGTCCAAAATGGCCAAAACGATTCGGAAGCGATCGGATGAGCAATGGCGACTAAGGAATTACGCCAAGCGACAACCCGGCCTTAAAGGCTCCTCGATACACTTCGAATATCAATGTCCAAATGTCCATAGAAGGATTTTCATAAAATTGGACCAAAACACCAAAATTGAAGAATTCACAAAACCAATTCAAATCACAACAAGTGAACATGAAATAGATGATAGGAATTCATACCTAACAACAAAGATAGTTATAGGCATAGATGTGAGATAAAAATCTCACCTTTGAACCCGAAAACGATGAATGAGAAGCTTGAAGACAAAGGAAGATCAACCACACTTCAATCTCAACACAAGAAGCTTGAATCTAAGCTTAAAAGGGAAACATTTCCTAAATTAGGTTTAGGAATTTTCTGAAATCAAAGTGAGAATGAGTTGGAGAAGAAGGAGATGATACTTACCAAAGCTTCTTCTTGAATTTGGAGGTAGAAGCTTGAATTTGCAATTAAACTAGGGCTTGGGGTTTTAATTTCCCATTCCTCTCCCCATTTTCAGTTTTGATGAGTGTTTAAGAAAGTAGAAATGAGTGAATGGAGAGGAGAGAGGCTGAGTTAGGATATAGGGCTGAAACCCAAACTCAAACCCAAAGTGAAAAAGTAGCAAAATTCTACCAACTCCAAACATATCGAAGTTTATACTCAAAAAGATCGCAAACGTCATTTTGAACTCAATGGGGGTGGTCTCGAGTCCTAATTCGACTGTTTACAAAAATTATCTTTTCGGACTATAATCCGACTAACGATGAAATATTTAAATATTCAATCGATAAATATGCGGGTTGTTACAGTTGAAGACTCATCTGAAACATGTCAACCGTGAACTCGACATTGAAAATGGATAAAATCAAAGTGGAAGCATAGCTTGGGGTTTTGCTAACCCGCGCCATCATATTATCATTCTAGATCTAGAGTATGCTTATCGACTATTGGCCAGCAGGAGTGATGGTATTCAGGAACATGTATTTAGACATGGACCGGTTATGTTTACATTATCACTACACCAGAAAAGGACTTTTGTAGAGCAGAAAAAACGCTACCAAAACTTTTAGTAGCGTTTCGATAAACACTGCGATACGACATGCAATTAAAAGTCTGAAACTTTTTATAGCATTGTAGGAAACGCTACCAAAACTTGATCTATTGTAGGGTTTTAGAAACGCTATAAAAAGTTCCAGACTTTTAGTTGCATGTCATATCGTAGCGTTTATGAAAATGCTCCTAAAATTTTTTGTAGCATTTTTTCAATGCTTCAAAAATCGTACCGCATCTATTTACATTTATTTTAGTAGCGTTTTTTAAACACTACTAAAAATTATTAACTGTTTTGTAGCATACTGTACACGCCACTATTTCATGTTAATGGATTGTACCACTTCCAACCATCCCTCACACAATAGTCTTATTACAACCAGCAATCAATCACATAATGTCGTATTCAAACAATCAATCACATAATCATCGCATTCAAACAATTAGAAAACACGTTAATCACTTAATCAAATATAATATCCATAACCATTTCAATAACAGTTTTTCGACAAACCGAGCAAATTCACATAAAATCCATAACCATTCATAAAAAAGTTTACACAACAAGTACTAACAAAATGATATAGTATATATATATATAACAATTAAAGACATGTTCATTACTTGATTACCCACAATTCTTTGCTGCAGCTGCTCTTTACTTCTAAAAAGCTAATTACCTGCAGACAAGTTTAACAATCAACAAATGATTATGAAACCATTTCATGTTTAAAGTATATCAAACGTCCTTAGTTGAACTTTTCTTAAATTTAAATAAATTTAATAAAACTTAGTTAAATTTCTATAAAATTTGGTTAATTTTTATAATAAATTGATTTAATTTTCAAAAACTTATTTACGTAGTTAAATTCTATTAAAACTTAATTAATTTGTATAAATTTATTTAATTTTTATAAAATGTAGTCAAATTATATAACTCTTAGTTAATTTTTAAAATTTTGGTTAATTTTTTTTAAAATTAGTTAAATTTTTATAAAGCTCGATTAACTTATTTATGAATTTATTTATATTAACTCAATCTTATAAATTATCACAATTAGTAAAACTTAAATGTCATGACTTATATTTTAATTAACTTAAACTTATAAATTATCTCAAACTTAAATTTTATTAACTTGGTTAATTTTTATAAATTATCTCAAACTTATAATTTTTCATAAACTTAGTTAATTTATTATTATTACTATTATTATAAACTTGTTAATTTTATAATACTTAATTAATTTTTATTTAAAATTTAGTTAACTTAATTTTTTTATTAATTACATGCACAACTAAGTTAACTATTATTAATTAATCCCAGTGAGTAAATAGTTAACCAAGCTAAGTATAGATAAGGTGATCCTTCATTTGGATTATATCACAAATTATAATGTTGACTTTCATATAGGCTTACAGATTTTAAATTAATGTTGATCATATTGTATATCACAAAGAACTGTACTGAAAATTTTAATATCATGACTACCAATCTATTTAGAACTACAGATTCACTGAACAAGAGGATATGAAACTCAATAAATGAGTTAATAGAATAACAGAGCACCTGAGGAACATGCCTAAATAAGACATCATACATCAAGGAATAACAGAGCACTCCACAAGCAGAAGTCTTCATAAGTACTCCAGAGTGAACATGCAACTTCACTTCTGAGAGATAAACTGTAGAGTAGAAAATGAGTATAAATAGGTAGAAGTATGTTTCCGTGTTTCAATACATTAGCAACAAAAACCATGGCAGTGAAAGTGATAGCAATTTTTGGACATCCATATTTATGCATGCTGACATTGATGTTTAGTATATACTTATTTGATTAATGACTATCAGTTTTTAGGATAAAGACGATCGCTATATTAGTAATTATATAGTTAATTTCAGTTGAAACTGTCAATATTTTTTATCTGAAAAATTGGCAATGCATGTTTTTATGGGTGAGGGACAAATGGAGTACCCTAAACAAATATACGGCTATGTTTATGCATGAGAAGCCAAGAAGAAAAGAGATAATAATGTCCTTGTCATTTGTACGTACATGATCCTACCTGTATCCAGTTTCACTCGTGCAGCTGTATTTTTAATACGAGCAGGCAAATTTTAAAATTGAAGTTTATAAAGATTAGGTTGGTATTGCACATATTATAAAGGATGTGATGGCATCTAATTGTTAAAACTAACAAATGCTTTCTTTTTCTTGTGCTCTGCAAACTGAACATCATGTTGCATTGGTAAAATTTGTTAATTAATTGTAACGTCAACTAATGAACTTATGTTAAGCAATTTACTATGTATGTATAGCCGCATAGTGAATAGATACAGGTGCAATGAAATAACAATAAAAAAATGACATAAACTAATGGATTTACATGCATGTTTTATATCTGGTTTGAATATAAAAAATGTATACAACACACAAAGTTTTTAAATAACTATGTTATGATAAAGAAATGTTTAATATAGACTAGCCAAATATATACATGCTAATTGAACTCAAAACTTGTAGTGCGATAACAGAAAAAGGAAGGGTACTAGTTGAGTTTTCAAACAAGCCCATAGGTTTCGGCATACATCTGATGAGGGATCTGCTGGCTTTAAAAATGAAAATATGAGGGGAAAAGTTCATTTGTATAGTAACTTCCATGTAGGTAATTGGATGGTCCGTTAATCTTTTCTAACCTTCCCTGTGACTAGATTCCATGGTCTTCCTGCAATGTATTTTGCAGTATTTTTAATACCAATCAGCAAATTATATTGTTGTGCATCTAGATAACTAAAACCATTATTAAGTTGATAGTCTTTTTGTGCCCCAAATTATTATTATTTGTGCATGTGAGATAGATTAAAGCTCTCCTCAATTGAGGACCACTCCTCCATCGAAAAAATATAATGGTTAACAGCGGTACCTACTTGCAACACTTTGGCGAGTTAGCGGGATTCCAAATTCTGTTGCTATTCCAGATGCAGATGTTATCCCCTGCAACAAGAACCAAATTTTGAGTTTGTATTCACAATTTAAAAAATTCTATTTAAAGACTTGAATCAATACAAATTTAATATATTACATAAAAGACAATGCCAATTACTCTACAATTTTTGGCACATCTAGTGGACATGTTGGATGTCCATATGATGTCCATGTAGAAAACACAATCCCACATCAAATATATAACACGTGAATTAGGAATATAAACCTCCATTCAAATGATGTTGGTCTTTTAAGAAACAAATATTTGTAACTTAAATAGACCCATCTGACAATGATAACTAAGTTGAGTATAGTATGGGCCTTGTTTGCAAGTGTAGTTTATTAAGGCTGATTGCTATAACAACAAAAACAACAACAACAACAATAATTAATGGATAATAAATAAATAAACATTTACGAAAAGAAAGAAGACTGAAAATTACTTCACAACCAGCTAAAGAAATTGATTTAGATAATATATGTAAAAACTGCTTGGGAATAATAACTTAAATGGTTAATGAGACAGAATATACCTGTAACGGAGTCCCAGTTAGAAGAAGACGGCTTTGGCATTTATATCTATCGACATCACATGGCAAAACTGATTCCTTGTCCTTCATTCTTTGGGCTTCGTCAATGATAATATACATCCACTTAACTCTGGATAACTTTGGGCGATCATGCATAACAAACTCATATGTAGTAATAAGAATGTTGAACTTCATTGGAAAAACCTCATATGCTCAACGCAAAATAGAGTTAGGATTTCTATTGGCATCAAACTAAAAGATGTATTGGAAGATCACACTTTTGTTAAGTATAATTATTTGGCATGAAGTATTAATTGTAGTTAAAATAGTTACCGAAAACATGCAATCTAAAAACTGACAATCAGTTACGCAATTGAACAATCAAGAGGGCTATAATGTTCATAGATTAGCTATTATTTTCACACGAGAGGAAATGGACATCATAGACGTGTACAGACAAGAGGCTGTACATCAGCTATAATCAGATGGGCATACATAACCTCCCCTACCCGCTCCCACCCCCTCCCCTTCTCCCTCCCTCCCTATGTATGTGTTTGCTTGTTTGTATATATGTATGTATTGACATGTATGTCTGTATTTGTGTATATATATATATATGCATATAAAAAAGTGAATAAATCATAAAAAATATGATGGGACTTACAACAATGAATTCATTCAATCATTCAATCACCCAAAAGAGTCCTTTGGAAGTTGGAATGGGTTATTTTAACTATATAACAAATCAAACAATTGCTTCTATTACAGATAAATTTGAACGATTTAAAATGTATGAAGAATCTAAATCATTCTCAACCTTGAACATTTATTATTATTATTATAAAGAATTTAAAATTTGATGTTGATAGGATTATTTATTTCAGAATAGAGGTTGAGTGGTGTGGTTATACTGTCAATTGGAAATGTATTATCACTGAACCTTGATATGAATATTTAATAAATGATTATGCGAAGAAAAAAAAGGAAGAAGTAAAAAAAGGTTTTAACATTAAAATAATTCTTTCTATGTGTTGTTTCATTGTTATCATATTGAAATCAATCATATATTGTCATCCCCAATCGAAAAAAGGATGAGGGTTGAATTAGATTGGTGTTGTTTAATAACATCTCAATATTTTTTTTAATAAGCTCATTTAATAAAATACGTGTAGAGACTCAAAATGTTTTGTGATGCCCATCCATATTTCCTGTACTGCCATACATGGTCTATGTTCAGGTAATTAATAACTAAATTAGCAAGGGTTTGAATTATTTCTCTACCTTCAATAGTCATTTATTCAAAAGCATTATCAATAATGTTTCATACTTCATAGTCAAAAGTAAAAACCAATGGTGTTATTGAATTTTCTAAAGTGTAATAACCTTTCCTAAAGTGCTGTTTATCGAATTTTATATTTTACTAGTGCTTTATGTACCTCTAGTCAGGTCACCAAATTAATTAGTAGCACATCCATGTTTGCCCGGTGACAATCCATTGAAATTTGCAACAATTCTTGCCAACTCCATGTTCACTTGAACTATGCCCACAACTCAAAAAATAACAGGACTTTTGAACTCCGCAATAGTAGCAGATACTAGAAAATCTACAAAATAACTAAACCCAGTTAATTCAAAGCCTCGAAAAGCTAAGTAATAAAGAAGAATGTCAGATTCTACACAAAATAAAGATTTATAAGACTAATCGAAAACATCAATGGATAAGACATGATTATATAATCGATTTAATATTAAAATATTTGTGTTGTGAATTGAATAACAAAATCCTCTGTCATATTAACCATGAAATACAATCGGATAAAATATTTCTTCACCTCAACACGGTGGATAATTAGATAAACAAACAAAACTACCAGACGATTCAAATAAAAAAACAATAACCACTAGATCTTAATCATCATTAAGAAGTCAGAATCTGATTATAAAAACTAAAATGCTCGGATCATACAATTCTAGATAAAAGTATCAAATCATAGGATAAAATCTTAAACCTAGAGCTATAACCTTTTTTATGGATCAGCGGAGATCGATGCTGAGTTAATCAGCCTTCACTGTGTGAAACACCATATGGAACTAAAGCTATGGAGCCAAGGTGTCTGGGTTGCCTACCCTAGACTACGGAGAACCATACTCCTCTAGATCTAGAAGTCTACCTTAAGTATAGACGAAATTTGGAGTAGGGAAGTTGGGATTTTGGTTGGGAAAGACGATATTTGGATTGGGAAAATCTGGAGAGTTCTCAATTCATCAAGCTATTTCTTTGAACGAAAATTGAGAAGGCCATGTGAATGAAAATGAATTTCAATGACCAAAATAAATGTAGCCGCCTAATATTCATGTCTCGCCAAACATTTTAGTATAATTAGCATTCCATTTTTTACCAAAATAAACAAAGGCAGCACATAACATTGAAACGCTGCTATATTGTGCTACTAATACTAGTATTTCTTGTAGTGATTGCATCTGACGTGATCTATACATTTATGACAGACTAAATCATGGACTAAACAGACCTAGACAAGAATCTGACAAACCCATTCAACCAATAAATTCATATGCAGACAAGCACATGCAAATACACAAAAAATGAACAAGAAGCATCTTACTTTCGTTATTAAAACAAGTTTAAGCATTACTTAAACGATAATCAAGTATTTCACTATTTGATAGTAAATATAGAATAAATTTTAGTATTAGGCTAGAGAAATACATGGAGAGGTGTGAGATTCAAGCAGGTAGAAAAGTATCTGTAAGGGAGTAGTGATATTATGTTCTTAATGTTTGTGTTCATGTACTTGTTTGTAGGAAGTAAGGTCCAAAAGTAGAAGTTAGAGCACTAAATGAAAGAGTTAAAAGTGCCAAAAGGAAGAGGAAGAGTAAGCTATAATACAAAGGGACATAACCCCTATAATAATGGAGATCCTAAAATATTTTGGAAAGCGACAACAGATGAAATTATACATGTTATTGCAATGTAGAACATTGTGTCTTACTTTAAAATGTATGCTATTGCCAAGTGAAGAATCGTTGTACCTTGATGATAATAATGTAATAAAACTACTAATTTATTTCATGTCCACGAGTCAATTCTCTATAGTAGTATCCCCAAATCAATTCTCTAAAGTAGTCACTTGTAATGAAAATATTGCTTCACAAAAACAGAAAAGGAAGATGATATGTGGTTTTCAAAGTTTCTTGCGATTCCTTTTGTTGCCTCGGTGATGTGATAAATATACCATTTGATTGAAAATGTCACTGTCTGTTATCAATTCAGTACAATAGCCATTCATGGACTATTTGGTCTAAAATTATGAAGAAATTATAAAATTTGATTAAAAAATATGCATTGAATATGTATTTCTAGTAAAAACCAAAGTTATAAAGTTTGAATGAAAATTTGCACAGAAATAGTTGACTTTTAAAAAAAAGCATTAAATTAATTTTATAGTAATATCCACTTGTACTGCAATTTTACCATTCTTATAAATGCTAAGCACCTTAAGCAATGGTTTATGAAAACTGAAACAATTGGACTAGAAAACTTGTTTAATGCGATTTCTAAATGGAGGAAACGTAGTTATAAAGGAATCGAAGGTACAACCTTCTTCAAAGCTAAAAGCAACAATGACAATAACATGTTCAGATCATGGTTTAGTTTTTCTATAACTCTCTACAGATAGGGAAGTAAAGGGATATATATAACCATCACAAGTTTAGAAACAATAACGGCAGAAAAGGTTTCCACCCAGAATACAAAAGATAGACATGAAATAAACATAAATTGTAGATCATTTTTCTTGACTCGTGGACATGAAATAAACTAGTAGACATGGCATGCATCAAAACTTTGTTATCAATTGCAGTAACTTGATGATAATAATGCAATATCGAATATTTCAGTAGTGATTCATAGAATAAACATAAATAAAACAAATCTCATAAAATATATTCTAGTTATTACTGGTAAAATTTACCTTTTACTGTATCCATTGACTTCACCTCTTCCTACAGCCCTTCAATCTAATCTGCCTTCAAAACTCCTTCGGCTTCGCCTTTCCTGATGCTGCAACGATCATTCGAAACTAATAGGTGGTAGTGATGCACCGATGGAAGCATTAAAACTATTTCTGATAATTTAAGGCATGGTTGTTGTCTTTGTAGTTTATCCCGTTGGTGATATCATCTGGTAGTGACTTGAAACATAATTGGAGCCTGTTGGTGGCTATTGGTGGTTAATATCTAATTGAGCACTTGAAACTCTAACCCTAATTAGAGCAAAAAATTAGAATCGCTATGGAAGAGATGTGTGGAGCTTGTGAAAAGAAGAGGAAATTTTTTTGTGATTTTTAGTTTTACAAGGATTTTGAAAGAGGGACAAAGTTGGGAAGGAAGGAGAAAAACAAAAGAGGACGAAAAGTAAATGGAAGTGTTTGAAGGAAATAAATGTGACCGCCTAAGATTTCATGTCCCGCCTAAATTTTTTGGCTGAAGTAGCCTTTTGGGTTTTGTTTCTATTTCTGATAATAAACAATAGCAGCGTATAGTCATGAAATGCTGGGATATTGTGCTACCAATATATTCTTTTCTTGTAGTGTATGGTATCTTTCATCTAGAGATATACGACGCTCGGAGGTAGTTTTTGACCCTTGTGAGTTTGGATTTCGGCTTGACTGAAGGGATCTCCTTGGAAAATCCATTATGTGAACGTTCCTTATCGGATTTAATTATACTATCTAATATGCTGTAATATATGTAACCATTCCAGCTATGTTATAATATTTATATTCTACATCTTAGACATTATCTATTATATCACCTTATGTACATATTAAATGGTGGTTCTTTTGAGAGGATAACATTTATGGATTTCCATGCGGTCTCAAAAGTACTATTATATGTTGATCACATATTTCTTAAGATTCTCATACTGGACTTATGTCTGACACTTGGTTTTTGTTTCCTTAAATACCTCGTGTGCTCTTTCAAGTAGTTTGAGAAGGCGAGTTTTCGTTGATGTTCTTTAGAGCTCGAGAAGACGAGCTGGATGTTTCAGCTATTGTAACATTCGTATTTCCACTACATTACTACTGTATATTAAGAATATTTTAGGACATGTTGTCATAACTGTCTAGGATGATGATGGTTTTGTAACTCTAAAATTTCTGTGTCAGAGTAACCCTTTGTACTGTTCCTTTGATATTATATATTATCGTTCCCTTAATGAGATTCTGATGCTTTATTCTCTTCTTTCTTGTCTATTTCTTTTTCATTTTATTTTACCCTAACAATTCATCCTTCTGGCACTTGGATGCTCAGCACACGAATGCCATGAATATACTATTGTCGACATCCAAGGGTTGAAAAAGCAGGTCATTACAAATATTTATCAAAATATTTACATATTTATCTCACTGGTATAAGTATATTCACAAACCATTCCTTTCAAAACTTTGAAAACCTTTTTTACATAGTTACAAAATGGCATAAGTGTATTCTCCAAAACATTTAGAAAGATTTTCTATTTCAAAATCATATTAAAATGATCACACCCAAAGTCGTTTAAAATGGAGATAAGAATAACACCAAACACTATTCCTTCGGTGTTAAGTATGGATGAAACAACCCGAAATTTTCGATTCCGAAAATTCCAGATAGTTAGGAAAAGCAGAAAGAGATAGAAGACGAAACAGAAAATAAAACACAGAATCTCACACTCGCAGCGGATCAAAATATAATATCAAATAATAACAGTTATACAAATGAAATCTGTACTTGTCAAATTACACTTTAATACATCAGAGTTACAACATATACACAACACTGGACAGATACAATCAACATGTCCAGACAAACTACAATATATCACAGCGGAATACACTCCATACGTTCATGTCATCCAGCTCGCCTCATGAGCTCCAGAACGTCCTTGAAAATCTGTAATACTCGGTTTGACCCGAGCATTACATTAAAGTAACACCTGGGTCAGGCTGGAACCCAGCATGATTAAACCCATCTAACATGGAATATAACAGCATAAAACTACATAAATCCCTGGGTAACTCGTATTAATTACGAATTCATAATTTGTTATAGACATCACTTATTTCACACATCAATATATAAGTACCAACTTAGATTAAATGGTTCAATTTACTTAAATCATCCAATTCCAGCCTATTGATTTCACATATCCATTTATAAAGAATCGAAGTGGTTTCGGGTATTAACTAATACCCGACTCCAGTCTCTTCGAATTCAATGCTAACTTAACCCACATTATTCAAGTGGAACACAATTCAACCCTTAAATACAAGATGTCACTTTTTATACAACAATTCATCATCGATAGATAACCACAATACAATAGTTCACCTAAGCATATCATATCACAAAACATTTCGTTCCAGAGATAACAATCAATTCAAAGCATTTAACATCATTCAATCATTATAAGCGAAAATTTATCACTCCGAAAATTAACTGATAGAATTCTAATTAAATTTCTAACCTCAATCACTTAGATTACCTTTCCATTAAATAAATTCCAAATCAATTAATCATCTCTCAATTTCCCATCTTAATTAATCACCCTGGATTAATTATCCTTCATTATATTAAGTAATTATCCTTAATTTCTTAAGTTAATTATTAACCCCTTTAATTAGTCTCATAAATTAATTACCTTTAATTAATTACAGCCCTTATAAATTAAAGATTCATCCTCTATCCTAATAAATCATTAAACCTATATGAGAAACAATTAGGAATTGTGTAACAACCCGCATATTTATCGATTTTATATTTAAATATTTTATCGTTAGTCGGATGTTAGACCGAAAAGCTACTTTTTGCATACGGTCAAATTGGGACTCGAGACCACCCCCATTGAGTTCAAAATGACGTTTGCGATCTTTTTGAGTGTAAACTTCGATATGTTTGGAGATAGTGAAATTTTCGTCACTTTTTGTGTTGAGCTTTTGGTTTGGGCTGCACCTCTTCTACCTCAGCCCAACCCCTTCCTTCTCTTCATCACTTCATCAACTTTGAAGCTTTAGCAACAATGGTGGAGGGAGTAGGAAATTAAAATTCCAAGCTCAAATTCTTTAGCAAATTCAACATCTAACTCCAAATTCAAAGTGAAGACATTGATTCAAGCTTGTGGTTGATCTTTGCTTTGCCCCGAGCTTCATCTTCATCAAATTCCGTGAAAAGGTGAGATTTTTGATCTCACATCTTGCCTATATCTATCTTGGACTGTTGGGAATGATCCCCTATTGTATTTGCATCAACATTTGCATTTGGTTTGGATTGGATTGGCGAAAAACTTCGATTTTCAGCGTTTTGGTGGTTTTTCTGGCGTTAAGTCGTTTCTGCCTTCGCTGAGTCGTCCACGAGTTAAGCCTAAGTCGTGAGTCGTTCACGAGTTAAGGGCTTAGGTCGCGCGCGGGCATTTCTGTTCGCCTGGCTTGAGTCGTTCGCGAGTTAACTCCTTGAGTCGTTCGCGAGTTAACTTCTTGAGTCGTTCGCGAGTTAACTCCTTGAGTCGTTCGCGAGTTAACTTCTTGAGTCGTTCACGAGTTAAAAGGCCTGAGTCGTTCTGGGTGTTCTGCCTTCGCTAGATCTTTTGCGAGTTAAGTGATAAGTCGTAGCTCGTATGGCTCTTAAGTCCTAGGTCGTTGGCTTTTAAACTGTTAAGTCGTATGACCTTAAGTCGTAGGTCGTCCCCGAGTTAAGACTTAAGTCGTTGCCTTCTGCTATCTCGTCCTGGCTTAGGTCGTACTGAGATAAGTCGTTAGGTCGTATAGACCTTAGCTCGTAGCTCGTATTTGAGCTTAAGTCGTTAAGTCGTATTGACTTTAAGTCGTTCGCGAGATAAGCAAGTACTAAGTCGTTCGCGATTTAAAACCTTAAGTCGTAGGTCGTCTCCGACCTTGTCCTTAGCCTTGTTAAGTCGCGTGAACTCATAGGTCGTATGAACTACTTTTTCTTAGGTCGTTGGACCTTCTTAACTCGTTAGGTCGAAGACCCTGAAACTCTTAGGTCGCGCATCCCTGCTAGGTCGCGTGGCATTCCTCCCTTAAGTCGTAACTCGTTCGCGAGACTAGTACTTGGTCGTTTGACCTGTTCTTCTGCTAGCTCGTGTGGCATTCTCCACTTAGGTCGTATGACCTTATCCCTTAAGTCGTAAGTCGTTCGCGAGTTAGTACTTGGTCGTTTGACCGGTTTGGCTCCTCGAGACAGCTTGCCTTCACTAAGTCGTACTTTGATGGTTTTGGGATTGACTTCTTTGGACTTTACTCACGTCTTCGAACGTGAATTGATTTGTTCTACAATCGTTTTATGACTTGTCACTTTAAAGATATATGAAGGTTTCAATACTAATAGTAAATATCAAAACTCTTTCATCAAAGCGATTTCAACACTATTTTAAATATCTAAAGTTCGTTTTCTCAAACCGATTTTCAATCTACTAGTATATACAAGCCTTTACTTCACTCGAATGAGAAATCGACTTAAACGACTTAGTAAAACGAGTGGTATGAAACGCTTGCGTTCACTTCGTCGGTTAGCTCTTGGACTTGTTCGATTGAACCCTTTTCGTGACAATTTCCTAGTGAAGATTTATAGCTTGTTCGTAAATATTTAAGTTAAGCAAGTGGTTATGGGACATGCAGCTAAACTCATATATTTACCAGCTTGGTGTGATTGACACTTCTCGCTGATCATGATGATCATTTTATGATTTAGACTAGCAATTGTGCGATGTCTCTTTGTCCATATGAAGGACTGTACTTCATTTTATTGAGCTTCGTCTCATTTCTTTGTGGGCTGGCAACCCAAGTACTTTTAATGTGTTTCGATTCATCTGATGTACCGTTTGTACTACATCGATGTCTCTGTCTTTCTGATTCATTGGACGTACCGTTTGCACTGCGTCAATGTTTGATTCATCTGATGTACCGTTTGTACTACATCGATGTCTTGGCTTTCTGATTCATTGGACGTACCGTTTGCACTACGTCAATGTTCTGAATTGTATTGTCTTTCTGATTCATTGGACGTACCGTTTGCACTGCGTCAATGTTCGATTCATCTGATGTACCGTTTGTACTACATCGATGTCTCTGTCTTTCTGATTCATTGGACGTACCGTTTGCACTGCGTCAATGTTTGATTCATCTGATGTACCGTTTGTACTACATCGATGTCTTGGCTTTCTGGTTCATTGGACGTACCGTTTGCACTGCGTCAATGTACCGGCATTCATGCTCCTGTTTGGGATTGGCCATCCTTTATGTGTTTTCTGGATTTCTGATGATGATTTCTGGAATTTTGTGCTTCACCAATTTTCATGATTTTCATTGATATGATATCAGCTTTTGTGCATTGGTGAATTTATGTGTTATTGACTTGTTATGAATACAAGTTTAGGGTATGATGCTCTATTTTATCTTTGAGAAGATTCTTGTGATATTGATTAATCTTTTGTTGATTATCATTTACATACTTATAGTAGTATGTCGCTATGGTTATTACATGTTCATGTCATGCCTTTTACTGTATACCATATCATCTGATATTTATAGTTAGACTGATCCGTTTATTATTTTCTTATAAATAATACTCGGGTCAGACCGAGATGTTACAGGTGCTTCTGCTTGACTTCTCTTCAGGATTATTCTGACTTTTGGCTAACTACTTAGATTAGTAGTTTTTGGATGTACACCTTTGAGATATAGACTCTATGTTGTGTACTTATTCTTTTGTATAGCACGTGATGCTATTCTTTTGTATTATCGTGGATCTTTCTGACCACTACTCTGATGTACACTTTCATGTGTTATATATTTATTCATATCTTCTTCCGCCTTTGTGATATGGATGTCTGTGACTGATTTACGTTATGATTATTTCTATGTTTGTTTTCCGAAGATTATATATAGCCACCGTGTGATAGCTTTGTGTTTGTATCGGTATGTCGGATTTCCTCCTTAAAAGATATGCATCCTATTCTATCTGACGTATCGGTGCTCGCACAAAGAAGTTACATGGATGGTCGCTCCTCAACAGCCTTATTCTCCGCGCTAATTGACAGCACTACACCGTAGTGTTCTTGGTTAGCGTGGGTATAGAGGTGGGGCGTCACAGCTTGGTATCAGAGCCAAACTTCGGAACAATGTAGAATAATCTAGCAAGGATCATTGTCCTAAGTCTTTCTTAGGAATCGTGCCATAGGATTTGATTCGGGTCTTCGTACCATTCTATCCTATTTTCATTTTATGATTCCTTGTTCTATCAATCAAGATTGTTTGATATTCATTCTGAGAATAACATTTTCTTCTTCTTTCTTTCTTAAAGAAGAGAAATGGTTAGATCTGGCCGTCCCAGCGCCGGTCAATCCAGTGCTACTCCTCAGGAGGGAGTATTTATGTCTGCCCAGCAGCTTCTAGATCTCGTTAAGAATGCTCAAGCTATCGGACCCATTTCAGAGCCTACTCATCCTAGATCCGGTTTTGCACGCTTGTGTAGAGATTATACCGATTTGGGTGGAAGGCCATTCCGGGGATCCGAGAGTGTTATTGAAATCCAAGCTTGGCTTAGATCATGCGACCGCATCTTTTCTCGCATGAATCTTGTTGATCTCCACCGAGTCCAAGTGGCTTCTAGCATGCTCCAAGAAAGAGCATTGGATTGGTATGAGCTCCTTATTTCTGAAATTGTTGAAGCGGATCTCACTTGGGAGCAATTCCGGGAGCGATTCGAATTGAAATTTGTGCCGGAGGCTGAAAAAGTAACCTTGGCCCGGCGATTTATCGACCTTGTTCAAGGTGAATCTTCTGTGACGGACTACGTCGCATCTTTCGAATCTCTTTCTAAATACGGGGTTGAATACATTAATACCCCATTGAAGAAAAATCAGAGATTTGTCTATGGCTTGAATAAGAATCTAAAGAAGCCATTACTCCTGAAACTCGAGGTTTCATTTGATCAGCTTATTGATATCGCTCTTCGTCTTGAAGAGGCCGATAGAGAGTGTGATGTTGAAGTTGTGGGTGCTAAACAAAACTTCAACAACAACATGAAAAGGCCTACTAAGTTCAAAGGCCCTAATCCAATTCCCGACAAGAAAGGGAAGCAAGAATCTTCGGTAGCAAAGACTCCTACCTCTAGTCGTGGACGATGCTACAATTGTGGCCTTACGGACCACTATGTAAATGAGTGCCCGAAACCATTTTTCTGTCGTTATTGCAAAGGTTCGGGACATCTTTTATCTTCATGCCCCAAACTTCCGGACAAGAGAGAGGGAAAGCTAAATGTGGTTCAAGTCCCTAGTGACACTTCCCATGGTCAAGGTATCCATTCTATCCTTGATGACATTTATTTCGTGAACATTTTTATTATTATTATTATTATTATTCGAGTTCTTTTGATATGGGTTTCGTCTCATTATTTTATAACAAAAGAACAGGTTGATTCCTTTTCTTTAGACATTTTTGGGCTTGTTGACTTCTTTGAGGATTGCGAATCCGGTTGGCGGATCCGCAACACTCAATTTTCTTTTTATTGATGTCGAAATTATTTTATGTGATTTTTCTTTCCGAACCGATTTCTACTTATGCTTCGGAATTGACTTTTGTAAGGACTGGCTTAATTACTGTGAAGCCATATCCTTTGTCCCGTGTGGGATATTCATCTTCGACATTTTCAATCTGTTAAACAGATTTCTGTTTTTCCTCTGAGATTTTGATTCCAATTTGAGGGCATCATTTTATTCTTGTAGTTTGTGAATTTCCGGTATTTTTGAGCGTGTCTTAGGATTATCGCCTAAGAAATCTTTTGAGTGATGTTAAGGTCTTTTTAGTTCGACCTTGCCCTCGATTTTCATTTGCTACGAGTTGCGGGAGTTAGCATTCCCTTTACCGCATTCCGCGCTCAATATGATTCTTATGAATGACTTGTTATGTCATTCAGTTTATCCAGCTTATTTCATCCATTTTATGAATCGAGTATTTTACGATCTCGATGACTCCATTCTTTGATTTTGGATGAAAATAGCAATTTAAAATTTTGCAAATCTTTTTCATAAGATTTATTTATAAGTAAAATTGGATTTTTATTCTTTAAGCAAACAAAGAATATTTTTAAGAGTTTTTAAGAAACAATCTTGAAGATGATTTTGTGATTGTATTGTCCATTGAGTGCTTTAAGAATTTTGGTCGATGCGCTTGATCAACGTTATCGATAGAAATTTCCTAAACGCTTTGATGAGACAATCAGACACAGTAAAATGTAAATTTCTCTAGAAAGATTATTTGAAAGAATTCTTTTCCGCTACTTTTATTCTTGTGATTCCCGATGGGAACCAAGACTTTATCTTTTGTACCAATGCTAATTGTATTGGTTTGGATGTCGTTCTTTTTCTTTTGCTTCTAAATAGTTATAACCTATCGAGACTAGGTATGCCACTCATGATCTAGTGCTCGCGGTTATTGTTTTTCCTTTTGAAAATTTGGCATCACTATTTTTGGGTGAGAAATTTGTTCTCTACCTTAATCATAAATCTTTGGAATATTTATTTTCTCATAAGGAACTTAATATTGGCTTGAGTTTCTTGCATCTTATGATTTTGATATTCCTTTTATTCCCAGAAGGGAAATCGTGTTGCCAATGCGTTTACTCATATGCAACAAGTTGTTGATTCTTTGATGATGTCCGAAAGGAATAATCTTTTTATCAAGTTCATCGGACGTTTTGACATACTTCATTTTTATGGAGTTTTATCTCATTTCTTTTATGGACTTGCGTCCGATGTTCTTTTATGGCCTTTGATTCATTGGACGTACCGTTTTTGTACTACGTCGGTGTTCGGAGATGTTCGGGTTTCCAGTTTCTTAGGCGTATCGCTTTTTGTGCTACGCCGTTCCACCAGCTCAATTTTCTGTTATTCATGACGTTTTCCACGTCTTCCAACTATGGAAATGCCTTAGGGATTCTAATTTTATTCTTGAGCCCGGTGTTATTGTGGAAATTGAATTTTCGTCCGTTTGACGTTTGAGCAACATTTTATTCGCATCATTGCTTCGGAGGTTGAGCGTCTTCGAAATAAGGATGTCCTTCTTGTGAAAGTTCTATGGTTCTCAAATCCCAAGGACTGCTCTTGGGAAATCTAGAAAATTCATCGAGCGAACTCGTCCGGGTTTTCTCTTTCATGCTCTTTTTGGTGAACTTCTCATTTCAAATTTTCTTTGGTATTGATATGCTTTTATGGTTGTTACTCTTTTATTTCCATCTTACTTATTGCGAGGACGCAATTTCTTTAAGGAGGGGAGTCTGTAACAACCCGCATATTTATCGATTTTATATTTAAATATTTTATCGTTAGTCGGATGTTAGACCGAAAAGCTACTTTTTGCATACGGTCAAATTGGGACTCGAGACCACCCCCATTGAGTTCAAAATGACGTTTGCGATCTTTTTGAGTGTAAACTTCGATATGTTTGGAGATAGTGAAATTTTCGTCACTTTTTGTGTTGAGCTTTTGGTTTGGGCTGCACCTCTTCTACCTCAGCCCAACCCCTTCCTTCTCTTCATCACTTCATCAACTTTGAAGCTTTAGCAACAATGGTGGAGGGAGTAGGAAATTAAAATTCCAAGCTCAAATTCTTTAGCAAATTCAACATCTAACTCCAAATTCAAAGTGAAGACATTGATTCAAGCTTGTGGTTGATCTTTGCTTTGCCCCGAGCTTCATCTTCATCAAATTCCGTGAAAAGGTGAGATTTTTGATCTCACATCTTGCCTATATCTATCTTGGACTGTTGGGAATGATCCCCTATTGTATTTGCATCAACATTTGCATTTGGTTTGGATTGGATTGGCGAAAAACTTCGATTTTCAGCGTTTTGGTGGTTTTTCTGGCGTTAAGTCGTTTCTGCCTTCGCTGAGTCGTCCACGAGTTAAGCCTAAGTCGTGAGTCGTTCACGAGTTAAGGGCTTAGGTCGCGCGCGGGCATTTCTGTTCGCCTGGCTTGAGTCGTTCGCGAGTTAACTCCTTGAGTCGTTCGCGAGTTAACTTCTTGAGTCGTTCGCGAGTTAACTCCTTGAGTCGTTCGCGAGTTAACTTCTTGAGTCGTTCACGAGTTAAAAGGCCTGAGTCGTTCTGGGTGTTCTGCCTTCGCTAGATCTTTTGCGAGTTAAGTGATAAGTCGTAGCTCGTATGGCTCTTAAGTCCTAGGTCGTTGGCTTTTAAACTGTTAAGTCGTATGACCTTAAGTCGTAGGTCGTCCCCGAGTTAAGACTTAAGTCGTTGCCTTCTGCTATCTCGTCCTGGCTTAGGTCGTACTGAGATAAGTCGTTAGGTCGTATAGACCTTAGCTCGTAGCTCGTATTTGAGCTTAAGTCGTTAAGTCGTATTGACTTTAAGTCGTTCGCGAGATAAGCAAGTACTAAGTCGTTCGCGATTTAAAACCTTAAGTCGTAGGTCGTCTCCGACCTTGTCCTTAGCCTTGTTAAGTCGCGTGAACTCATAGGTCGTATGAACTACTTTTTCTTAGGTCGTTGGACCTTCTTAACTCGTTAGGTCGAAGACCCTGAAACTCTTAGGTCGCGCATCCCTGCTAGGTCGCGTGGCATTCCTCCCTTAAGTCGTAACTCGTTCGCGAGACTAGTACTTGGTCGTTTGACCTGTTCTTCTGCTAGCTCGTGTGGCATTCTCCACTTAGGTCGTATGACCTTATCCCTTAAGTCGTAAGTCGTTCGCGAGTTAGTACTTGGTCGTTTGACCGGTTTGGCTCCTCGAGACAGCTTGCCTTCACTAAGTCGTACTTTGATGGTTTTGGGATTGACTTCTTTGGACTTTACTCACGTCTTCGAACGTGAATTGATTTGTTCTACAATCGTTTTATGACTTGTCACTTTAAAGATATATGAAGGTTTCAATACTAATAGTAAATATCAAAACTCTTTCATCAAAGCGATTTCAACACTATTTTAAATATCTAAAGTTCGTTTTCTCAAACCGATTTTCAATCTACTAGTATATACAAGCCTTTACTTCACTCGAATGAGAAATCGACTTAAACGACTTAGTAAAACGAGTGGTATGAAACGCTTGCGTTCACTTCGTCGGTTAGCTCTTGGACTTGTTCGATTGAACCCTTTTCGTGACAATTTCCTAGTGAAGATTTATAGCTTGTTCGTAAATATTTAAGTTAAGCAAGTGGTTATGGGACATGCAGCTAAACTCATATATTTACCAGCTTGGTGTGATTGACACTTCTCGCTGATCATGATGATCATTTTATGATTTAGACTAGCAATTGTGCGATGTCTCTTTGTCCATATGAAGGACTGTACTTCATTTTATTGAGCTTCGTCTCATTTCTTTGTGGGCTGGCAACCCAAGTACTTTTAATGTGTTTCGATTCATCTGATGTACCGTTTGTACTACATCGATGTCTCTGTCTTTCTGATTCATTGGACGTACCGTTTGCACTGCGTCAATGTTTGATTCATCTGATGTACCGTTTGTACTACATCGATGTCTTGGCTTTCTGATTCATTGGACGTACCGTTTGCACTACGTCAATGTTCTGAATTGTATTGTCTTTCTGATTCATTGGACGTACCGTTTGCACTGCGTCAATGTTCGATTCATCTGATGTACCGTTTGTACTACATCGATGTCTCTGTCTTTCTGATTCATTGGACGTACCGTTTGCACTGCGTCAATGTTTGATTCATCTGATGTACCGTTTGTACTACATCGATGTCTTGGCTTTCTGGTTCATTGGACGTACCGTTTGCACTGCGTCAATGTACCGGCATTCATGCTCCTGTTTGGGATTGGCCATCCTTTATGTGTTTTCTGGATTTCTGATGATGATTTCTGGAATTTTGTGCTTCACCAATTTTCATGATTTTCATTGATATGATATCAGCTTTTGTGCATTGGTGAATTTATGTGTTATTGACTTGTTATGAATACAAGTTTAGGGTATGATGCTCTATTTTATCTTTGAGAAGATTCTTGTGATATTGATTAATCTTTTGTTGATTATCATTTACATACTTATAGTAGTATGTCGCTATGGTTATTACATGTTCATGTCATGCCTTTTACTGTATACCATATCATCTGATATTTATAGTTAGACTGATCCGTTTATTATTTTCTTATAAATAATACTCGGGTCAGACCGAGATGTTACAGGTGCTTCTGCTTGACTTCTCTTCAGGATTATTCTGACTTTTGGCTAACTACTTAGATTAGTAGTTTTTGGATGTACACCTTTGAGATATAGACTCTATGTTGTGTACTTATTCTTTTGTATAGCACGTGATGCTATTCTTTTGTATTATCGTGGATCTTTCTGACCACTACTCTGATGTACACTTTCATGTGTTATATATTTATTCATATCTTCTTCCGCCTTTGTGATATGGATGTCTGTGACTGATTTACGTTATGATTATTTCTATGTTTGTTTTCCGAAGATTATATATAGCCACCGTGTGATAGCTTTGTGTTTGTATCGGTATGTCGGATTTCCTCCTTAAAAGATATGCATCCTATTCTATCTGACGTATCGGTGCTCGCACAAAGAAGTTACATGGATGGTCGCTCCTCAACAGCCTTATTCTCCGCGCTAATTGACAGCACTACACCGTAGTGTTCTTGGTTAGCGTGGGTATAGAGGTGGGGCGTCACAAATTGACTACATAAATAATCTAATAAAATTATTTTAAACAAGATAATTTTAAACATTTTTTTTAATTTAAACTTGAAAACTTGTTCAAATAATTTATTTTAGAAACCTAGTTTATTTCCTTGAAAATTCATTTATTTAAATTCAACTTAACTAGTATAACTATTTCTCTTGAAACAAATCAATAATAGTTTTCAAATACCTAAAACTTGTTTAAAACCCTTCAAAACTTTGAGATTTGTTTTTGGATTGCCTCTAAAATTTTGTTCCTTCTTCTTAAAGCTTAAAACTTGAATTTCTATTTCTTTTAATAAAACTTACTCCTATTATACCATTCTTGCAACAACCAAGAACAGACCCAAGCATTTCTTCACCAAATCCCGAGTCCCTTCCTGTTAAAATTTAAATTTGAAGCAAGAAATAATACACGCGAACAACACGAACAAAAACCCGAGGCCACCATTCATTACCCCGTGATTACCACGAGACTCTCCCTTCTTCACCCTCACGAAACCTCATTGATGCACAGCGACCACGTACACGTGCACCGATCGACGGCGAGGTTTTGACATCCTCGACCATCATCAACAAGTCGTCGTTGCCAAGCTTGATCATCACCACAACCCAGATCTCCTCGAAATCCTTGAAATCAAAATCGAGCTTAATACAGACTTCCAGAGAAATGAACGAACCTCCCCTTCGACGCCTATCATCGACAATCGACCATGATTCACCCTCCAATCTTTACCATAGCCAAGCCGCCATCTCCCCTACCTTTTCACCCCACCGCGCACTTCCCAATCGCCACCGTGACGCCATCGATTAACGAAAACCCCAAACACTTCAGAACAAGCCAAAAACCCTAAACTTGATTCGACCCTCAAATTCTTGCATTCAAAAAATTTTCCAGTATTTTTCCTGTGATCGTGGATCACCAAGCTAGCTCCACCACAAATTTCAACATCTAAAATTCATTAAAACTACAGAAATTTGTACAAATGTGACTTTTGTTCATCTGTAAACTGCTCTTACATTTCTAAACTAAAAATTTCCATTCTTGCTTTAAAAATCTTATGTTTGAGTGTTACTTCCAAATATATAATCAAACTAACAAATTTAAATATTCGAATTTAACAATTTATTTCCCTTTTTACTGTAACATTGATCACACTGTAACTATGTTGCTCTGTTAACCCTCAAACAATTTTCCAAGTCCTAGTTTTGTTTATTCAAACATAATTAGTTAGGTTTCTAAGTTTTAACTTGTTTTTATATGATGAAGTACTGGTTTCTTACAATTCTTTACTCAAAGACTTGAAGATATTGAAGAGCATCACACAGCAGAACTTCTAGTAAAACAGCAACATCACAGAACAAATACATAACAAACATAATATTTTCTTGAACTAATTATTAAGATTTAAATTTCAAAGAAGTATGTTTACTCACCAGTAAAAAGTTTGAACAGGAGGTTGCTCAGCTTGAATTCTTTGAATCTGTCTTCCAGTTTGAGTTGTGAGTGGTAATTTTACTTCAGACTTTACTTAGCTTCATGGACAAAACTAAGATAAGAATTGTCATGTATAAATTGATATTTATAAATTGAGTTTACTGGGTGATGTAATTTTGTTTGTACAATACATAGTATATAATCTTTTTGTACAATCATAGCCAGAGATATTTTCTTTGCTTTGTTCTTTGACTCGCAGGTTTTCTTCCTTTCCTTTGGTGCTGAGATGATGTTGCATTAATTATCATTGTCTTATTCCCCAAGCATAAATACTTATCTTCGTATATATTTGTACATAGATATTTATTTGTTGACTTGTTTCATACTCTTCATATTTACCCTTTAATTGTTTGACTGCTGGAATATATTTCCTTCTTTAGCAAGCCTTCAAAGGTATTTTATATCTTCTTTTGTTTAGTCTAATATGAATGAAGTTCTAGAGAACAGATATTAGAATTTATTTATGTTTACTTTAATTTTATGCATAACTATATAATTTATCTTATATTTTTATTTCTATTTCTAACTTACATTCTTATTCTTAACATAAATATTTATTGTCTTGTATGTCTCTATGCATATTTATTCTATTTATTATGTAAGTACATTTTATTTGTATTTTATTTTACTTTGTATATTTACTTCTATTTTAACTTAGATATTTATTTATATTTTTCAACTTATTTTCTAACATAAACTATCTACTCCTACTTAGAAAAAAAAAATTATTTTCATACTTGTCAATATCCTATTTCTTATGTCTATGTATCTATATTATATATTTTTTTAAATAATAATAAGTTGTATTTTAATTAATTAAATTAAATATTTATTAAAATAATACTGCCAAAAATCCCGGGTTGTCACATTCCTCCCCCCTTTAAAACTATTCGTCCTCGAAAAGGAACGAAGCCAGAATTTATGAAAATGCTTAAAATCAGATAAACATTCTTTGATTGTTTTTAAAACACTTTTTAATATCTATATAATATTATTCCGAAGTCAATTTTATAAAAATACTTTTATAATTTGATGTTTCAACAAGTCCATCCTCGTTCTCATAGAAATTCGGTCATACGTTGATCAGGCGTAGGACTGAAAATCTATAAGTACTTGGCAAACCTGTTTTCAACACCCAGTGAAAATTTTATATAAAAAAAATAATTTTATTGGAAATATAGAAAACAGTTTGAAAATAGAGAAAATATCTTTGGTTAGAATGCTCTGGAAATCATCACCCCCATCCATGGTCACAGTTACATCCTGGGTTACGTTTCCATCACAGCAAAAGTCCATGTAACTGATTACACCATGGAACCCACAACAGATCGCAGTTACATTCCAGGGTTACGTTGCCATCACAGCAAAAGTCCATGTAACTGCAGGCTCTCTGCGGCCTCTCGATTACGCTGTCGAAATGAAACTTCTCCACTCCTACATAGGTCGCAGTCTACCGATGTAAAATCAAACATAGACTGTTGGCTCTCAGTGGCACACACGACTTTCGCTATGTTACCATAGTGTCACAGTCTACCGATATAAAATCAAACGTAGGCTGTTGGCTCCCAGTGACACACACGACTTCCGCTATGGTCTGTAGTAGATCGCAGTGACATCAAGTTACACTGTCGTCACAGCATAACCCAAATGCCTCTGTAGGCATCAGCCCCTCGACTTTCGCTACACCATAATCCTCAGGAACTAGTTTTGTCCGGACTCCTCACAGGATCAACTTTAGAACCCTCCCCCCTTAGAGGCTCAAGGCAGTACCACCCTGTGGCACTCCTGAGAAGTTCATTCTAAGGGAGCGCCTTTTTCCCCAGAGCCAATCTCAAAACACTTTATACTATACACATATATAGTATTTCCCAAATCATACACCTAGTATGAATCTCATATAAATGCCTTTACACAAAATCGATAATTCTCCAAGTAGGCTTTTCCAAACTCTAATAATGATTTTACCCAAAAATCAAAAGCCTTTTCAAATGCCACAGGTTCTCAAAACCTTTCCTCAAAATCATTTTCACAAAATCTTTTATATATATACATAGATATATATAACCTTGAAAATTCTTTTGGATGCTTTCAACTTGTATAACACCCCTTTTTATACTTCAAATATTTCTAAAAACTCTTTTCTTCTGGCAAAAGATTCAACAAGGGGAGTTTTATCATATATATAACAAAGATATATAACTTTGTTTATTCCAAATCAAATATTCAAATTTGATAACTCTATAAAGTCACTTACAAAATTACTTACTTCCATAAAGTAAATTTTTTACCATAGAAATATCCAATTTCCACTTTACTTCAACATATGTTTCACAAAATATACCTTTTATTTCAAGAACCATTTCACATTTCTTATCCACAAATTCCTAGTAACAATTTCATTCAAATCCGTACGATGCACACATATAATCCGTACGCTTTACCAATCTGATCGCTCACTCGATCACAAATTTCACTTCCGAACTAGTATCGTCCACCCGACTTCCTAGTGCGGACTCAGATCTAGTTTCTTGATCAGAAACCGTTATTCTCCTTGTATAGTCACAACTATGATAGAGAATATCCAGAACCAATCAACAATCCATATCCATGTTCGCCGTCGAAAATCGAGTGAAAAATACCAAATCGGATCGATAATACTATCTCGAAATTCTGTGCTCGAATCTGGATCAAATCACTATGCAAATAGAATAATATACGTACATCTTACGTATTTATTTTCATTGATTATTAGCCGAATCAATTCTCTTTCTATTCACCTTCACTTTGATTTTCATTCCCTTACTCACAATTGCTTAAATCCACATTTGGATTATCACCTTAATTCTTATCTCAAATGGATATTTAATCATAAACAGTTGCACTCTGACCTGCTTAAATTTTGAAAATAGCTCAACAAGTTAAAAATAGATAATAGTTGAAAAACAATTATTAGTTTGTAAAATAGCTATAAAATAGTTAAATTATTGTAAAATAGTTGGAAAATAATCAAATAGTTATAGAAATTTTAAATAATTGCAAAACAGCTGTAAAACAGTAATCAGTTATAAAGTAGTAGAAAAATAGTAATTAGTTTATAAAATAGTTGTAAAATAGTTAAATAGTTCCAAAAATAATTATAAAATAAATATAAGATAGTTTAGGGTTTAAGAAGAAAGATTGTATAGTAAATAATTTGGAAAAATAGATTTGTATTAAAACAATTTATTTTGAAAATGGTCCAGAGCCAAACTGTTCAACTTCCCAATCTTCATTTTAAATCAATTTCCCATTAAATTGATCCAATCCCAATTCAAGTTGAATTATCCACAATCTCTTTCCAAATTCAAATCAAATTCCATTTGATTTTAAACATATTCATTTTAATTACAATTCCAACTTCTTCAAATTAATTTAGACTAACTTCAAATTGAATCCACTTTAATTTCAAATTATTTTAATTCCTATATGAATTAATCCCAATTTCCCTTTTGGATTTAAACTCATTCAGTCTTCAATTTTATTTCAAATTAATCCAATTCAAATTTTCCATTTGAATTTTATACTTATCCATCTTCAATTCTAGTTAATTCAAACTAAATTCAATTTGAACTAATTCAATTTAAATCTCAATTTTAAACCATTTCGAATTATTATATAAACTCGAGTTAAATTTTCAAAAGTTGATTTAACCCCTTAAATCAAATTAACCTTTATTTTTTAAAGAAATAATCCAAACCTTTAAAAAATTTAATTCTGAGTCAAATTCTCAAAATTTCATTTTAAATTTTCTTTACTTAACTTATTTCAAAACTCAAAAATAATTAAATCTTCAGATTCTAATTTATTACCCATTTTTAAAACCAATTCTCAGGTTCATATATTATTTATAATAATGGAATGATATCAGGATAAATAAACATCCAAATTTATCCAAACACCCATTTTAATTTCTAAATCCCAAACCCATTTTGAGATCACCCATAAATTTCCATTTAAACCAATCATTTAACTTCCCTAAGTTAAATCTCAATTTCATCTTGAAATTTCCAATTCAGGTTGTTTGTTAACTTATTTAACCTTCCCAAAGTTAAATTCAATTTACTTAATCCAACCAACCATACTCAATTTGAATTCCCATTTCAAATTTTAAACTTTTCATTAATAATCTTATAAGTTCAAAAACTTATCACTTTGGGTATCACATCCCATTCCAAATTTAAAACTCAACATTTAGACTTTATTTCAAACCATTTTTAATATCATGCTTATTCCTCAAATTTTAATCCACCTTTGGTCTCTTAAATCCAAAACAAATTCCTTTATCACTTTGAAACAATTTTCAAATTCTGAACCCAGATTTAAAACTTCATAATTTTAGATCATCTTCAATTCCAATTTATAAGTCATACTTATCCAAATGTTTTACTTCCCTAAAACATTTCATTTTGCTTACACAACAATCATATTTTATTATTAAACACAACTATGATAATGACCAAGATTATCATATGAGGAAACCAATTCATTATTATCTTATTCTGAAACTTTTCCCCAAATTCTAGTTTTAATTTCAGTTTGAATCTATTTTAAATTTATCTTTATTTAATTTCAATTTGGTTGTATTTCTATTACCACTTAATTTAATTTCAATAATTGAACAACCAATTTATTTAATAGAAATATTGCTTTATATATTAAAGATAATTTTATGTAAAATCATTTACCTTTGAAACCATTTAAAATCTTTATATAAGAAAATAACAAGTACGTCCTCTCATATATACTACTCAACTCATTCTAGGGTACTATTGACCCTATCTTTAGATGAGTAGACCCATCAGAGCCAAGGTTTTCACTTAACCTTCGCTCTGATACCAAGTGAAACAACCCGAAATTTTCGATCCCGAAAATTCCAAATAGTTAGGGAAAGCAGAAAGAGATAGAAGACGAAACAGAAAATAAAACACAGAATCTCACACTCACAGCGGATCAAAATATAATATCAAATAATAACAGTTATACAAATGAAATCTGTACTTGTCAAATTACACTTTAATACATCAGAGTTACAACATATACACAACACTGGACAGATACAATCAACATGTCCAGACAAACTACAATATATCACAGCAGAATACACTCCATACGTTCCTGTCATCCAGCTCGCCTCATGAGCTCCAGAACGTCCGTACCTGAAAATCTGTAATACTCGGTCTGACCCGAGCATTACATTAAAGTAACACCCGGGTCAGGCTGGAACCCAGCATGAGTAAACCTATCTAACATGGAATATAACAGCATAAAACTACATAAAACCCGGGGTAACTCATATTAATTACGAATTCATAATTTGTTATAGACATCACTTATTTCACACATCAATATCTAAGTATCAACTTAGATTAAATGGTTCAATTTACTTAAATAATCCAATTCTAGCCTATTGATTTCACATATCCATTTATAAAGAATCGAAGTGGTTTCGGGTATTAACTAATACCTGACTCCGGTCTCTTCGAATTCAATGCTAACTTAACCCACATTATTCAAGTGGAACACAATTCAACCCTTAAATACAAGATGTCACTTTTTATATAACAATTCATCATCGATAGATAACCACAATACAATAGTTCACCCAAGCATATCATATCACAAAACATTTCGTTCTAGAGATAACAATCAATTCAAAGCATTTAACATCATTCAATCATTATAAGCGAAAATTTATCACTCCGAAAATTAATTGATATAATTCTAATTAAATTTCTAACCTCAATCACTTAGATTACCTTTCCATTAAATAAATTCCAAATCAATTAATCATCTCTCAATTTCCCATCTTAATTAATCACCCTGGATTAATTATCCTTCATTATATTAAGTAATTATCCTTAATTTCTTAAGTTAATTATTAACCCCTTTAATTAGTCTCATAAATTAATTACCTTTAATTAATTACAGCCCTTATAAATTAAAGATTCATCCTTTATCCTAATAAATCATTAAACCTATATGAGAAACAATTAGGAATTGACTACATAAATAATCTAATAAAATTATTTTAAACAAGATAATTTAAAACATTTTATTTTTTTTTTTAAATTTAAACTTGAAAACTTGTTCAAATAATTTATTTTAGAAACCTAGTTTATTTCCTTGAAAATTCATTTATTTAAATTCAACTTAACTAGTATAACTATTTCTCTTGAAACAAATCAATAATAGTTTTCAAATACCTAAAAACTTGTTTAAAACCCTTCAAAACTTTGAGATTTGTTTTTGGATTGCCTCTAAAATTTTGTTCCTTCTTCTTAAAGCTTAAAACTTGAATTTCTATTTCTTTTAATAAAACTTACTCCTATTATACCATTCTTGCAACAACCAAGAACAGACCCAAGCATTTCTTCACCAAATCCCGAGTCCCTTCCTGTTAAAATTTAAATTTGAAGCAAGAAATAATACACGCGAACAACACGAACAAAAACCCGAGGCCACCATTCATTACCCCGTGATTACCACGAGACTCTCCCTTCTTCACCCTCACGAAACCTCATTGATACACAGTGACCACGTACACGTGCACCGATCGACGGCGAGGTTTCGACATCCTCGACCATCATCAACAAGTCGTCGTTGCCAAGCTTGATCATCACCACAACGTACCAGATCTCCTCGAAATCCTTGAAATCAAAATCGAGCTTAATACCGACTTCCAGAGAAATGAAGGAACCCCCCCTTCGACGCCTATCATCGCCAATCGACCATGATTCACCCTCCAATCTTTACCATAGCTAAGCCGCTATCTCCCCTACCTTTTCCCCCTACCGCGCACTTCCCAATCGCCACCGTGACGCCACCGATTAACGAAAACCCCAAACACTTCAGAACAAGCCAAAAACCCTAAACTTGATTCGACCCTCAAATTCTTGCATTCGAAAAATTTTCCTGTATTTTTCCTGTGATCGTGGATCACCAAGCTAGCTCCACCACAAATTTCAACATCTAAAATTCATTAAAACTACAGAAATTTGTACAAATGTGATTTTTGTTCATCTGTAAACTGCTCTTACATTTCTAAACTAAAAATTTCCATTCTTGCTTTAAAAATCTTATGTTTGAGTGTTACTTCCAAATATATAATCAAACTAACAAATTTAAATATTCGAATTTAACAATTTATTTCCCTTTTTACTGTAACATTGATCACACTGTAACTATGTTGCTCTGTTAACCCTCAAACAATTTTCCAAGTCCTAGTTTTGTTTATTCAAACATAATTAGTTAGGTTTCTAAGTTTTAACTTGTTTTTATATGATGAAGTACTGGTTTCTTACAATTCTCTACTCAAAGACTTGAAGATATTGAAGAGCATCACACAGCAGAACTTCTAGTAAAACAGCAACATCACAGAACAAATACATAACAAACATAATATTTTCTTGAACTAATTATTAAGATTTAAATTTCAAAGAAGTATGTTTACTCACCAGTAAAAAGTTTGAACAGGAGGTTGCTCAGCTTGAATTCTTTGAATCTGTCTTCCAGTTTGAGTTGTGAGTGGTAATTTTACTTCAGACTTTACTTAGCTTCATGGACAAAACTAAGATAAGAATTGTCATGTATAAATTGATATTTATAAATTGAGTTTACTGGGTGATGTAATTTTGTTTGTACAATACATAGTATATAATCTTTTTGTACAATCATAGCCAGAGATATTTTCTTTGCTTTGTTCTTTGACTCGCAGGTTTTCTTCCTTTCCTTTGGTGCTGAGATGATGTTGCATTAATTATCATTGTCTTATTCCCCAAGCATAAATACTTATCTTCGTATATATTTGTACATAGATATTTATTTGTTGACTTGTTTCATACTCTTCATATTTACCCTTTAATTGTTTGACTGCTGGAATATATTTCCTTCTTTAGCAAGCCTTCAAAGGTATTTTATATCTTCTTTTGTTTAGTCTAATATGAATGAAGTTCTAGAGAATAGATATTAGAATTTATTTATGTTTACTTTAATTTTATGCATAACTATATAATTTATCTTATATTTTTATTTCTATTTCTAACTTACATTCTTGTTCTTAACATAAATATTTATTGTCTTGTATGTCTCTATGCATATTTATTCTATTTATTATGTAAGTACATTTTATTTTACTTTGTATATTTACTTCTATTTTAAATTAGATATTTATTTATATTTTTCAACTTATTTTCTAACATAAACTATCTACTCCTACTTAGAAAAAAAAAATTATTTTCATACTTCTCAATATCCTATTTCTTATGTCTATGTATCTATATTATATATTTTTTTTAAATAATAATAAGTTGTATTTTAATTAATTAAATTAAATATTTATTAAAATAATACTACCAAAAATCCCGGGTTGTCACAATGGAAGTAATGTCCATACAACCATAATTAAGAAGGCCAGTCAAGGGAAATCCAGTCTCAATTTCTTTTATAAATTTTCTTCAATAAATCCTTTTAATAAATCTCTTTTATTTATGAGATCTCCTTTACTTAAATCCCAAATCTATTTATAAAATACTTTACAAATCTCTAAGTTTATTTATAAAACTTTTTATAATTTCCAAAATCATTTATATGATTTTTTTTTCAAATCTCAAGGTACCTTTTTAATTTATAAAACTCTTTTATATCCAAAAACTTAATATTTATACGATATTAGGCTCAGGTCCTTAAAATCAAACTTAATACATGAAAACTCCTCCCCAAAAAAGATTGTAAATTAGGTCCTTAGAATTAAGTTACTGAATAATTGCATACATTTATACAATTATTCAGTGAATAATTACAAACATTTATGCAATTATATCAAAAACTGCATAAATATCTGCAATTATTCACTACATAATTGCGGAAATTTCAGCAATTTTTTTGGTGAATAATTGCAGAAATTTCCGTAATTTTTGCATAAATGTCCGCAATTTTTCTGTGAATAATTGTGGAAATGTCTGTGATTATTTGTTATAATTGCATAAATGTCTACAATTATTTACTGAATAATTGTGTATGCATAAATGTGTGCAATTATTCAGTAAGTTAATTTTAGGGAACTAATTTACGTACTTTTTTGGTAAGGATGTTTGGTGTATTTTGAAACTTAATAGAGACTTTAGCCAAACTGTCCCTTTCTTAATTTAAACTAAGCCTCTTTAATAAAACCTTAGTCAATAAAGCTCCTTTGTTAAAGGTTCAATCATTTAACTTTTTTTAAATAAGAAGTTATTATTTAAAACATCCCTTTATTTAATTATCTTTAAACCTCATTCAAAATAATAACTTTCGAATATATTTAATAATATATATTAAATTAACTTTAAACAATAGTATTATACTAATAAATGTACTTTAAAATAATATTAATACAATAATTAATTGATTTCAAAACATCCATAATATAATAATCAATTAATTTCAAAACATTATTAATATAATAATTAATAATTTTCAAACATTATTAATATAATAATTAACTAAACTTAAAAGAATATAAATTCAGTAATTATTGACATTTAAGTAATATTAATATGATCATTAATTAGCCTTTAAATATAATTAAATAACTTTAAATCATTATTAAAAACAATAATCAGTTATTCTTAAAACATTATTAATAAATAATTACCTACCTTTTTAAAACTTATTAATAAATAATGATTATTTTTAAAATAACTTTGATTCAATAATTAACTTTCAATTTTGAAAGGGGCTTAGCGACCGCAATGGTACTTAAACAAGCTACCATTAAATTCAATTTAACTTCATAAGTTAAATTATTGGCATTTACATAATCAACATTTATGTAAACAATTAACCACTGCTGGTTAACACATCACTTATTCAAATTTTCATATCAATTAACGACATATAATAGATGTCCAAATCTACAAAATAGCAGAACGGGGATTTATTCTACTAATTAAATGACTAATTAATTTAATTAGCGAAATGGTGATTAATTCTGCTAATTAGGTGTCTAAGTTACCCAATTCAAATTACTTTAACATAATGATGTTTATTTGGCCAAGTGGATAACATGATTAAGGTATATACATTTAACGACGCTGTTAATTAAAAATAACATAATTAAATCTCGATCCATTTTAATATGTCATTAAGTTTATACACTACCAAATTTATCAATATATTACACTATAATATTATACTTGTCAATACGAGTACAAGGCAAAAATCCGCGGGTCAATCGGATTTAATATGAGCATGATATTCAAATCTAAAGTTAATGACTTTACTTTTTAATAAGCTAAATGCAACGACACAGAATTTCGGTCATTTGAATTTGGAAATTTTAATTGAGTTTAAATAAGAAAAGTTAATTTTATAAATTTAAGAACTTGGATTTCAAAATATAGCCTTTTAATTGACAAATAATTGTTGAATTTGATAATTGGAATTGTTTGAATAACTGAATCTTGAATTTAATTTGAATGAAAATGATTTCAAATGTTGATTTAAATTCTATTTAAACAAGAATGAAATTGTTAACTTTTAAATTTGAATTTAAAAGTTATTAAACCGATTTTGGAAATTTCTCGTTTTAATTAACATGTAAAATAGCCTTTTTAGTCACTGTCTCGGATTTCGACGAAACCAGTTTCATTTGATCCGTAATAAAGAACTAGTACGAACTCGTGTTACGCACACGGATGTTACTGTAATTGGTAGCAGAAAATGATGATGAAATTATACTTCTATGATTTAGTTCTAGTTATGAAATTTTTATTCATTCAATGTTTGAAAATTTTATTTACTCGACCGGATTGATCAATAAGTTGGCAGATATATTTTACTCTTATTCAAAAAGTTTTTAAATCTAACTATGCAATTAAGAAAATTGGACATAGGCTCACGTGAGTGAACGGATTGTACAATTATTGAAATAGAGCTTTAAATTCAGCTTAAGTACTAGAAAATTATATCAGCAAAGAAATACCAAGATCCTTTAGACTTACTTCAGATTTAAACATGTTATTGCAAATAAAACTGAATAATTAGAAAGACACAAAATTGTAAAACATAAATTTACAATGAATAAAAGTCAAAGATTGAACTTATACGTTATAAATATATAAGCAACTCATTTCATAGGTGTGCCAAAAGTCAGTATTCAAATTTATAAACTTGATCCACAATAGAAAATGATTAAAACACTATCCAAAAATCACACATATTTTAGTTCAACACATCAATCTAAAAAAGCACTACCACAGTAATCAAAATTATAACCAGTGACAGAGGAGTAACATCATATTGTTTACATCCAAATAACCTATTCTATACACATGTAGAATCCAAAATCCATCTACTTTGCATCCTTAAATTTCAGATTGATTTGAATCAGAAAGCATCTGAAGACTATGTTGCATTAATTGTCAATTAATTTAGCAAATACAGCTTTGCAAATTACTTCATATTTTACGTTGTTGATGCTTGAAAGCCTTCCCACAATCATAGTAAAGCTGATCAGAATGATGCTGCAAGTAAAACTATAAATGCATTAATTTTCATGCAAATAGAAAATATTATAGTCCATTCAATAAAGATTAGACAAAAGCAATCCAGCCAAAAAAAAATTTGTTGTTGTGCATATTTATGTAGAAAAAGTTTAGACATTCTCTTTCTAATATTGACAGGCATGCAAAAAAGAAGAAAGGACTGCCATAGGCATGCGGAAAAATAGTAATGACATCCATATTCACCCTTTATACCACACTCATACAATTTCATTTGATTTGTAGCCATCACCAGTAATGCCTTGTCAACAGTATACTATACACAGCTAAAGATTGGTCCAGAATAGGTTGTTGGATGAACCCTTGAGTACTTTGTAGTACTGTAGAAAATAAAAATAAAAAAATTCCTAGATATTCAAGTCAGGGATATACTTGAATGTTATTTTCATAATTTCGTTTCACACAAACAATAAAACCTGTATATCTTGAGAGAAAAAATCACTGTGATCAAAACCTTGAACTTACTATAGCAGTATGACAACTAACAGCTACTCTCACGACATGTGTTAACCAAGTGCGAGGATGATATGAATTCTTGGTTCTTGTTGGAAGACCCTAAATTGGTTTCCCTGCCTACATTTCATACAAAATATCAAAACTATTATAACTTACTTTTGCTAACACGTGGACATAATTATTAGGAGCTTTTAATCAATAACAATGTATTTTTACCTTATATAACGACACTGTATTTTTTTGGGGGGTGATATGAATTATTGGTTCTTATTCAATCATCTAGGCACGTGATACACAGGTAAATTAGTGATGAAAAAGATCATAACCTGAAATACAATGTTGAATGTAAACAAACGTAATGGCTTAAATAAAATCAAAGGAGAACAAATTATATTTTAGGGCATATCCCAATTAAAAATAAACATTGCAAAGGATTTAAATAAACCACGACATATTAAAAGAGATTTAATTTAAGACAAACATACCTAAAACAAACAAACTCGGAAGCACAACGAACTTCGAAGGTGTAATTTTAAGGGAAATAAGAGGTAACTAATTTTGAAGTTAACAAAAAAATCAGTGTAATAAAATAAACCTATAACTAAAAGAAAGTCAGGAGAATGATTAAGGATGAAAATTACATGTATCATTCAACAACAACAACAACAAAGCCATTATTCCCAAAACACATGTATCATTCAAACTGGAGAAAAAAAAATTAGAACAGGGATTGGAGGGAATTGATATATATATACATATATATGGCAAGAATTGAATTTTGATTCGGTAAAGAGAAGGGAACGGTTGACATAGCGTGGGACTTGCAATTTATCAACCATTACTATGATTAGGTCTTTGATCAAGAGGAAGTGGAAAGAGTGGGAATATCATAAGTTGGAACCAAATAAATTGTATTGATGGTTTAAACATCATTTCAAATGAATGACGATAATGTTTGGGAAAAAGACATGTGGGCTGATAAAAGACCTAATCCTAATCATGGGAATAAAATCAAACGATTGATGGAGCCAGACAATAAGAAGAAGAAAAAATTATATGCCTTGTTTAGTTCGTAGTTTGCAGTTTTGGGTTTTCGTAATAGCTGAAATGCATTTGATAAAGTACTTTTTGTAAAATTATCTCGAAAACAATGAATCTGGAAAATGGATTTAATACATAAAGATAGAAACGATTTTTTCTTGTTTTCCAACTTTTGAAAATATCAAAAAACAGGGGAAAACACAAACTAAAAAACTCAAAGTTTAAAACAAACATTATATATATATGTATATATATATAACACAATTAGTTAGCATCTATGATAACATTTGAAAAGGGAAAATAGAGGGAATAAACAAACCTTCTAGAAATAGAAAAAAGAGCATCGGATGAGTGTATTTAAGTTGAGAAATTGATTTGGAAAGAGAAATCATCATGTCCAATGGATTAGGAACGGTCGATACACCGTATTATACGACAACATTGTTTACCTAAGAGTAAATGTTCAATGGTATAAACATAAGAAACAAATTAATATTTTTATAGATTTCAATGGTTGGATAGATTCTATTTCATGTTTCGTATTGTAGAGCATATGACTAAAAACATTAGAGACAGAAAGGACACTAAAATAATGAATTATAAAATTTAATTGTGAGTTTTAATGGATATTTAACTATCAAAGGTATTAAACTGGAGTTTTTATCACAAATTGTTGAGAGAAGGAGATTTCGGGTGGGAATGAATGAGATGCTAGAATACAAATTGTCAAATATTCAGTTTCTTAGATTGGGGTATTTCAATTCCTAGTAGATTGGCGTATATTTTTCCCTCTAATATAGGCACTTCTTTGTGTTTCAATATATGGGAAGTTATTTTGTGAACTCGGTCGAAGAGATGAGCAGTATATATTTTTATTAGGACACATGTTTTACTTTATGGCCAATTGGCCATACATGATATATTTTTAAACCAAATAGAAAACAACATTCGCATAGCATCTATTTTGCATGATAAATGAAACATGTCCTACAAAACAAATAAATGCTCGAACTTAATTACAAAGTCAGCTAACTTGTTTAGTTTTAAGTAATCCATTAACTTATTGCAAGATGTACGTACACCATCTGAATGTGTGAGTGTTTACACACACACACACATAGTGTATGTCTAACACATACATACATGTGTGTGTGTGTCCATACACACACAGAGAGGTTGCACATATATATACATGATATTTTAGATTATAGTTGGATTTATTTTTTGATCACTGACTTTTAAAAGTGAGATACACATGTAACATATATTTAAGGAAAAATGTGATTGTTTAGGGAAAAAATCATCTAAAAATAAACAATGCTCTTACATCAAGTGAGTTAATTTTATAACAAAGGAATATTAAATTTACAATAGAATATGGCACAACAGAAATAATTATAACTGAAAACATATTTCTGGACCTTTACTTGAGTAGTCATTTTTAGTTTAATTAATATTCTAACAAAAGAAAAATATTTCACTTTTCGAATTTAACAAAGAAAGCATAATGTAAGATCAATATATTTGAAACCCAATCAACGTAACAGGAAGCACTCAAAATTAAGAACAGAACATAAAACATATAGTGCAGAGGAACTTAACAAACCCAAACATACTCAAAAACATACCTAAAACGCAATCGAAGCCAAAATCAAAGCAACATGGGATATGAGTTGAAACAGAAATCATGCGCAATATAAGTAGAAGATAAGTGGGTAAAAACGTTATAACAAAAGAGATTTAAAAGAAATTCTTAAAATCAATTGTAAAAGGAGAAAAAATGGGGATTCGAAATTACCTATCGTGCAGAAGAAACCTAGAATAGATCTGCAGATAATGAAATGGAGGACGGCTCTAATAGATTCTGTAATGGTAGGTAGATAGAAGCGTTGGATTAAGAGCGAGGCGACTGGAATTCTTCATCATTATTATTTGGTATAATAAGCTAGGGTTTTAATCAAAACGATGGTGGAAACCGCAGCCTTGCAATTTTTAGCTGATGGAATAACGATGAAGCAGAGAGCAGGGAGTAAAAACCCTAGTCTTTTTATTTGTAGCTGACGGGTGAAGGACGAAGCGGAGAGCTGGAAGGAGAAAGAAAAAAAAATATAGAACGTGACCGTTCAGTTGACAAAAAAGCAGGGAAGCTTTTGTGCCCTTGAAATGAAACTTAGTAATAATATAATAGTATAGATTATTATAGGATTTAGTTTCGTAGCAATTGGACTTATTCTTTGGTCGCGTTCAGAACTTTAATTAATATAATTCAATTTTGAATATCTTCTGAATATTATAGAATTTGCTCCCGATACATATTCCATTGTGTTCGAAACAGGGGTATAACATATAGAACACCTGGTGCCATGTTTCGTTTGGAGTATGAAATTTTCATGGATGAATAGTGCCTCGAGAAATTTTCTATAAATAGCCTTTGAGTCACAACCCTAGCCTTTATTTCTGGCCACCATTCATATTTTTTAATGGTAAAAAATGTTCGATCTTTCCCTCTCGTTTTCTCCTCATTCACTCAATGAAATCGAACAACAATAAAAGGAAAAATGGAGAGCTCGATCTCCTCTACGCGTTGTACGGTTGGAAAAAGCCGATATCGCTCAAAATCACCAGAATTTAAGAATGATGTGAGCGCAGTATTTGGGTTTTAAGGCACAACGCGCGCGAGGCGTGGCAGGGGAAGGCACGCGGAGGCGTGGCAGTAGGGCGCGCGTTGGTTTGGTCGGCGGCGATCGCAGCTGGAGGTGGCGCGTTCGATCACGGTTGTCGTTTGGTACTAAAAAATTAAAAGAAATCGCGTTCGAGCTTGGAGTGGTAACGAGAAGAAAGGAGAAGGTTTCGTTTAACATGTTAATTATTATGTTAATTATAAATTTAATTATATTTGAATGTTAATTAATCCGTAACTTTCTCGTACAAGGTCCAAATCGTGCGCAACAAGTCACGTTGTGATCGTATTGACGAAGACTACACTATAGAATTGGACTGGATGGATTCAGAGCAAGTTGGAATTTTGGGTTAAAATTGAATGTCCATTGAATTTTAATTCAAAAACGGAACGTTTTGACGATATAAAAATCAATATAAGTTAATCTCATCTTTTTGTTAACCAAAAATATTTTTAGTGGATAAAAATTATCAATTGGATGTTTGGATATTTATTATTGATTACTATTGACTGTTGGATAATTTACTATTTAATTAGTTGTTTTGGATATATTCCCGCCTATTGGAGCGGATGAGACCCTGTTATGTTCTCGTGTAAGAGCGGACAACCCTAGTATACGAATCTCACCTCAAAGCGGTTGATTTATATTTTTATGATTATATATTGTATGTGATGCAGGGAGACAAGTTGGAGGGATCCAACATGATTTCTCACATTGTTGATTTTAATTTTCATATATATAGTGATATATAATATGTTGGATGTTATATTGGATAATATGGACATGATTTTGCTTATTAGTACTTTAGTAGCATTGGACCTTATATTTTGGTATTTAAATATATCATAAAATAGATATTAATTTAAAAAGGTTATTTCCAAGCGATTTTGGAAATTTTATATGTTTTAAATAACTAAACCTGAATTTGAAGGAGTAATTTATTTTAAAATCAAAGGTAAGGTTTTTAGATTCTATAAATTTTTAGTTTTATTAAAAAATATTTAAATAGAAATTTTGAATTGTGGATAAAGATTTTTAAATCTTAAATTAAGTCCGCCTTTTAAAATAAAAGGATATGGTTTTAAAAGAAATTAGAAAATATTTGATATAAATATTATTAATCCTTTTGTATAAAGTGATGTATTATAATGAAGTAAAGATTTGCAAAATCATGTTTTGGTTAATAATATTATGGATTTATAAATGGTATTTATAAATTTAGGGAAACTTTTATCATTGGATAAATAGAAAAATAGACCTAAAGGAAGTGGATTTATTATACGATGTGGAATGTCGTTTTAGAAAATAGTTAATTCTATTTTGGAAATTGAAGGTGTGGGTAGATTGGAAGATGTCGAATGATTTTATAAATAAAAAGGAATTTATAAAAGGAATCCATGAATAAGGGAGCAACGTTTCAATTGGGTTGAAATTATGTTTTTGAGTGGAATTTTATAAATAAGCGAGATTTATAAAGGGATAGAGTTATGAATAAAGCTCTATAAATAAATGGATTTTATGAAAGGAAGTTTCATAAAATAGAGGAGATTTATAAATATAGTTTATAAATGTGGGAATGGTCATGTTAGAAATTAAGTATGGATTTTTATCAAGGGAATATAATTACGTTTTAAAAAAAATGGTCTATTTGTTTAAATATCGTTAAAAAGTGACTTATCGATATTTTAACATTTGAAAAGTTTATTATTTAAAATTATTAATATGATTTGAAATTAATTTTAATTATTTGTCAGTAAAGTTTAGAAAATCAATTATTAATATTTATAAAAATGTTGAAGATAAATTATTGTTGTTTATTTAAGAATGTTTTGAAATTTATTTATTATTATTTTAATATGTTTAAAGTTAATATTTATTTATTTATGTTGTTTAGTATTATATAATAGTGTTTTGAGTAAAAGATTAGAATTTTATTTTAAATGTTTTCGAGATTTATAAATAAGGTATTATAAACAGATGTGGATTATAAGAGGAATCTTATAATATGTTTTGGAAAATGAAAAGGAAGATTTATTAAAATATAAAAGGAATTTTATAAATGGTTTTAGATATTTCTAAAAAGAATTTTAGAAATGGGTTTATAGATTTATAAAAGAAGATTATAAATGGTTTTGTGGATTATAATAGGGTTATAAATGGTTTTTAAATCGAATGAAGAAAAAAAAGGATTTTCAACATTGTTGGTGAATATACTTATACCATTGAGATAAGCATTTAGATATTTTTCCAAGTATTGAGCAATAGGGATTTTAGGGTTATATCAATCTTTGTAAAAGCATTATTGGTTCAAGTAATTACAAAGTAGATTTAATTAATGAAGGATTTTTAGAGGAGGCTTATTGTTGCTTGGCGCTTAACCAATGTTGTTTTTTACTATGGAATTGAATCTCTGATTGAATGTTACCCAATGTAACAGCCCGCACCTCACTTAACGCAGATATAGTCCCCAACTTAGTCACCTCCGCCTCATGAGCCAAGCCAAGGTGTGGGGTTTTGTTCCTCAAAAGGCCTCGACGTTGTTATGAGGTGAAGGCTTTGGTATATAAGTACCCACTTCATAGTGTTTTTCCGCGATGTGGGACTATTATTCCCATTTTGAAGGGGTGTTATAATCTCCCCCCTTTAGAGCCCAATGTCTTCGTTGGCTCATGAACACAACACCACCCAGGCGTCGCTGTAACACGTACGAACCACAATTCCGGCCGGATATGGCTCTAATACCAATGTAACAGATCGCGTCAGTGGGGTAACGCCCACCGTATCATACAGTCGTACATGTGTGTCTGCCTATGAAATATCCGACTATCGAATTTGGACTACAATGTAACTTTGGAAATATCTAGGAGAAACACCTGAGTTATATGGCATAGTCATCTCCGATGATGATGTACTGTACGTATAAGTCTCGGTTCATTCTCCAAGAAAAATGATAAGGAAATCCGTCCACTAACGATTAGAAGGTGATCTTCGGTCTTATCTTCGACTGTTTAATTCCTAAAGAACCGGGGTAGAGTTTACTGGGAATATCGAATGTTGTTTCAAAGAGACTGGGATTGGATATGTTATTCGAAAACCACTTCGATCCAACAAATGCATTTTAAAGCGAAGACATTTGAAGATGATGGAATTTGGAGATGGAGCTCTCAAGTGTTTCGTTCAGTTCCAGATTAAACATGTATGAACGAATGATGGTATTGCATTGTTGCCTAAAGGGCAGTATTAGCATTCCAAGTGGGAAGTGCTATATAAAAGGTAAAACGTAGCTTCAAGCCTCATCAACCGGAAATGACTAAATAGGGGAGATGTAACAGGACTAAGTTGGTCGCTCCCAAGTAGGGTATTATCATCCCTATCTAGAGTCCCTATTATATCTCATTTGTATTCTTCTGGCCCCATTAACGGAGGGGTGATCATATTTAGTACTATCTAGTAAGGGGTAGGCTAGTCCCGTGTTGGCAGGGGATCCAAGCGAGGTCCTTGGTGTTATTTTATCTAGAGATGCACCGTGACGAACGATACTAGTAGCCCAGTCATTGTATGGAATCAATTCTCCAATAAACGCCGTACAGACTTAGTTTACCCAACTATGCTGAAACATGAGATGCAAGCATTTTAGCTATATTCATATTTTACTTTGACTACAATATTATAATATAAATGAATTTTCTATAGAAAATGTCTTGGTTATCGTAAGGTAAAAACCCGTCCGTGTTTCTGTGCGGCGTGGTCTTACGAGATACTTTTGATTTCAAAGATTTTTCTTATAACTTTAAATCCAGTTGGGTGTGTTTTCTCAGCTGGTTTTGCAGACTGACTCGGGTGTTATTTTATTATAATGCTCGGGTCAAACCGGGCATATTTACAGATTTTGTTTGGATGCATTGGAGCTCGGGAGATGAGTTGGAGGACTTCAAGTCGTATTCTCGCATATGTTTTATTTTCTGATGTTCTGTTATGAAAATTATCAACAATTGTGAGGACAGGATGTTATAACTGTCCAGGCTGATGATTGTGATTTTTGTTATACTCTGATGGATGTATGTATATAATAGTTTCTCTTTGCATAGTTCATTGATATTAAATTATATATTTTTCCACTGTGATTGTGAGATTCCATGTTATTTTTAGTTCTTTTCTCTTCTTCTTCTTTCCCCTTCTTCTTTCCTCTTTCTTACCCATAACTATCTGCCTTTTCGTTCGATTTGGGTCGAACATATATGGTTTATTGTCAACCAAATAGTACAGATTGGCTAGTCATTACACTAAATTAAAAAAAAGTCAACCAAAACATCTCAGCTGCAGCCCATACACCCAAGCGAACCCACCTCGACACACTACAGGGACCTTCTTCCCAAATGAAATTCCACTCATGCGTGCACTTTGCCATTTAAAGCCGATCACCATTATCCCATCATCGCCACTGCATCATTGAACTATAGCCCACGCCGCTTTGCCACCATTACCGCTACTCCCAGTGCGTCCCTATGCCAAGCGGGCCACGTGTGATGCAACCTATCCCCATCATGAACCTCAAACCTGACTCCACGGAAACATAGCCATAAACCCAAATTTGCCTCTACCTCCCAACTCCGGCCATCTGAACAAGTGTGTCCACTTCCAGAACTTCCGCCTCATCACCACGCTCCTCTAGGTTAGGCCCCGAACGACAAAAATAAGAATAAGATCGTGTACAATAATGTAATGTAATGTAATGTAATAATAAAATAATAATAAAATAGACAAGTTAATGTATTCCATCAAATTTCAAAAATACCAACGTTCGGCGTAAAATATGTCATACAGAATTTCAATTATTTTCCAAATTAAAAATTATGGAAAAATTCTATAAATCAGACTAAAAATACGTCATCAAAAATTGGGAAATTATTTGGAACATAAATTTTATTATATTTTAAATACGTCAATCGAATATTTAAAACTAATTAAATGTTCTTAAAACAAAGTGATACAATTCCAGGTCATTACATTCTCCCCCCTTAAAATGAACTTCATCTCCGAAATTTTACGACCTGAACATCCAATGGTATTCATAAGTCTGCATGATGTTCAAAAACCACTCATATACAAAATCTAATTCGATCACTACTTGAATACATAGCTTCACTTCTAAATTAGTATCGCTCGCTCGATTTACTAGTGCGGACTTCGATCGGGTTCTTGATTAGAAACCTTCATTCTCCTGACATAGTCATATACTATGACCAAAAACCTTGGTTCCATATTAAGAAACCTTACCCAGGGTTCGCCATCAAAAACCGAGTGATGGATCCTTATCTGGAACGATGTGAGACACCTCACATCATGTACTCGAATCTTGGATCAAAATTGTATGAAAGAGAGAAATGATCTACGTTCAACTTACGCACTTATTTTATTGGTTCTCACTAATACCAACTCTATTTCCACTAAACTATTTTTCAAGACATTTTCATAAAATGCAACTTAAGTTTAAAAAATGGTATAATACCTACCACATCCTAGGTGTATATACTCTATCTAATCCAAACTTTCTATTTTGAACTCAATTTAAGAATTAAACAGCATTTTCTTTTTCAAAACACTTTTTGAAACGATACTATATGTTTCAATCCATAGAATATATATATATATATATATATATATATATATATATATCCCCAGTAACTCCAAAATCATACCAAGGAATTGGGTACAACCAAACAATATCATATATTTTCTTATCAAGAAGGGTAATACACAAGGGAATAATTTACCGTCCAAACACATCTCTTGTCCATTTTTAGTTATTTTCGAGCCACTCGAACTAGTTATTTTAAAAACACTTTCCTTCTTTCTGAAATCCATCTTAGGAAAACACTATGTGTGTGTGTGTATTTCCAAATAAATAATCTTACCAAAAATAGTAATTTCCAACTTGCCTTGGATCCATTCGGATTTGGACTAATTTCGACCGTACAATGACAAAGAGAATAGTTTATTAAGTGCACTACAACATTCGCCTAGGCAAACTTTCGACCGTCACTAAGAAGATTATTCCGATCATCGCAAAACAAACCGGGACTCATTCCCCGAATCAATCCAAAGAAAACACATCTCTCTTTAAAATTTCCTTTTCCAAAATATTTATACTCTAAACTCTCTCAACTAAAACTATTATTTCTTTTTTCTATAAATCATTTTAAATAATATACATATTTCCTTTTTGGTAAATCAAATTATCTTTTGGGATCAAATCAAATTTTTTTTATAAAAACAATTTTATAACCAAAATTCCTATGGTAACATTTTCCTACTTAGAAACTCGAAATTGGACACCGATGATGCTGCAGTCATTATCGAAATTATTTTCCAACGACTGAAGTGAGTTTAGTGCTTTACATCTCCTTGAAAATTCTTATAAATATTTTTATTCAAAAATACTTTCAACTAATGCTATTATTATCCTCTAAACCATGAAAACTAGTTTCCAAAATCATTGGTGACTTAAATTCTCAAATTCCTTTATTTATAAAACATATTTTATAAATCAGTCATTTTTTATAAAAAGCACCTCTTTATACAAACCATTTCTGAAACATATTTTTCAAAATACTCCAACTTTTTTTTAATAAACAACTTTCATTAAGACCAAATTTTAACCCAACACTATTTACGAACGACTTGTAGTCAAATTATGAAATTTAATTCACAAGGTGTTCGTTTCAATGTTCCTAAAATTCTTATCTACCCAACCCAGGCACCAAAAAGGAAAATTCTAGACAGATCAATAAATAATAGTCAATGCTCAGAACTAGGCGAGCATTACCAATCAAATCTTAGATGATAATGATGGAACATTATCATTCTTAATAACTAAACACGCTGAAAATTACTACACTAATTTTTGAAAATTATTCTTTATATATAAAATATATTCCCACATGAAATTATTTCATTTACCCATTTTAAAACAATAATATATCAGTTTGGCCTTGTACAAGTGTTTAGGAATCCTTATCGATAATGTTGGCCAAACGCATCAACCAGAATTCATAACCCACCTAACAGATCAAACAACACAATATAAAACATTTTTATATCGCTAACAAATATGCGCTCTTATATATACACACATCCTCAAACTCATTCTAGGATATTACTAATCCTATCTCTAATGAGTTTACTCCACCAAGGCCTATGTGTTCGCTCAACCTAAGCTCTGATACCATGTGTAATATCCTGCCTTTTTGATCCTTAGAAGTCGACAGTAATATATCCACAGTATTCATATGTCGAACATCCAAGTGCTGAAAAGACAGATTGTTGAGGTTAAAGTACAAGAATATAGAATAGAATATCACATCATGATGAGAAAAAATATAATATATACATGATCTTTACAAAAGAAATCATCTTTACTATACATAGATAACAAAATTAGAGTATATTAATATATCATCAGCCGTGAACAGTCAACAATCCGTTTTTACAATTACTGATAAATATAGACATAAATCAAGAGCAACAAAATAGCGGAATAATATAAGATACATAAATACGTCTTGGATGCACCCAGCTCGTCTTCGGAAAGTTCCAAAGTATCCAGCTAAATCTAGAAAATATGCTCGAGTTAACCAGAGCATTGTAGAAAACAGCGCTTGGGTCAGTCTAGTAGAACCAGCATGAGAAAAAAATTAAATGGATTTACTTGATGTTATCAAAACCTTTCAAAACAAAGATTTTTCGTAAGACCACACCGCATATATACATGAACTAGTTATTACCTTATGATTACCAAAACCTTTTATAGAAAATCCAGTGATATTATAATATTGCCTAAGGGTGAAAATAATAATAGTCAAGTAGCTGTAATGCTCGTGAGTGTCATCACAATAATACTAGGTATATGATCAAAACCCAATATGGCGCGTTCGTTATTTGTGTAGGATTCCATGGAGGTGCCCTCAATACTTCGAGAATGGTCCTGCTGCACAAGTATCAAAGTTATCCTTCCAAAGCAACAATACATCCCTAGTGATGTACAATGGGAAATACATAGCTAGCCCCAAAAACTTCAAGCCAAGTGCATCGCTCTATGCATGCCTAACAATGGTAGGTAACTCTAGGAAAGAGACGACTGCACCCTTATGGGTTAGCTAAATCCCTGGATATGCATCCTATCTCTGGTTTTAGTCATTACCATTGATGAGGCTGTGCCGGCATTCCAGCTCACGCACCGCCACCTGAAAAAATCATGGAATCCCATACCCCAATGAGTCTCGGAATCACACATGGATTCGTGTGCCCCAACAGATCTTTGAATCACATATGAATTCCTATACTCAACATTCCAGGAACCACACATGGATTCCAACATCCAAAACAGATCTCATTATCACACATGGATTCTCACACCCCAATAGGTCTCGAAATTATACATGATCCCAACATCCAAAACAGATCTCGAATACCCTCTAAGCATAGAACCCGTATATGGTTTTGGAGTGCTTCTAGTTTCGAGTCATCTCTTAAAAGTACACTCCCCTGCTTACCGGATGTTCCAAAACCAGTCAATAGATTTTTGGAATGCTCAATACCGTTTCTTCTGGAAATAATCAGATAATACATAAGAGTGGGGGTCACCCCCTAACTATTTATGTGGATGAATCTCATCATCGTTTGTCCTAGAAGAACAAAACGAGTTTATACATGAAGTATAGCACCATTGGCAGTAATTGTGCCAAATAATTCTCGTATTTCTTCTAGATATTTCTAAGGTTAAAATCCGTTGGTGTTAAGTAGGGAATATTTTTGTACCACTAAAATTAAGAAAGATTACATATTTAGACCAAGATTTGATCGTCATTTATTTAACCATCAAAGAAATAAACATTCAAGATAGAGATTGTACTTGCCATGGCAACCAGTAAGCCTATTAAAATTAATCTTTCACTAATTAAATTTCTTTCCAAAAATATTTATCAAAATATTTATATATTTATCTCACTAATATAAGTATATTCACAAACCATTCCTTTTGAAATCTTGGAAAACCTTTTTCACACACTTATAAAATGATATAAGATATTCTCCAAAACATTTAGAAAGATTTTCTATTTCAAAATCATATTAAAATGACCAAACCCAAATGCTGTTTAAAATGGAGATAAGGATAACCCCAAGCATTCGTTCGGTGTTAAGTGTGGAACGAATGTCCATACTATCATAATTAAGAATGTTAGTTAACGGAAATCCAATCTTTATAAAACACTTTATAAATCTCCAAGTTTGTATATAAAACTTATTATAATTTCCAAAATCATTAATACGGTTTCTTTCCAAATTTCAAGATCCTTTTTTAATTTATAAAACCCTTTTCATAAATTTTCTTTATTTAAACAAAGCCACTTTAATTAACCTTAACCAATAAAACTCATTTGATAAAGAATCAATCATTTAGAACACTTTTTAAATAACAAGTTATTATTTAAAGCATCCTTCTATTTAATTATCTTTAAACCCCATTCAAAATAATAACTTTAGAATACCATTAATAATATATAGAAAAATAGCATTAAACAATATTATTATACTATTAAATTTACTTCATTATAATAGTAATAATTAATTATTTTCAAGCATCCTTAATATAATGATCAATTAATTTTAAAACATTATTAATATAACAATTAATTATTTTCAAACATTATTAATATAATAATTAGTTAAATTTTAAATGGTATAAATGCAGTAATTACTTAACTTTTAAATACTATTAATACGATCATTAATTAACTTTTAAATATAATCAAATAACTTTAAATCATTATTAAAACAATAATTAATTATCTTTAAAACATTATTAATAAACAATAACCTACCATTTTAAAACCTTGTTAATAAATAATAATTGTTTTTAAATAACTTTGATTTAATAATTAGCTTTCACTTTTGAAAGAGGCTTAGCGACCACAATGGTTCTTAAACAAGCCGCCATTAAATTCAATTTAACTTCTTAAGTTAAATTACTGGCATTTACATAATCAATATTTATGTAAACAATTAACCACTACTGGTAAACACGTCACTTATTCAAATTGGCATATCAATTAACGACATATAATAGATGTCCAAATCTCAAAAATAGCAGAACAGAGATTTGTTCTACTAATTAAATGACCAATTGATTTAATTTGTTGAACGATGATTAATTCCTCTAAATGATTGTCCAAATTACCCTATTTAAATTACTTTAATAGAATGTTGTTTATTTGGCCAAATAGATAACACGATTAAGGTATATAAATTTAACGATGTTATTAATTAAAAATAACGTAATTAAATCCCAATCCATTATGTCATAATATTATACACTACCAAATCTATCAACATATTACAAATAATATTATACTCATCAATACGAGTACAACACAAAAATCTTTAGGTCAATCCGATTTAAATTGAGCAGGATATTCAAATATAAAGTTAACCACTTTATTTTACAATAAACCAAATTAAATTAAAAAAATTCTCACCCAAATCATCTTGGCCCAAGGCCCATACACCCAAGCAAACCTGCCCCGAAACGCTATAAGTACCTTCTTCCCAAATGAAATTCCACCAACGCGCACGCTCTGTCATTTGAACCCGATCACCGTTATCCCATCACTGTCGTTGCATCTTTGAACTACAGCACATGCTACCTTGCACCATCACCTCTACCACTAGTGCTTCCCTTATGCCAAACGCGGCAACATGCGACGCAACCTGTCGCCACCATGAACCCCTAACCCGAGCTCCATAAATCCATGGCCATAAACCCTAATTTTCCTTTATCACCCAACTCCGACTACCTGAACCTGTGCGACCACTTCCAGCACTTCCGTCTCATCACCATGCTCCTCCTGATACCCATCGTTACTTGCCTCGACAATAGGTTCGTTGGAAAAGTCGGGATAAAGAGAAAATACAAAATGATCAACCATGGCCAGACCCAACAACCTAACACCATGCAACAACCCTTAAAAATCATGCATCGACGATCCCTACACAACCATGTCCTCCAATCTCCAATCCATGATCATCAAATTCACACCAAATGAACACAATCGATGTTTATCGACGATTCTGGCCACCACAATCGACTAAATGACGGGCAACATTTTATAAAATGTATTAGACTAAAAAAATAACTTTATAGTTGGAGATTTTGGCTAAAAGCAAATGGTTTGGAAGATGGTGATTTTTTAAATAAAGAGGAAGATTTAATTTTGAGTTACAGAGGAGAAAAGAAGAAGGAAATTGTGTTTCTGTATATATCTTGTGTCTGTGTGCATGTGTCTAAATGTATTTATGTGTGTATGAATGGGTATATGTAGGCTAGAACGCTTAGCTACTAAGAAAAAAAGCAACTGGAAGGGAACACAAAGAATGCGCAGGGGACAAAGAATTGAAAAGCGGTGATGGAAGGAGGAGTAAAAGAAGAGAGAGGGGGTCAAAGCTTAGTGAAGGTGACGTGCCAATGCAAGGCAAGTGGGGGATATAAGAAAGACATGGGGGACAAAGGCAGAGGGGACAAGGGAGACAAATAGGTGGCTGAGTTGAAGGGGTGTTGCACCATGATTTGAAGGCAAAAGGGCAGTGTATTAGTGTGTGTATTGAACACTATCTATTTGAATTCAGACGTCCACTACACAACACTACGTTCATGTATGGGCCTCAAATGATAGAAATAAGAATGTGATCATGTACAATAATGTAATGTGATAACAAAATAACAATAAATTAGACAAGTTAACTTGTTTTATTAAATTTCAAAAATACCAATGTTCGGCGTAAAATATGTTATACAGAAGTTCAATTATTTTCCCAATTAAAAATTTTGGAAAATTTTTATAATCAAATTCAAAATACGTCATCAAAAATTATTTGAAATATATATTTTATTATATTTTAAAAACCTCAACCGAATATTTAAAATTAACAAAGTATTCCTAAAATCAAAGTGATAAAATTCCATATCGTTACAGATATTCCTCAACAAAATGGTGAATTGCAGAAAGAAAACATGGACATACTCTTGAAACTACTCGATCTATTTTACTTTCTGCTTTTATTCTTAGGGAATTTTTGGCTGAAGCTGTTCTAACTGCTGTTACTAATTAACACTATTCCTACTTCTCATATTTCAGGCATTTCACATTTTGAAAGTTGTATAGAGATGACTTGATTACTCTATTTTAAAAGTGTTGTGTGTATTTATTTTTTTCTCCTTCCTCATGTAGAACGTAATGAAATATTTTTTCGTTTGCTATTTTTGTTGTTCTTGGCTATCGTGAGAGTAAAAAGGATTATAAATGTTTTGATCCAACTGCTTAAAATGTTTATTTGTCTCGAAATGTTGTTTTTCTTGAATATATACCATTTTACTTTGTTCTATCTAACACTTATAGTTTAACATGATCTAATCAAATTAATATTGATTAATTTTCTAAGGATAATAATAATAATACTAACAACCCCACAAATACTTTAACAATTGGAACACCTAAAGCCGCATCCCCCCTTTTATGGCTCATCGATTTCTAACTGATCCTGTAGATGCACATCTTCGTCATTCCACATGCATTCATAAGTCTACAAAATTATCTAGTTTGGCTTATTCCTGTTACTCTTCAATTTTTCGTCATTTTTAACTTCCATTCATAAAATTTCTGAGCCAACTTCCTATAAAAAGGTAGTTCTTAATCCTTGTTGGCGAGCGACTATGGGCGAAGAACTTTCTGCCTTACGAAGGATAGGTACTTTGGATTTGATTCCTTTATCTTATGGTAAGAGAATTGTTAGTTGTCATTAAGTATATAAATTCAAAACCAAATCAGTTGATAGATATAAAGCTGGGTTGGTTATAAAAATTACTCTCAACTTTAAAGCATGGATTGCAAGGAGACGTTTGCTCCAGTTGTAAAAATGACTATCATTCGTACTCTCATTATTGTAGCTTTCGTTTGAAAATGGGCCATTTCACAACTAGATGTTAAAAATGCATTTTAAACGATGATCTTCAAGAAGAAGTTTATGTATAGCCTCTTTCTTATGCTCCATATGAGCCTGGATATGTTTGCAAGCTTTAGAAAGCATTGTACGGACTTAAACAAGTTCTTCGTGCTTAGTTTGAGAAATTTTATAATTTTGAGGTTAAATCTCTTAGTCTCATCTCTAGCTATCATGATAGTGCGCTTTTTTTTGTTAAAAACACTAATTAAGGACATATCATACTATTTTCATATGCTAATGATATGATTATTATAGCAGATGATATGCATTTCTTCCTTAGAAAAGGAGTTAGCTAAAAAAATTGAAATGAAAGATTTGGGTCCTCTAAAATATTTCTTAGGAATTGAGATGGCATATTTACCAAAAGGCTATCTTCTTTATGTCAAGGATATTCTTGAGAAATCTAGAATTATTGATAATAAGGCAGCTAACACTCATATTGAAGTTAATGAAAAATATTCTCCTTATGATGGTATATCACTATCAGATCCTACTTTATACTGTAACATTGTTAGAAGCTTGGTTTATATTATCATCACTTGTTCGGATATATCATATGTTGTTCAATAGTTGGTTTGTAGCTTCCCCTAGTACAATTCACTAGGAAGTCGTTCTTCATATTTTCCATAGCATACTATTTTCATCAACCTCATCCTTGGGGTTGCGCACCTACTCTGACGCATATTATGGTAGCAATCCCATAGATCGTAAGACAATTTCTGGCTTTTATTTCTTTCTTAGTGATTCTCTTATATCTTGGAAGTGCAAGAAGTAATCTGTTGTATTTCTTTCTTCAAAGGAAGCAGAGTATTGTGCTGTGGAATCTACTACTAAAGAGATTGTTTTATTGCGTAGGTTACTTGCTTATGTAGGGGTGCCTCCTTTTGATCCGACTTCTATGTATTGTGAAAATAAGCGTGTTGTTCAGATTTCTCGCAACTCGTTTTTCATGAGGGGATCAAACATATTGAGATTGATTGTCGTGTCACACGTCATCTTGAGGAAGGCGTTATTACTCTACCTTTCGTTCCCTCTTCCATGCAGATTGCAGACCTCTTTACTAAATCACATACAGTGTAATGAATAGCCCTTTTGACCTTCGGAAGTCGACACTAATACATCCACAGTATGCATGTGCCTAGCATCCAAGTGTTGGAAAGACAGATTGTTGGAAAAAAAGATAGAGCGGAATCTCTCATCGTGATGAGTAATATATAATATACAACAAATATTTACACAAGTAAATACAATAATATACATACATCAATCAGAGATACCAATCTATCATCAGCCTGGATAGTGATAATAGCATGTCCTTAGAATTGCTGATAATACAACAAATATAAAATGCAACGAAAATAAAAAGATACGTGAATACGTCATAGAGGCATTCAGCTCCTCTCCTGAAGCTCCAAGTATCCAAATTGAATATGTAAATATGCTCGGTTTGACCCGAACATTATAATAGAATAACACCTGGATCAGTCTGGTAAACCAACGTGAGAAAACTCAATCCATCCATATTGATTTATATATTTATAGACCCATACAAAATAAAAGGTATCCCATATGATCACGTCGTGCATAAACACGGACGAGTTTTTGCCTTACAATAACTAAACCATTTATATTAGAAAATCAAGTGATGTTAAAATAATGTCTAAGGCGAAAATATTAGTAATCAAGTAGCTATAATGCTCGTGAGTGTACATCACAATAGTAGTAGGTATATTATCAAAAACCACTAAGGCATGATCGCTAATTGTGTAGGATCCCATTGGGGGTGCCCTCAGTACTTCGAAAACAATCTTCCATACAAGGATCAGAGTTATCCTGTTGAAGCAACAATACATCCCTAGTGATGTACACTAGGAAATACATAGCTGGCCACGCAGGCCAAATGCATTGCTCGGTGCATGCATAACAAATGTAGGTAACTCTAGGAAGGAGACGACTGCACCCTTATGGGTTAGATAACCCCCTGGCCATGCATCCTATCTCTCGTTTTAGTCATTACCGCTTGTAAGGCTATGTCCGACTTTCCAGTGCACGAGTCAATACTCGAACAAATTTCGAAATCACACATGGATTCTTATACCCCAACATGCCTCAGAATCACACATGGATTCCCATACCCCAACGGATCTTGGAATCACACATGGATTCCCACATCTCAAAATAGATCTCGGAATCACACATGGATTCCCATACCCCCAACGTGAAACACCCCCACACCCCTTAGTATACCCAAAAAGGACACACTATAATATATGGTGCGTTGTGGGTATAACTAAAACTTTATAGAGACTAAGATTCACAAGACAAATAATAACAGTGGAAACATTTAAATGGTAACTTCATTACTCTAAAAATAAGTCATAAAAACCAAATATGTCAAAACCAAGTACACATGTCTCGTGAAAAATATAATCTCAGTCACATCATCAGAGTACATAAAAATAACCATCCCTCTCAGAAGTACCAGTACATCAAAATCCAAATGAACTGAAAACTGAAAAGAAGAAGAATACATGAAGAATCTCCAAGAATATCTCCCCAAGAAAGCTGAAATCTACTGTCCTTGCCTCTGCTGGACTATGGGGGGAAAGGGAAAAATAGAGGAGTGGGTCAGATTAAAAGTCTGGTGAGTGGAAGTAATTACTAATATTTTTAAGCAAGATAAATATAATAGACTTAGCAACAGTTCTAACATAAAAGGAAATAAAGAAAAGATAAAACTGGAACAAAATATTGTTTAACTGTTTGTTTTGATAGTGATTGTTTGCACTAGTCTTAGATGGCTGCTTTGATTAGGCTAAAATCCTAATCCTATTTTAATTAGGCTGAAGTGCTAATTCTACCCTTTGATCGGCCTTCTACCTCTGTTGTGCCACTGTGAGCTAGTCCCATCCCATGGATCCCATAGCAAAAAGACACATGTTTAGCGCTTTGGAACTCAATAGCGACTTATCTCCCTACTTCGAGACCGCACGCTCGGTCATCGTCGGTTCGTACTATCTGTTGCTCCCTCTTTTGACCTCTTATCTACCTACTTCAGCATAAGCGTGCCCAGCCTCACCTAATCTATTGGGAGACCATCAGTCCTAGTCTGACAGGGTCCTACCTAGCCTTAGCTAAGTGTTTTGTGAGACCATCAGTCCTAGTCTGAAAGAGGAATGTTGCCGGTATGGGTCCTAACAAACAAAATCTAGTTGCGCCCCTTGCCCAAATCCCCTGATTTGAGCTTCTATTTATTGACCACTTATCTACCTTCTTCAGCATAAGCGTGTCCCAGCCTAACCTAATCTATTGTGAGACCATCAGTTCCTGACTGAAGGGGAATGCTACCGGTACGGGTCCTACTTCTCTCTTTGCTTATTAACTTAGTGTAAGTTTTAAAATAAGCTTCTTTTGTTATTTCTGCTTTGTTTGCATATTAACTTAATCTAAGTCTTAAAATAAGCCTCTTCTGTTCTTTCTGCTTAATTATAACCTACGTTATAATTTTTCTTTTATTCTGTCTTTTTAGTTATAACTACTAGTTATAAACATGCTTGCAAATGTCTCGAACTTGCCTATTTCAGTCTATCTTCTTTTTATTACAGTTCTTCTTATTTACATCAAACTTCTGTAAATTTAGTGTTCTTATATTTTAGTCCATATTAGCGAATTTATCCTCTTTTTATTATTTAATTAATTCGTTAATTAATTATTATAGCTTAAATTTTGGGTTGTTACATTCTCCCCTCCTTAAAGGATTTCATCCCCGAAATCTCCAAGGATAGAATAATGAGATAAATATTTTCATCCAAATTCTACAACCATCACCCATTACATCCATTGTCCTTAAGTTTTCTAATGCAATTTATGATATATATGCAGTGTAGTGTCAATGTCCCTAACTAATGCAAAAGATTAGGCGATCTACTGATTCAATCGACCTCCTTTATGCAATCATGTTTGTGCCATGTATCCAAATGAATGCAAATTTCCTAATGATGACTGATAGTTCTATATGCATGCTACAATCATCATCCATGCAATAATCATATGATAATCATCCATTTATAGCAACCATGGAATAAAATAAAATATGCAAATGCGCACACATCCATATGCATATGCTCTAGTGACCTAGTTAGGCTGATCCCTAAGAGATAATAGTGCCTAGTGTATATATATATATATGCGTCCATTAGCATCCACTAGCAAACACTTGCAACCACTAGCGTCCATCATACATAACACGTTCTAGTAACACGTTTACATTCAGTCCTACCATCCATAGGTTAAATCCTAAGATCTACCCTCCTAAAGGATAATAATGGAAGGAACCTATTCAAAACCAAAGATGGAAATAGGAAATTCTAAAACTTACTATCAAAGAGATGTGGATAGGAGATATGTATTTTCTCCTCTGCCTCCCACGTAGTGCCTTCAACATCATCTCCCCACTGCATCTTTACCAAGGGGACTTCTTTATTCCTAAGCTTCTTGATGTCACGTCCAATGATCTTGGTAGGAATACGATGAACCGACGCTTCTCTCTCCACATCAATCTCCTCAAGTTGATTAGGCTCCACAACCTCTGTTGAGTCATGTAAGCACTTTCTCAAGTGTGAAACATCAAAAACATCATGCACTCCTGCGAGCCTCTCTGGTAGCCTTACTCGATACGCCATCTTCCCTACACTTTCTATAATGGGGAACGGTCCTACGAATCTGGGAGCAAGTTTTCCACTTGATCCAAATCTCACTACCTTTCTTAGCGGAGACACCTTAATGAAAACCAAATCTCCTACCTCAAACTCAACGCCCCTTCTCTACTTGTCTGCATAGGATTTCTGCCTATCTTGGGCCATCTTCATTCTTCTTCTAATTAAATCAATCTTCTCTAAAGTCTCCCTAACCATGTCGGGACCAAGTAGTAATCTCTCCGTAGACTCCAACCAACATGAAGGTGACTTGCACGGTCTTCAATAAAGAGCTTCAAAAGGTGCCATCCCGATGCTAGCTTGAAAACTATTGTTATAAGCAAATTCCACTAATGGAAGATGCTCCTCCCAAGTTCCTCCAAAATCAAGAATACCCATCCTCAACAAATCCTCAAGAACTCTATTAACTCTCTCCGTTTGGCCATCCGTCTGAGGGTGATAGGCCGTACTCAATCTAAGCTGCATCCTTAAAGCCTCTTGTAAGCTTCTTCAAAACTCGCTAGTAAAGATAGGGTCTCTATCGCTCACTATGCTAGAGGGAATTCCATAAAGTCGGCTATCTCGCGAACACATAGGGATGCCAAATAAGGTGTTGTCCTCTTACTCTTGACTGGAATGAAGTGGGCGCTCTTAGTCAAGCGATCTACAATCACCCAAATACTAGTATTCCCCTTTCTAGATCGGGGTAAACCATCTATGAAGTCCATCAAAACATTATCCCACTTCCATTCGGGTACATCCAATGGCTGAAGTAATCCACTGGGCTTTTGTTGCTCTACCTTAACCCTTTGGCACACAAGACACCTAGCTACAAACTCTGCCACATCCTTCTTCACGCCACTCCAATAGAATACTCTCTTCATGTCCTTATACATCTTATCACCACCCGGATGAATAGTCATACGCGAATGGTGTGCATCTGCTAGAACTGCACTCACCAAATCACTAGTGCGGGGAACACAAAGTCTTCCATCTCTCCTTAGCCACCCTTTACTATCGATGGAATAGCGTTGGAGATGTCTAGAGACCTCTCCTATACTAATCCTCTCTATAATATCCATAAGCTCTAAATCCTCCCACTGCCTCGAGCTAATTTGATCTATGAGGGTAGGCTTCACCTCAAGTGCTGCTAACAATCCAGGGGTAATGTCCGTAGAGGGCTTAAAATCAAAGGTGGAAATAAACTCTAGGATTTTCCACTCCACGAACATTGGACTAAGGGTTGCTCTCTTCCTACTCAACACATCCGCAACTACGTTTCCCTTGCCAGGGGTATAAGCTATCTCAAAGTCATATGATGCTAAAAACTCCATCCAACGCTGCTGCCTCAAGTTTAAATCCTTCTGTGAGAATACGTACTTCAATGATTTATGGTCAGTAAACAGCTCGAACCTTTCTCCTAGCAAGTAATGTCTCCAAGACTTGAGTGTGAAAACAATAGAAGCTAGCTCCAAATCATGGGTGAGGTAGTTCTTCTCATGAGTCCTCAACAGTCTACTTCCATAGCATACTACCCTCCCTTCTTGCATCAATACTGCTCCAAGACCCGTCTTACATGCATCAGTGTATACTGTAAAAAGCTTAACTCTGACGGGTAAAAGTAACACTGATGCACTAGTAAGGGCTCTCTTTAGCATCGTGAAGGAATCCTCACAATCCACATCCCACACGAATGTCGCATTCTTCTTAGTGAGGCGAGTAACCAGTGTTGAGATCTTAGCAAAATCTTTGATAAACTTCCTATAATAACCAGCCAAACCTAGGAAGCTTCTAACTTCGGTAACGTTCTTGGGGGCCTTCCAATCTTGCATTGCTATTACCTTAGCGGGATCAACAGCTAAACCCTCTCTTGAGACTACATGCCCCAAGAAATGCACCTCCTCACGCCAAAAGTGACACTTCGAGAACTTTTCCTTCAATTGATGATCAGGAAGTGTACGAAGAACCTCCTCTAGATGAATAGCATGCTCCTCCATACTCTTAGAAAACACCAAAATATCGTCCATGAATACCACTACGAACTTATTTAGGACATCTCTAAAAACACGGCTCATCAAATCCACAAAATAGGCTGGGGCATTGGTTAGCCCAAACGGCATAACCAACCACTCAAAGAATCTGTCGGGTGTCCTAAATGTTGTCTTATCAATGCTATCGTCAGCGACCCTAAGCTGATGAAATCCAGTAGCTAAATCAAGCTGAGAAAATACTGAAGAGCCAATCAACTGATCGAAAATATCATATATCCTAGGAAGTGGGTAACGGTTCTTCTTAGTGAGCTTGTTTAACTCTTTATAGTCTATGCAAAGTCGAAGGGAACCATCCGCTTTTGTTGCAAAGACGACTGGCGCTCCCCACTCAGATATGCTCCGTCTGATGAAGCCTTTCTCCAATAGCTCACCAATCTTCTTCCTTAACTCCTTCCTCTCCCTAGGAGCCGTATGTCTCACGGGAAATGTCATTGGCTTAGCATTGTCATTTAGATAGATCCTAAAGTTGATCTCTCTCTTAGGGGTAGTCCACTAACCTCCTCAAAGACGTCTGGAAAATCTCTTACGACTGGAATTGAGTCTAGCTCTGCTGGTGATGAATCGAGGGCATAAAGGAAGCTCAACATGACTGACCCCCATGGGTCACAAGAAACCTCGAGAGTCCTACCGCTGCATGTCTCTAGTCTAACAACTCTCCTCTCGTAGTCCAATATCGCTTCATAAGTGGATAATCAATCCATCCCCAAAATCATCCCATACCCCAAAATTCCAATACATAGGCATCACAGTCAAACTCTACACCAAGGATAAAAATTTTCAAACCCCTACAAATCATGGATAAATGTTCCGATCCTCCTATGGGTTTGAAACAACTAGGGGTCTACTACTATAGAGATATCTAAGTGCAAACAATCAACCAAGGAACTAGAAATGAAAGAGTGTGATGCTCCAGAATCAAAAAGGGTCTAAATAGGAAAATCTGAAATAGAGATCAACCCTTCCACGGTGACTTTCCTACCTCTATCTGGTCCGTTGATAGAAGGTGCTGCATCCAAAGCCTGTACCTGCGTTGTAGGTGCGCCCGCTCCATGTCCCGTCTTCTAAGGACAAAATCTACTAAGGTGACCGGGCTGTCCATAACTATAACACTTTCCTTTCATTTTATCCTTCTTGCAATCCCTTGCGTAATGTCTAACCAATCCACAGCTATTGCATTTCTCGCCTTTCTTGATCTGCTTTTGAGGTCCTCCTCCTTTCTTCTTATCCTTATCCTTCTTATCTTTCCACCACTTCTTCATAGAATTCTCTGACTTAGGGACCTCCTTAAGCTCTTCTTCCTTAGATGCATCAGACATGAGGGCCATCTCTACCAGTGACTCATATGTAGCTCCCATCAGTACATGCGTCAATAACAACCCTTGGAGGGGCTGATTCAATCCCTTAGCAAACTTATGGCCTTCTTGTGCGGTGTATTGACAAGCTCCATCCCAAACCGCGACAACCTATTAAATTGATTGATATACTCCTTTACTGAAAGACTTCCTTGCTTCAAACTAATGAACCTTTCCAACTGCATGCTTTCTTCTGCTTGTGACAAAAACTTCCTCTCAAGCCTTTCACGGAACCCATTCCAACCAACATTTATACCTTCCAACTCAACAATCTCCCACCAATAAGAAGCCTCTCCTTTCAGCTGCCAAGATGCAAGCTGAACTCTCTGCTGGTCCTCCAATCCTAATGGCCTAAATATCAGCTCTGTATTTCTCAACCAAGCTCATGCCTCCATGAAATTCTCCGTACCAGAAAACTTCTTGCCTCCTAGATTAGCGAAGTCCTTGCATAGCTTAGAGAAATTGGCTGCTACGGGTGAATTAATGGGATCTCTACCCGCCGGTGCTGGATTGGGCGCTTGCCCTTGCACCTCTGGTGTCGTAGCTTTAAGGTATCTACGAAACTAGCCTGGGACTTGGACACCCTGAGGAAGATTAGGGGAATCCGCCATGCTATGCAAAGAAAAAGAAATTTAGGCTCGAAAGAATCGAAAGAAGATTGAACTGGACTTTGAGGGGATTTTTATAAAAACTCTTTTATACTTGAAAACTATCTCTATAATATGAGTTTCTTTCTGAAAAATAGTTTGAAAATAAGTTACTTTCGAAAAATACTTTACTTTTAAAACAAATTTTTTTAGGAATCCTGTAACCTCAGGCTCTGATACCAAGTGAAACACCCCCACACCCCTTAATATACCCAAAAAGGACACACTAAAAGATATGGTGCGTTGTGGGTATAGCTAAAACTTTACAGAGACTAAGATTCAAAAGAAAATAAATAATAACAGCGGAAACATTTAAATGGTAACTTCATTACTCCAGAAAATAAATCACAAAAACCAAATATGTCAAATCCAAGTACACATGTCTTGTGAAAAATATAATCTCAGTCACATCATCATAGTACATATAAATAATCATCCCTCTCAGAAGTACCAGTACATCAAAATCCAAATGAAATGAAAACTGAAAAGAAGAAAAATACATGAAGAATCTCCAAGAATATCTCCCCAAGAAAGATGAAATCTACTGTCCTTGCCTCTGTTGGCCTATGGGGGGAAAGGGGAAAATAGAGGAGTGGGTCAGACTAAAAGTCTGATGAGTGGAAGTAATTACTAGTATTTTTAAGCAAGATAAAGATAATAGACTTAGCAATAGTTCTAGCATAAAAGAAAATAAAGGAAAGATAAAACTGGAATAAAATACCGTTGAACTGTTTGTTTTGATAGTGATTGTTTGCACTAGTCTTAGATGGCTACTTTGATTAGGCTGAAATCCTGATCCTATTTTAATTAGGCTGAAGTCCTAATTCTACCCTTTGATCAGCCTTCTATCTCTGTTGTGCCACTGTGAGCTAGTCACATCCAGTGGGTCCCAAAGCAAAAAGACACCTGTTTAGCGCTTTGGAACTCAATAGCGACTTATCTCCCTACTTCGAGACCGCACGCTCGGTCACCGCCGGTTCGCACTATTTGTTGCTCCCTCTTTTGACCTCTTATGTACCTACTTCACCATAAGCGTGCCCAGCCTCACCTAATCTGTTGTGAGACCATCGGTCCTAGTCTGACAGGGTCCTACCCAGCCTCACCTAACTGTTTTGTGAGACCATCGGTCCTAGTCTGAAAGAGGAATGTTGCTGGTACGGGTCCTAACAAACAAAATCTAGTTGCGCCCCTTGCCCAAATCCCCTTATTTGAGCTTCTATTTATTGACCACTTATCTACCTTCTTCAGCATAAGCGTGTCCCAGCCTCACCTAATCTATTGTGAGACCATCAGTTCCTGACTGAATGGGAATGCTGCCGGTACGGGTCCTACTTCTATCTTTACTTATTAACTTAGTGTAAGTTTTAAAATAAGCTTCTTCTGTTATTTCTGCTCTGTTTGCTTATTAACTTAATCTAAGTCTTAAAATAAGCCTCTTCTGTTCTTTCTGCTTAATTATAACCTACGTTATAATTTCTCTTTTATTCTGTCTTTTTAGTTATAACTACTAGTTATAAACATGCTTGCAAATGTCTCAAACTTGCCTATTTCAGTCTATCTTCGTTTTATTACAGTTCTTCTTATTTACATCAAACTTCTGTATTAGTGTTCTTATATTTTAGTCCATATTAGCGAATTTATCCTCTTTTTATTATTTAATTAATTTGTTAATTAATTATTATAGCTTAAATTTTGGGTTGTTACACAATGCGTCTCAGAATCACACATGGATTCCCACATCTTAAAATAGATCTTGGAATCAAACATGGATTCCCATACCCCCAACATGCCTAGGAATCACACATGGATTCCAACATCTCAATCAAAACTCGAATCTCCTTCAAGCATAGAACGCGTATATGGTTTTGGAGCGGTTATGGTTTTGAGTCATCTCATGTAAGTACATTCCCCCGCTTATCAAGCGTTCCAAAACCAACCAATCGATTTTCGGAATACTCAATACTGGTTCTTTTGGAAATAATCATACAATACATAAGAGTAGAGATTGCCTCCTAACTATTTAAGCAGACAGATTTCCTTATCATTCCTCCTAGAAGAACAAAATTAGTTTATAGGGGAAATAATATTTCTATATCACCAAAATTAAGATGGATTACATATTTAGGCCAAAATTTAATAGTCGGTTATTTAACCATCAAATAAACAAACATTTAATACAGAGATTACATTTCCCATGGAAATCACTAGCCTCATAAATTAATCTTTCATTAATTAAATCTCTTTCCAAAATATTCATCAAAATATTCATATACTTATCTCATCAGGATAAATATATTCACAAACCATTCCTTTCAAAACTTGAAAAACCTTTTCCACATACTTATAAAATTGTATAAGTATATTCACCAAATACTTAGAACGATTTTCCATTTCAAAATCATATTAAAATGATCGAACCCAAATGTCATTAAAACGGAGATATAAATAACCCAAAACACTGTTCCTTTCCATAAATCTTTTTTATTATATAAATATCTCCTTTATAAATCTCCAAATCTATTTATAAAGCTTCTTTAAAATCTCCAATCTATTTATAAACTCTTTATAAATATCCAATCTATTTATAAAACTTCTTTATAAATCTCCAAGTTTATTATAAAATACTCTTTATAAATCTCAAAAAGATCATTTATAAATCTTCCATTCCAAATCTCTAAAACCATTTATAAACCTCCTTTCTAAATTCATTCAAAACCCAGCTTCTTTTCAAATTCCAAACCTCTTTTAAATTTATAAGCTCCTTTATGTAAATCCTTTTATAAACAATATTATTAATTATAATGAATAAAAAGTTCAACATTATAAAAATAAAATTTAAACATTTTTAATAATATAATAATTAAACCTTTAAAGCATTATTAAAAATATAATATTAAAACTTTTTAAAAAATATTTAAACAATAAAATAATTAATTTTAAAAACATTTTATAGAATATAATAAAATAACTTTAAACAACTTTAAACATGTAATACTTAACTTTTAAACAATAAACTGATAAAGTAATTAACTAGCTTTAAACAATCATTAATAAAGTAATTTATTGTCCTTAAACAACCTAAATAAATAAATGTTTATCTTTAAATTACACTAATATTCTAAAACATTGTAAGTATGATAATTAACTTTAAAACATTTTAAATGATATAATAATTAATTTTACTACAGAAATAATTATATAAAACACTTTATTAAAATAATAATTAAATACACTTTACTTCAAATTTTAAAATTGAAGTAAATTTAACTCCATAGCTTTTTAGACTCGAAAAGAGGCTTAGCGACCCTAACGGTACTTAAACAAGCTACCATTTTATTCAATTTAACCTTTCAAGCTAAATTACAAGTATTTACATAAAAGGCATATATGTAAACCGAATCCATAATTAGAAATTAATTGTCAACACATCACTTATCCAGTATTAATCAACTAACACTTAGATAAATATTCAAAATAAATATAATAGCAGAATGAGGATTTATTCTGCTAAACAAATGTCATTCAAAATTAACTCTTTCGTTTATTGTTAGACAGTGTTTATTTGGCTAAATAGACAACACCAAAGAAGTATGCTTAAATTAACTACATTATTATTTAAACAACGTAATTATATTAAACCAATATTATTTTATACTTTGTACATTATCCATTTTCAAAAATGATAATTTATCCAAAAAACAACCAGTAAATACAATATCCAAGTAGGCAATATATAATTTTTGTCTATATATAACATACTGATTAACCAAAAATGTGAGTTTCACTCACCGAAATTCCAGTTATAGCCAAACCGTTCTTGTTCCTTCTTCGATATTAGCTTGAAATTCTATAAGCTCCAATCGCCACCAATCAAATTCTAAAACGTAGCCGACGTTATTAGTATCCAACGCGACTAGTCGCGTCTGAATCTGACCTCGTATGATCAAGATACAAGTTTAATAAGATTATTGAATTAAATAATACAACTAAATATTTGTTACATCATTAATTCTCTAATCCCCTAATTAGCCTACCCTAATCACGTTCATTTCGAAACCCAGACCGCCAAAATCCTTCCTCGTTAATCTTCGAATCACCACCGCAGCCAGTCACCTGAGGCAACCGCACCATCACCAAAAAACCCTCGACCATGATGACTCCACTAGCACCAACTCCATCTTTCCTTAACGACCGAAGCCTCAATGTCGAACCCAAAACCGCCCTTCATTCATTTTCGTTACTCCGCCGCTAAATGCCAAGACGTGTCGTCGCACTCCACCAGAAGAAAGCCCAGCCTCCCCCGCTTCCATCGTCGCAAACTTTAACCTCCACTATCATGTATCGCTAGAGAACGAACCCATTTACCGAAAGTTTTGACAGCCGCGTTCAAAGAGAGATTCTAGTCGTCGATGTCCACTGCACCCCACCATCCAACCTATTCATTTCATCAAGCCGAACAATATTGTAGTCAGGGTCGAGAGCTAATTCGACCTCTGATGGTTGGTGGCTGATGACCGTTGGATGAGGAGGAAGGTAAAAATGGCGACTAGGGTTTCATTTAGGGTTTGAGCAAATGAATGAGGGTAGGGGTCCTTATATAGGAAACCAACCCAAACTATTCGACCACGAAAATTCACGAACTCCAATCGAGGCATGTCCACTAGCGTTTCTAGCCAAATACACCTATTTTGAACCCAATGGAAAGATTTTTGGGACCTAATTTCAACGTATACAAAAGTTAGTTTTTCGAGTCGCTCGATTTATGAACCAAACTTGACCTTCTAACTTGAGACCAAATAGTCAGAATATATCGATACTCGTACTCATTCTGGCTCGCTCGGACCATTCGGACCCAATGGAAATAATCCCAGGTCCTAAAAAGTCCATCTATGAAAATGAAATTTACAGCTCGTCGCTAAAATAAAACAATTAAATATCCAAAATTTAAATATTCAGAGCACCCTAAGAATACGGGTAGTTACACTCTCCCCCCTTAAAAAGATTTCATTCCCCAGATCCTAAAGGACTAGGCAACAAACCCTAACCCCAAGCATATTTGATGATATAAAAATTATCTTTAACTTATGCAAAATCAATGATCTTCACACTAATCTATCATGGACAATCTCCTACCTACAGCCGCACATGTAAGCCAACATGGCACTCTTACCCGAATCGAGATATAAACACTCATAACGAATAAGTAACAACAACAACAACATCTATAGTGACAACTTCCATATCATACTAAGATTCCCTGGATCGCCTAGGGCTATTCCAATAATCTCTGACACCGATTCTTACGACTATCGATCATATCCAAATATCCTTGCGCTAATTCTTTATCAACTGTGGCCTAAGTTTTCATAATATTTCGACAACACCTCCTTTGCGTGGCTAGACCTAAAAAACTATAACTCGCCACATATAGCCCAAACCAACAAAAGAAAACAAAGCCCAAAAGTGGCCTCCCAAATCTGGAGTATTAAATTACCAAACAATCACTAAGTTCTAAATCTACTACATACCAATTTATCGGGCACAACTTTACTCATGAAACCAAAAGAAACAAGCTAGCCTTTGCTCCTATCTACCTGAAACTTACTTATGTAACCCAAAAGAGACTTAAACACGACAATGAAACAGTACAACAACTCAATAACATATCAATCTATGCATGCCAAACCATAAATAACAATCATCTCGAATCAACATGTCGTATCAAACCATGCAACATGTGTTTCTAATGTCAAAAGCCTACGATTACATTTAAGCCCGTTCGATGTACATATGTCATATGTATGCAATATCAAATCGAATCACTTGCTCGATCACAAAATTTTACTATCGAACTAGTACCGCCAACTCGACTTCTTTAGTACGGACTCCGATCTGGTTCCTTGATTAGAAACCATCGTTCTCCTTCCATAGCCATATACTACGATAGAGAACTTTGGGATCATATTAAAAACATGTATCAAGTGTTCGCAGTTAAGAATCGAGTGAAAAATCCTTATTTGGATCGATGTAAATCATCTTGAAATAATGTGCTCGAATCTGGATCAAAGATCCTCATGTGAATAAAATGATATATGTACATCCTATGTATTAATTCTAATTGGTTTCTTAACACACTCATTTCCTTTTTAATTTAAATCACGTTCAATTTCATTAAACATGGTTTCATTTCACACTAAATTCACTTATGAACCATTTCATAAAACATTAATTAAGTGTACAAATATTTCATGACTTAAGTTTATAAACACCTTATAAAACACAACTTAGGTTTATCTAAACTTAAGTCATATATTCATACAACACTTATCTATATCCTAAGAGTATATATACACAATTGTTTTACTTAACCAGAATGTTCAACAAATTTAAAACTTGTTTTAACTTACTATCTCTTCAAATTTATAGGTTACAAAACTTATTTCATTATAATTTCAGCAAAAACACCTAGCTCCAAATTTCTACAACAAATTTGGAAGTCTAGACTATCCAAAATCGTCGGAAATTCCACTCCATTTCAATAGGTGAAAAACTACCAAACAAAAACAAAACGAGATGCAAAACCAAACCACTCTAATGTATAGGTTATATGTACCCATATAATAAATTGACTGAAAACTTCAGACCTAAACACCCGGACTTAAACACCTGGTTTAATTTAGCCTTATTTTGAAATTAATATATATATATATATCTTTTTTTGTATATCAGATCATACGTTTTGAATTCAAAACAAAATTTGTTTTATCCAAACAAATCTATGGCAAAATACTACAATAGCATTTCCCCACTTAAACTTAAAATGAACGTCGATGATACTATAGTCATCACCGAAGTTATTTTCCAGCAACCAAAGTGAGTTCGTGCTTTCTATCCCCTTCAAAATCCTTTTAAAAATAATCCCAAATATACTTCCAAATAATGCTATTATTATTTTCCTCCAAAATTTCGAAAAACAATTTTCAAAACACCGGAATTTAAGTTCTCAAATTCTCAACTTAAATCCTTTTTATTTATAAACTACATTTATATATCATATTTATATAATTTTCATTTCCTTATATAAAACCATTTCACAAATATATATATATATATATATATATATCTACTTAGATTAAAATAAACAATTTTTATTAAAGTTAAATTTTAACACAACATTATCATCAAATGCCTTCTAGTCAAATTGGAAAACTGAATTCACAAGGTGTTCGTTTCACTGTTCTCATTATTACTATTTACCCAACCCATACAGAGAAAAGGATAAAACTTGGTCCTAATCAACCATAATAGTCCATGCTCATAAATTGGCCTGGCACAACTATTCAATCACAACAATAGCCAATGCTCCTAACTCGGTAAGCATAACCAATTAAACAATGAATGATAACAATTGAATATTATCATTTCCTAACAACAAGCACACAAAAATATATGTATAATTTTTATAAAAATATTCCTTTATATATAAAATAATCTTAGTAAAATTATTTCATTTACCAATTTAAAAAAAAACAATATTATGTCGATTTGCCTTATTTAAGTGTTTAAAAACCCCTATCGATACCGTGGCATCCCACGTCTCGATCAGAATTCATAAACCACTTAACAGATGAATCAATACTATATAAATCATTTTATAATCACTAACAAATACGTGCTCTTATATATGATACACTCAACTCATTCTAGGGTACTATTAACCATATCTCCAATGAGTTTTACCCCACCAAGGCTAAGGTGTTTGCTCAACCTAAGCTCTGATAGCAACTTTAACGACCCGCCTTTTCGACCTTCAGAAGTCGACACTAATATATCTACGGTATTCACGTGCCGAGTATCCAAGTGCCGGAAAGACAGATTATTGGGCAAAAAGAAAGAAAAAACAGAATAGAATCTCACATCGTGACGAGTAATATATAATATACCACAGATCTTTATACAAAGAAAAATGGTAATATACATAAATCAATTAGAGATACCAATCTGTCATCATCCTGGATAGTTATAACAGTCTGTCCTTACAATTGCTGATAGATACAACAAACAAAAAATGCAGCAAAAATAAAAAGATGCATGCATACATCTTAGAGGCATCCAGCTCGTCTCCTGAAGCTCCAAGTATCCAAATTGAATCTGTAAATATGTTTGGTCTAACCCGAGCATTATAATAAAATAACACCGGGATCAGTTTGGTAAACCAACGTGAGAAAAACTCAAGCCAATCATACTGATTTCCATATTTATAAAGCCTTTCAAAATAAAAGGTATCCTCTAAGACTACGCCGCACATAAACACGGATGGGTTTTTACCTTATGATAACCAAACCATTTATATTAGAAAATCCAATGATATTATAATAATGTCTAAGGCGAAAATATTAGTAATAAACTAGTTATGATGCTCGTGAGTATACATCACAACAATATTAGGTAAATCAAAAACCGCTAAGGCGCATTTGCTTATTGTGTAAGATCCCATTGGTGGTGTCCTCAGTACTTCGAGAAGGGTCCTCCTACTCAAGGATCGGAATTATCCTTTTGAAGCAACAATACATCCCTAGTGATGTACAATAGGAAATACATAGCTGGCCACGTAGGCCAAATGCATCGCTCCATGCATGAATAACAACTGTAGGTAACCCTAAGAAGAAGACGACTGCACCCTTATGGGTTAGCTAAACCCCTAGCCATGCATCCTATCTCTGGTTTTAGTCATTACTTCTGGTGAGGCTACGTTTGACTTTCCAACACACGAGTCAATACTCGAACAAATCTCGAAATCACACATGGATTCCATACCCCAGCGGGTCTCGAAATTACACATGAATTCCCACATCTCAAAATAGATCTTGGAATCACACATGGATTTCCACATCTCAAAATAAATCTTGGAATCACACATGGATTCCCACATCTCAAAATAGATCTTGGAATTACACTTGGATTCTCGTACCCTAATAGGTCTTGGAATCACACATGGATTTCCACATCTCAAAACAGATCTCGGAATCACACATGGATTCCCATACCCCAGCGGACTTAAGAATCACATGGATTCTAACATCTCAAAAAAAACTTAAACCTTCTCCTAGCATAGAACCCATATACGGTTTTGGAGCGGTTACGGTTTCGAGTCATATCATATAAGTACACTCCCTTGCTTACCGGATGTTCCAGAACCAATCGATCGATTTTCGAAATAATCAGTACCAGTTCTTTTGGAAAATATCAGACAATACATAAAAGCGGAGATCACCTCCTTAACTGTTTAAGCAGACGGATTTCCTTATCATTCATCCAAGGAGAACAAAAAGAGTTTACACATCAATATAGCACCACCGACGATAATTGTAGCGTATAGTCGCCATGTTTCTCCAAAATATTTCAAGAGTTAAATCCTTCGGTGTTAAGTAGGGAAAGAATATTTCCATGCCACAAAAATTAAAAAGGATTACATATTTAGACAAAAATTTAATAGTCGGTTATTTAACTATCAAATAAACATTCAATATAGAGATTATATTTCCCATGGAAAATACTAAGCTTCATAAATTAAACTTTCTTTAATTAAAAATTTCCAAAATATTCATCAAAATATTTGTATACTTATCACATCAGGATAAGTATATTCACAAATCATTCCTTTCAAAACTTGGAAAACCCTTTCCACATATTTATAAAATGGTATAAGCACATTCACCAAACACTTAGAAAGATTTTCCATTTCACAATCATATTCAAATGATCAAACATAAATGTCATTAAAACAGTGATATAAATAACCCAAAACACCATTCCTTCCCATAAATCTCTTTATTTTATAAATATCTTCAAATCTATTTATAAAGCTCCTTTATAAATCTCCAATCTATTTATAAAACTTCTTTATGAATCTCCAAGTTTATTATAAAATATTCTTTAAAAATTTCAAAAGCCCATTTATAAAACTTCCCTTCCAAATCTCAAAAACCATTTATAAATTCTAAAATCATTCGAACCCCGCTTCTTTTCAAATTCCAAACTTCTTTCAAATTTATAAACCCCTTTAACTAAATCCTTTTTATAAAAGAAATCATTTTATAAACAATTTATAATTTAATTATAATGAATAAAAACTTTAACATTATAAAAATAAAATTTAAACATTTTTAATAATATAATAATTAAACTTTAAAAGCATTATTAAACATATAATAATAAAACTTTTCTAAAACATTTAAACAATAAAATAATTAACTTTTAAAAACATTTTAAATGTAATTACTTAACTTTTAAACAATAAGCTACAAAGTAATTAATTAGCTTTGAACAATCATTAATAAAATAATTTATTGTCTTTAAACAACCTAAATAAATAATTACTTATCTTTAAACAACACTAATAATACAATTAATTCTAAAACATTATAAGTATAATAATTAACTTTAAAACATTTTAAATGATATAATAATTAATTTTACTGAACACTTAAATAAATATCTAAATTAATATAATAGCAGAACGAGGATTTATTCTGCTAAAGAAATGTCATTCAAAATAAACTCTTCCATTTATTATTAGCCGGTATTTATTTGGCCAAAAAGATAACACCAAAGAAGTATGCTTAAATTAACTACGTTATTACTTAAACAACGTAATTATATTAAATCGGTATTACTTTATCACTTTATACATTATTCATTTTCAAAAATGATAATTTATCCAAACCAAACAACCAGCAAATATAACATCCAAGCAAGCAATAAATAATTTTTCTTTACTATATAACATTCTGATTAACCAAAAATGTGAGTTTTACTCACCGAAATTCAAGTTATTACCGAAGCGTTCTTGTTCCATCTACGATTTTACCTTGAAATTCTACAAACTCCAATCTCCACTAATCCAATTCCAAAACATAGCCAACGTCATTATGAATCCAACGTGGTTGACCGGGTCTGCTGACCTCTTATGATCAAGATACAAGTTTAATAAGATTCTTAAATTAAATAATATAATAAAGTATTTATTACATCATTAATTCTCTTATCCCCTGATTAATCCAACCTCATTCAACTTCGAATCCCTTGGCCGCCAAAAACCTTTCCTCATTCAACTTCGAATCCCCGCCGCGGCCAGCCACTGGAGGCTGCCACACCATCAACAGAGAGACCCCCGACCATGACGACTCCACTGGCACCAAGCGCACCTCCCTTAATGACTGGAGCCTTAACGTCGAACCCCAAAACTGCCTTTGTTCATCTCCGTTTCTCCACCCCTACAGGCCAAGACACACCGTCGCACTCACAAGAAGGAAGCCGAGCTTCCCCTGCTTCCATCGCCACCGACCTCGACCTCCACCACCGCGTATCACTGGAGAACGAAACCGCCGAAAGCTTCAACGGCCTTGTTCAAATAGAGATTCCAATCGCCGCCGTCCACCATACGTCGATCCTACCGTTCAACCTACTCATCTCATCAAGCCGAACAATATTGTAGTTGGGGTTGAGGGCTAATTCAGCCTCAAGTGGTCCTGGTGGCTGATGGCCGTTGGATGAGGGGAAGGTAAAAACAGTGACTAGGGTTTCAGTTAGGGTCTGAGCAAATGAACGAGGGTAGGGATCCTTATAATAGGAAATTAACCCATACTATTCACGTCTGAAAATTCACAAACTCCAATCGAGGCGTGCTCATTGGCATTCTTGCCAAATACTCCTATTCCGAACCTAATGGAACTATTTTCAGGACCTTATTCCAATGTATACAAAAGTTAGCTTTTCGAGTTGCTTGATTTGCGAACCGAACTCGACCTTCTACATTACAACAGATGAGACTTTTCACAGCACAGAATAAACTTTATATAACGACGTTTATATGTCAAACGACATGTTGTTAAAAGCAAGCAACTTTCAATAACAAAATATAAACATTGTAAATGGTTCTCTTTACGATGTTTATTGAATGCTAAGAAGAATATTTACAACTTTTACTATCTGTCGTTTTAAATTATCTACAACATTTAATTGTTCTTTTTACGATATTTTTTCGCTGTTGAAAAATTTATTTTATAAAAAATTTATATGTTGTTATTTGTATTACATTATGAAATTATTCTTAAAATTACATGTAATAAATGTTGTCTTTTGTTTTTTAATGCTGTCAATACTTTGATATGCGTTTTCACTTCCCAATCTCACTTTTGAATTTACATATAACATATATTTCAAAATTGATATCATTCTTTAAATCAAATAGCAGTATATAAAAAATCAAAATACAAATTCAAAAACCAAACAGCAATTAAAATGCAAATCATATCATATTCAAAAATCAAATATCATCGCATCCAAGTTCTTACATATTCTAAAACCAAATTCATATGATTCCGTAAACCATGTTTTCACAACATCCATACATCAAGGTTTGGCAATAACTATACAACAAGTTTTAAGAAAATGCACAAAGCCAAAAAAAAGTCACCTGCTTACTAAACCAAAACACTATTTTCTTTGCACAATCTTCATTTACCTATATAATAAATAAATAGGACAATTAGCGATCGATTAGCAATAAAAAATGCTTCATATTTTGGCATAGATATTGCATTTAAACAATCAAATACTGTACATTAATCATCAATTAATTTGTAATTGTCATTTCACATACAAGCAAACAGTTGAGCTTTACCTGACTTATTTTGTAATTTGTAATCATCAATTAATTAAGTAGATCTGATTTAAAATCAAACGGTTCGCAACAGTTGAGCTTTTAAACTGCAATTTTTACCATAACAGACTATGAAAATCCGTATTTATGTACCACTCCAAACATTAATTAAAATCAGAAGAAGAAAAAAATGTTAAACAACAAGGAAATAGAATTACAAATTCAAGAAAAAATATGCACTGATGTTGATTGCCATAAAAATTAGAACCCCGCAGCTACTTTGTATGCTTTAACTGTTTCGACTGTAAATATGAAGAAAAGAAATTAAGTTACAAAACTTGCATAATTTTAGTTAAGTATTCAATGCAAGCACATATTTGCACACGCGTGTTTAATAAAGCAGGAGCTAAAGCTACACTTCTTAAACGGTGAGGCCATTTGCATGGAATAGCTAAACCCATCGTGATCTTATGAGATGAAAAAACAATAGTTTGAGATTTGTGACCGGGTATAATAAGAGCTGACAAGCACCAATTAATCTAAACCAGTTGCTTTAATCCATACACATACATACATACATATAATGCTTAACAAGCCAGATGCAATATTTATTGAGTAGATAGATAAAAGCCGCTTGCAAGCTAGGCACCAAATTGGAATTCAACAACTTAATTTAGTTTTCTAAGTGGTTAGTCACTATTTAAGGCAGCTTTTAAACTTTTTTTTTTGGAAAACCCAGGAGAACCCGACGGGCCGATAAACTCCTAAGGAGGATATAGTAAAGCCGTCCGCTGATCCAAGCCTTCATACCCCCGGTAAATTTATATAGAATAAGGAAGCGCATAGTGTAGCTTATAAACTAGATCATATGCAAAGATGTGATTTAGTTACAGAAGTGTACATCTCTTAGTGGAATAAATATATGATAGATTCATTCAAATATACTAATTAAGTTCTAAATCATGTTGGTTAAATAAAAAATAAAAAGGTTTTTTCTATCCTAAACTAAGATAGTGTTTGGTTTAAAAACGAATTTTGTGTTTTCGATTTTCAATATGTATGTCAAATAAATGAAGAATAGAAGGACGACGGAGGGGATGAAAGAAAAACAGAGGAGAGGACAAAGGGGATAGAGAAACGACGGAAGAATGGATTGTTTCACGTGTTTGTGTTATTTTTCAAAACATGGAAAACAAAAAAGTTATTTTCTATTTTGTATGTTAACTTCGTTTTCTAAATTGGTCGTTTTCGACAATATGCATGTCATGTGCATTTTTGTATGGACGAAAACCCAAAATTAAAAACAACAGACCAAACCCTAGCTAAGGTTTGACTTCGTTATGTTTGTTATGCAGTTGTGAAAAAGCAGGCCAAGTATTATTGAAATATCATCTCACTACATCACTTTTAAGATTTGATAATCAAACATTAAAATGACTCACCTAAATTAAAAAAAATTCCAATGTACATTCAACTTTGGCCTGATAATATATACATTTGTATCTATTTAATTCGCTAACAAAGCTATGACAAATGCTCGTCATGCAAAAGTAAATAATGAAATTTGATGCATTGACTATGGGTGATAGTAGTTAAACATCTAGATTGAGTAATCAAAGGTTCTAGATTGAGTAATCAAAGGTTCTAGATTGATCTTTAGGCATATGTTATGACCGAATCAAAAAATGATATATTTTCTCTTATTTGGATTACGGCATAACCACAAATGTTGCTTTTCATAACATAGGAAATGAATAATTCATCATTCTCTAACATTTGACCAAATACAGTTTAATATATCCACATCAAAGATTCAAAACCAAAAGGTTTGATATGAATTTCTATTTTGGCTAAGCAGAATGTCTCCCAACAAAGCATTAAGTCGATTATCTACTCCAAATTGAATACAATTATAAATTAATTTCAACTGCTTTTTTCCTGTCATCATTATAAAAGTACAACTTTTGATGACACAAAAACTATATAAAATGACGGATACAAAAAAAATGGATAATGTCTACAAAATTGTAGTAGAACAAGATGGATAATAAAAAATGCATAGCACATTAAGAAATCAAGGCATTGTGTAAAATAATACCTAAAGTGTGGTCGAAGCTCTATATAGAAGCAACAGTTGCCTAATAATGGTTAGTCAAATTGAGGAATCGCTAAATCAACGATTGAACAAACAAAAATAAAGTCCGGGTCTCATACTGGTTGGAAAGTCATTACTTAACAAAATCTGTTTATAAAAATATACATAAATTTTAAAATTGTACTTTTATAATACTACTACATGCAGCGGCGAGCTACAAACTATTTGAGTTAGAAGCCTTTACAGTGTCAATTTATCATATTTAATTGTTACGTTCAATTGTTCAATAAGCAATTTACTGTTACACTTGGGATAAAGGCATTTTGGATTACAGTGGATATCTATTTTCATTTTCGGATTAATTATTTAAGGGGCTGGCTATTTGGACACAGAAGATCCGGATCGTTGAATTTTTGCCCTTATATGGAAGATGGAATTTAAAGGGCGATACTATGTTGGAGATTCATTGTGTTATCAATTATGTCACCAAGTTGTGTTTAAATAGACTTTCCCATTATTTAGTTACTTTGTTATTATTTTAGTTAATTAATTAGATAATTAATGTAAAATAGTACAGGTTGAAAATGATACATTGTTGGATAAAGGGTCAAATATAGAAGGTAAAAACCCAAGGCATTGACTTGCATATCCACGGATTAGAAGTGCTTAGAAGTCAAGCTACGGTTTAGTGGGTTTTCATGCTGCTGACCATCATATAATGCTTCCATATCCTCTATTTGGCCAACTAAATAAATATGAATATACTACGAACAAAAAAATAACTAAATAAATATGAATCTAATATGAACAAAAAAATAATATGTGAAGTTGTATTGTTAGTGTTATAACATACTCAGAGCCATTCAAGATGATTTCAAAATATAAAATAACATACGTATCAAAAAGGAATTAAGTGAAGAGCAGAATTAACATTTCAAGCAAAAAATATAAATATTTCTTTGATATTAAGGTGCATTCGCCATAAAAAAGAGGCCCAAAACATATGTAGGAAATCACACTTTCAAACGTATTTATTACTTGCAAGGAGGAACACATACAACTAAGCAACAATAAACAAAAGAATCATGTGAGTAGAAATATATGTGTGTTTGCCTGTCAGTTTGATGGTTACGTATGAGATTCTCAAGCTATATATCAAGTATAACGCATGCTAAAAAATGCAATCAGGAAATAAAATATTATGTGTACCTAAAGATAATATGGTTAAGAATCTTCAATGAGTTTCACCAGGACAATCCTTCAATTTCTGGATGAACAACATAAAACCCAACAAATAACAGGTTATTACATTATGAATCAAATAAAATTTATCTTTCACCAGTATACATTATATAATAAATGGTATGGAGGTAATAGTTACCTTGAACTATAGTTTGGGGAGAGACAGCGAGGAGCCGATTCTGGGGGACAGCGACAAGCCGATCAGGAAGAGACAGCGACGAGCCGATCGATGGTGGTTTGGGTGATTAAGGAGATTTGGGCAACTGAGATTTAGGGCTATTTGGGAAGAGTGATGGTGATTTTAGAGTACAACGATTTGGGAGAGAGACGGAGATGATAACTGCCACGCAAGAGCAAATGTGGAGGGCATCGTTTTTTTTTTTTTCAGAATCTGTGAAGCGAAGGCCCGCCTTTTTTTTCTTTTGCTGCGCAATTGTCCAGCTTTTTCTTCCTACTAACACGTTGCATTTTTTTTTTGAAATGGTACTTTATATATAATATGTCATATAAACAACATATCACATGTCAATAAACGTTCGAATCACACCACACAAGTTTCGAACTTTATGACATCTCGCACCGAAACCGAATCACTTAACCACTTGGACAATGGTGCTTGTTTGTATATCTTTGTTATTTTTTTAGAAAAATGTGTGATCTTCTAAAATAGATAAAACTAGATCACACATGTCCAAGTGGTACCAACATGCCTGGTAGGTAGCTAACCTAAGTACATATACATGAAAATATGTATATAAAACAAGATAAGATGTTACCAACATGCCTGGTAGGTAGCTAACATAAGTACAAGTATCAAAGAAAAATTTCAGGTATCCCTCAAAAGAGCTCCGGCATAGCCGCTACCCGTTACACCCCAATACTGAGCTCCGGCATGGCCACGGTTCGATATTAAGGTGTTAGAAGTACCTGAAAAACTATGAAATATCACATACCAATGATGCTGGAAGCCAACTCCATCTAAGAAGGAAACTCCATGTTGCTGACTCGGAAGAAAACAGAAATGTGAATGATCTGAAATGGAACTGTGAATGATCTGAAATGGAAAACTCCACTCTGAGGACTCGGTAAACATGGAAGAAGCGCCTAGCTGAAAAGTGAATCTTCCTAAAAGTAGAATGCCATAATGAAGATGAAGATGTACTGAGAAGAACCCTCACTCCAAACAGTAATCCTGCAATCAGCAATCTTGTGTACCTGCAAAAAGAAACTTACATCATATCTAGCCCAAATCTGTATCTGAAAAGGAACTAAAGAAAATAGTTAGAATGAGACACATGTATGTTTATAAATGAAATTTATATACATATGTATGTATAAATAAAATAGAAGCAAAGATACAAAAGTTAAGCTAATAGGATAGAATAAAATAAAGATTAGAAAAATGACTAAAAAGAATCCATGATCAAATGAACTTAAAGATCTATAAACTAAAACAAATAAAAACTAAAACAATAACTAAAACAAATCAAAAATCATCCTTATGATCCTTTGATCAAAAGGATATTATGATACACGGTGAAATCATCATCTAAGTTTGAAAAAATATTAATACTACAATTATTAATGTCAAAAATATAATTTTTATGTTTAAATAGTTTAATATTATTATTAACCTTATTAAGATATTCTTTAAATAGATTATTTTTAGCTAATTTATATTTAAGATTGGAGATCCAATTAAAACAAAATGAAGAAATTATAAAAATCAATTTATTAATATGACTATTATTATTTTTAAAAATTCTCTGATTTCTTTCAAACCAAATATACCAACGAATTATAATGAATAAAGTGTTAAGCAAGAATCTATTTTCCTTTTTGAACTTAAATCTAAAACTATTCCAATAGAATTCACAATCGAAAATTTTAGTTGTTATATTAAAGTTAAAGATTTTAAGTGTATTATTCGGATTGAAATAAGTATCCATGCAATCATACTATACATGTTTAATATCTTCAAGATGCAGATTACAAAAATAACATTTATTATCAATTTGCATATTTTTTATTTTTAAAAAATCTATAGTATTTAGTTTTCCGTGCATAATTAACCATATGTGAATTTTAGATTTAGAATGAGCATTTAATTTCCAAATAAATTTAAAAGAGTTATTGGTTACATTTGAAAAGTTAATAAATCTATAAAAAGAATTAGAAGTATAATTCTTACTCTTATCTCATTCCCAACTAATATTATCATTATCATTATCATTATCAATATTATATAGATTTAATCTAGCATAAAGCAAAGAAAGCTGCCTAAGAGTAGAACCTACTGAAATTCTGTTAAAACTAAAATTCCAAGGAGGGTCATTTTCGGGAGAAAAAACTTCAATAATTAAAGCATTCTTAAAATTACAGATTTCACATAGCTCTTTAAATTCAATCCTAAGAGGAATAACAAAAATCCAACGATCATGCAAAAAGAAGTACTATTACCTGAATGAACTATTGTATTAGTGCCTAAGTTAAAAATCTCATGACATTTTAAAACAGACTTCCAAAAATTAGATAGTTTATGTATGATTGTCGGAGTAATTTGATATAAATTATTACTACCAGTATAGTAATATTCAGAAATGATTTCTTTCCAAGTAGAATTATCCTTAACAAAGACAAATTCATTTTACGCAAATTAATCACTCCTAAACCACCATCCTTTTTGGATTTACAAACATTTTCCTAATTTACTAAACATTTAATACTGCTATTAGAGTTTTCCTCACTCCATAAGAAGTCCCTTCTTATTTTATCTATTTTATTAATCACCCAATCTGGAAAAAGATGCATAGACATCCAATAGATCGGGAGAGCCGATAAAACAGAGTTTATTAGAACTAATCTATCCGCTCTCGATAAAAATCTCTCATTCCAATTAGGAATCCTATTTTTGATTTTATCTATGATTATAAACCAGTCATCCTGTTTAAGTTTAGTAGGTTTAATCAAAAAACCAAGATAATCAAAAGGAAAATTCATAGTTTTACAATTAAGCGTATTAGCAACCAAATTTTCAACTTTTTCATAATCATTTAATACTAAAACTGAAATTTTATCAAAATTTATTTTTAAACCTGATAGTAGTTCAAAACTATATAAAATAAACTTAAGAGTAATAATGTGTCTAGGCAAGTGGAAAGAAAAAAGCAAGGTATCATCTGCAAATTGAAGGATAGATATACTGTTATGCGAGATATTGTTACCAACATTCCCAGAGATCCATTATCAACCGCTTTTTTAATTATCTTAATAAAAAACATCCACGGTTAAGTTAAACAAAAGAAACGATAAAGGATCCTCTTGCCTTAAACCTCGCTTAGATTGAATTTTATTACCTAAAATACCATTAACCATAACACTAGAGTTACCAGTTCTAAGTAAGTTCATGATCCAGCTAATCCATCTATGACTGAAACCTCTAGCATGAAATATATCTAATAGAAAATCTCAATCTACCAAATTAAAAACATTTGCGAAGTCCAATTTTAAAATCGCACAGGTTATATTATTCTTACAATAGTGATTAATGTATTCTTGAATAACAGCCAAACCGTCGGTGATATTCTCCCCTTAATGAAAGCAGATTGTGAATAGTCAATTAGATCGTTCATTCTTATACTAAGTCTATTAGCTAAAACTTTTGAAATAATTTTTAATGGAACAGTTAATTAATGAAATAGGTCTAAAATCTTTTAAATTATTAGCACCTACTTTTTTGTGTAATAAATAACATTTCAAAATTAAATCTTCCTAATTGCAAATTTCCATTATAGAATTTGTTAAACATGCTAATTAAACCGAATTTTATAAATCCCAAATGTTTTATAAAAGAAAATAGGGAACCCAGACCCGGGGATTTATCACCTGGCTTGTCACTAATAGCTTTCCAAATTTCCTCTTCAGTAAAAGGATTATCCAACTCAGAAAGATCAACATTAGAATCAGAAGGATTATTTTATAATTATTTACTTCATCCACACCACATAGATATTGATGCTGTCTTAAACCATTGTAAAAAACATTTATTCTTGTAGTGTCTAACTCGAGGTCAAACAATCAGAATATATCGATAGTTATACTCATTCTGGCTCACTCGGACCAGCCGAACACAATGGAAATAATCCCGAGTCCTAAAATACCCGTCTGCAAAAATCGAGTTTTCAGCTCATCGATAAAATAAAACAATTAAATATTTGAATATTCAAAACTTAAATATTCAGAGCACCGGGTTATTACATACAGTTTCATGTTTTTTATTTTTAGTTGTCAAACTCTCGATGCGTGTGGCCACCTTATCGTGAATTTGAGGGTGATATAAAGAGATGTTCATTGTATGTTAAGAAATAAATCGGGGATATTTCATTACCCAGGCATTCCCATATTATAATATTTTTTATATTGTATAATTACATATACTCTAAGCAATGTGGCTCTAAATAGTTGGTTGTGAATTATATATCATCATCATCAAGTCATTAATAAAGATTATTTCTTCTTATCTCTCATCATCTTCTTCTTTTTAACTTTATTTTTCTTTATTCAATAATTCCAATAGAGCTAATAGGTGTGGTATTACTATGTACTTGCATAAATAATACACCACATTATTATTTTATTAATAAAACGGTGATCGATTGGGAAATTTTGGAACTCTCTGATTTTAAAAAAAGAGGATAGCGGTAAAAATAATTTCTTTCGGTAACATTGAAACTTATATTGGAAAATACCTAGAATATTGCAAAATACCTATGTTTTTAGTTTCAGTTAAAAATACAAATGTTTGCAGATCAGTCTGCGATTTAAAATGCAAAATATTTATTGTAAAGCTGCTATTTGCATTTTTTTCAAAAGAAACAATTTCGATTATATAAACATATGATTAATTTCAGATTCAACTTTTGAAAAAAGGGAAATTTTATGACAAGGACAAAAAAATCCAATATTTTAGCCTGTAAGATAGACGGACAAAATTTTCACAAGGACATGCCCAACATTATCCCGCTAAAAATAATTGTTCCGCCCAAAATAATTTATTTTTCCTCTTCAAGTTTCTCCCTCATCCATTGTCCGCTTCATTCTCAATTTCAAAATTGCAAAAACAAAATTAGGTCTAACATCATAAAATATTGTGTTTACTAGAAGAACCACTTCATCAATGTCGAAAGCTTCATCAACAACGAACCAACTACAAAAATTGATAGTTTAAGACTTAATCCTTTAGCTGAAACCATGCCATTAATTACTATGTCAAAATTGATAACAGCGATATTGTTGGGTAGTCCCCTTAAATTTTAAAAAAATTCAGTGACAAGACTGCCCTTATTTCATTCACCTATCTTTTTACCTCTTATTATCTTTTCGTTCTTCTAGTCCTCTTATCCAACAAATCCTAAATTTAATTTTCAATAAATTCTCGAATCTTGTATTTGAATCAATAGAGTGTGATGATGATAATACAATCTAATGAAATCAGAAGAGTTAAAACTTGAATTTCATGCTGATTTGATTTTTTTTAAATTTAAAAATTCACATTTTACAGAAGATGTAAAACTTGAAGTTTCCATTTTTGCGTGATTATGTTGGAGTGATTTTTCTCTATGGTGGAATTTTTTATGGATTTAATTTAGAATAGGGCATAAAGGGAAAATTTAACAATAAAATGTGTAAACTCGGCAAAAACATGGGTATAACGATTTTTTCAATTTTGTAGGGGGCTACTTAGCAATTTTTCAAGTTTAAATAGAATTATCCAAAAACCAAATGAAGATGTAGAATATTCAAAACCATTAGAAGAAACAACTAACATATCAAACTGTGATAAAAAAGAGGTAAAGTTTATATTTAGTATGTTCTTGTAATTTTAGTTTAAACTGATACTTTCCAGTGTCATTTTTCCTATTATTCTTTTAACAATAAAGCTTTTACTTACTGTTAGCTGTAATATTTGTGTAGTAATGCTAATGAAGCTTCTTTCATAAATGATTTTTCAATTGATAAAATATTACTTTAAAATATCATTATATGTGCTACAAAAATACTTACTTTTCAGTAAACTTTAGTAGGCTGTTTTGTAGTATAATTTTTTAAACTTATTAGCATATACTATGTAATGTTTTACATAATTTGATGTAATAATTTGAGGAAACAAATGAAGATTGATAACTACAACAATAAGATGAAGAAGTTCTAAATAATGAAATAAAATATGTATAGAATTTATTTAAAAAATAATGTAATTTTAGTTAAACAGATACCATCTAGAGTTATAATATCTAAAATATTTTTACAATAGACTTTAAGTAGCATTATTTGAATTATATAATGGTATGACTTGAGAACTGCTTTAATTACCAATTTTCCAATTCATAAAATATTTATAGAAAAATACATAAATCCTTTGTTTAAAATGCTTGTTTTTCACTAAAACCTACAAAAAGCTATTTTGTAATATCATTGATTTAAACTTATTTCACTAAAGCGTATATGTAATGTCTGTTGTTTTTCCTTTTCACTCAATATTTGAAACACATGATCTGTTTGCACATTGTTAACTAACAAAATGATACTGAATAATAGCATTGACAAATTGATTTCCGTGAGAAATATGTTTTAAATATGAATTTTGCAATTATATCAATAAGATAATACTATGTAGAATTATAAGTGTTATAAGAAGAGACAGTCTTTTAAGAAACTTATGAAGAGGTATTTTCTATTGCCTTTAGACAAAAAGATAATTCCTAGAGCATATGATATACTATTAGTTCTTGGTTTTTTCACTAAATGATTGATACTAATATCTATTACCACATTGGTTACTAATAAAATAATATTGAATAATAGTAGTGAATCAATTTTTTTCCATGTAAATATGTATAAATAAGAATTTGTACTTACATTTGTAAAATGGTACTAAGTAGTAGAAATATGTATTTTAAACCTTTTCAATCCATGTTTGTGACACATGTTTAGTTACAACATTGTTTATTAATGAAATTTGTTGGAAATGATACTGAATAATATCATTATATTAAGATTGAACTTGAATTTTTTCATTTCTTTATTTAAAGTGCAAGTGAATAACAAAACAAAAATTCATACAAAAATAAATTACAACAAATAATAGCATATTTATATTGGGGAAAAAATTGTTTCAATCAAAACTAATATGAACTAATAATATATTTAAACTGAGCAAAACTGAAACCAAATAGTAGCATATTTATACTGAGAAAAACTGGTACAATATAGTAGCATATTGGTAAGATTATTAACATATATCCTAACTTCTTGAGGGAAACATCAAACCTAGAAAATTCAAAACAAGAAAACAAGAAAGAGAAAAATCTTGGAATAACAATAAATAGATGTGGAGGTGCAGCCTTGGCGCAACGGTTATGTCACCCGCATGGTGATCTAGGCGTCCAGGTTCGAGTTCCGAAACAGCCTCTTCAAAATGCAAGGGAAATGTTGCGCACATTATCAACATTCCCAAATCCCGCTATCATGCGAGAGCCTCTTGCACTGGGTTCCACCATTTTTAACATATATAGATGTGGCCCAATGCTACCTTCCATATCATAAAACTGGTCAAAAAGGAATGACTAAACTAATAATGGAATTTATGAGCCAAATCCATTTTATAATTTTTTCCTTGTGTTCTATAAAAATTGAAAAAAACCCAAAGGAATTTAAGAAAACAAAAAATAACATAAATGCACAGATGGAATGCTGTTCAGTAGAAGAAGAAACTCTTTTCTTGGGCAAGGAAAAATGAAAGTGGTCACCGAAGACATAAGTTTGCTATTTGGATTGCCACTTGTTAGAGCAAACATAAAACGACTAGCAACTATGATAAAAAATTACAGTTCCATCTGAGTTTAAGCATTTTGTGAGATGAAGGCTTTAAGGATGTGTAGTACATCAAAATAAATATGGCAGAAGATAGAATAAAGAAGAGATTAAGGGAAAAACAAAAGAAAACAATTAAGATTTACCCCCTCCTAATCACAATGCAAATTTTGATCAATTTTTTCTTTCCAAGCAATTAACAAAAAATAAGATGGGGGATTATGCATATATTTTGGATTTTGAAAAAATGAATTCTGCTTCATGGCCATTAACTATAGAATGGTCATTGAAAAAGTTTATCAAAAAGTTCATAAACAAACCAGGAAATATGTAGGTTGTTCCATGCTCCATCTATTAAGTTTTCTATATTAGTACACTGTTCGTTTGGTTGGAACATATCAACTAACATTTCTAATCAATTTTTTTATAGCATTGCATTTGTGAAAACTTAAAATAATCCAACTAAAGAAGGTACACGATACATTTTTGCCGAGATTTGCGAAAGGGACGAATAGATACTAAAAGTTATACTTGTAAAAGACTTCATACAGCATATTCAATGAGAAGAGGTACAAAATTGTAAAAAAATACATTTTCTTTCTATTTCAAATTATACCACAAAGTGGTGGTGGTATTTCACTTAGATAATAACCAGTTAGCATTTTTTGCTAATGTATATGACTCTGTGTTAATATAATCAATACAATCAGTTACAAAAGTGATATAAGGTAGTATAATGATACAAATAAGTACTGTTAACAAGAAATAGCATTAATAAAAACTTTTTGATAGTTTACATACTCATATAAAAACTAATTATAGAAAGTAGCATAAAAGAAAGTTACATGATTATACATTGATACTCTGAAATCGCATAAAGATGTCACTATCTTTATAGAATTGAAAACTATCATGACACAGTATCATAACCCAATTATACACCGATACCGTAGGGTATCATAAAAAAAAATTATATCAAAAGAATCATTACATAGTTGAAAACAAATACTACATAGTATAATTTATATTTGTTCAACTAAATGTCTACAGGTAGTATCCTTTCAAAACATACAACAACAGGAGAAAAGCTATTTCTCATAAATATTCCATAAAATACAAGTTCAAGTAGAATGCAAGAAGATAAAAAAAAGAGAAAAGTTGAACACAAAGAGACGATCAATGAAAATTAAATTGAGGTTTGAGTGTCAAAAGATTATTGATGTTGATGAGAAACTGGAAAATGCACTGTATGAATTGAAAATTGAAAATCAATTTGCATTCGAATAGAAAAGGTATTAGAAGAGCTAAAAAAGAAAATGAAAGTGACTAAAAAGAACAAAAGGTTTAAGATAAAAACCACAATGAAGAGAAAGTACTTGATGAAGATATGAATGATTATGAAGCACAAAATGAAGCACATGGAAACATGTTAGATAGTCAAGAAGAAAATGATATACCAAAGGAAATAAATTTGACACGTTCTCTCATGGTAACCCTAGCCTAGGTGATTCTTCGCCGCCAGCTCTTATTCCCTGCTTGGACACTTGTTCTCCGTGCCTTCTGTTCCTCTTCCCCCTCAGATCTCTGGTTTCCCTCCTCCATTTCTCTCTCCATGTCTTCCAGCCAGTTATCGCCGTTTCCTCCTGAGCCACCGCCCGTCATTGCTGACCCTCCTCCGGGTTTTTCCCCATTACATAACTCAGATACCGACCATAGTAATGGTGATGGATTCACCGTTTTTCGCTCCAAAAGTTGGAAAAGACAAACTAAAACCCCTCCGCAATCTTATAGATCTAATCGTGCCTCCGCTGATTTTCAGAACAAAAATTTGCGACCCTCTCCTGCACATAATGAATGCCAGAGCTACGCTCATAATCCAAAAAATGCTAATTGCCCCATTCAATCTAAGAAAATTGTCACTCCAGACAAATGGAATTTCTCTACCTCATCCAGTAGGGCGTGGATTGAAGTAGTCAAGGGTAATAATATTCTAGTCTCTATCCCATTAAAATTTTACCAACCATGCGAATTTAATTCAATGTAATGTGCCAAAATGCTAGTTGAGGTGGTTTAAGATGCTAGAAACCAGTGGGATAATGCGATTGTAATTTATGTCGTTGTCCCCAAACCCTACTATCCATACTTTATGGACTATATGGCTAGAGTATGGAAGCCTGAAGATGAATTCTCTGTATTCTCTAAGGAAAATGGTTTTTATGTTATAAAATTTCAGAACAAGAAAGATTGTGATAAAATCTTAGAAGAAGGCCCATATTACTACAACAAAAAGTTAATGATGATGAAAAGATGGACGCTTGGTATGCATCTAAATAAAGAACTCCTTAATTCAATTCCAATTTGGGTTCGTTTTCCTAACCTTCCACTCGATTACTGGACGTAGGAGGGTATTATTCGTATTGCATTGGTCCTTGGAACTCCCATAAAGTTGGATAAATTTATAGAAGGTATAATTAAAATTGCTTACGTTAGAGTTTTAATTGAAATTAATAGCTTCTGTAAGTTTCCAAACAAGATTCCTATTTTATCGGAAAATGATGAAATCTTATAGAAAGATGTGGTGTACGAATGGAAGCCAAATATTTTCTCTAACTGTTATAGTTTCGGTCATGCTGAATCTTATTGCCAATTCACTAAAGTTTGGAGACCTAAAGTGTCTACATCATATGTTTCGAATAGTAGCACTGAAATGCATATCGATAAAAGTCAAAATGGAGAAAACTTGGTAAATTTATCTAACATATCACAACCGCAAACTGACATAGATATTACAGCTCAAGGAGATAATGTTTTCAATCCTCAAAATGACAGCACTTCCAAAATACAGGAAACTCAAGTTATGGCAGAAGCAGAAAAAGTCCAGTCGGATAGTTTGTTCACGACTAATAATACAAATACCACTCAATTCTCAAATTCTTTAGTCATAGATATGGAAATTTAAACTACAGATAAAATTAGAACTGGAAAGAACAGTATTTCTGAAGAAATGACTGATGCGCTAGTTGAGTCTCCACCCTGCACTGTTACAGTTGTTCAGAGCCTTGCTCCTCAACAAGGTACTAGAACTAGAGCCACTCGAAAAATAAGACCTGAGGAGGCTCCATTTGAATTTAAAGCTACTTCCACAGAGGATGTTGTATAAAATCTGGCTTGGACTCTCCTAGTTAATCAACTGAAAGAAAAGAGTAAAAAATCAAAAAAACATAAGACTCTAGGGTCTGCTACACCCCCTAGTGACAATAGCAGCCAAGGTAATAATATATAGATGGAGTTCCTTTTTTGGAACATCCGAGGCATGAATGCCCTACCAAAACAGATGGAAATCCTTCGTCTGTTAAATAGTAATAAGTTTTCTTTTCTGGGTATATGTGAAAAGAAGTTGTCGAAGGACAACATAGACAGGTTTATGGCTAAAACTGATAAAAAAATGGAAATATTCTCACAACATGTCAAATAGCCAAAAAAGCAGAATTTTAATTATGTAGGACACATCTCATTGGTCTAATATCATCTTACATACTAATGATCAATTTATCTCATGTATTTTGCACAATGCCAGTGGTGTTAGTATCCTATATACAACTGTGTATGCATTTAATGATGAGGCGCTGCGTATGGATTTGTGGAATTATCTAACTGAGCAATCTAAAAACTTTAAACATCCCTGGATTGTGGCGGTGGATTTCAATTCTATCCTATCGTCCAAAGGTAGAATAAATAATGGTTTGTATAACTCGACGGGTGATCAAGAATTTATCAATTCCATTGCCTCATCAAAACTAGTGGAACCAGATTTTACTGGCAATTATTTTACTTGGAGAGGAGGGCATAATTTCTCGATTCATAGTAAAATCGATCGTGTTTTTGTTAATTATCTTTGGATTGATATGTTTAGTCAAATCGGTATTCATTTTGGTTACCATTCCTTAAGTGACCATTCTACTATTAATATCATATTCATGTTTCATAAAAATAAGGATATGAGAATACCTTTCAGATATTGTAATTCATGGCATCTTCAAGCAGGTTATCATTCTTATCTCCAGGATGCTCTGACTCAAGAATTTTATGGCAACCCTCTTCACATTTTACTTTGCAGACCTAAAGCAGCCAAAATTGCTTTGAAGAACTAGAAGAAAACGAAGTTTGACATTAGTGCAGTGCTTGCTCATATGAATGAAGAGGCTAATGATTTATATAAGCAAATAGTTCATAATCCTTTAAATGAAAATCTGATTGAGTAGTACTCTCTAAAAAATGCTCAGATCCATTCTCTTATGAATTCTGTTGCTATAGATAATGATCAGAGAATGAAACAGAACTGGTTGGTCAAAGGTGACAGACCTACCAATTTCTTTTATCATAAAGTTAATTGCATCAAGCCTAATCGAAGAAGTAAATTTTTAATGAATTCTAATGAGATATGGATTTCAGCATCAGAAAAATTATCTAATGTAGCAATCAATTACTTTACTGATTTGTTTTCATCTCCTCAGGTCACAACCTAATTTCCAGGCACTGTTTGTAAGAAAATCCTCTCGGAAAATGCAAGGATCAACATATGCAAGCCATTCGGATTAGAGGAAATTAAAAATGCAGTTTTCCAAATTAATGACAACAGCACTCCTGGACCAGATGGATTAAATTCAAAATTTTACAAAGTCCACTGGGAAGATCTCAAAAATGAAATTTGGAGTGCTATGATTAGTATCCTTCAGTCTGGAAAATTAATAAAAGAAATTAATCATTCTTTCATCTGCCTTATCCCAAAAAAGGCTGATGCCACTCAAATGTCAGACTATAGACAAATTTCCCTTTGTAATGTCTCCTATAAAATTTTAGCCAATCTTCTTTGCAATCGACTGAAACCTTATATGGATGACCTTATTTCTTACAATCAAAATGCTTTCATTCCGAGGAGAATTATTACGGAGAATTCCCTTCTTGCATATGAAATGATCAGAGGATTTAATAGAAAAAATTTCAACAATTTCTACCTGAAAATTGATTTTCATAAATCCTATGATAAAATCAGTAGAAAATTTATTCATCATATGCTGATTTCCATGGGGTTTCCTATGATGTTTGCAAACCTTATTTATGAGTGTATTTCTACTCCCTCTTTCTCGATGCTTATAGATGGATCCCCCTTTGGGTTTATTGAAAGTTCAAGGGGATTAAGACAAGGTGACCCTCTCTCGCCATACTTATTCTCAATAGCTATGGAATTTCTTACAATTACTCTTGATGTGGAACTGTTGAAAGGTAATATTAACCCTATTTATAAAGTTGAACCAATGATCACACATTTACTATATGTAGATGATATTTTAATCATGGCAAAAGCCACTACAAAAAATGCAAAATGCATTCTTAAATTGTTTCAGGATCTGAAACTTGTAGTTGGTTTACATTTAAATGAAAAAAAGTCCACCTTGTTCTTTAGTAAAGGGGCTAAAGACAAACAACATATTGCCAATATATTAAACATCAATATTGGTAACCTCCCTATTACGTATCTTGGTATCCCACTGTCAAACAATAAACTCAAATCCAGAGATTTTGGATATTTAATTGACAAAATTAATAAAAAAAACTTAGCCATTGGAACACAAAAATGCTCAACAGTAGTGGTAGAATTGAATTAGTGAAAACTGTCATTCACCCTATGGTACAATTTTGTTTACCATTTACTCAATTTCCTGTGGTAGTAATTCAGAGAATCAACTCTATTTGTGCTAATTTTATTTAGAAATCTAAAGTGCACATGATGAGTTAGGATGATGTTTGTAAACCAAAACAAGAGGGAGGCCTAGGTATTAGAAAATTTGATGATATGACAAAAGCAATTGCAATCAAAATGGTGTGGAAATTTCTTCAAGGTGGTTCCCTTTGGGCAAAGTGGATGTGCAATAAATACTGTAAAAATACAAATTTTTGGACTGCTGTTTTAAATAACAATGCATCTTACACATGAAATTTACTGTTAAAAGCTAGACAATGGTGTAAAGGTCTTATTGATAGGAAAATAGCCAATGGTGATAACATAGAACTGTGGTTAGACCCATGGATTAATGGCACTTCCTTGTTGGAAAAGTGTGACTGGAACAACATGACCGTATCAGGTAATAGCAACAGGAAAGTTTCTACACTTTTATCAGGCAATGAATGGAAAGAACAACTTGACTATGTTCCTACTTATCTTCACAAGATAGTGCATGATATAAAAATTCACAATCATCAGCAGAAAGATTTTTGGTTTTGGCTTCCTAGCAATAATGGCATTTCAATATTAACTCAGCTTGGAATCAAATCAGAAACAAACAGATGGTACTGAATTGGCCCAGCATAATTTGGGACAACAATTGTACTCCTAAAATGTCAACTTGTTCATTGCTGGAAATTTTATATAGACTGAACACTAAAGAAAAAATCAGGAAGTGGAACAGTGGTATAGACATTTCATGTGTGCTCTGTGCAAATCATAATGAAGATAGAAACCACTTATTTTTTCGCTGCAAATATTCTAGACAAGTTCTAGAAATAATTATGCAAAAGCTTCAAATTAACACTAGTAGTTCCTGCGAAATCAACCAACAATTACAAATTTTGAGTCAAAATCAGACAGGCGATCAATTATTTAACAGCTTCAAGAACATTACTTTTATTACATTAATATGGCATATTTGGTGTGAACGCAACTCAAGAATTTTTTAAGGTATGGAACTCCCAATTCAAGTCAGAGCCATGCTAATAGTTCAAGATTGCAAATACTTAATCCAGAGGAAATTGGATTCTAAGAAGATAAGCAGAGAATTTAAACTTATCTTGTTAAACTTCGGACTTGCGACTGACCCAATTCAGGAATTCCGACCTCCCTGAGATTGAAGTTGATTTTTTCTCCGACTTGATGCTAAACTTATCCCCTTTGTTTGATAAGTGCTGATTTTGCCACCATTGTTGAGGGGAGCGACTGTCTTCATTTATTAGATCTAGAATTTTTAGTAAAGGCAACTGAAGCCGTTTCTCTCTCCATCTCGGTGTTTTTATTAGTCTTACAACGTGATGTTCCCTGTTTAGTGTTCTGTGTTTGTATCACGTGTCTTGTATGTATTTTTCTTGTTTTTTATTTTGTTGTGTTGCTCCAAGTTGCTTCGTATGGATGGTTTTGAGTGTATTTATCTCTGTTTTTACTCCTCCATCTATTTGAAAACTTGGACAACGAACTGCTGTACTGTTAATACATGGACATGATATGTACTCTTTTCCCTGGTAAGGCACCCAATTAGGTTAGGGGAATTGCTAGGTTTTAACGGGGCATATCATCGAAGTATATGACTTATATTTTGTCTATAAAGTACCTTTTTCTATAAAAAAAATGAAAAGGATGATCTATGTAAAACTATAAATGAAAACGATGGTGAAAAGAAAAATCGATGGGATGTCATAGAATACAATCAGTTCGCTTTACAAATTACACTCCCATCTTTTAAATAATACGATTCAAAAGATTTGATTAACAAAAAAAGAAGAGAATGAAGCAACAAAAGTACATGAAAAGGAGGATAAGGAAAGAAAAAGATATAACACTGACAAAGAATAAAAAACCCTCCATCTAATGTTAAAAGGGTGAAAAACAGAACGTGAAGCATAAAGTAGATGATGAATTCAACTATGACAACAATACTACAATAAAGAAGAATATAGTAGCAAAAAATGAAAGAAGGAAGAAAATAGTAGAACCAGAAGAGGGGGGAAAGAAGGAAGAGGGAAAAAAACTTATGTAAAGAACCAAAATGAAAAAGGAAAGGAAAATGAAAACTTAAAGTATAATGAAGAAGATAAAATAGAATATGTAAAAATATAGATACCACAAAATTCCAAAGTACATAATGTAACGACTCGCCTTTTCGAGCCTCGAATGTCAACACTAACAATCTAGGTATTCAATTACCAAGCACTCAAGTGCCGAAAAGACGAATTGTTAGGGTAAAATAAAGAAATCAAGAAATAGTATATGAAAGGAGAGAGAACAATATCAGAATCTCACAGCGAACAAGAATATATAATATAAAAAGTACAGTACAAAGGGTTACTCCGGTACAGAAACGTCGTTGTTACAAAACCTCAAAACTACCATCAGTCGGGATAGTTATAACTGTTTGTCTCACAATTGTTAATATATACAATATATTAATGTAGTGGAAATAATAATACAATGGTAGGTGAAACGTCTAGCTTGTCTTCTCGAGCTCCAAAGAGTATCAACGAAAACCTGCCTTCCTCAAACTACTCGAAAGAGCACACAAGGAATTTAGGGAAAACAAAAACCATGCATCAGACATTAGTCTGATATGAGACAATCAAGAAATATGCAGCTAGCATATAACAGTACTTTTGAGACCATATGGAATGTATAACGGTTATCCCCTCAAAAGAACCACCATCTAATAAGTATATAAAGTGATATAATTGATAATGTCTAGGGTAAAGAATATAAACAATAAAGTAGCTGGAATGGTCACATTGTTTATATTCAATAGGATATTAGAGAGTACAATCAAAATCACTAAGGAATGTTTGCAAAATGGATTTTCCAGGAGATCTCTTAGGTCAAGCCAAGATCCAATTTCTTGCACAAGGGTTAGAAACTACCTTCGAGCACCGTATATCTCTAGATCAAATATACCATTAAGGAAAACATAGCCAGTCCACGTCTAAACATGTGATCCCAAATATCATCACCTCCATCCCACAATATCGATAAGCATACTCTAGATATGGAGTAATAATATCTTGTCGTGGGTCAGGCAAACTCCAAGCTATGCCCTTACTCTATTTTCTGTTGTTTCGATGTCGAGGTCACGTTCGGCATCTCTCACGTGAGTCTTTATCAGTCGAACAGAACATGAATCCCTAATTGGATTCTCACATTTCGAACAGATCTCAAAACCACACATGGATTCCAGCATATTGAACAAATCACGAAACCGAACATGGATTTGAGCATCTCGAACAGATCCACTTTCAAGAGATAGAACATGTATCTTAGCCTTGAAGTGGTTTTTGATAAGTAAAACACTTACCTATACCAGTCTCTTCAAGACTAAATTGACGAATTTGGCCATTCAATATGCAACGATCCCCCTTCGACCCATAGAAATCGACACTAATACATTCATGCTATCATCAGCCGAATATCCAAGTGCGAAAAAAGTGGATTGTTAGGGTGAAGAATGAAAAGGTAGAAATAGAATCTCATATCTTGACGTGAAATATATAATTTACATATGATCTTTACAAAAAGAAAAGAACTTTATTATATACACAACATTAGAGTACACTAACATGTATCAGCCTGGATAGTTATAACAGCATGTCCTTACAATTGCTGATAAACAAAAACACTAAATGCAGGAAAAACTAAACGGAACAGCAGTAGACTTTAAGATACATGAATACGTCATGGAGAGTCCAGCTCGTCCCTTGAAAGCTCCAAAGTGTCCAGCTAAATCTGAAAAATATGCTTGGGCTGACCCGAACATTATAAGAAAATAATGCCCGGATCAGTTTGGTAAAACCAATGTGAGAAAATCTCGAATCAAATCATAATGATTACTATCTTTACAAAAACCTTTGAAACAAAGGTATCTCGTAAGACCATGCCGCACATAAACACAGAGGTGTTTTACCTTACGATAACCAAAATGTTTTTATTATAAAATCCAATGATATTATAATAGTGTTTAAACTAAATAGATAAAATAGCTGAAATGCTTGCATCTTACATTTCAACATAATTGGGCACAACTAAGTCCGTAAAGGCATGTATTAGAGTTTGGATCCCAACATAGCAAGGTAAGGAACTACCACTACAAGAAAAAACACCTTTGACGGCAGCTATTCTCAACGTTCCTCCCTTGAATGCGGTCGATGAAAATCTTGGAGGGAATTTTTTTACATGTGAACGCTGAGAAAAACTAAATAATATAACTTTCCGCCTCATTTTTTCACTTCGCCTATTTACTTTTCTCAACCTTTCATCACGTTAACACCTCCACCACCTAAAACCAAATTAAACCTCTTCCAATCACCGAAATTTGCCTTCATCACCGCCGCTTCATCGTTCATACATCTCCCTTCACCATTCTTTCGATTTCAAATCCGAATCATCACCGCTAGCTGCTCCCTCTACAGGTACTTATTTTCAACTATTCGTCGATTTTATTTAGGTTTAAAATGAGTTCTTCGATTAGTTAAATCATTCATCAATTTCGATTTTGTTATTTTAGTATGTGTTTCTTCGATTGCCCTAAATCAAAATTTGTTGGATCGATTTTGTTGGTAAATTGATGTTAACGAGTTTATTAAGATTGTTGTATGTTAATAAGTTTATTTTAAAGAATTTGGATATCTAGGAAAATAGGGTCTTTTTGTTGTTTTTAATTAGAGTTAGTTATCTTTATTTTCTGCAAGAGATTAAGATATATGTATAGTGATAAGCATGCACTGGAGATTCCAGACCTAATAAATATATTACTACAGATAAGCTAGAAGTTCTAAAAGTTAAAATTCCCAATGAGCTAGAACAAACTGAATATGAAATTGACTTGTTAGAGAATGGAACGCCAAGGTATTTTATAGGAAGATTTGCATTTTGTACATTGATTTCCTATAAGATCTAAATTTTATTCTTCAGCCCTTTTGCCAAAAAAAGATTTGTTTCCATTGCGTCGATAGCTAAACTAGAATTATCTTCCATATGTTCCAAAATCTTTTAATGGTTGCAGCACTTTGTAAGTTAGGTTTTGACATTACTAACAAATTATCTACATATATTAAGTAGCTTATGACTGAATTTGTATTATAGACTGGATTGATGTTACCTTCCAAATGTTCACTCTCTAAATTAATATACAAAAAATCTATTTCAATGGCAAATAGATAAGAGGATAAGAGATCTCCTTGTCTTAAGCCTCTATTGCTACATATGAACCTCTGTTGAGAGCCATAAACGATGATTGAGAATGTGGGAGTAGAGATACACTAATAGATGAGGGAGAGAGTGTGAAGAGGAAATCCCATCACGTGTATTATGAATTCTCTGCTGACTTTGTTGTAAGCTTTTTGAAGATCAACTTTGACTCACATGCTTCTATTTAATTTTCATTAAAGCTTCTTGTCATTACATAGGCTAGCAGAGTATTCACTGGTATATTTCTTCCTAAATAAAAGTAGTTTGATTGTGAGAACCGTGAACATTCACTAGTACTTTCATCCTGTTGCAAATGACATTGAAGTATTTTGTGTAAAACCTTGCAACAGGATATAGGTCTAAATTCATAAATTGAACTTGCATTAAAGGATTTAGGCTCTAAAGTGATAAATGTATGACTTATCTCTTTTGTGAACTTCCCTAAACTGAAAGCATGAGAGATAGCCTGAAAAACTCCTCTTTAATTTCATCCCAGCGAATTTGTAAAATTGTGCATTGAACCCATCTATACCCGGACTACTATTACCATCTATTTGAAATGCAGCCAAATCTCAACATGATGCAAGCAGTTCCTAGTATTTTAATTCCCTTCATAGCAAACTCATTCTCCATTTTGATGGTACTTCATCCAATTCTCTTCATGCCATCAGACCATTGACAGCAGTTTAGTGAGAAAAGGCTAGATACCTTGAAAGCATTTAACCTGTAATTACACCTGTTAAAATTAACTTAACTTTGAGAGCATAGTAAGGATTGTTAAGAATCTTATTTTTCTCGAGGATGTTGGCTGTCAAAAAACTGCAATTTCTAGTTGTCGATGCTGCACTTGTTTTAACCTCTATTGGTTATATGTATCATCAATTTGAGTGGATAGATGCCTAATCATTGCTGTTATAGTGATATTTTTAAGTTTATTATATCTAACTGTTTTCATAGGAACCAAGAATGCCAAAAGACTTGTATGTTTTGGACATTAGAAACACTTAGAAAATTTGCTTGGTGATACTAAGATAAATATTGTATCCATTTCATTATTTTGTAGTAGCTTGACATTAGTAGATTAGTTTCCTCGATTTTTTTACTGTAGATAATATTTAAGTATATATAAATGTCGAAATTTATATAAACTACAAAATGACTCTTTTGTTCCAATATTTTGAGACAGAAAGTGATGTCTGTTTGGTTTAATTTCCTTAAGTGTTGTCCTAAGCTGGATACCCTTTTTTAGCGTTTCTGAACAGTGCCGTGTGTATTATATATATGTATATTGCATCCAAACATTTAAAATGATTTATGCTACTAAATCATGACTGCAGTCATTCAAAATTGTAGTCATTCAAATCGTTCTAACAATAAATTGAAGTAGCAACATTTTTTTTAGCTTATTTAATCTGACAAGACTGCAGCAAATGTTAGATTACATCATGTATTTCTCCTTTTGTATTTACAGATAAAGAAGCATCAGTGATAAGAGTGCTGTTCAAGTGAAATTCAATATCTGATCTGTGGTGGATGGCAAGAGCTAGCTGCTACAATCCAGATAACTTAAACCTTGTTTTAGTTTGTAGTTTCTAATTGCCTTAATACCCTGTTTCAATTTATAGATTTGAGTTCTGTATTATTTTACAATCAGCATGCATTAGTAGTTAACTATTTCAGTATGTAATCATGTCGGCTTAATAAAGCCAGCAGTATGTAATATCACAAGTACTTGAATTTTGATTTCAAGCACCAATCGTTTTGAAGCACGGTATCAGGCTAGCGTTACTATAACCTAGAATGAGCTTTTAAAATGCCATCGCTTTTCTAGGAGTGCAATTTTTTTCATACCTTACAAAATGTTAACTTAACTTCACCCACATGATTGTAATTCGAAACCAACTCATCCATCTTATAACCAGGTGAAATGAAGTTAACATACTCTCGAAGGGTGCGTCTATTCGGTCCTAAAGGGTTACAACTCCCAACAAATGCTGGGCACATAAAACTTTGTGGGTTAATCTCCTTGAGTAAGCCATTTCACCTTTTACTTTTAAATATTTTATACCGCTTCAGTATGTGACATTGCCTACAACTACTTAACACTTTGCTTGTATTCACTTATCAATTTTTCATCATGTGGGTTGTGTGGAATTTGCAAGTAAAATGCATTGGTATTTCTTGCAGTCCTTATTTCATCATTGCTTCCCTGATAAGAATAAAGAAGAAGTCTCTTCAAGGTTAGAAATAGTGTCCTTTGCTTGTTAGTTGAATGCTTGTACTTACAGTCATTTGCAGTCCTTATTTCTTTGTATGTTTGTATTTTTTTTTGGTATTTGTTGTTACAGAGGCATTTGAATCTTTCGAGGAAGTATGTGAATTTGTTCCTTCTAATCAAGGATTTCTTGACCAGGTTTGACAGCACTACTAATGCTTGTTAGCATCATTTTCTTTTTTTGTAGGTTGCATGGGCATAAGTTTTATGTTAACTAAGTTAACTTTGTTTTATAAAAATTAAACAAGTTTATAAAAATTGACTAAATTATAAATTTTTAACTAAGTTAACTAAGTTTTATTATAACACCAAGTTTCTAATATTAATTAAGTTTTATAAAGATTTAACAAACTCGACTAAGTATATAAAAATATAAATTAACAGAATCTTCTAAAATAGTAATAATAATAATAATAATAATAAACAACTAAGATTTATAAATACTAAATAAGTTTACAAAAATTAACCAAGTATTATAAAATTTAACTAAATTAACTAAGTTTTATAAAAATTAACAAGTTTAGTTTATAAAAATTAACTAAGTATATATAAAAAATATATATAACTTAATCTTCTATAATAATAATAATAACTATAATAATAATTAGTACTATTATTAACTAAGATTTATAATAATACTAAGTTAACTAATATTTATAAAAATTAAATAAGTTTATAAAAATTAAATAAGTATTAAAAAATATTAACTAAGTTAACCGAGTTTTATAAAGTTAACAAGTTTAATTTACGAAAATTAACTAAGTATATAAAAATATAAAATATAACTAAATCTTCTATAATAATAATAAAATAATAAACTAAGATTCATAATAATAATAATAAGTTAACTAAAATTTATAAATATTAAATAAGTTTATAAAAATTAACTAGTATTATAAAAATTTAACTAAGTTAACTAAGTTTTATAGAAAGTAACAAGTTTAATTTATAAAAATTAACTAAGTATTTAAAAAGATAAAATATAGCTAAATCTTCTATTATAATAATAATGACAATAATTATTATTAACTAAGATTTACAATAATAATAAGTTAATTAAGATTTATAAATATTCAATAAGTATATAAAATTAACCAAATATTATAAAATTTTAACTAAGTTAACTAAGTTTTATAAAAATTAACAAGTTTAGTTTATAAAAATATAAAATATAAATAAATCTTCTATAATAATAATAATCAACTAAGATTTATAATAATAACAATAAGTTAACTAAGATTTATAAATATTAAATAAGTTTATAAAAATTAACTAAGATTATAAAAAAGTTAACTAAGTTTTATAAAAATTAACTAAGTATATAAAAATATAAAGTATAACTTAATCTTCTATAATAATAATAATAATAAACTAAGATTTATTATAATAATAATAAGTTAACTAAGATTTATAAATATTAAACAAGTTTATAAAAATTAACTAAGTATTATAAAAACTTAACTAAGTATGATTTATAAATATTAAATAAGTTTATATTATTATGTACCATCTTGATTAATTAAATATAAAGATGGAGTTTTCAAAGTACAATGTAACAAGCTTTGAATGTGGTAAATGCTACATATTGCTTGAGCATCCAAGCCTTCAAATTTTGCATAACTTGTTATTCAGTTGATGTACTGTAAAAAGATATAATAAAAATACGCGAATGCGAAGGGGGTACTTACAGATATTAAGGGGTCTGAATTATTTCAGTATAGATTCAACAATGGAATTTTTAAGTAGAATAAAATTAGTGATTGATAAACTACTAATATTTATTCCAATAAATCATTCATAAATGGGCAGCCATTTGATTTCAAAGTGATTTGCTCAGTCCACTACTTACATGAAACATACTATATAATGATTTTTATTCAATGAAAACAGTCAAGGAATAGGTAGGACATGTCATCTTGAACTTTACCCGATCTTTTGCATATTCATACTTGTATATGTGTACTAATGTTATGTCTTTCACAGTACATAGTTATTGAGTATAGCTATTGTATAAAATTGTTAAGCAAGTTTTATAAAAAATTAAACACATTTGTAAAAAATTAACATATTTATAAAAATTAACTATGATTTATAAATTTTTAACTAAGTTATACAAAAAAAACTATATTTATAAGAAACAATTAAGTTTTATAACAATTTAACCAAGTTAACTAAGTTAACCAAGTTTAATAATTAAATAATTTTCTAAAAGTTAACTAAGTTTTATAAAACATAAATAATTTATAAAAAGTAACTATGTTTTATAAAAAATTAACTAAGTTAAAATTTTATAAAAATTAAATAAATTTCTATATACTATCAAAATTTCATAAAAATTAAATAAATTTATAATAATTAATTAATTTAACAATATTTTTAACTAAGTTAACTATTTTTATAAAAATTAACTAAATTTATGAAAATTAATCTAATTTATAAAACTTTTATATAAAAATTAACTAATTTTACAAAAATTGACTTATTGTTACAAAAAAGCAAAGCAAGTTTTGTAAATTATGCATTTATAAAAATTAAACATATTTATAAAAATTAACTATGTTTAAAAATTATTTATATATTTATACATTGCATTTGAGCAAGTTGCTATCACAAACAATTTATGTATCTACATTATATTGAATTAAATTCGAAGAATTAAACATAAGGTATGCAACAATAATCCATTTTTAAACTTATTTCCAGCAATGGTCAAAATTTTCTATGCACACGTCTATCGGATTTGCATGCATATTGGTATTAAATATAGATAAAATTGACATATTTATAAATGTTTAATAGTTTTATTGTCCCTATATGAGAATGAAAATGTATAAAATATGTATGATATATCATCACAATGTATTCAATAGAGATGTATACATCTTAAGGTGCGTTTGTATTTTTGGTTTTTGGATCTTTTGTCTATCATATTAAATAGTTTTAGCTGATTTGAAATGTTTTGTTTCTATCAAAGACCCTTTTGCAACCGTAAGCATTTATTTTTTGCTTCACCTTCAGGTTTTAACAAACTAAACCAAAATTTTGGAATGAGAAATATTATGAAATATGATTCATGGTTTTTGGAATGAAAAATTGCAATATTCAATAAAATTAGCCAAAGACAAGTTGGATTTCATGGTGCTACAACCATCGAATCTCTCTATCGTTACCACTAAACAATATTTCATCCTCAACCTTTAGAAAATAAGTAAATGCACAGAACTATTTTTGCTTGAATATTTAATCCTATAGAGCTCATGAATACTCAGTAAGAGACTGTCATTTACAACCATTAACTGGAAGTTTGCTTTATTTGAGTAATTTGGTCCCTTCTCAAAACACCAAACTTGGCAATGTATCTGTAATAAGATTGCTTTCAGGTAGACAGCTCAATCCATGTGCAATCACAATTATTGAATGATCTTCTCTATTAATCTTTTTTCTCTATAGGGATTCCATAAATATATGGAGAAGAGGTGAATGAAATTTAAGTGAATGAATAAATTTGATTTTAAACTATGTTTTTCGTCTACTTGGAAAGTTGTCTTATTTTAATTTTGATTGGATTGTGAATTGAGGATGGACATGAGGTAAACTTCCCAAGTAGACGAAAATAATAATTTAAAAGAGTCACATGATGTTAAATTGAGGATGGACATAAGGTAATTAACTTCATGTCCATCCTTAATTTAAGTTTATTATCATTTAAGTTTATCATCATTGACATGGATTGGAAGTTCTCTCTTTCCTTTGAAGAGATTTATTGTCATTTAAATTTATTTTCTTGTGCTTTTAAACTCCATGTTCTGTTCTGCTAAACTTTTTAGTTACGATCTTGGTATCTTGGTATCCCATCTAATTATTGTATTTACTACATAGGTCGGGGTTGCTGATCATATCTGCTTCCATTTGTATACATTTACCGAATGTCATTGGGTCTATAAGATCTTTATGGTTAGTAAATTACAAAAATTATCACTTAGTTCTTCTTTCTTTTAACATCGATGTATTTAATTTTCTGTCATATACTAAACATACCGGATTATGTTCATAATATTTTTATCCGTTGTTTTCACTTTCACTTAAGTCTTTTAAAGGAACTTTGATTGGTTTTAAATGCCAATATTTTTAGTGCACATCAAGGTTAATTACTGACATTCCTTTTGTAAGAATTCACATTACTATTATACCATGTGCATTTTTTTCATGCTCATTTGTTTTGTTTTGGTTCTCTTTCTATGTTTAGGCTTTTCATAATTGGTGCTTTGGTTCTCTGTTGCTGCTCTTCTTCTTATTTGGGAAAAATGCCAACCGTTTGCTATTTAGGTAACCTTTGGTTCTACTATGATTACATGCAGTTCAATATTTACTAGATTTTATATTTACCTATTGATAACACCAACTTATTTCAATGTTTTTAAAATGGCTAGTACAACACAAATGAATATTAAAAGTTTAGCAATAAAGTTCCAGTAAAAATGTTTCTCTAAAGACTTAGGGAAATAGTGTTTCTTTTAATGCATGGACAGCGGGGAGTAAATATTACTTTTGTACCATTGAAATATTATATGTATGTCATTACATTCATCCTATAAACAATTATTGAAGAGTTCTTTGAAATTGTAAAACTGAAATGGCCAAATTTAGGCATGCCTTTCATATAATCAAATCCACTGGTATGATTTGCTTGAAAAATGTCTTTCATGTAATACCGTCCATGTGATGCATTAGTGGATGGACTACTTTACTAATTTATTTGAATGCGTCAATTAGTTAGTTTTACTTGTTTATTTGAAATTTGTCTGAGACATCTATAATATATAAGTATAATTAAAAATAGTTTTGTCTACATGGACAAAACATTTGTTTCTTCTTGTAAAAGGTGGGTCAAAAATCAACTTATCTCTCAATTTCCAAATGAGTTACATCTGCATGGTAATTTTTTGTTTTGGTTCATTATTAGTTTAACTTTTATCATATAAACTAAACTATATTTTTGGGAACCATTTAGTTCTGTATTAAGATGATATTTAACCGAACATTTTCTTGAATCATGATATATTGACATGCATTGAAAATTGGTGTTTGGTACGTGTTATGGGTGAAATTGAAGTAAAGCTAAAGTTTCTGTTAATCTGTTATACTAACTTCCCTTTATACATGGTCGTAAAGCCAAAGTTCAAAGTTGGAGAAATTGAAGTTTCGTGAGTCAATTTTCAACGCATAACATATAATGATTCTTTAGGCTTACTAAGTATAACTTTTTCCCAGTATTTGAGCAACTTTTTCCCGAGATGTTTTTTCGTTATATTTTATGAGGTGAATAAATAAAATTATATCTGATATCGTATATCTATGAAACTATGCAGTTGAGCAAACTATTCCTCCTTATATATTTACTTGACTAGAATACCTTAAAATCATGTTTCAACAGTAGGTCTTAGGTAATGTTAATAAATTATCTTAAATGAAACACAATTCATCATTCATTGCTTTATTTATAGCGAGTTAAAATATGTATGACTAAAGAACTTTTACTTATAGGTGGATACATATCTTCAATACAAAAAGATAGTAACATGCCGAAACAAGTTATGGATTCAAAGTTACTTTTGATGCTAGAAGTACATTTTGGTTTGTATGCTTGTATGTATTACTACTTTTGGTCACTAACCATTACCCATTCTACTTGTTTATGAAATATTATGTACATCTCATATATGTTTTGATGTAAGAATATTGTGTATGTTTATTATGTAATGTTACATGTTGATTATGAGATGGGTGATTAATATAATATGTTGATTATGAAATGTGTGGTTAACATAATACGTTGACTATGAGATGTATGTGCTGATATTAAATGTGCTGCATATAGATTGTGACTGTGTACAAACAGAAACACGCATTAGAGGAAATACGAACACCTTAGACGATAGCATTTGAAAAGCTGTAAAAAAAATTGACAGCGTTTCTAAAATGCTTTGGAAAGTTTTAATAGCCTTTCGTAAACGCTATAAAAAGTAAAATTGCTGACAGCAACACATAAGCCGCTATAAAACAACACAAGCAACACATAAAACGCTATAAAATATATTTGAAGGAGAAGATGAACGCTAAGAAAAGCGGTTTAGCTCCTCAACAGAAACGCTATAAAATGTATTAAAAATATTAGTCAAATGCTGTTAAAAACTTAATTTTTACAGCGTTTATTCTATTGCCATGGTATGTTTCAGATCTATAATGGCATGTTGTTACACAACGTAGTCAAAAACGCTGTAACAGGTCCAGTTTGTTGTAGTGTACCTTCTGAAAATACACCTTTAGAAAAATGCACTTGAGGGTCACACATAGACCCCATGCGAGCACAGAGTCGCCTTTCCCCTTTAAAATGACAAGCCATATTACCTCATCCCTTAGCACCGAGGCTGCTTTAATTTGCCCCTCAGCGCCTGCCTGCATACCACATTCAAAATCTAATCTAGATAAAGGAATGACCACACTTAATGGTAGCTACCGACATAACATTATGAGAATCCCCTATTTTTGCCATTTCCCGGGATGGGAGGCTTGGGACTAGGCTTTTATCTTTCCTTTTAGCAGACCATCCTAGAATGCTACCAACACTGTCTTCCAGGCAGAAATTCAATGCCAACATTCATCCATACAAGTTGTTCCAAAATCGAACAGACATTCAACATTTACTCTCTTCCATTTTGGAATCACCCCCAAGAAGAATAACACAACTCCATAGCATACTTAATAACGATCCATTATGAACGTTACTAGTTTGGAGTGGTACGGAAAAATCCAGAGACCGGTGTCTCCAAACTAAGCGTAATTCCCAACTAATTCAATTCCAGTTCTTTGGAAGTATGCAATAAATATTCAGGTCCTCATCAAGGAACTCGAATATACATACCATACTTTCTGAGTTAAAACAGGTCAAGACTTGATAGTTTGGTTATTTAACTATCAAATAAACATACAACAACAATTTAGAGATTTAATTACCCATAGCAACCTCTAAGCCTTAATTAAATAATTTTTTTATTTATTAAATCTCTTTTTAGAATAATTATTAAATTATTCATATACTCGTCCCACCGACATAAGTATATTCACAAAACATCGTTAAAGATTTCTTATTTCAAAATCATATTAAAAGGATCAAAACAAGTGTTATTTAAATTGGGGATAAAGATAATTTCAAACACCATTCCTTCGGTTTTAAGTATGGAACGAATGTCCATACTACCAAAATTAAGAAGATCGGTTAGAGGAAATCAAAATCCCAAATTCTTTTATAATTTCCTTCTATAAATCCTTTTAATAAATCTCTTTTATTTATGAGATCTCCTTTACTTAAATTTCAAATCTATTTACAGAACCCTTTAAAAATTTCCAAGCTTATTTATAAAACTCTTTTATAAAAATTCAAAACCATTTATAAATTTTCTTTTACAGATATCCAAAACCATTTATAAAGTTCAATTATAAATACCCAAACCCATTTATAAAACTCTTTTCCAAATTTCAAGATATATTTTCAATTTTTAAAATTCTTTTTATAAACTTTCCTTATTTAAAACAAAACCTCTTTAATAAACTTTAATCAATAAAGTTCCTTTGAAAAAATTGTAACGACCCCAAAATTTATATATATTTAAATTTATAATTAATTGAATTTTTGAATTAAATTTGTGAAATAAAACGGTAAATAAATTGCGAGTTTCCCCGAGACGAATAAATTTGTATTAAATCAATTAAATTTAAATATTGTATAAATATGGTATATATGTGAATATATATGTATACGGGCATATATGAGTCAATTTGAAATTTTAAATACATGTATAACAAAGCTTATAAAAGAAGCAACAAATTTTATTCAACTTGTACAGCCGAGAAAGGTTATATTGTACAGCTGAAAGTGAAAAGAAAACATAAGTGGTACAACATCAATTAATGCACGCACAAGACAGATCACTTCAGCCACCATTTTAAAGAAAAAAATAATAATATAAATTGAACAAAGAAAAGATAAGGCTGTAGCTTATCAAATAAGGCAAAGGAAATTAACCCATGAATCTTTAGCCACCAAGTAGAAAAAAATACCAGCCGAAGTTTGCATAGTCAAACAAACAAAGTAAAGGATCACATTTCAATCATGTTTCAAAATATAAACTGATGTTCGAATAGGATATATGCCTGCAAAACTTAAGAGCAACAATAAGATTAAAAGCAAAGTAAAAATATAAAATAGGCTTGTGGCTTGTAAAGTAAGACTCAGGCAAGAAAAAAATATATAGGATAAGTATAAGATAAAAACATCAAGGACAATGCCATTTAATGCTTGCTAAGATAATATCTCCTCTAGTACAATAGTATACAATCTCGGCCACCAAAATATAAAATTTTCTCTGATAATTTGTACAAATGTGTACACTGTTTGTATAAGATATTATTACCTGTAGCTTGTATAAACATCACTCTGTAAACTATTTCCCATATCACCTTTTCATTCCATTCGAGCTAAATACAAAACTAAGTTGAAAACTCCATTAAAACCAAAACCACATTCTACAATCATCAAGCAACTCAAAAAGGCAGAGAGCAAGATGATTTGGCAGAATGATCAAGGTGGAAACATGTTTCCAGTTTTCAAATTCAAAACAGATTTCAAAAACAAGTCTCTGTTCTTCCTCTTTAAATTGGTGAGTAACATATATTTTAAAACATAACCTAAGTTTAGATAAAGCATGTTTTTTTCTCTGAGATGATACATATTCTTGTATGTGTATGATTGTGCAAGTCTGGGCATGTTCGTTCATTTACACTCTGTTACCTGTTGCTTTGAAGTAGATAGAAACAAATCTCCATTTCATGATCTAACCTTTGTTAGAACTTAAGATGTAAACAAAAACTGATTGTTTAGTTGAAATCTAAATATTAAAATTTATATAAGTTAAACTAACAGGTATGTGTCTCTGGAAACCAAAGAACAAAGCTTAACTTCAATAAGTTTAAAAATCGAACATCTTGTTTTAAGAATCCAGACGTATCAAGTAAAAAATACATACTAAACCATGATTTTTAAAGCAAGATTTAGAATTTTTAAGCAAGGGAGTGAAGAGCGGTTTTTACTTCACTGTTTTGAACATATTGGGTTGCCGTGGTCGTTGTAGTTGACCGGAGACGCAGTGGTTTGGTCGAGAGATAGAGGAGCCTGCTACGGTGGTGGGAAAAATAGCCAAAGGTGGCATCGTCCATGGAGGCGTCGGCGGCGATCAATCTAAATTTCTAAACCTAATTTTAGTATGCCAGAGATTTTTGCTTCGTTCGTGGTCCTCGCTCGATCGAGTGTTGTGATGCTTTGGGAAATGGAAGGTTGGCGTGTTGTTGTGGTGTAGCCGGAGTTGTTCCGCCTCTGGTGGTCAGAGAAGGGGGGGACGAGGCGATTTTGGAGGTCTGGTTTCATTGAAGTCTGGGTCGTGGTGCTCGATTTCGACTATGGACGAGTGGGGGTTCGCGGGTGTGTTTGATTCGATGATGGTGGGTTGCTCGATGTGTGGGAGGCGATGGAGTTGGTCGGAGTTCACCAGAAAGGTTGTGCACGTGCACGGCGATGGCGGTATCGTTGCTTGTTTGAGTTTGTTTGAATCGAGATCGACTCGAAGCGATTCTCGAGTAGGTGGTCGTTGGCTCGAGTTAGAACTCGAGATCGCGTGAGTTTCATCGTGGCTGTTTATTTAAACTTAGCATATAAACTTAGTTAAAGGGGAATGTAGAAGAAGGGAAATTGGAGGCAGGGACGAGTAATAGCAGATTTGTCTCGAAGCAGGATTCGAGTGGAGCTCGGGTAGGACCCGAAGTAGGATCAAAACCCTGTTTCCTTTTATAAGTTTTTGAAAAGCTCAGTTTTGAAAATTTAAATAATTTGATTTAAATTTGAACTCAAGTTTGAAATTGAATCCTATAATTTGAAACTAGGGATTAAAAATGTTATAAATGTGTTTATATGAAGTTAAACCATTTAAAAATTATAATTTTGAGAATTTGGATTTAACCCAAGGATTTCCACTCGTATGAATGAATCAGATTTTCTGAAATGAAACTGTTTGTTTTCAAATGATAAAAGCTTTCAGATAAGAAATGAAATTCCAGTTTAATTAAAGGAATTTCAATATTGAAGTGAAAATGGTTTTCCAAGTTATGAATGAATTGTTTTGAAAAGCTATGATTTGAATCTGTTATCTTTAACAGATTTAAAATAATGATTGGTTTAAATCATTTGAAATGGGATTGTTTTGAAAGCTATAAGTTAAATCTTGATTTAAAGATTTAACGAGTTAATCAAATTGAAATGGAAATTAATTTGGAAAATCTGTGAATGAATCTTTTGTTTAAAAGATTAAAGTGTGGAAACTGTTTAAACCGTAAAGATTGAATTTTTTTGTTTAAAGATTTAAATGGTAATTTGTTAAACCATTTGAAAAGAAAGATTTTGGGTAATAAGTTGTGACTTAATTGAAATCCCATATCCATATGTTTTTAAATATTACGCTCACTATTCGGTTTAGCCGGGAGAGGACCTTTGGGTCGTATAACCCATTCCGAATAGGTGATACGTCGTTATGGATGGCATTTGATGACCGATGTTGAAGACCGGATATTTTTGAAAACGGAAGGATTACTGTCGAGTTACTCTGCATCGGCTGATCCCCGATATAGAGGTTTTATCATCCTTAGTGACGGAAAGTCCGGACGTGATTGGAAATTATTCGGATTTGCAAGGGCTTCGTGAGAAGTACCTTCGGTTCTGTTCAAACCCGGAACAGACTTGTATGGATTGTATGTCTGACATTACACTTTGAGATATAAAGCTGATTTCTTTCAAATACATATCTGTTGGTGGCGGAGAATTTATTCTCTTAGCTTAACACCCTTCTTTGAGACGTACGAGCTCAGAGGTTATGTAGTTGAAATTTATCAGCGATATATCCCAATTTGGTAATGTGGCATGCTGAGTGTTGCTGTGTGATGATCAGTGTTTGATCATTTGTGATATGATCATTTGTTTGATCATTTATCTTTGTGATCATAGGTTGATCATCTGTTGACCCAAAGCATGGCTTTTTGAAAAAGCGTAGCTTTGTGGACGAGACTTCGTCAGGACCTCACTACCCGGAAATGGTCGAAACAGGAATGTTGCGGCAAGGTTATGAGGGTCGCGCCCTTTAGGGTATGTCATTTCCTTCTGGAAAGGGGTGATATCATGGTATGGAGCCCAGATACTTACTCATGTGGATACACTTATTTATTATGTGTGATGTTGGTTATCGAGCGCTCGGATAAAGGTCCCAAAGGACCGGGAGGTGGCATATTCGTGAGTTACCTGTTATAGGGGTAACCCGGCCTTGTTTGGCAGAGAGCAGTTTGTCTCTCGGGACGTCCAGCCAGAGGCGATCCCATTCGGCAGGAGGAAAGGAAGTTCCTTAGCCTGACCATTTGTTGGAAATCCATTCTTCCAATACGAACCAGTACGGTTTTAGTTGTAGAACCTGCCATTTACTTATGGTGGCGCCCCACTGTTTAAATGGTAGCTATAGTAGGCATAGTTCGGAATGTCTATGCTGGCTAATATTAATATTAAACTTTCGAAATGTTTTCTGCACTATGCACTAATAATAATATCCAATGTTTTGCGTAGTAAGCATCTTTGACTATCATAAGGAGAAATCTCCTCCAATTCTGCGTTTGCATTGTGTGTGTGGTGGGAGGCCTTATGGTAGTTTCATTTTCCAAAAGCATTGCGGATTTCAATGTTTAAATTCTTTTGTGTTGTTTTAAAGATAAACTGTTTTTGTTGCTCACACCAGTCCCATGACTGATCCGGAGTTTATTGTTCCCTTCCTAAACTCTGGGTGCTCATAATTTTCCACACGAGCAGTCTAGAGTTGGGTTTCTTTTTAGATATTCAGGTTTAGTAGATTATCTAGAGCTAGTTCATTCATCGGAGTTGCTTATCTTGGAGTTGTGGATTCATTCTTGTTTGAAGATCATTTTGGAGTTATCACTTCTATTGATATTGTTCCGCTGCTGATGTTATCTTTTTTCTTTTCCGCTGCTATTTCTTGTATCATATCTCTGATGTATATTGATATTCATTGTATCACTCTGTTGTATCAGATATTGTATATCAATGTATTATTCTTTTCTTCCGCTGTGTTATTTACTTAATTGTGTTATAGCTCCGGCGAATCGGATTTGAACGGTCGAATCTGCGGTATTCTAGTACAATGTGAAGTACGGATGTTGATTTTCGAGCGGGCAAAACCCGATACGTTACATGTGGTATCAGAGCTAAGGTTGAACTTTAGCTCAGGAGTGTAACACATTAAGTAGCTCATTAGAGATAGGGTGAAGTATACCCTAGAATGAGTAATTCTCAGATATCCATTCGAACGTCTCAGTAAATTCTCTTGCTATCCACTGATAGTGAGTATGAGTGCAAGAAGAGGATGAGATAGGGGACAGGGGAATACGACTATAAATGGTCAATATCCTGTAACAACAAGGAAGCAATCTTTTTGTCTATCCTTTCTCTATCGATCTCTTTGTTCGTCATCTTTTCTCAATTCTTCGATAGTTTCTGGTAGATCCAGGAATAAATTCGATATATAAATATGGGACATAAACTCCAGATAGGCCAAATTGTTTGTTTGGGTGTATTGGTTGCTTTGTTTGCTATGGTTGATAGGTATAATTTAGTTTCTAAACTGAGAGTTTTGAAATTGTATCCATATATCTGTCTATTCTTTGGGTCCTAGTATATTCTACGAATGGTTAGTTATCCTTTCGAACCGACCGATGCCACTGCATATTTCGTAGATCTGGATAATCCGAGTATCTTCTGAAGTGTTAAGACAGATTCGTTCTTGTATCTGTTATTGATATTCTGATTTGGTGAGCCAAATGCAGAATAAATGTTCAGTTCGATTAGATGAAACATTCTTCATCTATCTTTGTATCTCCTTGGCAATTTCGAGGACGAAATTCTTTTAAGGGGGGAAGTCTGTAACGACCCCAAAATTTATATATATTTAAATTTATAATTAATTGAATTTTTGAATTAAATTTGTGAAATAAAACGGTAAATAAATTGCGAGTTTCCCCGAGACGAATAAATTTGTATTAAATCAATTAAATTTAAATATTGTATAAATATGGTATATATGTGAATATATATGTATACGGGCATATATGAGTCAATTTGAAATTTTAAATACATGTATAACAAAGCTTATAAAAGAAGCAACAAATTTTATTCAACTTGTACAGCCGAGAAAGGTTATATTGTACAGCTGAAAGTGAAAAGAAAACATAAGTGGTACAACATCAATTAATGCACGCACAAGATAGATCACTTCAGCCACCATTTTAAAGAAAAAAATAATAATATAAATTGAACAAAGAAAAGATAAGGCTGTAGCTTATCAAATAAGGCAAAGGAAATTAACCCATGAATCTTTAGCCACCAAGTAGAAAAAAATACCAGCCGAAGTTTGCATAGTCAAACAAACAAAGTAAAGGATCACATTTCAATCATGTTTCAAAATATAAACTGATGTTCGAATAGGATATATGCCTGCAAAACTTAAGAGCAACAATAAGATTAAAAGCAAAGTAAAAATATAAAATAGGCTTGTGGCTTGTAAAGTAAGACTCAGGCAAGAAAAAAATATATAGGATAAGTATAAGATAAAAACATCAAGGACAATGCCATTTAATGCTTGCTAAGATAATATCTCCTCTAGTACAATAGTATACAATCTCGGCCACCAAAATATAAAATTTTCTCTGATAATTTGTACAAATGTGTACACTGTTTATATAAGATATTATTACCTGTAGCTTGTATAAACATCACTCTGTAAACTATTTCCCATATCACCTTTTCATTCCATTCGAGCTAAATACAAAACTAAGTTGAAAACTCCATTAAAACCAAAACCACATTCTACAATCATCAAGCAACTCAAAAAGGCAGAGAGCAAGATGATTTGGCAGAATGATCAAGGTGGAAACATGTTTCCAGTTTTCAAATTCAAAACAGATTTCAAAAACAAGTCTCTGTTCTTCCTCTTTAAATTGGTGAGTAACATATATTTTAAAACATAACCTAAGTTTAGATAAAGCATGTTTTTTTTCTCTGAGATGATACATATTCTTGTATGTGTATGATTGTGCAAGTCTGGGCATGTTCGTTCATTTACACTCTGTTACCTGTTGCTTTGAAGTAGATAGAAACAAATCTCCATTTCATGATCTAACCTTTGTTAGAACTTAAGATGTAAACAAAAACTGATTGTTTAGTTGAAATCTAAATATTAAAATTTATATAAGTTAAACTAACAGGTATGTGTCCCTGGAAACCAAAGAACAAAGCTTAACTTCAATAAGTTTAAAAATCGAACTTCTTGTTTTAAGAATCCAGACGTATCAAGTAAAAAATACATACTAAACCATGATTTTTAAAGCAAGATTTAGAATTTTTAAGCAAGGGAGTGAAGAGAGATTTTTACTTCACTGTTTTGAACATATTGGGTTGCCGTGGTCGTTGTAGTTGACCGGAGACGCAGTGGTTTGGTCGAGAGATAGAGGAGCCTGCTACGGTGGTGGGAAAAATAGCCGAAGGTAGCATCGTCCACGGAGGCGTCGGCGGCGATCAATCTAAATTTCTAAACCTAATTTTAGTATGCCAGAGATTTTTGCTTCGTTCGTGGTCCTCGCTCGATCGAGTGTTGTGATGCTTTGGGAAATGGAAGGTTGGCGTGTTGTTGTGGTGTAGCCAGAGTTGTTCCGCCTCTGGTGGTCAGAGAAGGGGGGGACGAGGCGATTTTGGAGGTCTGGTTTCATTGAAGTCTGGGTCGTGGTGCTCGATTTCGACTATGGACGAGTGGGGGTTCGCGGGTGTGTTTGATTCGATGATGGTGGGTTGCTCGATGTGTGGGAGGCGATGGAGTTGGTCGGAGTTCACCAGAAAGGTTGTGCACGTGCACGGCGATGGCGGTATCGTTGCTTGTTTGAGTTTGTTTGAATCGAGATCGACTCGAAGCGATTCTCGAGTAGGTGGTCGTTGGCTCGAGTTAGAACTCGAGATCGCGTGAGTTTCATCGTGGCTGTTTATTTAAAACTTAGCATATAAACTTAGTTAAAGGGGAATGTAGAAGAAGGGAAATTGGAGGCAGGGACGAGTAATAGCAGATTTGTCTCGAAGCAGGATTCGAGTGGAGCTCGGGTAGGACCCGAAGTAGGATCAAAACCCTGTTTCCTTTTATAAGTTTTTGAAAAGCTCAGTTTTGAAATTTAAACAAATTTGTCTAAGGCTTTTCTTAAAGTAAAATTCAAGTGTAAATGGATTCTTTAAACATTGATTTAATAAGTTATGTATTTAGTTAACTTAAATTTGTTATGCTATAAACTATTTATGTATTTAAACTTAAATTAGTAATATAATTAAATGTAAATTAAGGTAAGATGTTAAACATAGATGATTCTGATAATTAAGAATAAATGGAACAAGTAATTGATCGATACTAAATTAATGATTTATTAAACAGGGTCAAGTAATTAATTCTCAAGCAATTGATTAAATCTGAATTAATTACATTAAGAATTTAAGATGATTGCTTATGGGTAAAGGTATATATATAGAATCTCTAATTTGTGATAATTATTTGGTGATATTATGTAATGTTCCTATGACATTGCTCTGGATATATAGATGATGATTGTGTATGATTTATCTGTGATAAATGTTATTTAGATTCAAAGTGTTGAATTTAAATGTTTAAATTTATTTGACAACTTGCCCGTAAACGGCACTTGAATTTCGATGCGACAGGGAGTCGGATTCCAGTTGGTTATCCGAAACCCACATCGAATTATAATTGTGAATCTTTATGACCGATAAGTTTATTATATCGGTGATTTGTGAATGAAGATAAGCGTTATCGATTATACCGCTTATCGATATATCTGTGATGATTGATGTTGCACTTTTGTGTTAAACCCCCAGACCACACTGTTACATACACAAATATGGATTTCACGTGGAAATCGGTTAAGTCACAGATAATTTAAATTTGATGTTTTTGAAATTGTAATTTTAATTTCAATTGATTTTGAAATTGGAAATTCGGGTTTAAAGTGAAAAGCTTTTGAAATAGAATTTCAAAGATAAAAGCTATTTTGAGTAACTTAATCGAGTTTTGAAAATTTAAATAATTTGATTTAAATTTGAACTCAAGTTTGAAATTGAATCCTATAATTTGAAACTAGGGATTAAAAATGTTATAAATGTGTTTATATGAAGTTAAACCATTTAAAAGTATAATTTTGAGAATTTGGATTTAACCCAAGGATTTCCACTCGTATGAATGAATCAGATTTTCTGAAATGAAACTGTTTGTTTTCAAATGATAAAAGCTTTCAGATAAGAAATGAAATTCCTGTTTAATTAAAGGAATTTCAATATTGAAGTGAAAATGGTTTTCCAAGTTATGAATGAATTGTTTTGAAAAGCTATGATTTGAATCTGTTATCTTTAACAGATTTAAAATAATGATTGGTTTAAATCATTTGAAATGGGATTGTTTTGAAAACTATAAGTTAAATCTTGATTTAAAGATTTAATGAGTTAATCAAATTGAAATGGAAATTAATTTGGAAAATCTGTGAATGAATCTTTTGTTTAAAAGATTAAAGTGTGGAAACTGTTTAAACCGTAAAGATTGAATCTTTTTGTTTAAAGATTTAAATGGTAATTTGTTAAACCATTTGAAAAGAAAGATTTTGGGTAATAAGTTGTGACTTAATTGAAATCCCATATCCATATGTTTTTAAATATTACGCTCACTATTCGGTTTAGCCGGGAGAGGACCTTTGGGTCGTATAACCCATTCTGAATAGGTGATACGTCGTTATGGATGGCATTTGATGACCGGTGTTGAAGACCGGATATTTTTGAAAACGGAAGGATTACCGTCGAGTTACTCTGCATCGGCTGATCCCCGATATAGAGGTTTTATCATCCTTAGTGACGGGAAGTCCGGACGTGATTGGAAATTATTCGGATTTGCAAGGGCTTCGTGAGAAGTGCCTTCGGTTCTGTTCGAACCCGGAACAGACTTGTATGGATTGTATGTCTGACATTACACTTTGAGATATAAAGCTGATTTCTTTCAAATACATATCTGTTGGTGGCAGAGAATTTATTCTCTTAGCTTAACACCCTTCTCTGAGACGTACGAGCTCAGAGGTTATGTAGTTGAAATTTATCAGCGATATATCCCAATTTGGTAATGTGGCATGCTGAGTGTTGCTGTGTGATGATCAGTGTTTGATCATTTGTGATATGATCATTTGTTTGATCATTTATCTTTGTGATCATAGGTTGATCATCTGTTGACCCAAAGCATGGCTTTTTGAAAAAGCGTAGCTTTGTGGACGAGACTTCGTCAGGACCTCACTACCCGGAAATGGTCGAAACAGGAATGTTGTGGCAAGGTTATGAGGGTCGCGCCCTTTAGGGTATGTCATTTCCTTCTGGAAAGGGGTGGTATCATGGTATGGAGCCCAGATACTTACTCATGTGGATACACTTATTTATTATGTGTGATGTTGGTTATCGAGCGCTCGGATAAAGGTCCCAAAGGACTAGGAGGTGGCATATTCGTGAGTTACTTGTTATAGGGGTAACCCGGCCTTGTTTGGCAGAGAGCAGTTTGTCTCTCGGGACGTCCAGCCAGAGGCGATCCCATTCGGCAGGAGGAAAGGAAGTTCCTTAGCCTGACCATTTGTTGGAAATCCATTCTTCCAATACGAACCAGTACGGTTTTAGTTGTAGAACCTGCCATTTACTTATGGTGGCGCCCCACTGTTTAAATGGTAGCTATAGTAGGCATAGTTCGGAATGTCTATGCTGGCTAAGATTAATATTATACTTTCGAAATGTTTTCTGCACTATGCACTAATAATAATATCCAATGTTTTGCGTAGTAAGCATCTTTGACTATCATAAGGAGAAATCTCCTCCAATTCTGCGTTTGCATTGTGTGTGTGGCGGGAGGCCTTATGGTAGTTTCATTTTCCAAAAGCATTGCGGATTTCAATGTTTAAATTCTTTTGTGTTGTTTTAAAGATAAACTGTTTTTGTTGCTCACACCAGTCCCATGACTGATCCGGAGTTTATTGTTCCCTTCCTAAACTCTGGGTGCTCATAATTTTCCACACGAGCAGTCTAGAGTTGGGTTTCTTTTCAGATATTCAGGTTTAGTAGATTATCTGGAGCTAGTTCATTCATCGGAGTTGCTTATCTTGGAGTTGTGGATTCATTCTTGTTTGAAGATCATTTTGGAGTTATCACTTCTATTGATATTGTTCCGCTGCTGATGTTATCTTTTCTTTTCCGCTGCTATTTCTTGTATCATATCTCTGATGTATATTGATATTCATTGTATCACTCTGTTGTATCAGATATTGTATATCAATGTATTATTCTTTTCTTCCGCTGTGTTATTTACTTAATTGTGTTATAGCTCCGGCGAATCGGATTTGAACGGTCGAATCTGCGGCATTCTAGTACAATGTGAAGTACGGATGTTGATTTTCGAGCGGGCAAAACCCGATACGTTACATGAACTTGGAAAATCCATCTTTCAATTCAATCTTGAAATTCCTTTAATTAAACTGGAATTTCATTTCTTATCTGAAAGCTTTTATCATTTGAAAACAAACAGTTTCATTTCAGAAAATCTGATTCATTCATACGAGTGGAAATCCTTGGGTTAAATCCAAATTCTCAAAATTATACTTTTAAATGGTTTAACTTCATATAAACACATTTATAACATTTTTAATCCCTAGTTTCAAATTATAGGATTCAATTTCAAACTTGAGTTCAAATTTAAATCAAATTATTTAAATTTTCAAAACTCGATTAAGTTACTCAAAATAGCTTTTATCTTTGAAATTCTATTTCAAAAGCTTTTCACTTTAAACCCGAATTTCCAATTTCAAAATCAATTGAAATTAAAATTACAATTTCAAAAACATCAAATTTAAATTATCTGTGACTTAACCGATTTCCACGTGAAATCCATATTTGTGTGTGTAACAGTGTGGTCTGGGGGTTTAACACAAAAGTGCAACATCAATCATCACAGATATATCGATAAGCGGTATAATCGATAACGCTTATCTTCATTCACAAATCACCGATATAATAAACTTATCGGTCATAAAGATTCACAATTATAATTCGATGTGGGTTTCGGATAACCAACTGGAATCCGACTCCCTGTCGCATCGAAATTCAAGTGCCGTTTACGGGCAAGTTGTCAAATAAATTTAAACATTTAAATTCAACACTTTGAATCTAAATAACATTTATCACAGATAAATCATACACAATCATCATCTATATATCCAGAGAAATGTCATAGGAACATTACAGAATATCACCAAATAATTATCACAAATTAGAGATTCTATATATATACCTTTACCCATAAGCAATCATCTTAAATTCTTATTGTAATTAATTCAGATTTAATCAATTGCTTGAGAATTAATTACTTGACCCTGTTTAATAAATCATTAATTTAGTATCGATCAATTACTTGTTCCATTTATTCTTAATTATCAGAATCATCTATGTTTAACATCTTACCTTAATTTACATTTAATTATATTACTAATTTAAGTTTAAATACATAAATAGTTTATAGCATAACAAATTTAAGTTAACTAAATACATAACTTATTAAATCAATGTTTAAAGAATCCATTTACACTTGAATTTTACTTTAAGAAAAGTCTTAGACAAATTTGTTTAAATTTCAAAACTGAGCTTTTCAAAAACTTATAAAAGGAAACAGGGTTTTGATCCTACTTCGGGTCCTACCCGAGCTCCACTCGAATCCTGCTTCGAGACAAATCTGCTATTACTCGTCCCTGCCTCCAATTTCCCTTCTTCTACATTCCCCTTTAACTAAGTTTATATGCTAAGTTTTAAATAAACAGCCACGATGAAACTCACGCGATCTCGAGTTCTAACTCGAGCCAACGACCACCTACTCGAGAATCGCTTCGAGTCGATCTCGATTCAAACAAACTCAAACAAGCAACGATACCGCCATCGCCGTGCACGTGCACAACCTTTCTGGTGAACTCCGACCAACTCCATCGCCTCCCACACATCGACCAACCCACCATCATCGAATCAAACACACCCGCGAACCCCCACTCGTCCATAGTCGAAATCGAGCACCACGACCCAGACTTCAATGAAACCAGACCTCCAAAATCGCCTCGTCCCCCCCTTCTCTGACCACCAGAGGCGGAACAACTCCGGCTACACCACAACAACACGCCAACCTTCCATTTCCCAAAGCATCACAACACTCGATCGAGCGAGGACCACGAACGAAGCAAAAATCTCTGGCATACTAAAATTAGGTTTAGAAATTTAGATTGATCGCCGCCGACGCCTCCGTGGACGATGCCACCTTCGGCTATTTTTCCCACCACCGTAGCAGGCTCCTCTATCTCTCAACCAAACCATTGCGTCTTCGGTCAACTACAACGACCACGGCAACCCAATATGTTCAAAACAGTGAAGTAAAAACTGCTCTTCACTCCCTTGCTTAAAAATTCTAAATCTTGCTTTAAAAATCATGGTTTAGTATGTATTTTTTACTTGATACATCTGGATTCTTAAAACAAGAAGTTTGATTTTTAAACTTATTGAAGTTAAGCTTTGTTCTTTGGTTTCCAGGGACACATACCTGTTAGTTTAACTTATATAAATTTTAATATTTAGATTTCAACTAAACAATCAGTTTTTGTTTACATCTTAAGTTCTAACAAAGGTTAGATCATGAAATGGAGATTTGTTTCTATCTACTTCAAAGCAACAGGTAACAGAGTGTAAATGAACGAACATGCCCAGACTTGCACAATCATACACATACAAGAATATGTATCATCTCAGAGAAAAAAAACATGCTTTATCTAAACTTAGGTTATGTTTTAAAATATATGTTACTCACCAATTTAAAGAGGAAGAACAGAGACTTGTTTTTGAAATCTGTTTTGAATTTGAAAACTGGAAACATGTTTCCACCTTGATCATTCTGCCAAATCATCTTGCTCTCTGCCTTTTTGAGTTGCTTGATGATTGTAGAATGTGGTTTTGGTTTTTATGGAGTTTTCAACTTAGTTTTGTATTTATCTCGAATGGAATGAAAAGGTGATATGGGAAATAGTTTACAGAGTGATGTTTATACAAGCTACAGGTAATAATATCTTATACAAACAGTGTACACATTTGTACAAATTATCAAAGAAAATTTTATATTTTGGTGGCCGAGATTGTATACTATTGTACTAGAGGAGATATTATCTTAGCAAGCATTAAATGGCATTGTCCTTGATGTTTTTATCTTATACTTATCCTATATATTTTTTTCTTGCCTGAGTCTTACTTTACAAGCCACAAGCCTATTTTATATTTTTACTTTGCTTTTAATCTTATTGTTGCTCTTAAGTTTTGCAGGCATATATCCTATTCGAACATCAGTTTATATTTTGAAACATGATTGAAATGTGATCCTTTACTTTGTTTGTTTGACTATGCAAACTTCGGCTGGTATTTTTTTCTACTTGGTGGCTAAAGATTCATGGGTTAATTTCCTTTGCCTTATTTGATAAGCTACAGCCTTATCTTTTCTTTGTTCAATTTATATTATTATTATTTTCTTTAAAATGGTGGCTGAAGTGATCTATCTTGTGCGTGCATTAATTGATGTTGTACCACTTATGTTTTCTTTTCACTTTTAGCTGTACAATATAACCTTTCTCGGCTGTACAAGTTGAATAAAATTTGTTGCTTCTTTTATAAGCTTTGTTATACATGTATTTAAAATTTCAAATTGACTCATATATGCCCGTATACATATATATTCACATATATACCATATTTATACAATATTTAAATTTAATTGATTTAATACAAATTTATTCGTCTCGGGGAAACTCGCAATTTATTTACCGTTTTATTTCACAAATTTAATTCAAAAATTCAATTAATTATAAATTTAAATATATATAAATTTTGGGGTCGTTACAAAAATCAATTAATTAAAATACTTTTAAATAAACAAGTTATTATTTAAACATTCTTTATTTAATTATTTTTAGACTAGATTAACAAATTAACGATTTTAAACAATCATTTAAAAATTATTAAACTAATTTCAAACATTTTAATAAAATAATTGCTTAATTTTTTTTAAATATCATATTTAAAATGATATTAATTTTTAAACCATTTCCCAAAAGGATAAAATAAAATAGTTGACTTCAGAAAATCAAACGGAGGCTTAGTGACCACAATGGTTTTCATTTGATTGATGTTAACTTTCCATGTTATAACATGGGTATTTACATAACAAGAAGATATTAAAAAGGAATCAGCCAATAATAATCAATCAACATATAGGTACTGTTAAAGTTACCATAATAGTGGATGAGAATTTGTTCTGCTAAACACATGTCAAATATAATGGCAGAATGAGTTTTTATTCTGCCTAATACATGTCAATGAAATCTACTTGTGAACTATGGTAGAGTTGTGATCTACTATATTAAATAGATGTCAATTATAATTTAATTGGCAGAATTTTGATTTATACTGCTAAACATATGCCAAGTATAATTTAATTAATAGGACGATGTTTTATTCTATTAAACATATGTCATTGGGTTTCATATTCTATTGGGGTTACTTAAGTGTAGTCGACAAAGAAATCCCTTGGATTAAAAATATTTTTTTAGAAGAGATTTACTTTTAAAAACTAAATCGGTCTTTAGAAATAAACTGGTTTAAAACCTTATTTAATAATTGAATAGCGTTTAATCTCTTTATTTAATAATTAACTTTGAATTAATAATTAAACAAAAATTATCCTTTAAATAAATATTTAAATAATTATTATCCTTAAATGAATAATTAAATAATAGTCAACCTTTAAACAAATAATTAAACCGTAATTAATCTTTAATTAATTATTAAATGATGATTTAAACTTTTAAATAATAATTAAAGATTATTTAATATCAATTAATTAATTAAATTATCCTTAACTAAAACTTAAATAATAAATTAAACGTTTATTTAAAATAATTAAATCATAATTAAGTTTGAATTAAATCTTAACTTGAATTAACTTGATTAGTAATTAATTAATAATTAAACCCTTTTATAAATAAATAATTAATTAATAATTAACTTTTAATAATTAATTAGAATAATAATTAATTAAATAATAATTTACCTTTAAATTATTTAACAAATTATAATTAACTTACTTAATTAATATTTAAGTACTAATTACTCTGTTAACTAATGATTAAGTACTAATTACCTTATTTAATTAGTTAATTAAATAATTATTAAATAAATGAATGAATATATAAATAATATTTATTTTTAAATATATAATAATATGTTTTTAAAACACTTTTCAAAATATATTTAAGGTGAAAACGATTTTAAATTTGAAAATAGAGTTCGATTTTACGAACTACATCGACAGCGACTATCATTATACGACCTATAATTTCAAAACTTGTTTTATATATCAAATATCTTTTACATCATAATATTTTATACTTAACCATTTTATAAACTTGGTAATATGTTTTAGGAAAACAAAAGCAAGGATTTTGAACCAAATAAAGTTAGAAAACTTGAAAATTTGTTTTAGAAATTTAGAACTAGTAAATCGCGATTAAATTTTCCAAAGGATCTCGATCCCTTTAACAAGTCAAGAGCTAAGTTTAGCATATACTATACTAAGATCACAATCTAAATACATGCCATCACAACCCACCATTTAGTAAAGAACCTAACTTTACTAACTAGCTTACTTTACTTCCATTGATTCCAAGTTTACATAACATCATAACCAAGTACATACATATACATACAAACCAACATCAAATCCACACAAACAAACTTCATATTTATCAACCAAGACAACCATAATATAAGTTATAAAATTTAGTTAAAGGAGCAACTTTTCTCACCAAAATCTATCCAAATTTAACCGAACTTCACTAATTTCTTAGCCATGACCTAGATCCTTGCTTACGTTAACAAAAATGGAAGTTTTGAGGCCTTGTGGGCCAAAGAGGGGTTTGGTCTTATAGCTTAGGGCTCGACCATGGAGTGTAGGGAGGGGTTAGGGCTACGTTTTTAGAGATGTGGAGGTGTAGTAATGGAAGGAGGAGGTTGTTTCAATGATTTCAAGAATTAAACGTAGAAAAGAATGATTTAAAAATATATTTAAACAACCAAGGAGGCCATTAATAAGTTTTAGAAAGCTTTGAAAACATTTTGAAGTAAAGCAAATGAGAAGTGAAATAGAAAGTGAAAGAGGAAAATATTGGAAAAGGTTTTATATAAAATGACACTAGAAAATTACTAAATTACCCATATGCACTTTACCCTCCTTAAACACTTGCCACTTCACCTCGCCACCTCATCAAATTTCGAAAATATGCCCCCTTCACATTAATGCTTCCAACATGCATTAATTATATACATGCACTTGTCTTTAGACATGTTTCATAATGTGTTAACCCAAAAAATGGATCAACATCCTAGATCAAGTGTGAAAGCACCAGTGCAGATAATCAACAGCACAAATCTCAAATAAACAATAAATAAAGAGCAAAAGTAAGAAAAGAGACATAGAATTTTTATAGTTGTTTGGCTGACCCTGGCCTACGTCCACTTTAATCAATCTTTATTATGATTATAATAGTTGAATCTCCATATATATCAACTAGTTAGTTCCTAGATCTAAGTTACAACGAGTTAGAGTAAGTCACAAGTACAAGGGTTGACTAGAGAATCACAGTAATCCCTTTGATGACTATTATAAGGGAGAAGAAAGTTGAAGACGTGAAGGAATTCTAGCAGAGTAATGGTAGCTCTCTCTCCAGAAAAGATCCATCTCTAGTTGCAGGTAGGTGAGTATATATAGCGGAATTCAATGAGTATTGGGCCAAAAGTCCAAGTGCAGAAGAGTCCAGTTGTTATGCCAAGTCATCACCGAAAATCTCAAATCAATCTGATTCATTTCTATGGAGGCTAGCTATCCATAGGCGATGGATCGCTAGTTATCCATGAGGGATGAATCGCTAGCCATCCATCAACTTAGCATATTTTTCTACCAGAAGCCTTTACTTAGTATAACGAAGGAGCTCGAAAAGTTTGAGGGCGATCTGACCTGTCTTAATGGATCGCTAGCTATCCATAGGGGATGGATCGCTAACTATCCATAAGAGATGGATCGGTGGCTATCCATCCACTTAGCCTATTTTTGAGTGATCTTTGTTTGGTTGTCTTACTATCTTCTATTTAAGTGCCTTGTTCAAATATCAAGTCGTTTGGAGTTAGATTGATCATCCATGTGCATCGGTCATCTGGTCCAAAAGAATCATCCATGACTCGCACAAATATTAACAAAATCGAACGAAACTTTGTAAGGAAACTATAGAGGGTGTCAGGAACCCACCATAAAAATTTGAGGTAATGGGGCCCAATCTAGAAGGGTCGCTAGTGATCCATTTAGATGGATCACTAGCGATCCACCAAATCAACTCCAAATGCTCTCATTTTTTTGTGAGCCTTCTTTTGTGTCTTTTAAATGTTCTTCCAAAATTACAAGTCAATCTGACTTCGTATGAATTCAGTAGGTTCATTTTAAGTTAGCTGCTTTTGGTCAAACACCTTGAATCCGGTGAGTCTTCACTTCTCGAGCTAGATTGTTTGACATGCTATGAAACTTGGCAAGTGTCTCTAGGAAGCATATTAGATCATGATGCAAGAGGACTGGAGGATCCATGGGCAAACTTTATGGATCGCTAGCGATCCATCGCTTTAGCTTGTGTTGGAATTTTTCTTCTTTGATCTTTCTCTTCTTTTCCTTCTGGTCTTATTGGTCGATTCTTGAGATATTTTGACTTGTTGTAGATGCTCTAGTTCCCTTTGAATTCTTTTGGGTTAAAAATCCAGTTAACACTTGTCCCCCCCCAAAGTACTCCTTTTGAATGAAAAGTGTGCTTTGCTCCAGAACAAGTTCCTGTAAGAAGTCTTTGATTGTTGAGCTTTCCAACGGCTCTAGCCTTGGCAAACCATCCAGTTCCTTTGGATTCTATGGTCAATCACAAGTCGCTCCAAACCTGTTATATCCTAGTACTCTAACTATACTTAGGTGTAATCTATACATCACAATCATTCCGATTTAATTCGGTGTTATAACATCACATATCTCTAATTAAATTACATGTTTCCAATTACATCACATATCACCATTTACATCACATATCTCTAATTGTCCCATGTTCATTTGGGATTTACATCACTATCAATTTTTGTTTCCCATTCAAAGTTGTCACATCATATATCAAAATCACAGTATATATCAAAACCACATCATATATCAAATCACATCATATATCGAAATCATCCTGTGTTCATCTAGAGTTTATCGGTTTTACTCTATTTATATGGCATTCAAATCCTTTTATTAAATCAAATATGTTTAAGACTCGTTCTCTCCTAATCGTTTAAGTTTAATGTGTGATCTCTTAAGATCATTTAATTTTTAGTTTAATGCGCGATCTCTTTGGATCGTTTAATGTATACTTTAATGCGCGATCTCTCCAGATCGTTTAATGTTTTGAGTTAAGAGGATGATCTCTTTGGATCGTTTGTTTGTTAAGTTAAGGGGATGATCTCTCCTGATCATTTGCTTATTAAGTTAAGGGGGATTAAGTAAGCACATCCGCTCACTCTCTGGTGAGGGGACTGACTTCTTGCACTTTGGTCCTATCTCTCCGGTCGGAACTTATGGCGTTCAATATCGTACAAGTCTATCCACTCGCTCTCCGGCAAGGGGACTTGCACCTTGCACTCCGGTTCTGTCTCTCCAATCGGGACTCTAAGGCGATCAGTTTAATGTTCGTCCCGGACATCCAACTCAGAGTGTGCCTAGAGACCAATCTGGGTCTCATACATGTGTAAGTTGTCCGAGGTTATTGAAGGTGGAAAAACAAGAAGGTAGAGAGTAAGGGACGAACTTGCCCTCTGTTCCATCTATGGGCTTCTGGTTTTGGCTAATGCAGTTATGTATTCGTACTCTGATTTGCTACTCTAGCTCCAACCATCACACGGTCCAAGCATAAAAGCTCATTCTAGATCCAAATCTATCATGTCCCCAAGTCATATGGGCATTGTATCAGTTTGTTTTGCTCTAATTCCAAATGCTCCTACATTAGGTCCCATTGTTGATTCCAGCGTTGCCCCTAAGTATCGATTGTTGTAGGTGTGGAGCTAGTATTCTAGCCTATTCCAATCTAGCTCCAGTAGCTTCTGTTTTGTTCCCTGGAATTGATTCATGTTCCCTGCAGATCTAGTTATCCCTTGTTGCTCAATCCTTCGAAAGAAGCCATCCATCATCTCCTGTTATCTAACTAATATCTCATCTTGCATCTCTTTCATCATCCTTTCCATCTCCTCTCTAATCACATAGTTGGGTTGATGAGAATTTAAGGACACCTCCTGGCTGCCCCCAGGCTTCGGTTGACTTACCACATCTCTCGATCTAGTATTAGGCCTACTCATCTTCTCTAAATCTTAGATTCAAACTTCAATTCTTCAGATCTCGTTCAAGGTTCTCAGTGAAAGCACTAAAATTTTAACCCAAAAAATGGATCAATACCCTGGATCAAGTGTGAAAGCACCAGTGCGGATAATCAGCAACATAAATCTCAGATAAATAACAAATAAAGAGCAGAAGTAAGAAAAGAGACATAGAATTTTTATAATGGTTCGGCTGACCCTGGCCTACGTCCACTTTAATTAATCTTTATTATGATTATACTAGTTGAATCTCTCTGGATATCAACTAGTTAGTTCCTAGATCTAAGTTACAATGAGTTAAAATAAGACATAAGTACAAGGGTTGACTATGGGGTATTTATACATGTAGTTAGAATAAGTCACAAGTACAAGGGTTGATTATAGAGCTCATTACATGAAACATATATGGGGGTATTTATACATGTTTTGAAATCCTAATCATATTTTTTGGGACTACCCAAAATACTCTTGAGGAAGTATGGCCTACAAGTTGTCATTATCATGAGCATAATCCACCATTATATGTGCATGTAACTTTAGTCTCTACTAATATGCGCATTAGCTCCTAATTGTACATCATGTTAAGAGGGTAGTTCGGGTCCTCCATGTTGCATGAAATGATTTATTTCCATCTTCATTTGCTTCCTTCTCTTGTGTGCGTGCGTGAATAAATGAAGCCTCTTTTAATTTCCATCCAATTTTCCTACAAATAAAAATAAAATGTGAAGTGAATTTTCTCAAATTAATTAACACACAAAAATGACCATTTTGCCCCTATATGAAGATGAATAAATGGTGATTTGAAAATAATTGAAATTTTGGTTTAAACATGTTAAAATACCGTATATGCTCATTTATTCAGTTAAATTAGATTAAATATGAAAGTAAAAATATGCACATTTACATGCACATCAAATGCCCTCACACTTATCTTTTTATTCGTCCTCGAATAAACTAAAACTAAGATAAATCTGTTTTCGTAGGAAACACGATTGCGTTAAGCGTATGCAACAAGCCGTTAAACCTCTAAATGTCCCTAGTAGGATGAGTGTTCTCTGGTGAGGGTTTTCAGCGGATACTACCCAAAAAATCCAAATGCAACATGAAAAATTCCTAAATATAAGATTTATTTACAAAGAGATGAATGCAAGTTTTTGAAAATATTTAAAAATGAAGAATTTACTTTCAAATTAACATGAATAAGTTAAATATAAGTTTTGGTCACTACCAAGAAATTTAAGTCCTTTTACTTGTCACAATTTCCAACAAAAATTAAGTTATCATAACAAATAGACTCTAGTTTGGCTAGTTGTTTTGGTTGATAACATAGTGCAACTATGAAACAGACCCTTTGTTGATTATCAAAGTTTATCAAAGTGGTATTTTTATTTCTTTGAATAACAAGTCAAATTAAATAAGTGAAAATAGTGCTTGGATTTCAATTGTTTACTCTCTCTTTATTTGAAATTCTATTGATATTAACAATATTTACATATGCCTAACTCAGATAAACTAAGGCCAGATATATCACACATGCACCACCTTTCGGGTTTATGTGAGGGGAATACAGAGCGTGGCAAGTGAACACACAAGTGTGTACACCTATCGACTGTAGCATTATTAATAAAAGAATTTTTATATACATACACCTAACTCAGATAAACTGAGGCCAAATATACTAATCATGCATGCCTTTCGGGTTTATATGAGAAGGGTACAGAGCATGGCGAGTGTGCACACTTGCATGTTAACACATGACTCTAGGTATTTCTTATTTTTATAAAAACATTTTTTATGTTATATATATACATATATTTTTTTTTCTTTTTTTTCTTTTTTAAGAGAGAGTTTTGCAAAACCATCTTAGCACCATTTAACTTAGAAGATAAAAAATGTTATATCCTTTACTTTAAATTCACCACTTTTTAAATAAAGATTTTCAATAGGGTATACTTCATAATTATCACCTATGAACCTTTCTATATACTAGTTAAACCATCGTTACTTGTAATTAAACATTATTTCTATTTTTATTGAGACAAATAAATTTTCAAAAATTTCAATTTGATAACCAAAAACCTATACTTATCCTATAGTGTTTCTTTAAAAGTAAATCAATATGCTAAATAGAAAATTATTTTGGAATTTTTTTTAGTTTTATTTTTTTGGAATTTTTTCTTCTAAGTTTTGGAAAGAAAATGCAAAAAATAAAAAATGAATATGAGACTCTTCCCACACTTGATTTTGACTGTGCCCCCACAGTCAACCCAAGTGAAAGGAGAAAAATAAAATAAAAATATTACCTATATTTACATGAAAAGATTATTATTTACAAGACATCGGAAAATATACTGTTAAAGAATAAATGAAACGGTTTTCCAAAGACTAATTCATTTGTCTCGCCAAGTATGAGAGACACAACTTAAGCCCAGAAAACCAAACCAAAAGATTTCAAAATGGAACGTTGGTTTAGAAAAATGAATGTCATTTTATTAAAAATCATACGAGTTGTTTTATTTTCGATGATTTTTGGGGTTGACAGAACGATTGGTTGAAGTTCAAGTTTATTTTCACCAAATTGAAATTCAAACTTATCATTGAAAATTTCTTCAGAATTATTGATTTCAAAATCAAAAATGGTGATTTAAGTTTACCACTTTAGAATTCGACAACTCATTTTCAAAAAGTCCAAAGAATTTGTGTTCACAAAATTCATCTTCCTTTGTTGAATTATTCACAACTTCATTACAGATATAATGTTTAAAATCCAAAGTTGTTGTATTCAATTTTTCAAATTCGGATAAAGGAAGATCGAATTTTAAATCGAGTTTCTTACGCTCAAAAGAATTGAAATCCAACTCAATTACCATATTTTCAACAAATTCATTAAGATTATTATTTTCAATTTCAAAAGTTGTTATTTGAAAATCGTCAATTTTGGTAAAAGGTGGATTATTATTTGACTCGTCACACATTGGGATTTGATTTTGTTTTTCACGTTGTTTCAGATATGTTTCAAACAACAAATCTGTGCGATCTTTATGAATTTCGTCCATTTTCTCAACAAAATCAAATTTAAATTATTAATTTGAGGATTTTCATTTTGAAATTTTTGAGAGTAATTTTTTTACCATCATTAAAACAACTCTCATTGCCAAAATCATTTAAACAATGGTTCACATTTTCATTTTGACCTTGAAATTGATTTTGGAGTTCAAAATTGAATTGGCATAGGTTATAATTGAAATCATTTGAATTTTGAAGTGAATTCAAATTTTGATTATTTTGAAATCCTTGACTTGAGTTATTGCACAGATTACTCAAATCATTTATCATTTGATTTTGTTGTTCAAGTAAAGACCAAATCGTTTCAATGTTATTTTCAAGAGCTGAGGGTTGCTCTCTAATTTGAGAATTTTGTTCTTCAAAATCCAAATTGTTTATACAATAGTTTTTATTAAAATATCCATATGAATTTAATGTGTAGTTATATGGATTATGTTGATTTTCATAACTATCGTAAAATTCTGGTGAGTAAGAAAATTAAGACATTTTCAAGAATTTTTTTTATAAAGGAAAAATATTTACCAAAAGGAATTTATTTTTCAAATGGAAATTTGATTTTTGTTTTTTTTATGGATTTTCAATTTATTTTCTTTTGTTTTTGAAAAGATTATATATATATATATATATTTGGATTTTTGTTTTTTTTAAAACGCTAACTCAAGACTTTTCTTTTTAGGATTTTTTATTTTGGTGGAAAATTTTCAAAGGATTTAAAAACTAAGTTAAGAAATATTTACAATTTTTTTAGTTTTGGATTTTGAATTGTTTTTCTTTCTTTTTTTAAATAGAAAAATATGCATTAATTAATGCAACTAAATGAATGCAAAGGACTTAATTACAATTTTTCTATCCTAAGTAGCTCTTAACTCCAAAATTGTATAATTACATTTTGTCTTAATCCAACAAGATAGTTCTTAGCCAGGTAACGAACATGATTTATTGTCGCACCACGAATCACCGTAGCAATGCAACTGAAGGTTTAAGTACATTCAGAGAAATAATTAGTATAATATTTACGAATCAATGTAATATTTATAACTGATTATTGCTCTGCCGTAGCCTAGACACCAAGAATATGAATTGTCGAAAGAAGACAACTTATCAATATATAATTAAGCCTTAAGTGAGCTCACGACACCCTTAAGTCGAATGTCTAACCGTTATTGTTAGAAAATTTTAAGATGAAATGCAATTTGTGGGCCAAGGAAGGGGTGATGAATTCCCCCATCTTATGTGGATTTAGGTATTGCCCTTACAAAATAAAAATAAGATGAGATGAATGCAAAACATAAATTAAACGTGTATTAACAATGCAACTACAATGAATTTTTTTGTTTTTTTTAAAAGTGCAAGCAACCAACAATGCAAAGTAAATAAAAACAATAGATAAGGGCACGATACCAGAGCATGCAGAATTATTAGCTAATTATTTTAAAGCGGTAATTTTTTTAAGCAAGCAAGCAATTTATTTTTGGTGGCAGTTCTTCTTCTTCTGATTTTGCAACCTAAAATTAAAAACAAGATATATACAGGTTTTTTTTATATACATCTTTTTATATATCAAGGAAGAAGCTAAGCAAAGGAAAATCAAAAAGTTGAAATCAAACAAAACAAATGAAAGAAAAACCAGCCAAAACAAAACAATATAAATGAAACCACAAACTTGTATTTTTTTTGTTTTTTTATAATCAAAGAAAAAAATAAAATAAACAAAAGAACAAAAGGAAACCCAACCCAAACAAAATTTACCCGGCCCAAACGAAATAAAAGTAATAAACCAACTTTCCAACTCTCTTTACACTAAACAAATTAAACTGTGCAAATTAAGTTGAATATCGCAAATTCCAAATTAAGGCAAATTTCGCAAATCAAACTCTTTTCCTTTTACTGGAATTGGTTCGCGGGTTCGAATTTGAGGTGGGTGAAGCAGCAGGTCTAGTCGCAATTGCGGTGGGTGAAGAATTTGAAGTGTAGCAGGGGGTTGCGGAAGGGTTGAGTAGCTGATGATTTTGGTGAGATGGAGGGCGACTGTGGTTTGGGGTTGGAGGAATGTTGACAGAGGTCGAGTAGCAAGTAAAAGTGATTGTGTGGGAATGTGTTGTATTGGTGATATATGGCAGTGAATGTTGTTGTTTGATAGTAGGCAGTGTTGTAAAGATGAAGATGTAGTGACTGGAGATGATAATGAAGGGGAAGGCAGTTCGTATTGGTTGAGTTGATTCGATGTTGATAATAGTAGTTCACTGTGATGTGGTGAGGGGGGTTGTGGATAATGGTAGTAAGGAAATGTTTTACTGTGGTTGGGTTGTGGATATTGGGTTATGTTGTGTTTTGGTCTGTGTGATGAAATGTAATGCTGTGATTTTTGTTCTGTTTTGAAATAGTAAGGTAAGAGGGGAAGTGGGATTGAATTGGTGGTTTGAGTTTAGGTAGTAGTATGGACTTGCAGTGGCGGTAATTTAGTTTGTAGTGATTGGAAGTTGCACTGGAAATTTGGTTGGTGATGATGGCTTCAGTAATATGTGCACAGTTTGATATGTATAGGGGAAGGCAGTGAGTAGGTTCAAGTAATGTAGTTGACAGTTGATAGCTTGAATGGGGTAGTTGCAGAAGAGAGGCAGAAGTGGTGATATTCTCTGGTAAGTAGGAGTTTGTGGCAATGCTATGGGAAGGAGGTTGGAAGTAAATGTTGCAGTAGAGAAGTGGTTGGTTGTTGAGGATGTTCGAAAGTCGATTGGCAGCAAGTTAGTGGTGTAAGAAGTAGGCAGAGATGGAGGAGGTTTTTGTTTGTATTGGTACTGATTGTATTGAGCAGTTCAGTTGTGAGGAGAATGAAGGGTTGTATGGAAATTTAGTCAATGTGGAATGTGGAGTGATGAAGTAGTGGAGATGTACCGGTGGATTTTGATGACAGTAGTGAATATAGACGGGGGAAGTGTGAAAGTGGCACTGAACAGAGATGATATGGGTAGAACTGTGATGATGCAGCTGGTTGTTTGCTTTGTTGTGGCTCAGGTTGGAGGAGCTGATGGTGTGCAGAAGTAAGTGGCAAGGAGTTTGATGATGTTAGTATGAAGAGAGTTGGTTGATGATGTAGAAGTGGTTGATTGGACTTGAACTTGGTAGCAATTGGATGGGTTGCAGTTTGATATGTAAGAGGAACCAGTAGCTGTAGAAATAAAGTGGATGTTGAATGAGACTGTTGTGAGAGGTACACAGTGATGTTTTGAGATGTGTAGCAGGAAGGTCAGAGGCAGTATATGATCAGTGAAAGTTGGAATTGCTTGGGGTGTTCGTACTGTGCACATGCACAGTGAAGTGTGCAAGGGGTTTTGGTGCGTAGTTTTGAGAGAAATCAGTGAAGTAGATGTATTTGAATGTGAATGTGAATTGCAGTGTGAATGTGTGAATGTTGGTCAGAGGGAAGGGGAAAATGTGACAGATGCTGGTGAGTTTAGTTGATTTGGAAGTGTTGTATGGTGATTGTTGACAGTAATGGGTAAGGGAATTGGAGGTGTAATGCAGGTGAAGTGATGTGATAAATGCAAAGTGATGTTTATGAGATGGTTGGCAAAGAGGCTAATGGTTTGCAGTGGTGAGGGTAAAATGGTAGAGGAGGTTGTAATGTGCAAGTAAGGAGTATGTAAAAATTTATAAAAATATGTAAATGCAAGTGTAATTGAAAACGAAATGGAATAAAAAAAAATTCTTTTTCAAATGAAATTGTGTATATTTTTTTTTTAAATATGCAAATGCGAATGCAACTAGAACCAAAAAAACATGCACACAAATCAAATCACAAAACAAACATACACACAATTTTTTTTAAATGCAAATTAACACACTAAAATCAAACAACAAATAATTCGAAGAATAGAAATAAAATCAAATTAATTCCCCGACAACGATGCCAAAAACTTATTCAACAAACAATTTTCCATCGAATTAGAAAACTGCCGATAAAATCTAAATTAAAAATAACGGCAAACGCACGGCGTACAATGTTAGTACGTGGCGAGTACAGGTCGATCCGCAGGAAATTGTATTGATTTTAAAATTTCTACTCAACAAATTAAACCAAGAATTTGAGAGTGTTGTTAAGTACAAAAATTGCAAAAAACTAACTACTACAAAAGTGAAAAAAAACTATGAGATTAGAAGACAATTTAGAGATAAATCCACTCTCATGATCACATAAATCAACACAACATGAAATTATGATCTCTCTTTTTTGGTCAATAATGAATTTAATCTATGTGTTTATCCTAAGTATGGCCTATTTGTGCTATAAATTAGCCCAACAATAACCATCAAACTTTAACACACCCTCTAAACTCACTTATTAACTCTCATGAAAATGACAATAAAATTAAAAATAAAATCTATTTTAAGCATGGTTTATTTACTATTGAATTAGTAACATAAACCATCAAATTTTGATTCTAAATCCACTTCCATTACCAAAATAAATTAGCTAGATGATGATGTCAATTGTGTTTATTTGAGTAAGAATAGCCTATATGTGATTAACATCATAAACTATCAAATTTATTAATAAACTTACATCAACATGCAACTTTCCATTAAGCAGAAAAAGAGAACATAAATGAGCAAGTTATATTGAGTCTACATGATTACGAGAGGTTCATTACCCCTAAATTGAAGGGATGTAACTTCTCAAATTTGTTATCATTTCAACAAATGTAGATTGCAACATGAAACAAAAACAAGAGGAAAATGCAAGCTAAGTAAGAAGAGAGCTAATTAAAATAAAATAAAAACTAATCTACTTGCATAAATAAAAAGATCTACACTACTAACATAAGAAGAAATAAACAAGAAAAGAAATTGCATTAAAATTGCATTAAGAAAATTACATGAAAGAAGGCTAAAAAGCCATTAGAAAGAAAAAAGAGTTTTTGTTTATTTTTTAGCCTCAAACTAAACTAACTAAAGAAGAGGCTAAGAGCTCATTACATGAAATATATAGGGTTTTTATACATGTTTTGAAACCCTAATCATATTTTTTGGGACTACCCAAAATACCCTTGAGGAAGTGTGGCCTTCAAGTTGTCATTAGCATGAGCATAATCCATCATTACATGTGCATATAACTTTGATCTCTACTAACATATGTATTAGCTCCTAATTGTATATCATGGTAAGTGGGTAAGTGGGGTCCTCCATGTTGCATGAAATGATTTATTTCCATCTTCATTTACTTCCTTCTCTTATGTGCATGCATGAATACATGAAGCCTCTTCTAATTTCCATCCAATTTTCCTACAAAGAAAAATAAAATGTGCAAATGAATTTTCTTAAATTAATTAACACACAAAAATGACTATTTTTTCCCTATATGAAGATGAATAAATGATGATTTGAAAATGACTGAAATTTTGGTTTAACATGTTAAAATACCCTATATGCTCATTTATTTAATTAAATTAGATTAAATATGGAAGTAAAAATATGCACATTTACGTGCACATTACAAAGCACGATCAAGTCACATAAGCGACTTCTAATATCTTTCTGTTTAATCAGTCTTTTATTAATTAAAACCTATTCTATTAGTAAAACTCCTTTTATCTAATAAAACATTGATTTATTAATTTTTACTATTTATTTGTATTCTTTTCAATACTTCAAAAAGTGTTCATATATTTATCTCAAATGGTACAAGTATATTCACAAATCATTAACCAAATTTCTTACTTTAAACCTTTGCTTTTCAATCTTTTTCAAAAAGATTCCTTACTTATAATTTACTTCAAAATATATGTTTTTAGGATCTAAGTACTTCCACAAATCCATTCAATAAGGTTTAAGGGTAATGTTACTTAAACATCGTCACTACAAAAGCATAACCATTTCACTTATGCTTACCTTTAAAACACTCTTTTAAACATATATTTACATGCATAAGTACAATCAAAAATGGTTAAAGACGAATGCCATTAACACATTGTCACGACAAACCCAAAACTATTTCACTTATGCTTGTCTTTAAAACACTCTTTTAAAGATCTATTTACATGCATAAGTATAATCAATAAGGGTTAAAGACAAATGTCATTAACATACTATCACGACAAACCAAAAACCATTTCACTTATGCTTATCTTTAAAACGTTTTTTTAAAGTTCTAAGATAATATTTGGTTAAGTTCGATAGTAGACTAAGTGATTATCCAGTTAAAAACGATCGCTTATAGAAATCACATTTCATATACTTAACTCATTTTCGACATTCCAACTTAACTATTCCTCATACAAGAGTAGAGCAAGGTAAGTTAGAGCACCGATTGCTTATCAAAGCCTTACCAAGAATCTCACAAATAGATAAATCCATCTCGTCGGCTTTTAGCGTTAAGTATAGTATTAATGACTTTCATAAACGAGTAACAAACAACATGATTAACACATTTGCGACATTCCCGACTTAACAATTCCTCTGTCAAGTGGGAAGTCGGTAGGTTAGAGCTCTATTTCTCATATCCCTACTCGAACATCAATCTTAACTCTCACAAATATAAAAAGCACGAAAAAACTAATTAGTGAGGGGTAACGAATGAACATCATTAATCCCTATATTAATTTAACTACACTTTAACAATTCACACTTATATAAGTTACCATACATATAATCTTTAATTTTCGCAGTTGTAATTGTCTTTACGGCATATGTTTATAACAATACCAAATATGCTCTCATATGTATAATACAGTTAACTCAAGCTAGGGAATTCCATTACCCTATCTTTTAATGAGTCATACCCTACCAAAGTCAAGGTTCTCACTTAACCATCAGCTCTGATACCAACTGTAACGATTGGCCTTTTTAACCTCGAATATCAACACTAATACATCCACAGTATTCACAATTCGAGCACTCAAGGCCCGAAAAGTTGAATTAAAATAAAAAGAAAAGGAAGTAGAACAAGAAAAGAGAGAACATAATATTAGAATCTCACAATAGAACCATAATATATAATATCTAAATAACAGTATAAAAGGTTACACCAATACAGAAATGTTGAAGTTACAAATCCTAAGAACTATCATCGGCCTTAAAAGTTATAACCGTCTTCCTTAGAAATATTGATATATAAAATATAGTAATGCATAAGAAATAAGAATAGTATTGTAGGTGAAACTTCTAGCTCACCTTCTCGAGCTCCATAGAACATCAGCGAAAACTGCCTTTCTCAGACTACTCGAAAGAGCACAAGAGGAATCTCAGAAAAAAAACCATGCATCAGACATAAGTCTGACATGAGAAACTCAAGAAATATATAGCTAGCATATAACAGTACTTTTGAGGCCTCATGGAATACCATTATGGTTATCCCCTTAAAAGAAGCACCATCTAGTAAGTACATAAGTTGATATAATAGATAATGTCTAGAGTGAAGAATATAAATTAGATAATAGCTAGAATGGTTACAATCAACTGCATATTGGAGGGTACAATCAAAATCACTAAGGAACGTTTGCACAATGGATTTTCCACGGCGACCTCTTTGGTTAAGCCGAAATCCAATCTCCTCTACAAGGGTTGGAAATTATCTCTGAGTGTCGTATATCCCTAGATAAAATATACCGTTAAAGAAAACATAACCAGTCCACGTCTAAATATGTGATCACAAATATCATCACCTTCTGCATGCAACATCGATAAGCATACTCGAGATATGGAGTGATAATGTCCTATTATGAGTTAGCAAAACCCCAAGCTATGCCCTTACTCTGTTTTCTATCATTTTCGATGTCGAGGTCACGTTCAGCATTTCTTATATGAGTCTTCATCAATCAAACATCATATGAATCCCTAATTGGACTCACATATCTCGAAAAAAATCTCGAAATCACATGGATTTCAACATCTCGAAAAGATTTCGAGACAACACATGGATTCCACCATCTCAAACAGATCTCGAAATCATACATGGATTCCAACATCTCAAAAAAATCCGCTTCCAAGTGATAAAACACTTATCTCCATCTTGAAGTGGTTTTCGATAAGTAAAACACTTACCGATCCCGGTCTCTTCAATACTGAATCAAAAAATTTGGTCATTCATTAATAATGAGAACCATAACATATGGAAACCAAGTCTCATATACTTATCACATTTCCAATATTTTCATCTCACACTATCCTCGGTCAAGAGTGAAGCTTGTAGGTTAGAGCTCTATTGCTCATATCTCTATACGAACATTAGTCCTAACTCCCACAGATAGACAAGCCTACTTCATCTGCTTTTAATACTATGTATACGACTAAACGTTTTCCATAAACAAGTAAACATACAAAGCACGATCAATTCATACAAAACACGATTAAGTAACAAAAGTGACTTCTAATCCCTTTTGTTTAATTAATTTTTATTAACGGATAGCTATTTATTGGTAAAACTCCATTTATCTAATAAAACATCATTTATCAATTTCTACTATTCATTGTTCTCTTTTCAATACTTCCAAAAGTATTCATATACTTATCTCAAATGGTATAAGTATATTCATAAATCATTAATGAGATTTCTTACTTAAAACCTTTGCTTTTTGTATCCTTTTAAAAAAGATTCCTTACTTATAATTTCCTTCAAAATATCCATTTTAAGGTTCTAAGTACTTCCACAAATCCCTTCAAAATGGTTTAAGACTAATTTACTTATACACTGTCACTACTAACCCAAAACCATTTCACCTATGCTTATCTTTAAAACACTCTTTTAAAGATTTTACATTCATAAGTATAATAAAAAAGGGTTAAATACAAATGTCATTAACACACTATCACGACAAACCCAAAACCATTTCACTTATGTTTATCTTTAAAACATTCTTTTAAAGATCAATTTACATCCATAAGTATAATAAAAAGGGTCAAAGATGAATATCATTAACACACTTTCACGACAAACCCAAAACCATTTCTCTTAAGCTTATGTTTAAAACATTCTTTTAAAGATTTAAGATAATATATGGTTAGGTTCGATAATCAACTAAGCGATTATCTAGTTAAAAATGATCGCTTATACAAATCACGATTTGTATACTTATCTCGTTTTCAACATTCCAACTTAATTATTCCTCATCCACGAGTGAAGCCAGGTAATTTAGAGCACTAGTTTCATATCAAAGCTTTGCCTATACACTTCGTTCTTGAATCTCACAGATAGATAAATCTACCTCATCAACTTTTAGTGTTAAGTATAATATTAATGGCTTTCATAAATCAGTAACAAATAACATGATTAACACGTTTTCGACATTCGTGACTTAACTATTTCTCAGCCAAGAGGGAAGCCAGTAGGTTAGGGCTTGTATTTCTATGCAAACATCAATCTTAACTCTTACAAATAGGAAAGCTTACTTCATCGACTTTTTGCTTTTAAACAAATATAATTAATTTTCAAACAAGTAAGTAAACCAAAAAGATTAACATATTCTGACATTACAACTTAACTACTCATTGGTCAAGAGGGAAGTTAATAGGTTAGAGCTCTATTGCTTATATCCCCACTTGAACATCTAATCTTAACTCTCACAAATAGAGAGTGAACCTCATCGGTTTTTACTGTTAGCATAGTAAATTTCCTTTCTCAAAACTTAAATATATATAAATACTTTAGAAATGATTATGAATAGGTTTTAGATATCTATGTAAAATGTTACTGGAAATTAACTAATTTATAATTTGATGAAAAACATGTTCTATATCATAAAACCTTACATTGAAAATTATATATAATTATTAAAAATATATTTGAACTTCAAACAAACTTTAAAATACTTCAAAATATGTTAGAAAACATCTCTAAAAAGATTAGAGAAAAATAGAAAATTTAAATTTTATTTTGAACATTTAAAAACCATAAGTGGCTTACTACAGCACTTATAAATGATGTTAAAAGTCTTTGTTAAAGAACAACAATGAAAAGCACAACCTTTGCAACTAGTTTTAACCACTTTAACAAATGAATTTAGATGTGGAAATTTTGAAGTACCATCCTTAGGGTACTTAAAAACCATTGAAATAAATCCTTAAGAATATCTTCCAATTTATTTATAAAATTTCCCGAAAACAAGCTATATTTACAATGTGTATTTATAACTACATTTTTTGTTCGACTTTCACCACTTGGGTTCATAATTTCTATAAATTCCAAACCATCTTTTTACTATGAAATACACCAAAATATATGTAGATAATAAATAAATAAAATTATCCCAAGTTAAGTTCATAAATATTCCATTTACATAAGTTAAAGTTAAGGGATATCGAAGTGCACTTATAGCGACTATTCTCGCTTCAAATATACTGCAATTCAACACACAATACAAATAACTATTTAAGCATCAATTCAAGGCCATGCTACATGTTTAAGAGGATAATAGAAGTGTGTTATATAATACAAAGTTATCATTTGCTTTCAAAACAAGAAGGGTCCAAAGTTTATAACCTTACTTAGTTAATTTCACTTTAAATTTATATTTGCACACAACATATATACACATTGTATACATACAAGATAGTGAGATAACCTATAGATCCAAGCCAAATATATGATCAAGCACAACCAAACTCAAGATCACTTTCTACCATCCCCTTGCTACCACCTTTTCCTCCTTCCTTCCTTCTTGCTTTTCACTTGCTTTTTACCCCTTCCTTCATGATAATTGCTCAAGGCCATGGGATGTGGGGAGAGGTTGGCTTTACTTCTTCAAAATCTAACTTGGTAGATGGTTTTGTAATGTTTTCCTAAAGCTTGTGGCAAAATTTGAGTTGATTTGGAGTTTTTTTGCAATTATTTTCTTTAGAACTTTTGAGAAGAAGAAGACATGAAAGGAGCTTGCTTTTTGCCTTGTAAATTTGTAATTATAAATCAAGGCTATGCCTCTTCTTATATAGGCTCAAGATGGTGTTGCCTAAGTTTGTTCTCATCCCCCTCTCATGTCATGGAAGGCTCAACTTCCCACATGCCAATCACTTCTCCTTTACATTTCTTTCTTTTAATTAATTCCTTTAATACCCTTACTTTTTAAATATCCATTATCCATTTGGAAGCTTCTAGAACCTTTTTGCTTCATGAATTAAAGTGTTTTAATTAGTTCTCAGTGTGTTCATTTGATCATTAGACAAGTGCATAAGAGTTCGAACAACTTATATTGAATAAAAAGCTGTTTATAGATAAACCGATTTTCGATCATGTTATCGACTTTTCTTTAAAGTATTTATTTTTGTAAACAATTTTTAAAAACAAGTTGCCTATCATTAGTTATGATTTAAAAAGTGAGTTAACTAGGTTATTTAATCATTTTAATAACATTTAATCCAAGAGTCAAATATCTGAATAATTCTAATATTTAAATACGAAATTTCGAAATTCCGGGTCGTTACGTTCTCCCCACTTAGAATATTGCATCCTTGAAATTCCAAAACAAGCAATAAAAGGAAAAAATCACATAGTAATACTTAACAATATTCAAAATTACTATCCAACAAAGCACATGTTTGCTCAAATTCAAAAATCCTCTTATCGTACAAGGACAACATACAATATTAAGCGTACCTTACGCTCAAAAGCCTTATGATATTACTTAGTCGATTATTCATCTTACCTCATAAAAAATCAAAGACTCATCCCTAAACTCCCTTTAAGCCAATCAAAACATAGTATGCAAATATACTAAAGCCTGTATCATGTACATGGATCATTCATATGCAATATTAAATCCGATCACTTGCTCTATCACATAATTTCACATCCAAATTAGTATTGATCACTTGACCTCTCTAGTATGAAATCCGATTAGGTTCCTTGATTATAAACCTTCATTCTCCTTACATAGCTATATATTATGATAATTTTTTTTGGATCTTATCAAGAATCGTTATTAAGTGTTCATCGTCTCGAATCAAGAAAATCCTTGTTCGTACTGGTGTAAATCACCTCAAAATCATGTACTAGAATACTGGATCAAGAACAGTCATGAAAATAAAATGATCTATGTACAACTTATGTATTTATCCTATTGGTTTCCTCACTACACCAATTACTTTATATCACATCCTTTTATCCAAATAGTATACTCGTCTAATATCAAAATCATTTATGAACCATTTCATAAAACATAACTTCAAGTTTATTAACATTTGTAACTTAAGTTCATAATCGTATAATATTCTACTACATCATAAGAGCATATACAAAAACATCAAATTCATTTTATTTAACAAGCATGTTTAACTAATTAAAAACTTATTTTTAACTTACTACTTTTTCTATTTAACGGTTATATAAACTCAACTTTTATATTTTGACACAAAAACATTTTGCTTCTAGTTCTATAATGATTCGGAAGTTTTCGATCGTCAAAAATCGCCAAAAAATCTTGTTTTATTTTAATAATTTAAAACTACCAAACAACATATCATAACATGATATGCATACTGTTTGCGCCAAAATTGGTCACAAACCCCAGAAGTAGTGAAAGCACCAATGTATATACACAAATTCACAATGTTCCAACACAGATCCCAGATCCAAATAAAGTAGAGAATAAAGTTGAAGGAACAGTAAAGTTAAAATGGAAGAAAGTAGGAAAGAACGTAAGGTTTATAGTGGTTCGGCAATCCGGCCTACATCCACTTTGAATCCATCCTTTTTATTCCTTTTGTACTGTAGTTACAATTACAAGCCTATAATATCGATCACAAAAATGGCAGAGCTTCTGCCTCCCCCGAAGGAAAGATCCCCTTTTAGTTGCCATAGCCCTCCTATTTATAGGTGTAGATCCGAAAATATCCACCTCAAAACCTAGAATACCTTTTCTCCTACGTAGGTGGGCCCGCGTGATTGATCTGGAGTCGTTTGGGACCGATCCATGTTCAATTCACATCGATCCAAACTGACTCCAATTAAGTCAAGATCGATCACGAACCTTCTTGAGTGCATAAGGAAGCTCCAATGAAAATTTCATGATGTTTGGACTTGTAGATCTCAATTTATGATCGATCCAAGTTGTAGTTTGCATGAAGGCTGAAACATTTCGCATCGATCTGCTCACCTCCATCCAGTTCGTATCGATTCTACCTCCTTATCCATCGCCGCAGCCTTCGCATCGATCCAAACTTCACACGCACTGATCCATATCCTTCGCTCCACCTCGACCGCTTCCTTAGTATCCACCGATACGAAGTAGAGAGCTTTCGTATCCATCAGCATAGGTTGTTCGTATCCATCAACTGCTCTGGAAATATACGTTCTCATATCCATCGGTTGCCCTACCTTTGTATCCATGCTATTTGTATGTATCCAAGCTTTGTTACAGATCGATACGAACAAGACCGACACGAACTGTGTCTTCGTATCCATCCCCCGTGTATGTCCTTCGTATCGATCCATGTCTACTTCCTTCTTCGTATCGATCAATAGGTGTTCGATACGTAATGTCCATCCAGATTGATGCGCGTTGCATCGATACGAAATCATCGAGTCGAAACCATCGATACGAAGTATGCTGTCGTTTCCATCCTGATCGATACAAAACATCGATACAAACCTACCTTCCTTGAATTTTGATCCATCCATATCTCGAGCATACGAACTCCGATTGACCTGAAATTTGAAAAGTAGCCTTTCTTAGCCTTGTTCATCATTCCCAATCGATTCCACTTTGATCTGAGCTCGGTCAAATTTTGACGGTATCGATCATAGTCATGTTTACAATCGTCTTCAATCCCGATATCCCGGCCTTGACCAAAAGGTGGAGTAACATTTTGCCCCCCAAAACATGCCTTGTGCTAAGAAGGCGTGTTTTGAATAGCTCCAAATCCGACATCTGAATTCCATATTCCATTACCAAGCCATCCTATTCGAGTGCCACAGCCATATCCTTATCCAAATACGCGACTGCTCCGAGTCAACGTCCGATTTCAAATCCAGTAACCAAATCCTTAGCCAGTTTCATATCCATCTTAACGCGACAACCGAGCTCTAATCCATCCATATCCAATAACCAATAATCTAATCCAGGACCTCTCTGGGTCGATATCCAAATCTATAACCTCTCCGAGTTCTTGCCAAGCATAATCCACACTCGACGACTTATACTAAACAATGCCTCGGTGTCCGTGGTCCAGTGTCCTTGAACGCTGAGTAGTGCCATGCCTTAAGTCCTAAGCCGAATCCTGGTTGCTTCGGACCCTTGCCGAGTATAGTCCACACTCGACGACCTGAAATAGTAACCGATAATATAGGGCCTAAGTCCTAGGCCAAATCATGGTCTCTCCGGACCCTTGCCGAGCATAGTCCATACTCGATGACCTAAATGAGTCGATTCGCCACGGTCGGACGAAGCGACTTACCCCTTGCCAGGCATAATCCATACCCGACGACCATTTACTAAAAGCCAGATTAAAAATCCAATCAAAATCCAATCCAAAATCTAGATCAAATCGGAAAACCGAAAAACCATACTAGAAAGCAAGCATCCAAACTAAAGTCCAAACCAAAAATCAAACAAAATCAGGAGTTCAAACCAAACTCCGAAACCAAACCAGAAAAAAGCAAATGTCCAAACCAAAAAAGAAAAAGTAGATTTCACAAACTAGAGCGTCGTAGTTTATCATCATCTCAGAGCATGCCTAAGGGCTATCTCCGTCCCCGTACATGAGTAAGTGACTTGGCCGTTTGCCTAGAGTTTGCCACTTATTCCATATCATCCTTGTCAGTCGATAACCAATCAACCATCATTCCTGGGCCTCATGCCATCATCATTTGAGGTAGACGGTGGCTGCTCCTGTTCCACCGCCGCATTCCGAGCCCTGACATATTGCTACAGCTGACCGTTCCTTATATGCTCCTCGATTATATCCTTTAGATGCATGCAGCTATTAGTATCATGCCCATCCAGGTCATGAAAGAGACAGTGCCTTCCTGATGCCCTCTCACGTTCCGTGGGTTCTCTCTTTGCCAGCCTTCAGTAAGGAAGGCGATCCCGAGTCTCCATGAATATCCGCTCTAATGTTTCATTCAATCCTGTGTAGGTGGAGAATTTTGGCTCTCCCCAACGTTTCCTTTCCCTACCAAAGTTGTCATCCGACTTCCTCTTTCTTTTATCCTTGTCCTTACCCGAGCTTTCCTCGGATGGTTCTCCATCCTTAACCACATTCACCTCCTTTGGCTTCAGATCCAGACTCGCGTCCTCCTATCGAAGAAACCATTTGGCCTCGTGAAAGAACTCCCCAAGATCCATTGGTGGGTCCCATATCAGCGATACTTTGAACTCTGAGTTGTCCCTGACTCCGGATACTACCGCCATTAAGACCATTGATGGATCCAGCCGATCCACTGAAGCAACTGCTGCATTGAACCGAGTTAAGAAAACCCTGAGCGATTCTCCTGTCCTTTGTTTTACCGACGTTAGTGTCATCACATTCTTCGGTCTTTTGATATGAACCCGAAACTGCTTCAAAAACCTGTCTACCAACTCTATCCATGTCCTGGTAGATCCATCTTCTAGCTGCTTGAACCACATAGCAGCTATGTCCGTCAAGTACAGAGGGAAACACCAGGCCATAACTTCCTCCGATGCCTCCAGCACTTCCATGTGCCTTGTGTACCCCATCAGATGATTGGTAGGATCAGCCCTGCCGTTGTATAACTTCGGAGTAGGTAGCTTGAACTTCGGTGGATTTAGAGCCATTCTGATGTCACAGGTAAACGAACTCCGGTTTACTCCTTCCAGATCTCTGTTTGCTAAACCTCCGTGCATAGTTCGCATGATAATCTTAGCTATTCTAGTGTTATTCACCAATGGTTGCCCCTCGGGTCCTTGAGGGAATTCTGGTACAAATTCTTCATCACGAACTCTTGGCTCCTGCCAACATCTTGTTGTGTGGTGTCACCAAGAATTCCTCCATGAATCGGTCCATCGTTGCCAGGTGGTGTGCCCCCGAGCCTGGATCCATCCAGATTAATAGTAGCATGCTGCTTAGGGGCTGCGCCCTGTTGAGCTGCTCCATCTGCCTGCCTGTTGGGTTCTTCTGTTCCAGCTCCATGGATCTGAACTCCTGAAGCTCCAGCTGTTCCTGCCTGTCTAAACTGTCTGAGAAGGTTTTGCATCATTTCCTCCTGCCTCTTTAAAAATTGTTCTTGCATGGCCCCTATCATCATCTCCATTTCATCTCTGGCGATGAAAATTGAGGTCTGATTTGCTCCTGAGGAAGCTTCCCGACTCCCTTCATGTTGACTCCTTTCTGGTAATATCTTTCTAGCCGATTGCCTAACCATGGTTCCTTTTAGATATAATCCTTTAGTTTTCCAAATCTGAACTCCGAATCTAATGTAGCGAGCGCTAGTCGGCTCTCAGTGAAAGCACCAAAGTGTTTGCGCCAAAATTGGTCACAAACCCCAGAAGTAGTGAAAGCACCAATGTATATACACAGATTCACAATGTTCCAACACAGATCCCAGATCCAGATAAAGTAGAGAATAAAGATGAAGGAACAGTAAAGTTAAAATGGAAGAAAGCAGGAAAGAACGCAAGGTTTATAGTGGTTCGGCAATCCGGCCTACATCCACTTTGAATCAATCCTTTTTATTCCTTTTGTACTGTAGTTACAATTACAAGCCTATAATATCAATCACAAAAATGGCAGAGCTTCTGCCTCCCCCGAAGAAAAATCCCCTTTTAGTTACCATAGCCCTCCTATTTATAGGTGTAGATCCGAAAATATCCACCTCAAAACCTAGAATACCTTTTCTCCTGCGTAGTGGACCCGCGTGATTGATCTGGAGTCGTTTGGGATCGATCCATGTTCAATTCGCATCGATCCAAACTGACTCCAATTAAGTCGAGATCGATCACGAACCTTCTTGAGTGCATAAGGAAGCTCCTGTGAAAATTTCGTGATGTTTGGACTTGTAGATCTCAAGTTATGATCGATCCAAGTTGTAATTTGCATGAAGGCTGAAACATTTCGCATTGATCTGCTCACCTCGATCTCGTATCGATTCTACCCGCATATCCATCGCCGCAGCCTTCGCATCGATCCAAACTTCACACGCTCTGATCCATATCCTTTGCTCCACCTCGATCGCTTCCTTAGTATCCACCGATACGAAGTAGAGAGCTTTCGTATCCATCAACATAGGCTGTTCGTATCCATCAGCTGCTCTGGAAACATACGTTCTCGTATCCATCGGTTGCCCTACCTTCGATCCATGTTGTTCGTATCGATCCAAGCTTTGTTACGGGTCGATACAAACAAGACCGACACGAACCGTTTCTTCGTATCCATCCCCCGTGTATGTCCTTCGTATCGATCCATGTCTACTTCCTTTTTCGTATCGATCAATAGGTGATCGATACGTAATGTCCATCCAGATTGATGCGCGTTGCATCGATACGAAATCATCGAGTCGAAACCATCGATACGAAGTATGCTGCCGTTTCCATCCTGATCGATACGAAACATCGATACGAACCTACCTTCCTTGAATTTTGATCCATCCATATCTCGAGCATACGAACTCCGATGGACCTGAAATTTGAAACGTAGCCTTTCCTAGCCTTGTTCATCATTCCCAATCGATTCCACCTTGATCAGAGCTCTGTCAAATTTTGACAGTATCGATCATAGTCATGTTTACAATCGATCTTCAATCCCGATATTCCAGCCTTGACCAAAAGGCGGAGTAACACATACTATAGAATCCTAATGCATAGGCTACATGTGTCCATAAATAATTTAACAAATTTCAATAATTTATTATACACACTTTACCCAAAAGGGGAAACATGGAAAGGTTTCATAATTTATTTCGAGCAATACCATTACAACTCGGGCACCCTCAACATACACACAAAAATTTTCTACATAAAAAGTTCATATCAAATTTCTTTTAAAGAAAAAATTTAGAACTAAACATCGAGTATTATTTCAAACCATTTTAAAATAATGTGTGTGTATATATATATCTTTTGTATATCTAATCATACTTTCAGAATCAAATCGAAATCTATTTTACTAAAGCAACCCTATAGCATCCTCCACTTAGAAACCCAAAAATGAACGCCAACGATGCTGAATTCATCACCAGAATTACCTTCTGTTAGCACCAAAATTGGTCACTAACCTCGTAGAGAAAGATTATGTAGAGATATAAGTGATGAAGGTAAATTAAACAAAGAAGACAATGCTAATTTAAATGCAGAAAGTAAGAACACCAGATTTATAGTGGTTCAATGTAATTGCCTACGTCCACTTTGAGATTAAACTTTATTGATCCTCTTAATGATTGATTACAAATACAATTCGTAGATCAAATGCTTGAATGAAGTTGTTAAGTGGAGAAGATGAGTCTGAAAAATGGCAGAGTCTCTCCAGTGTTTTCCCAAAAGGTCCCTTTTCACTGTGACCCTGCCCCTCTATTTATAGACAAAGATGGGCTGGACTTCCCAGGTGGGCTCGGTAGCCAAACACTCTAGCCCAAGTATAGTGGTCGCTGTATGCCGAACCAAGTAGGCCGAACACAATGATGCCGAACCACCCTTTTTATGCCGAACGGTATGTTTGATGTGTGGGAAGTGTGGAATGGTTGTTAGTCGAAGCCGAATGTGCCTCTGTCCGAACGAAGCGCTTGACCGAACAATGCTCTCTGGTCGAACGATGCGTTCTGGCCGAACGATCCTCCTTGGCCTAACGTGCCTTCTGGCCGAACGATGCTTTCTGGCCGAACGACCCCTTGGGCCGAACGATCCCTTTGGCCGAACGATACTGCCATGTCGAGTAGTCATATGCGCCGAACGCCTTCTAATGCCGAGTACTCCTGGATAGCCGAGTGCTACGCTGAGTACTCCTAGATGCCGAGTGCTTCTGGATGCCGAGTGCTACCTGATGCCTAGTACTCCTGTTACCGAGTTCCACCAGATGCCGAGTACTACTTGATGCCGAGTACCCCTGTTGCCGAGTTTCGCTGGATGCCGAGTGCTACCTGATGCCGAGTACTTCTGTTGCCGAGTTCCACCGGATGCCGAGTACTTCTTAATGCCGAGTTCTCGTAGTATGCCGAGCACTAGTTGCCTGGTCAAATCTCCAGGAAACACTTGCCCCCCAAAGTGTATCACGTGACCGAACGTGGTACGCTTTGTGTCATGTAACCTTTGCATTTCGTTTTAAATCCTTGACTAGCCTCGAGCGGAGATGCCTTTTTGAGAATTCCAGTGGTTTAGGTGTGCGCCGAACGTGTTCTAAATGCCGAATGAGACACTCGTAACCGAACGATGCTTTCTGGCTGAACGAACCTTTAGTGCCGGACATCATTATATGCCGATGCCGAACGTTATGACTTTGACCGGTTCCACCAGATGTAGCCTTTTCGACTTCTTCTGTTTTCCCTATAAAAGCCAGCACCTCTACCCTTCTTTCTCTTTTCACACTTCTAACCTCTGCCTTGCACCTGCCGAAGCTACCAACCAACATACAACTAGCCGATTCTTCCCAAGTCTTTACCTTACCCACTAGGTACTGATCCTCTCACCTAACTACAGCCTTTACGCTCGAACTCCCTTAATTGATGGGATAAATCGAGCCTTGACTAAATGTCGAGTCACGCGATGGGGGTGGTAGGAAATCATTGGTAGTCACACCGTGGTTCGGCATAAGTATTTTATGCCGGACCAGATTGGTGGAAGGAGAAACATGGAGGAAATAGGAGATGATCAGGGGCATCGAGCGGTATGGTTTGGCGCAACTTGCCGAACGATGTGCCCTCGTGGTTCGGTGTGGATGGAGGAAGAGATGAGGCTAATGTTAAGGACAGCGTGCCGATTGTCATCTCAGCCGAACAGTCATAAACACCGTACCATACTCAGGCTAAAACACGCCGAACAAAACAAGGCCGAACACGACTTACACACCGAATAATGACTTGGCCGAACCAAAATTTAGCCGAACACGGGTTTAGCCGAACAATGACTTAGCCGAACAAAGACTTAGCCGAACACTGACTTAGCCGAACAATGACATAGCCGAACAATGTCTTAGCCGAATCATGACTTAGCCGATCAATGACATAGCCGAACAATGACATAGCCGAACAATGACTTAGCCGAACAATGACTTAGCCGAACAATGACATAGCCGAACAATGTCTTAGCCGAACCATGACTTAGCCGAACAATGACATAGCCGAACAACAGACTTAGCCGAATAGTCGCAAACGCTGAACATTTATTAACTATATCTACCCGTATAGCAAAAACAAGAAACATGGCCCAAGCACTCTAGCATATGTGAAGCCGACCTGGATCACCAACTTCTTAGCTTCCGTAAACATAAACCTGAATCTTAGATTACCATACGTTTTCTGGATCTGGAATTGTAATTGCCAAAAGGCAGGCTTCCGGGGACGGTCAGCGATGACGGTCTCCGAAGGCGATGATTTGATGCTCAGTTTTATAACAACAACTTTGCGACCTTCAAACTTTCAACGCTTTTACACGATTGCTTGCACTAGATCACACACCACACGGGGGGGGGGGGGATATTCGTGTTGTTAACTCTAACGTTCAATGTTTTTCAAGTATAGTTTTCCCAGGCACTTAAACAAATTCATTATTTATTGGGGATGTCTATGAAGTCTAGCTCCGCCACCATATCTAACAGGTCTGGGCCATCATCAAGGCAAGAAGCTGCTGATACTTCAAATCCGTCGACTTCCCCTGCCCATAACTTAGCACCCGATGCCCTGGAGGCAACAATTCTTTTAGACAACCCGATCGATTCACAAGCTTCGAAGATCAATGAAGTCGCACTTCGATGGATATGCTCCATTCACGGGATTCCTTTCGCCGATGTGTTAGTCCCTTCGCGACACGATCGTCCTCACCTGCCCCCAGTCAGATATACCACCTGCAACAAGTTCATGTGTTGGATGGGCAGCGTGCCTCCGTTTAATTTATTCCTCCGGGACGTGTTGCAGTACATCGACATTGCTCCGTCGCAGCGCATCTGAACGGTCACGCTTTTCTATATGGGACCTATCTACTCTTCATGGCCGTCTTCTCTAGACCTCCAACCTCTGGCGACATCAGATACATCTATATGATCAAGAAACGGAAAGACAGCCCTTCCTTCGTGTTCCTCGAGCCGTACCACAAGTGCCAAATCTTGACAGGGGCATGCAGTAAATTCGCCCTGTACAAACAGGAATGGTTCTACGTGCGTTGCCCTCCTGGTTTTGCGAGGAGATGGGTTGAAGGCAGTAAGTTTCTTCGCTGAGTCATCATTCGCGATTAATTGGAGTCATGTTCTTTCTAACTCCTCGTTTCATTTTTTCAGGTATCAACCCGCGTCCGGAGGGCCGAGGATATTCTGAGGCCGTTGAGGCCATTAGAGCTCTTCCTGCCGAGGAACGGGACATTCGAACCATTGTTTCAAACGAATCATTATCGAGGTTCGGCTTGCTAGCCCCTGGTCGTCGGATTAGCCTCCCGGAGGGCGTCTCTATTCCCAAGCCAGCATCCGGTAAGGGAAAAAACAAGCTGGATCGTCGTCACGCCACACTCCCGATGCGCGCGGAGAAGGTGAGCACAAAGAGGATGAAGCTCCTGAGACCCAAGGCGAGAATGTGGGTCCTGCTTGGAATCCGGCGGTCGAAGTTCATGACATTGAAACGTCATCCTCCCCTTCGAAGGGAAAGAAGAGGTTAAAATGCAAGATTCGGAAGGAGAAAGTTGGCGGAACTTCAAAAGTTGCGCCTATCCCGCCAGAGAAAGAGGCTTCCTCACAGCACCTGGAAAGTTCTTTAAGGGGTTTGTCGAATCTCTCCATCCCCGACGATATACTTAATTACGGGTTTGACGATCCTGAAGCCCTCAAGTTTTCTTCGCCCGCTAGAGGCAATGCGGGAGTTCAACTCCCAGTCCAGGGAGACAATACTCCGATTAGTAAAGACAAAAGAACTGGTCCGTCGGAGGAACACTAGGACACACACGCACATTCACATTCCATCATACACTTCAAGTTTTTTCTTATTTCCCGGATTTTTCTTAACCCGTTGTTACCTCTGTTCTTTGTAGGTGACATGGGGAACTCTCACGGACTCGATCGCCTTCATGGTTCTTCGATATTTCATCATCCCGGATGGGATTTAGGTTCAGGCAGACGCAGGGACAGAGATGATTATGAAGATAGAGACAACCGTCCCCGCGATTCGTCTTATCGTAAGAAGGCATACTCCCAATCTTCAAAGTCCCGTGATCCTCTTCCTCCAACTTAGCCGGATAGAGAGAAGTCTTCACAGAAGGGGTACCAACCCGATGCTCCTCGAGAACAACACTCCGGTTCATCGAGTACAAGGCAAATTCGGGAGCAACGAAAAAGAGCAGAACTTCCAAAGCCTCCTCCCCCTACTCCTGCGGTTGATCCAACTGTAGCAGAAAAGATGGTCGATCTCAAGGCCAAGTTTCCAAAAATTTGCTTCGACGGTCTGAAATTCCTCCCGGCTATTCACCATATCCCTGGGCACGTGAAGCAGAGTGCCTTTGCCTGTAATAACGACGTCTATGTTCAACATGACGCGTTTGTACACTTGGTCGAAAAGATCTCGGAGGTGTCCGTTGAGCGACAATATGAGATTGATCGTCTGAAATTTGAGGCCGGCTGTGACAAGAACATCATCAAGCATCAAGACGAAGAGCTTGCTTCGTATAAGTCGAAGCTGGAATCCACTGAACAAAGCGAAAACGATACTGCTGAGGCAGTTACTCATTTAGAGATGGCTCACAAGAAGGAACTTGATGAAGCAGTCCAGCGTAGCGGGGCCCTTGCCCTAGAAAAAGATTCTGTCCAAAAAGAAAGGGACGCGCTCGTCATACAAGTCAGAGAGCTGAAAGAATTACTTTCCAAGGAGAAAGAGGACAAGGTAGCCGCTCAAGAAGAATCACAACGATACTGTGATGAAATCGTTGCTACTCGGCTCCTGAAAACGAAGCTCGATGACGAACTTGCTGGGGTTGAAAAAATGAAGGACGAAGCCCGTGAGGAGGGAAAAAGAAAAGTTGCGGAGGAGATGGATTCTCGCCTCGAGGCGGCTGCAGAAGCCGGCAGGGAAGAGGTCAAATGCATGTTTGACCCGTTGATTGCTGAGTATGGAGCCCGCGTCCTTATGCATCGTGACTTAACATTCTTGGGCGATGGCTATCTCGAATCCCTAGCTGAGGCCTGGGAAACTTTAGTGAAGATTAGGAAAATCGAGTCGAGCTCTGAAGAGGTCGATGAGGATGCCTTGGTGAAGGAGTTTCTTAGGGGGAATGAGCCAGTGGATTTATCCGTAGCTTTGGCGCTTTATAACAAAGGCTTTCCCCTTCGAAAAGAGAAAAGTAATGAAGCTGGCCCATCTGGGGCTGAGACTACGGCTCCTCATATTGCTGCTCCTCCCGCTGCTCAGCCGGCCGGTCGGCCGACACTTGACCCGTTCAAGCAGCATGCCGGCTATGATCCTGAAGATCCCGGGCTTGGCGTTCACGTGCTATCTCCTATTTTGGAGGGTGAAACCCCACGCGCAACCGATAGCCAACCAGAACCCGGTAGGAAACTCTTCTTTTCCAGAAGTCGAAAGATCTTGTTATTTTCCGGCATTGGTTATTCACTCTAATGTTCATTCTTTATGTTTTCATGCAGGCTGCTCTGATCCCAAGCCAACTCCGAGGAGCGATGACGCCAAGGAGGAGGTAGAGAAAACAAGCGATGTTGCTCACGCGGGAGTAACTCCTGGTCCTGACGCTCAAGTGATCGGGGCGCTAGATGATGATAAGCTTGACACTTCATCTCCTGCCGAAGGGAGTGATGAAATCGAAATCACTGGCGCCTCTGAGCATACCTCAAAGATGAGCATGAAGGAACGCCTCGCCGAAGAAAAGAAGAAAAAGGTCGAGGTCAAAGTCGAACCTGAAATACTGGAACTTACCGAACCGCGGAACAGACCTCTGAAAATCATTTTCCTTGGTAAATTCAAACCGATGAATGTTCCTTCTCCCTCTCCTAATTCCGCTTCTTTAGCAAGCAGAAAATCCAAGAAGAAGCGTGAGGGAGAGGAATCGTCGGAAGCAACAAAGGAAGACAAGAAGAAGAAACCAAAGAAATAGTCGTTTAACTCGTTCAACGAGATTATGCTTAAGTCTTGTATGCATCTTTTGTTTCCGAAGTTTATGTAGATAGGTTTTTGACTCCAAGTTTTGGAGGAGTAACTGTGTAACCCCATTCTGAACTATTGAATGAAGTTTTAGTTTCTTTTTCGCTTGAATAATTCTCTTGCTTTTCTTTGGTTTGCTGACTAACTGTGGTCATAACTCAAGTTCTTATGAGTTGTATTATTTCCCAGTCCATTCTCGTGTTGTTCGAACATTTTCAGATGTTGCATACTTCTTGTCCCACATTTCCTGAGTACTTGGACTTTTTTCTAAATCCGCGCTCCGGGGATTTAGAGTAAGTTGATCCACGTTCAGGGGATTCAGAGATTTGGAATCGTTTACAATCTAATCCGCGCTTCGAGGACTTAGAGTACTCCGGTCCGCACTCTGGGGATTCGGAGATTTGGAATCGTTTATACTCTAGTCCGCGCTCTGGGGACTTAGAGTACTCCGGTCCGCGCTCTGGGGATTCAGAGATTTGAAATCGTTTATACTCTAGTCCGCGCTCCGGGGACTTAGAGTACTCCGGTCCGTGCTCTGGGGATTCGGAGATTTGAAATCGTTTATCCTCTAGTCCGCGCTCCGGGGACTTAGAGTACTCCGGTCCGAGCTCTGGGGATTCGGAGATTTGAAATCGTTTATACTCTAGTCCGCGCTCCGGGGACTTAGAGTACTCCGGTCCACGCTATGGGGATTCGGAGATTTGAAATCGTTTATCCTCTAGTCCGCGCTCCGGGGACGTAGAGTACTCCGGTCCACGCTCTGGGGATTCGGAGATTTGAAATCGTTTATCCTCTAGTCCGCGCTCTGGGGACTTAGAGTACTCCGGTCTGCGCTCTGGGGATTCAGAGATTTGAAATCGTTTATACTCTAGTCCACGCTCCGGGGACTTAGAGTACTCCGGTCCGCGCTCTGGGGATTCGGAGATTTGAAGTCGTTTATACGAGTTCGTACATCGTACAGGATAATGTAGTTCTAGTAATTCGTCACCCGACTATAAGATATAGAGACATTAGCAATTCGTGGAAAATACGGCTTCAAGCCTTTATTAATGAAAAACAACTAAACTGCTTGATTACATAGTTAAAAGGAAACTAAGTTGCGACTGAATGAAAACATACAGGAAATAATAGTGCCTAAAACAAGAAAGAAAACATGCTAAGTGTAATAATGCCGCAAATGTTCACTGTTCCATGCTCGGGGGAGTGTCGTGCCATCAACGGTCGCTAGCTTGAATGTTCCCTCTCCAAGCTTCCGTTCAATGACGTGCGGACCTTCCCAGCTGGGATTCATACGTGATGGTACCGGGAAAACTTGTTTCAGAACGAGATCACCCACATCAAAAGTCCTTGGGCGGACTCTACCGTCGTAGTAACGCTTGACTCGGTGTCTATGCGCTACCGCCCTTAATTCAGCCTCTTCACGTTTTTCATCGATGCAGTCCAGTGATTCCAACAAGAGGTCCTTATTTGTCTTGGGATCGTAATATGTCACTCGATGCGATGGAAATTCAAGTTCCACGGGTATAACGGCTTCCGAGCCGTATGCCAATGCGAATGGAGTGTGGCCGGTCGCGGACTTGTGGGTAGTTCTATAAGCCCATAATGCTGTCGGGAGTTCATCTACCCACTTGCCTCCGACTTTCTCCAAACGCTTCTTCAGTATTGACTTGATTATTTTGTTAACGGCCTCGACTTGTCTGTTAGCTTTTGGGTGTGCAACGGCGGCGAACTTCTTCTCGATGCCATACTTTAAACAAAACTCTTTGAACTCTCTGCTTTCAAATTGCGTCCCGTTGTCCGTAATGATGGTGCGAGGAAGGCCAAAGCGGCATATGATGTTTCGTACAACGAAGTTAATGACCTTCTTAGAGGTGATAGTGGCCAAGGGTTCTGCCTCAGCCCATTTTGTGAAATAGTCGACTGCAACTATCGCGTATTTCGCACCACCTTTGGATATAGGCCAAGAGCCGATTATGTCGATTCCCCAGATTGCAAATGGCCAGGGACTAACCATTTGTGTGAGTTCCATTGATGGAGTCCTCGGGATTTTCGCATATCTTTGACACCTGTCACATTTCCTTGCGTAGTCTGCAGCGTCCCGATTCACGGTCGGCCAGTAGTGTCCATAGCGGAGGATCTTTTTTACTAGCGTTTGCCCCCCGGTATGGTCACCACATTCCCCTTCGTGAACCTCTCTTAAGACCCGCTTTGTTTCGTCATGAGCGATGCATCGTAATAGTGGGACTGAGAACCCTTTTCGATACATTAATCCATCCTACATCACGTATCGCGCGGCCTTTCGAAGGACCTGCCGTCTTTCGCTCCTTTTTTCTGGCAAAGTCCCGGTCATCAGGTACAGTTTGAATGGGGTTATCCACGATTCCTTCTCGATTTCCGTTTCCAATACACAATCAACTTTCATCTCGTCTATGCTCGGGGCGTGCAAGGCCTCAACGGGATACAATCCCATTTGCTGCGCATCGCCTGTGCTCGCAAACTTAGCCAACAAGTCGGCTTCTTTATTCTGTTCGCGCGGGACATGCGAAATGTCATAACGCTCAAGATTTGACAGTAGCTCTTGGACCTGAACAAGGTACGGAGCAAGCTTTTGTCCCTTTGCTTGATAATCTCCCCGCACTTGGTAAACCACCAACTGTGAGTCACAAAAGATTTCAACTGATTTGATCCCGAGTTCTCCGATGAGTTTCAAGCCAGCAATCAGTGCTTCATATTCTACTTCGTTATTTGTAGCTGGGAAATCAAGCTTCAAAGCGTAACAGATCGATCGGTTCTCCGGAGTTTTAAGAACTACACCCGCGCCGGAGCAACGGTCGTTTGATGCCCCATCAGTGTATAATTTCCATCGAACGGGGGGAATAACGTCATGATTATATGGTTCTATGAGTATGGTAAACTCAGCGATGAAATCTGCTAATGCTTGCCCTTGTATGGCTCTCCGTGGCAAGTAGGCAATATCGAACTGGCTCAACTCGATGTTCCATTTTAGCAATCTTCCAGAAGTTTCTGGTCGTTGGAGTACCTGGCGCAAGGGTTGATCGGTATAAACACTGATTGAGTGTGCTTGAAAGTATGGGCGCAGCTTACGTGATGCAATCACCAAGCAATAGGCCAATTTCTCAATTTTGGGGTAATTTCTTTCTGCCCCCGTTAAATGCTTGCTAACGTAGTACACCGGCTTTTGGATTCGGTCCTCCTCGCGAACCAGAGCCGCACTTATCGCATGTGGGGATACAGCCAAGTATACGTACAACATCTCATGGTCTACTGGTTTTGATAGCACTGGTGGACTCTCCAGATGCCTCACCAGATCCCGGAATGCTTCCTCACAGTCGGATGTCCACTTAAAGTTCCTCTTCCCTTTCTTTATTACATCAAAGAAAGGGATGCATTTGTCCGTGGCCCTGGATATGAATCGACTCAGCGCAGCCAATTTTCCATTCAAGCTCTGTACCTGTTTTATAGTCCTAGGCACTTGCACATCTCGAATAGCTTGGATCTTTTCTAGGTTAGCTTCAATTCCCCTTGCGTTGACGATGAATCCCAAAAACTTCCCCGACGCAACGCCGAAGGAACACTTTAGAGGGTTGATCTTCATCCCATAATATCTGAGTATGTCAAACATTTCAGCCAAGTCTCGAATGTGGTCGTTTGACTGTCGTGACTTCACGAGCATGTCATCCACATAGACTTCCATCGTTCTACCAAGCTGGTCTTTGAACATTCGATTCACCAAACGCTGATAAGTCGCTCCTGCGTTTTTCAGTCCAAAGGGCATTACTACATAGCAATATAGCCCAACATCTGTGACGAAGCTGGTGTGTTCTTGGTCCGGAATATGCATCGGGATTTGATTGTAACCCGAGTATGCATCCATGAATGATAACAGCTCATGTCCGGCAGTGGAGTCGACCAACTGATCAATCCTAGGCAATGGGAAACTGTCCTTGGGGCACGCTTTGTTCAAATCGGAATAGTCTACGCAAGTTCTCCATTTCCCATTTTCCTTTTTCACCAGCACGGGGTTCGATACCCATTCAGGGTAGAGGGCGTCACGGACGAACCCATTGGTTTTGAGTTTGTCCACCTCCTCTCTGAGAGCAGCGGACCTCTCTGGGTCCATCCCTCTCCTTTTCTGTTTAACTGGGACGTATTTCGGATCTATGTTCAACATATGACTCATAATGGCAGGGGAAATCCCACACATATCAGAATGCATCCAGGCAAAAACATCAAGATTCGCCCGGAGGAAATCACTAAGGTCTTCAGTCATTGCGGGGCCGAGTTGTGATCCAATCTTCAGTATTCGCGATGGGTCGTCTTGGCTGACTGAAATGTCAATTGTTAATTCGGCCGGCGCTGCCTTTTCTCCCATGGGTTTCTCATCGTCGTCTCTCGGATCTATGTCTCTGAAGATCCGAGAATTATGCCCGAGCCAGGGCTCGGGCACTACTTGTCAATTATCCGTATTAAGGATGCAGACTGGATTGTGTGCAACCTTTCCCTTCTCCCTCCGGTGGGCCTCTCGGAGCTCAACCACATAACAGGCACGACCAGCCGCTTGGTCGCCATGAACAACACCTACTCCTTTGTCAGTTGGGAACTTCAAAGTTAAGCACCATGGGGCTAATGCTGCCCTAAACTCAGCCAGGGCCGGTCGGCCCAAGAAAACATTATATGGAGAATCCACATCCAAGACTACGAAGGGTAGGATTCGCACCCTCCGACGTTCGCCTTGTCCCAGTTCAACTGGTAACTCAACATAGCTCACTGCATCGGTCGCTGCGCCATTAAAGCCGTGTATGCAAGCTTTGGACGGTTTCAAGTCCTTCGTTTCCATTTTCATCTGGTCATAAGCCTTCTTGAAGATGTTGTTGACAGAACTTCCACAATCAATCAAAATTCTTTTCACATATGCTGGTCCGATCGTTGCAGATATGACCATCGGGTCGACGGTTGGAGCCTCCACTTGGTCAGCATCTCTGTTTCTGAACACTATATCGTCTGTCATTACGCGCTGTTGCTTAGCAAGGGTCCCATCCTCCGTGTTCGAACAACATTCGAAATCTGCATGCTTTAGGGCACTAGCATACCGCTCCATCTCCTGCCAATTCTTATCCGCGGGGTGAGGCCCGCCGATGATCGTGTTTATGACTAGCCTACCCATAGTCCGGGTAGGTTCATCGGGATGACGCGGAGGTGGAGCACGACCTGGGTTGGATGTTCCCTGCCCTCCTTCCTGAGGATCCTTCACAAATTCCTGCAGCTTTTTCTGCCTGATCAACTTCTCTATTGCGTCGTGTAGGTGTCTGCATTCTTCCGTATTGTGCCCATAAGTCTCATGGAAGCGGCAATATTTTCCAGTCCGTTTCTGTTCCTCGGTTGACTCTTTTGGACGTGGCTTTCTGTATTGAAAGGTATTGCAGGTTGAGAGGTAAATATTCTCGAGAGACGCATTCAGCGGGGTATACTCGTTGTAGCTTGGAATTCTCGACTTCCACTTCCCCTCTTCTCTCTTTTTCCCTTGATTTCTTCCTCCGGACTCCTTAGGCTGCCCAGACTTGTTCTGGACATTGACTTGAACCTTTCCTGTCTTGTCTCCGGACTGCTTCACAACAATGTTGCTTTTCACGGACTCTTGGACAGGTCCTGGTGCCTTATCTCGCCTTACCCACCTAGCTTCCTCTCTTCTTATGAACTGATGTGCCTTTGAGTAAAAACGTTCCAGTGTGGTCGGAGGTTTCCCTGCCAACCAGTCTCCAAATTTAGAATCCGGATCCACACCTCTCATTACAGCCATTAGAATTGCATGATCATTGGGATTACTGACTTCAGTTGCCACAACATGGAATCTTTGTAAATATTCCTTCAATGACTCCCCAGGATTTTGGATTACACTTGATAGAGACATTACGTCCTTTGGACGAGTAGTGTGTATTCTGAACTGCTCAATAAACTTCTTCGCCAACTCCTCGAAATTGGATACGGACCGCGGAGGAAGTCGGGTAAACCACATAGTAGCGATCCCAGATAGAGTGATTGGAAAGCACATACACTTGGTGGATCATTTTCTCTAGCTGAATCCATCATCCACTCGTACCTCATGACATGCTGTCTGGGGTCGGTCTTTCCCTCATACGCAGGGATAGTAGGCATATTAAACTTCCTGGGGTACGCCGCCTGCAGCACAACATTTGTGAATGGAGTATGACTTCTTGATAGTCCCCAATCATCATTCGATAAGCCTTGATTTTCTCTCATCAATTGCCTGACCATGGCTGTCAGATCTGGTGTTTGTATGGAATGTGGAAGGTTGGAGTCTGTTCTACATGACTGGCCAGGCTGATGCCTCCTCTCCTGGCGATCTGCCAAACGTGCATCTTGAGGTTCGACATCATTAGCGTTTTGATGGTCTGGGCCTCCAGCCTCCACCTGCACTCCAGTTCCTAGGTTTCCAGCTCCGGCTTGGTTACAATATCCAGCTGTCTGAACAGCAGCACCTACCCGTGCAGCTTCAGTCTTACGGCGTCTGCACCTGGGAGGTTCATCAGAGGAAGTTGAGCTGTCGGATGAGGAATAAGGAGTGGGATTGCCCCCAGCATTCTGTTGCTGCTGTTGAGTGAGTTGTGCCATCAGGTTGGCGTTAGCTTGCATCTGCTCTCCTAGTTGTCTCCTGCTTTCCCTGAGTTCTCTCATCAAGTCGTTGAACTCTATTCTGGTGACAACTGGAGTTTGGTCCTGGGTGGCAATTCCTACACCTGGAATCGCTGGTTGATTGCTACGTCCTGCTTGTTGTACGCTAGCAGTTTCATGGGCATCCGCATTATGAGAAGCTGACCTGGTACGTGGTCTCGCCATTGTAGAGTTATTGGTTGGAACTCTGAGTAGAATCAACGGATGTCCTATCAATGAGTTGGATCTTCTTTGGGGGATTTGTTCAATCCAGTAGCTCCAAAGCAGATCCTTAAGGTCTGAGAATTCAATTCTCAGTGAAAGCGCCAAAGTGTTAGCACCAAAATTGGTCACTAACCTCGTAGAGAAAGATTATGTAGAGATATAAGTGATGAAGGTAAATTAAACAAAGAAGACAATGCTAATTTAAATGCAGAAAGTAAGAACACCAGATTTATAGTGGTTCAGCGTAATTGCCTACGTCCACTTTGAGATTAAACTTTATTGATCCTCTTAATGATTGATTACAAATACAATTCGTAGATCAAATGCTTGAATGAAGTTGTTAAGTGGAGAAGATGAGTCTGAAAAATGGCAGAGTCTCCCCAGTGTTCTCCCAAAAGGTCCCTTTTCACTGTGACCCTGCCCCTCTATTTATAGACAAAGATGGGCTGGACTTCCCAGGTGGGCTCGATAGCCGAACACTCTAGCCCAAGTATAGTGGTCGCTGTATGCCGAACCAAGTAGGCCGAACACAATGATGCCGAACCACCCTTTTTATGCCGAATGGTATGTTTGATGTGTGGGAACTGTGGAATGGTTGTTAGTCGAAGCCGAACGTGCCTCTGTCCGAACGAAGCGCTTGACCGAACAATGCTCTCTGGCCGAACGATGCGTTCTGGCCGAACGATTGCTTTGGCCGAACGATCCTCCTTGGCCTAACGTGCCTTCTGGCCGAACGATGCTTTCTGGCCGAACTACCCCTTTGGCCGAACGATCCCTTTGGCCGAACGATACTGCCATGTCGAGTAGTCATATGCGCCGAACGCCTTCTAATGCCGAGTACTCCTGGATAGCCGAGTGCTACGCCGAGTACTCCTAGATGCCGAGTGCTTCTAGATGCCGAGTGCTACCTGATGCCGAGTACTCCTGTTACCGAGTTCCACCGGATGCCGAGTACTACTTGATGCCGAGTACCCCTGCTGCCGAGTTCCACTGGATGCCGAGTGCTACCTGATGCCGAGTACTCCTGTTGCCGAGTTCCACCGGATGTCGAGTACTACTTGATGCCGAGTTCTCGTAGTATGCCGAGCACTAGTTGCCTAGTCAAATCTCCAGGAAACACCTTCAAACAAAAGATGTGAGTTCAATACATCCCATTCACGCCTTTCGAACTTAACCAAAATCATTTTAAAACGGTATCAAGTACTTCGTAAATATTACTAAGTACCATGATCTCAATTTCATAAACCAATTTCCCAAATACTTACTTTCAAATAATACTACTAGTATTCTCTCCAAAATCCTAAAAAAACATTTTCAAAAGTGTTGGGATTAAAGTTCTTAGAATATCATTCTAAATCCTCTTTATTTATAAGCCATATTTTATAAACCATACTTACATAAAATCACTTTCTTATACAAAATCTTTTAACAAATATTTATTTACTAAATATCCTATCTTTCTCAAATTAAAATAAACATATTTTACTAAATTTAACTTTAAACCGAACATTTTCACCCAACGCCTTGTAGTTAAACTATGAAACTAAACTCACAGTGTGTTCGTTTCAACGTATTATCTACCCAACCCGTGCAGTAGAAGGTAAAAGAGCTCATAAAATGATTGAGCACAGATCAATAATCAACAAATGTAAGTCAATGCCCATAAAATGGCCATGCATGGCAAAACTAATTAGTAAGGAGTAATGAATAAATATAAGTAATCCCTACATTAATTGAGCTACACTTTAACAATTCACACTTATATAAGTTACTTTATATAAGATCTTTAATTTTCGCAGTTGTAATTACCTTTAAGGCATGCATTTATAATTGTATAATATAGTTAACTCATGCTAGGGCATTCTATTACCCTATCTCTTAATGATTCATACCCTGCTAAAGCCAAGGTTCTCGCTTAACCTTTAGCTTTAATACCAACTGTAGCAACTCGACTTTTGAACCCTCGAATGTTAATATAAATACATCCACGATATTCAAGTACGGAGCACTCAAGTGCCGGAAAGATGAATTATTTGGGTAAAATAAAAAGAAAAGGAAATAAAACAAGAAAGGAGAGAACATAATATTAGAATCTCATAGCGGAGCCATAATATATAATATCTAAATAGTAGTACAAACGGTTACACCAATACAGAAATGTCAATGTTACAAAACCTAAGTACTGTCATCGGCCTGAACAGTTATAACTAGTTTTCCCTACAAATGCTGATATGTATAATGTAGTAATTCAGCGAAAATAAGAATACTATTCTAGGTGAAACTTCTAGCTCATCTTCTCGAGCTCCAAAGAACATCAATAAAAACCTGCCTTTCTCAGACTGCTCGAAAGAGAACATGAGGAATTTAGGACAAAAAAAACATGCATCAGACATAAGTTTGGCATGAGAAAATCAAGAAATATGCAGCTAGCATATAATAGCACTTTTGAGACCACATGAAATGCCATAACGGTTATCCCCGTAAAAGACACACTATCTAATAAGTACATAAGGTAGCATAATAGATAATGTCTAGGGTGAAGAATATAAATTAGATAACAGTTGGAATGGTTACACTGGTTACATTAAGTAGCATATTGGAGGGTATAATCAAAATCGCTAAGGAACGTTTGCATAATGGATTTCCACGGAGATCCCTTTGGTCAAGCCAAAATCCAGTCTCCTCCACAAGGGTCAGAAACTACCTTCGAGCATCTTATACCTCTAAATAAAATATACCATTAAGGAAAACATAACCAGTCCACATCTAAATTCGTTATCCCAAATATCATCACCTCCCGTGCGCAACATTGATAAGCATACTCTTGATATGGAGTGATAATGTCCTGTTGTGGGTCAACCAAACCTTATGCTATGCCCTTACTCTATTTTCTGTCATTTCCAACGTTGAGGACACGTTCGGTATTTCTCACACGAGTCTTCATCAATCGAACAGAACATGAATTCCCAATTGGATTTGCACATCTCAAACAAATCTCGAAACCATATATGGATTCCAGCATCTCGAACAGATCTTGAAACCACACATGCATTCCAACAGCTCGAACAAACCTCAAACCATAGATGGATTCCAACATCCTGAAAAAATCCACTTCCAAGAGATAGAACACATATCTCAGCCTTAAAGTGGTTTTCGATAAGTAAAACACTTACCGATCCCGGTCTCTTAAAGACTGAATCAATGAGTTTGGTCGTTTAATAATAATGAGAATGATTGCATATGGAAACCAAGTCTCATATACTAATCATGTTTCAGATATTTTCATCTTATATTGTCCCTCGATCAAGAGTGAAGCTAGTAAGTTAGAGCTCTATTGCTCATATCTCTACACGAACATTAGTCCTAACTATGTTTTCCTTAAATGAGTGAATATACAAAGCGTGATCAAGCTATACAAAGCATGATTAAGTCACAAATTTTTGTGTAATTAATCTGTTATTAATTAAAACCTCTTTTATTAGTAAAACTCCGTTTATCTAATAAAACATTATTTATCAGTTTCTACTATTCAATTGTTCTCTTTTCAATACTTCTAAAACTATTCATATACTTATCTCAAATGGTATAAGTAAATTCACAAATCATTAATAATATTTCTTGCTTTAAACCTTTGCTTTTTCTATTCTTTCAAAAAGATTCCTTACTTATAATTTCCTTAAAATATCGATTTTAAGGATCCAGTACTTCCAAAAATCCATTCAAACCATTTCACTGATGCTTATGTTTCAAATATTATTTTAAAGATCTAAGATAGTATTTAGTTTAGTTCGATAGTCGACTAAGCGACTATCCAGTTAAAACTAATCACTTATAAAAGTCACGGTTTGTGTACTTATCTTATTTCCGACATTCTGACTTAACTATTCCCCATCCAAGAGTGAAGCCAGGTAAGTTAGAGCACTAGTTGCATATCAAAGCTTGCCTAGACACTTCATTCTTGAATCTCACAAATAGATAAATCTATCTCGTCCACTTTAGTGTTAAGTATAGTATCAATGACTTTCATAAATGAGTAAGAAACAATAGATTAACAGGTTTTTGACATTCTCGACTTAACTATTCCTCAGCCAAGAGGGAAGCCGGTAGCTTAGATCTATATTGCTCATATTCCTACTCAAATACCTATTTTAACTCTTTCAAATAGAAAAGCCTACTTTGTCGGCTTTATTGTTAAGCCAAGTTAATTACTTTTCAAACAAGTAAGTAAACAACAAGATTAACTCATTCTTGACATTCCAACTTAACTACTTAATGATCAAGAGGGAAGTCGGTAGGTTAGAGCTTTATTGCTTATATCCCTACTCGAACATCAATCTTAACTCTCACAAATAGAGAAGTGTACCTCATCGACTTTTACTGTTAAGCATAGTTAATCACCTTTTTCAAAACACTTATATATATATATAAATACTTTAGAAATGCTTATGAATAGGTTTTAAATATCTATGTAAAATATTACTGGAAATTAACTAATTATAATTTGATGAAAAAATGTTCTATATCATAAAACCTCTTTACACTGAAAAATATATATAATTATTAAAAATATATTTAAACTTCAAACCAACTTTAAAATACTTCAAAATATATTAGAAAACCTCTTGAAAAATATTAGAGAAAAATACCAAATTTAAATATTATTTTGAACACTTAAAACCATAAATGGCTTACTACAGCATTTATAATGTTGTGAAAAGTCTTTGTTAAAGAACAACATTGAAAAGAACAATCTTTGCAACTAATTTTAACCACTTTAACAAATGAATTTAAATGTGAAAATTTTGAAGTAAGTACCATCCTTAAGTACTTAAAAACCATGAAAATAATCCCCTAAGAATATCTTCCAATTTATATTTAAAATTTCCCAAAAACAAGCTATATTTACACAGTGTATTTATAACTACATTTTTGCTTCAACTTTCACCACTTTGGTTCATAATTTTGATCCTTTTTGGGGAATTAGACAGTCTTCCTGAGCAGGCCTTTTATTTGGTAGTTAACATTGACAAAGCTACCGTGAAAGATCTCTAACTTTACAAACCGTTTTTTTACTGTGCAATACACCAAAATATATGTAGATAATAACCAAATAAAATTATCCTAAGTTATGTTCATAAATATTCTATTTGCACACGTTAAAGTTAAGGGATATCGCAGTGCATTTATAGCGACCATTCTTGCTTCAAACGTACTTCAGTTCAACACAAATTCAAACAACCATTTAAGCATCAGATCAAGGTCACGCCAAATGTTTAAGAGGGTAATAGAAGTGATGTTATATAACAAAAGGTTGTCTTTTGCTTTCAAAAGCAAGAGGGGTCCAAAGTTTATAACTTTACTTAATTAATTTTAGTTTAACTTTATATTTGCACACAACATATATATACACATAATATACAAACAAGATAGTGAGTTACTCACATAGATCCAAGAAAAGCACATGATCAAGCACAACCGAACTCAAGAACACTTCCTACCATCCCATTGCAACCACCAATTCTTCCTTCCTTCTTGCTTTTCACTTGCATTTTCCCCCTTCCTTTATGATAATTGCTCGCGGCTATTGGATGCGAGTAGAGTTTTGCTTTACTTCTTCAAAATCTAAATTTATAGAAGGTGTCGTAATGTTGTCCTAAGGCTTGTGGCAAAGTTTGAGTTGATTTGGAGTTCTTTTGCAATTATTTTCTTTAGAACTTTGAAGAAGAAGACATGGGAGCTTGCTTTTTTGCTTTGTAAATTTGTAATTATAAATCAAGGATATGCCTCTCCTTATACAGACCCAAGATGGTGTTGTCTAAGCATGTTTGCACCCACCTCATGTCATGAATGTCTCACCTCCTTACATTCCAATCACTTCTCCTTCACACATCTTTCTTTTAGTTAATTCCTTTAATACCCTGACTTTTTAAATATCTCTTATCTATTTGGAAGCTTCTAGAACCTTCCATTTGCTTCATGAATTAAAGTCTATTAATTATTTCATAATGTGTTCATTTGATCATTAGACAGGGGCACAAGAGTTCAAACAACTTATGTTGAATAAAAAGGTGTTTATCGATATTCCGAGTTTCGGTCATATTACCGATTTTTCTTCGAAGCATTTATTTTTGTAAACAATTTCCAAAAACAAGTTTTCTATTATCAGTTATTATTTAAAAAGGTGGTTAACAAGGTTGATAAATCAATTTAATAACATTTAATTCAAGATTCAAACATTTAAATATGGTTCTACCTACAGCAAAGTCCTCAGATATCAAGAAACAATGAAATACTTGAATGAAAAGGAAAGGAATATCGTAAAAACAGCGATAAAAATATGCAAGTAGACTTTATGTTTATTTTCTACTACATATTATTCAGTGAAAAGACCCAATATTTTATCTAATATATTAAATGAAAGCAATGAAGTGACTTAGGAAGATTAAGGAGCATAAGAAGGAAGGTGTATTATCACCAAAAGCATGATAAATGGCCTAAAAAGGATTCAGTGGTTGCCGGGTATTTTAAAAAAATTTATGGCTGACAAAAATTAAAATTGTCACCTCTTACTAACTAGTATAAAAATGCTACCATGCAATAGCATTGTTAGTATATAGTATAGATTTCTCTCGAAATAAGAATTTCTGCTGCTACAATAGCTTAATGAATTTTGAGCATAATAAGTTGTGACAACAATTGGATGAAACTTATACCAATCAGTAGCTTATAGTTTATTCTTTTTTTATTTAATAGAATTTTCAACGTTATTAATAGTTGATATTTTAGTTACTATTTCCTTTTATATGACCCTATTCAATATCATAAAACAACAAATTGAATTTTGATCAACTAATAAAACTGAAATAGAAAAATAACACAACATTTTGTTTGACTAAAACTGACACTAAGTAGAGCATTTAAGTAATAAAACATCTAACATCATATAAAAAAGTGACACTATACAATATCATTTTCTTCTTCTTATTTAACTATTTCTATAACATTAATCCATCATGTAATTTATTCGTAATAACTATACCATATACTAATGTTTTTTTTCTAAATCATTGATTGGTACATGCACAAGTATAAAATGTACAAGATACAATTTTGCAATGAAAACAGTCATGGTGGTGGTTAAACATCTAAATAGTCTACTTACTATGCATTTAAAAATACTTAAAACTAACCGAAATTTAAATTATTTTCTACGTAGAAATTAATTTGTATGGGCATACAGATGTTATAGAGCACTTGGTTGACCCATGTCTAGTAAAGATAACACTTAATAAATATGTAGAAACTATATTTTCCCCATTCATTGTGATGATCATTAAATATTGCTGACCTTAACCTATCCAACAATGGAATGATCTCACTATGACTCACCTAGACCAAGAAGATCTAATGAGAGAAACAAAAAAGTCTTAAAACTGCAATTTATGCGGTAACTAATTTTTTTAAAATAGTTTAGTTCCAAATAAATACATACATTGCATACTGATAAATTTCTTGCAGAAAGACCAGGTAGAAGAAATATTACAAGAAAAATGGAAAATGCATAATATCCATGATAAAAGAGTATGGATTGAAAATATCCATTACAGAAAATGTGCACAACAACCTTCAGACTGGTAAAATATTTTTTCTCACATATCATATTTGAGTACTTTCTAATACACTGTTTTAACTTGAATACTCATTTGCATAATTTTTTTAGCTATATCTATTTAAAAATCAGTAAATTTCTACAACTTCACTATGTTTATTAAAAAATGACACTGCATAATATCATTTATTATAAATCTTGTATAATTATTACAAACTACTATAATGTAATTGTAATGACCAAGAATTTTTAACGTTTCGAATTGGAATAATTAATTTATTTAAACCTTAAAATTTGATTCAGATTTGATAAATAATAAGAAAATCAATTGTTAATAAAATGACTCAATTTTTATTGACGTATTTTTATTTTTATTTATCAAATTTTTCCATAAATTTTAATTTGAAAAATATTTAAATTATCATTTGATGTATTCTATGTAAAATATTGGTATTTTTTAAATTTCATAGAATAAGATAACCAGTGTATTTTATTGTTGTTTTGAGATCATGTCACATTTTTGTGCGCGATCATTTTTTTTGCACGCGGTTCGTACACAAACGAAATGACCTCTTTCTTATTTTCAATTTCTCTCCTTCTCTTTTACTAAAAAAAGAAAAATGACCTGCTCCAAAGAAAAATCAAAATCAAATAATTTACCCAATGATAAATTACAAAACTAGATTCATTGTACTCATATAGGTGAGATCTTCAAATCTGTAAAGTTTAAGAGGGTGGAGTCGTGTTTGATTGGGTTCGACGAGATATGCAACAACTAGGGTTAGCGATTTTAGACAATTAGAGAGGAGTTAGATGATGGCGTTGGTGGCAGCGCGTTTCTCTTGTCAAGGAGCTTGGATGTTGTAAATTGAGGGGTGTGCGATTGAGTAGGGGTGGTGCAACATTTTTGGTTGCAAGTGGTGATTTCAAGTCATGGTCTATTGGAGGGGATCGAGATCATCATGGTGGTGTCGTGGAAGAAGCTCGCGCGGTGTGAGGTTAATTGTAATTTTAGGTGTTGGATTTCATGGTGAATCGAGGGAGAGAAGGTAGATGTATGCATGGCCATGCATATTTGCATGCAGAAGGATTAGAGAGAGGATTATGTTGGGTAATTAAATTTTAGATGTGATTAGTGTAATTAATCAATATTTAAATCTCAATAACTTATAAAATGAATATCTCTCTCATATGAGGTCCAATCGAGACGCGGTCATTTGGGTTGCGCTTGCAGAGCAATATCTATGCACTGAAACTGATTTTGTCAAGTTCAGAGTAATTGAAATTTTGAACAAAAATTGAACGCCGTTCGATTTTTAGATCAAACCAGAATGCTTAAGTGCCAAATAGAAATTTGGCGAGTTATCTCTCCTCTGGATAAATACTATAATAATATATGATATATACAAATTGTAACGACTCAAAATTTCAGTCATTTGAATTTGGAAATATTTAATTGATTTTAAATATTTAAAAGTCAATTTTATAAGTTAAACAACTTATATTTCAAATTCAGCGATTTAATTGGTAATTGAATTGTTAAATTGAAAATTTGGAATTGTTAAAATTATTAATTCTTGAATTTAATATGAATAAGAATGATTTTGGAAGTCGATTTAAATTCTATTTGAATAAGAATAAGGATAGTAAACTTTTAAATTTAGATTTAAAAGTGATTAATTTGGTTTTTATAATAATTCGTTTTAATTAACGTGTAAAATAGCCTTCCGAGGCACTGTCTCGAATTTAACGAAACCAGTTTCATTAGATTCATAATAGTGAATTATAATATGCCGTCGAATTTTGTGGCGATCAGACCTATCGTTTGGTCGTGTGAGTTCGAAATGCATAGAAAATTAATCAAAGGAATTTAAATCAATATAACTTGATTTTGAAAAGCCAACTTCTATGTATGATGGAACCGGCTCCCAATACTAGTTCCGTTGTGTTCAGAATAGGGGTATTACATATAAAATGCCAAACAGCATGCCTTATTTGGAGTTTGAGATTTTTGAGTGCGTCGAGCTAGATATTTTTAAATATATATATATATATTCTCTCCATGCTTAGGCCATACCTTCAGCCATACCCCATACACTTTTGCACCATGCCATCTACCCTTTTATAAATCTCGTCTCCAAAATCAGAAAAAAGTTTGCCAATATTCAAGTTTAAACAACTCCTCCAATCCAACGGTCGTGGTTCGATCGGACCACCAAATGCCGAATCAAGCTTCGTCCCCAACTAAGAAAAGATGTGCCTTGACATGATGAAGGGATTCAATAGTGGAGATGGACTTTGGTGAGGCAAGATGGCCAAAATTTGGCTCGATGTTTGCGGAGGATTTTGGTCAAAATCAGGTGATTTATGGCGTTAGGGGGATGGGTGCTGGTGCAGGAAGAAGAGGTGAAGTCATGGCGACCTCGGGTGGTGGTCGCGTGGTTGGCAGTGAAGCATAGGCAGCACGGCGATGGTTTGAATCACGTGTTCGGTCGCGATCCTGGAAGCGTGAAGCATGAACGGGAGGGAAGGGTATTAGATTAAAATTTTTATTAATTAAAAGTTAACTATAATTTAATTATTACAATCGTTCTTAAATTCATAACTTTTCGTACGGGGTCCAAATTGAATGCAATAAGTTATGTTGCGTTCATATCAGCGAAATCTACAATATGGTGTCGGATTAGATGGATTTAGAGCAAGTAGGAATTTTGGTTAAAATTGAATGCCTATTCAATTTTAATTCAAATTGGAGCGCTTTGGCAAAAACTGAAATCAAGGTGACTTAAACTCACCTTTTTAGGTTATTGAATGTTTGGATGAATTACTATTTATTAGTTTAGATATATTCCCGCCCCTGGAGCAGGTTCCCGTGTAAGGGTGGATGATCCTTTGTATATGATCCCGCCTCGAAGCGGTAGATTTATATTATTTTGTTATATACTGTATGTGATGTAGAGAACATATTGGACGGATACAACTGGATTCCTACAAAGTTTATTTTATTTTTCATATATGCTGAGATATGATGTGTTGGATACCATATTTGATGACATGGATGATTATTCCCTATTTGTGTTATAGTAGCACTGTGCCATATTTTTTGTATTTTGAAGTACTATAAAATGAAGATTTAGTTTTTAAAAAGATTTTAAGTGATTTTGAAATTTTATTATGTCTTAATAATTATTATTGAATTATTAAAAGAAGAAATTTATTATAAATAAAATAAAAGGAACGATTTTGGATATTGTAAATTAAGAGTTTTATGAAATATTTTAAATAGAGATTTCTGAACTATATAATAAGGATTTTTAATTTCTTACAAAAATGAGTCCGTCTTTTATAATAAAGGAATATGGTTTTAGAAAAAAGAAGATAGTAATATTTTGGTATAAACATTTACCAACCGTTTTATATAAAGTACTAGATAATACACACACACACATATATATTAAAATTGAATTATAAAGGTGGAAATTTATAAATGCGATAAATTATAAAGTGGAAAATAGGCACAAGGAAAGACTTTGGAAAAAAAAATTAGGTTGAAGGACAACAAGTTCGTTTTTGGACTGAAGGACAAACTTTGAAAAAAATTAGGTTGAAGGACATTGCTAATTATAGTTAGTATTCTGTACAGTGTAAACTGAATATAATGCTAGTTATAACTAGAATTTTATATAGTGTAAAAACTAAATATGAAGCTAGTGATAACTAGCATCATCCTTCAGCTTACTTTTTTCTTCCAAAGTCTGTCCTTCAGCTTAAAAAAGAAACTTTTTGTCCTCCAGTCTTTTTTTCCAAAGTTTGTCCTTCTCCCTAATTTCCTCAAATGTGACATTCTACAAACAAAGTGAAGACTTATAAATTTGTATTTTGTTAATAAAGGGATATATTTATAAACGGTGTTTATAAATAAAGGGAAAACTTTTATCATTAGATAAATTGGGTAAAATAAATCACGACTGTGGATTTGTAATAAGATGTGGATGTTGTTTTCGAAAAATAGTTGATTTCATTTTGGAAATTGAAAGCGAGGATAGATTTGGAGATGTTAAATGATATGTTATAAAATAGTAGGAGATTTATAAATATAGCTTTATAAATATGGAAATGATTATGTTGAAATTTAAGTATGGATTTTTATCAAGTAAGTAAATTTATGTTTTAAAGGTTGTTTATTTATATTAATATTGTTTTAAAGTTGTTTATCAATATTTTAATATTTTGAAAAGTTAATTATTAATATGGTTTGAAATTAATTATAAATATTTATCAACAAAGTTTTGGAAATTAACTAATATTATTTTTAATAATGTTGAAGATACATTATTATTGTTTATTTAAGAATGTTTTGAAATTTATTAATTATTATTTTAAGGTGTTTTAAAGTTAATATTTATTTATTTATAATGTTTATTATTATATAATAGTGTTTTAAAGTAAATGATTAGAATTTATTTATAATTGTTTTCGAGATTTATAAATAGTGTTTTATAAACAGACGTGGGTTTTATAAGAAGAATCATATAATATGGTTTGGAAACCTAAAGGAAGATTAGTTAAAGGGTAAAAGAGCTTAATAAATGGTTTTAGATATTTATAAAAGAATTTTAGAAATGGTTTTATGGATTTATAAATGTAGTTTATAAATAGTTTTATGGTTTTATGAAGAGTTTATAAATAATTTTAGGAATGTATAAAAGGGAGTTTTATAAATGATTTCAGAGCTGATTGAATGGGGTTATAAAAGGGTTTGGAGATTTATAAAGGAATTTATAAATTGTTCTAGAATGTGTAAAATGAGAATATTTTTCCTCCGTTCCGTGAATATACTTATACCGTTAAGATAAGTATATAGATATTTTTCCAAGTATAAAAAATATAGGAATTTGTGGGTATATCTTTGTAAAGGTGTTTTTATACATGTAATTTACAAAAGTGAATTCAGTTAATGAAAGGATTATTTAAAAGGGTAGTGATTGTTTATGTGCTTAATGAATGTTGGCTTTTTTCCTATGGAATTAAATCCTCGATTTAAATTTTGTTTATTCGGTAGTTAAATAACTGGCTATTGAATTTGGACTCAAACTGTAACTTTGGAAATATCTAGGAGAAACACAAGAGTTATATGGCACAGTCATTTTCGATGATGTTGTACTGTGCATATAATTCTCGTCTCATTCTTATAGGATAAAAGATAAGGAAATCCGTCCACCAACGGTTAAGAGGTGATATCCATTCTTATCTTTGAATGTAATTTCCTAAAGAACTGGGGTTTTCAAAAATTATTGAAAGTTGTTTCGAAGAGACCAGAATCAGATATGTTATCTGAAAACCACTTCGATCCAACTCAAGCGTTTCGAAGTGAAGACATCTTGAAGGTAACAAAATTGAAGACGGAGCTCTCAAGTGTTTCGTTCAGTCCTAGAAAAACTTGTATGGATGAATGCTGGTATTGCATTGTTGCCTGGAGAGCCGTGTTAGCATTCCAAGTGAGAAGCACTATATAAAAGGTAAAAACGTAGCCTCAAGCCTCATCAGCCAGGAATGACTAAAACGGTGGAGATGCAGCAGGGTTAAGTGGGTCGCTTCCAAGTAGTGTATGATCATCCCTATCTAGAGTCGATATTATCTCTCATTTGTATGCTTCGAGGCCCATTAATGGTGAAGTGATCATATTCAGTACTACTAGTCAAGTGGTAAACCGGTCCTGTGATGGCAAGAGATCCTGGCGAGGTCCTTGGTGTTATTTTATCTAGAGATGCACCGTAACGGACTATACCCCATTAGCCCAGTTATTGTATGGAATCCATTTTCCAATACCTGCCTTTACGGTTTTAGTTGTATACCTCTTATGCTGGAATTTAATTGATGTAACAATTTCGACTATGCTTACTAGTTTTTGTATCTTAGACACTATTATAATATCAGATAATTTCATATGAAATGTTTTGGTTATCATAAGATGAAAACCCATTCGTGTTTATGTGCGGCATGGTCTTACGAGATACTTTTGATTTTCAAAGGTTTTTTTATAACTTTGAAATCCAGTTGGATGTTTTTTCTCATGTTGGTTTTCCAAACTACCTTGGGTGTTGTTTAATTATAATGCTCGGGTCAGACCGAGCATATTTACAAATTGCTTTGGATGCGTTGGAGCTCAGGAGACGAGTTGGAGGTATTCAAGTCGTATTCACGTGTATGTTTATTTTCCATTGCTTTATTGTTGAAATCATCAACATTTGTGAGGACAGGTTGTTATAACTGTCCGGGCTGATGATTGTGATTTGTTGTTGTACTCTAATGGATATATATATATATATAATCGTTTCTTTCTTGTAAAGATCATGATATTATAGTAAATATTGTTTCACTGCGATTGTGAGATTCTGTGTCGATTTTAGTTTCTTTTCTCTTCTTCTTTATTCTTTCTTTCCCATAACTATCTGCCTTTCCATTCAATTTAGGTTGGACATGTGTGGTTTATTGTCAACTTGAATTGTGTGGATTGGTGGGTTGTTACACAAATTATTGTTTTTATGTTTGAATGAATAATTGGTTTGGTTTGGTTAAATTTCCGCTTTGAAAAGCAAATATCATATAAAATGAGATATAAGGAATTTTGTAGGGGAATCCAGATTTCTTATTACTATTGATTTTAATTTCAATTATATACTTGTCGATAAATCATTGAATATCAAAGTTTGGTGTTTAGCTATATTGGATATGATGTTGATATATATTAAAAGTTGAATTTTTTTGTGATAAAGGTAGTAGTAGCAATTGTTATATGCTATGGTAGCTCTAAGCCTAATTTTAGTATTTTAAAATACTATGGTATGCTGTTTTAATTTGAAAATGGTTTTGATTCGGATGATGATTTTTAATGTAATTTTGGGAATTTTCCGTGGAATTTCAATTAGAAATTGGTTTTTAACTTCTCTATTTTATTTCAACCTTTTTGTAAACCTTTGTTAATTTATTCGAAAATGTTTTAAAAGTATTTTGGAAAAAATATATTCTACAGAAAAGTTAATATAATAATAGATTTTACTTTATAAGAAAATGAGGAATATATCTTTTGTAATTGTTTGCACCAAATGTTGGAACAAACACCTAATGGATTGAAAGTAAAGAAATAAAATGAAGAATTAAACTGCAGGAAATAAGAATATACAAATTTATAGTGGTTCAACGTTGATTGCCCGCGTCCACTTTGAAGGAAACACTTTATTAATCACTTGGTTTTTTAAGTATATGGGGATCAGATTGGAGTTGATCATCAATTACAATGGAGTTCAAGTAAAACAGCAACGTAAAATCCCTTAAATGAACAATGAACTCGGTACCTAAAGGGGTTGATGACCGAATATCTTCATGAAAATTCGCTGACAGAATCTCAAGATGTAGACGAGGTCACCTAAAAAGTTTTATGGCCTAATTCTCAATATTTGGCGATCGACGTCGATTTGTCTTAGAGTATATGACATCGTCTGATTGGTCTAATGGATCCCCCTCCATGCTAGCTTCATATTTCCAAAAGTGTTTTCATATTTTTCTTAATTATTTTAAAGATATTGATCGATTCCCGTTGAGTTGAATTGCTGGTTTGTGTTGTTCATTGCCATAGTGATACGATCTGATCCCCTGCATAAGGGAAGGGATGAGGACTGATAACCTGCCTATGGAAGGCACTAACACATACTTAGAATATTCCAGAGAGTATATCTCTTGGTCTCGTGCGGTTGTTGCTTCATATCATTTTTCGTGCTTGATCTTTGGACTCAATGATCGCCTCTCTAGGCTGCTTTCCTTATCTATCATTGAGTTTAACTTGTCCAATCAGTCTAGATATAGCTGGGTCAAAAGGTCGAAAAACACTTGCCCCTTAAAGTACGTCTTGTTTCAAACATGATGTGATTTGAATCAAAGCAAGTTAGAGATGCCAGAAAAGAATCCATTTAGTTTTCTGAAAAGTCTTATCCTTTCGTTGAATTGTCTTTCTGAAGAGTCGTATCTGCCCCTATTTATTGCGACGCTTGGTTGATATTAGCTAGTATAAATCCGAAATGTCATCCTCAGTCTTTATCTATGCTTGGTTCCATTGAGCTTGTAGATAAAGTTAGTAGGTCTTGGTTACTTTAACTGGTCTTCTCTCTCAGGAGTTCTCAAGTAGTATTTTAATTTTTGTCAATTCAAGAAATCAAATGTTGGGTGTGTGCACAAGTTCGCACGTTCACGTATACACCATAATAATCGGCTCCCAAACATGTTTGTATGCTTATAGATCATTATCGATTTCCTTTTGTTCAAATACAATTGCATTGCTATTTCTAATTCATTTTTTAAAATAGGGGTTCGGTACAAATCCCCTAGGCAGCGAGATCGGTACCGATCCCTTTGTTTGCAAATACTTAGCCGCTTTGGGCTTTTAGGAAGTAGGTCACATCCATATATAAGCTAATGCATTTGGTTCGTTCTTCTTCACTTGCTCCATTCGCTACCGAACCTTACCCTTTCCTTTTCTATCGCCACTGACAAGATCAAGCTTGAGAAATCCACCAATCTCTTTGATCTCTTTGTTGATTCAATCCTTTCCCATCCTCGACAACCTTCGCCATCGCTTTCGGTTGTATCCAAACATTCCATCTATAACAATTTAACCCCAAATCATCCATACCTGAATCTTCCACTTTGGGCCAACTTAAGTTATAGGTCTTTGATTTCAAATCGAATTGCATCTTATCATAAAGGTGGGTTCGATTTAAGATTTGTACGAGTTGGTGGCGACAGAGATATGAGGCAATTTGGGTGACTCGCGTTTGTGGTTGTGGATAATCGTATCAGCATAGGTCTGTTACTAACATGGATAAGATGAAGTGGAGTGGTGTGGATGGGATCGGTGGCGGACTAGAGAAGATCAAAGGGAGGTCGTTTTAGTTGGAATCGGTTTTGGCATGGGATTGGTTTTGGCATAGGATCGGTTATGGCAAATGGGGTTCGTGATTGCATAATGCAACATTGCTTAGGCGTGGGATCCTGTACGATCCCTTTACCTATGGAGAATTAGGCGACTTTTCGCTTGAGTGAGAACACTTGAACTTTAATGCTTGCATATGAGACTACATGAACCTGAACTTTAACATGAGCATTTGCCTTGAGCTTGAACATGACTTGGGGACTTACATATGGCCTTGGACTCGTTTGCATTCGAATACATATGACTTGAACATTGGAACTTGAAGTTGCACAATTGTGAAAATGACTTTAACTTGAATATGCATAACATATGGACTTGAATGCAAACACCATACTCTAATATGCCGATAATAGATCCCGAAACGTATATGAAATCCACAACCATTGACGTGAAAGCCGGTTGGGACGGTCAGCGATGATGGTCACTTTGGTTGAATCCCAGAGCCTCGTCCCAACTGTCGTTTTAATTCTGATTGGTTTATCACTGCAATGCACATCACTGCACCACACCGCACTAGATTACACTTTATATCGGGGGAACATGTTTATTTTCCTACCAACAACTATCTACTAAGTTTGATAGCTATGGGTTGCAGACCCTCGTAGCATTTAGCTACTATGGTTACTGAACAGACTACTCCACATGATGATTCTAATGCTGAATCAAGCTCTGCAGTAATATCTCCTTGACACACTTTAGGCCATTAATTAGGGCAACCCAAAATTTCTCACCGGGCTCCTGACATCTCTATAGGACTAAAAGTAGAAAATAAGCCGGCTCCTAACACTGTAGAAGATGCCATATTTTTAGATGATCCAGAAGATTCTATTGCTTTAAGGGTCAATGAGGCTTCTCTTTGCAGAATTTGCATCAAACATAGGATATTTATGAGGATGTACGAGTCATGACTCGCAATGATAGAGCTCACTCACTTCCGGAAAGGTATACGCTTGTAAAAGATATATGCACTGGGCAGGTTGCGTTCCACATTTTAATCCATTTATTCGGAAGGTGCTTCATTATTTGAGACTGAATCTGGCCTAGTTGCATCAAATAGTTGCGCATTCTGGCATTGCACATATATGATATTTCTCAAGTTCTTATATAATGAACCAACTCCGAAGGATATTAGATTCATTTTCAATTTCAAGCGCCGAAAGGAGAGCGTCTCGTATACTTCTCTAGAATCAACTGGTAATTTCTAGGTCATAACCAGTGGTTGGAACAAGCTAAATGCTTTTAATAATGAATGGTTTTTCATGTGCTACTCTCCTAATTTCATAGGACGATGGCTAAAAGGACGTATTTTGAACTCTTGTAGGTAGCTATCCACATCCCATCGGTGACAGTATTCGAAGGCGGTCTTCGAGCTTAGGAATATATGATCGGAAGATAGAGATGTTAGATCCCTTATTACCGATGAGCGTCTTTTTGCCTTTGGCTTGTTAGAAGAGGGTCGCAGCATCGGCTTAACAGGGAATGCTGATGAGGAAGTGAGATGTTGAAGAGGCACTTCTCAGTAGGGAGGTCGCGATGCTAATCCTACCATGCTTTTAGTCGAGAAGGCTCAAGATGATTTTGAAGAAAGTAAGATGAGGGGTGAGGCTAATGAGCCTGCCCACGACGATGCGGGTTCAAATCGTGAGCCTTTTGTCAGTCCTCCTAAGAGACACACAACTCCTCATCTTGAAGAATAGAAGAAGAAAGAGGCTTGTTTACAAGCTTCACAAAAGGCAAGTCGCCAAGTAGCCCAAGCCAACCACCACTGCCGTAGATCAACCTACTTCTTTGCCTCTAGAAAATTTATTTAAGGGATTGTCGAACATCCTGATATCAAAGGATGTCGGGAGTTATGATTTTTCTAACTTAAGCCTCATGGGGTTCGATTCTCTTATCCGGATTGGTGTTGACACTTGTCCTACTAGCATGGGGTAGATCACTCCGCCTAGCAAAACTCTAGTACCTAGTTCGTCTGGGGGATATTAGGACACTCACGATCATGTGCACTGCACTGCACGACACCTATCCATCTTTAATTCTAGGGATGCTGATACATCTTTGTTTTATTTGTAGGTCTTATAGGACACATCCGCAACTACGACTTCTTGAAGAAGCCATCATACTCTCAATCATCTTATTTCGGGTCTAGTCGAGGTCTGGACTTTGGTTGACAGCCTGGCTAGGAAAGAGAAGGCCATGACAGAAGGGAGGACCGGGACAGAAGTCATGAATCAAAGGATTCGTCATCCAAGCATAATTCAAAGTCCCAGTCTTCTCATCACAAGGGTGCCGATCCACACCTCGCCGTCTATAGTAGTAGCAAGTCATTACCTCACGCCCCTACTTCGGCTACACTACCCGAGCAATGTTTGAGCTTTTCCAGCATTTGGTGATCTTTTAAATGCCAGATTAACATAGGGAGTCTTAATACATCTTCTCATAAGCATGGCAAACGGTCCCTCTTAGCTCCAACTGCTCTCGATGCCACCAGTGCAGAAAAGATGGCCAAGCTTAAGGCCATATTTCATAAGTTATGTTTTGATAAGTCAAATTTGTTCTTGTTTTGCATCTAATTCCTCCAGAGGCCAAGGGCATGGTGCTCTCTTATATCAGCGATGTCTACATCCAGCATGACACAATCAAAGCGTACTCACGTATTTCCATATTTAACTTTGGATGCTTTGGAGCTTTAGAGGACAAGCTGGACGCCTCCAAGACATACTCACATATTTCTTTTATTTCCGTTGCATTATTTGTTTGTATTTAACAGCATTTGTGAGGACAAGTTGTTATAACCGTCGAGGCTGATGATAGGTTAGTTTACTCTGATTGATGTATGTATATTATAGTTTTCCTTCGTAAAGGAGTGTTGTATATTATATGCAATGACCCGTATTTTTAACATCTAAAAATATTAAATCGAACAAAATGTTTGAATAGAATTAGTTTATGACCTTAAATTGAATTCTTATTAATTAAACAGATTATAATAAGATAAAAAGGGTAATTAATAACATGGACCGGAATGATATATATGTTAATTTTAACAAAGAATTGAATGAATGATTTTATTAGAGGAAAAAGTGTAGATTTATTTATTTTAAATGTGTTTTAGATAAGTTTAATATGATTTAAAAAATGAATTTATTTTATTACTTCAGAAATCTATTCCGTTTCAATTTTTAGTTCAAAAACAAATTAATATTTTAATGAAAATATTTGTTTTTTAAAATGTAAATATTTTTACATAAAAATATTCCAAAGATTTTTCCAAGTAAAACGTCAAAGTTCGTTTCGTCAAATTCTAATCTTTTTAGCTCTATTTTGTTGCATTATATGTGTTGTGGTTAGGAATGGCAATGGGGCGGGTTGGGGCGGGTTTCTTGTGCCCCATGCCCGCCCCGGGGTTTTTAGACCCCGCCCCAGACCCGCCCCGTAGACCTGGTGCGGGCCCAGAATTTTGCCCCAACCGAGACCCGTACGGGTCAGGGTAGACCCGCCCCGCCCCGCCCCGAGACCCGATGAAGGTTTTTGTATTGATTCAAAATTGTGTACTAATGTACATGTATTTATATTTGTTGTCACTAAATGATACATTAAATACAAATAACAATGTGTTTACAATTATAAAGGAAGATAATAAAAATTTGGTGTACAAAATAATTCAAAAAAATATGCACATGTTATTTTATAAATATCAACGATGCAGCTTAATACTATAATCTTTTTATAGCTTATTGATTGGAACATTATAATATCCATGTCATAATCAAACATACACAGATATATATATATATATATATATGTATGTATATATAAAGATTAACAAATCATCGTTATAATACTAAAGCGATTTCATGAGATCTTAGAAGTGCGGGTTGGGTTGGGGCGGGTCAGCCAAGCCCCGACCCGACCCGAGACCCGGAGCTCTCAAGAACGGGTCACGGGTCTACCCGCCCCGATGACCCAATGGGGCGGGTCTGGGCGGGCCAAAACAGGGGCAGGTCAACCGGGTTTGGACCCTAGACCCACCCCATTGCCATCCCTAGTTGTGGTATAGTATTTGGCAACAATGATGAATTTTTGACGTGATTGTTAGAGCCCAAACTTAAGCTTGTCATGTTTTTTTTCTTTTCACACTAATCACCACGGTATTTTTATATCTATGTTTGGACGTCCGGTGTTGGATTTAGGAGTTTGTTTTGTGTATAAACGGGTCATTAAACTTTGTCCATTTTTTTGAAATTCTTTATTGTGGCCTGCACATCCATTTTATGCTCAATTCTTTTATTCTTCCCCCTATTGTTCACATTCTTTTATTGTTATTGAAGCTACCTCCCTATATTTTAAATCTGGACCCTTAAAATTGAGTTATGTGGATAGATTTGATTTTGAATTTGCATTTATCTTCCCTTGTTAACCCTAACCTTAGGATTTCACTCCCTATTTAAACCCTAGGTATCTCTTGTTTTGCGCTCATATTTGTAGTCATCTCACTACCTTTCCTTTCTCTCTCCTCCTTTCTTCTTCCTTTTCTCATTTTCATTATCAAGTTTCTATACCAAAGAAAAGAAGGGAACTTGCTTGCACTCGCCCAGACCACCCTCTCATATGCCACATTTTCTATCACCGTAGCCAACCTTGGAGATTCAATCTAGCTAAGGATATCCAAGATCTTTGTAATCAAATACAACTTGTAACAGCAATTAGTCAATAACAAAAACTATAAAGTGGACGTAGGCTTCGTTAACAGACGAACCACTAAAAAAATTCTCTTGTCTTCTTTCTATTTCTGCTATTTTACATTTAATCTCTATATTATTGCTCTGTCAGAACATGGCTGATGCTTTCTCACTCAAACTATGATGTTGATCCATTTTTTGGGTTAATATTTTGGTGCTTTCACTGAGAGCCCAACTTAGGGTTCAAATCTAGCTGTCTACCTTGGATCAGACAGGTCCAGAAGTTAGATCCTCAATCTTTAATTAAAGAATATGTTGCTTGGAATCAATGGCTCCAGGAAGAAACTGCCTCTAGAATGTCCATAGGGGCAGTGGTAGTTGGGGAAGATATGAATCATTAACAAACTGAAGTAAATGGTGCCAATGTAGGAGATCATGAAAGGGACGCGGAAGATGATCTTAAGGCTATTTAACACTAGAGGGGGGGTGAATAGTGTTTTAAGAATTTCTTTAAAACTTCTTTGATTTAAATTGATTTAACTAACTTAATGCAAATACACAATCACAGATCAAATCACAGAATCACAAACAGATGCAAATATAAATAAAAAGCAAGTAAAGGAAAGAACACACCAGGAATTTTATACTGGTTCGGTGTTACCCTACATCCAGTCCCGCACAACTTGTACGGCTTTCTATTCAATAATAATCTAGATTACAATCCCTCGATTCCAAGGCAACGAGGTACACCCTCCAGATTCTCAGGTCTCTGGGTAGAACCACTTGATTCACAGGACACAAGTTCACCCGATCGATTTCCAAGGACACGATCACACCTTTATAACCCTACACAAGTTTCTTTGAGTACAAATGTATCTATAACTCTGATAAGCACTGAGATTCTTTGAAGAGAGTGGCAGAGAATCAAACTAGAGATATTCTGGTTTGATTCACTTAAGATTTCGGCAGAATATGGATAGGATGATTAGAAAATAAGATAAGAGAATAAAGAGGAGAGAAACTAATGAAAGTAGTTACTGGAAAACGTCCATAACAGTCTCTATTTATAGAGAATGAATGGATGTGTCCATTCAAAGAGGTTTAAGCGAATAGACACTTCTTTTGAAAACAACCTTTGCTATAACGGGAAGCATGTCGACATGACGAGTAAATAGGATGTCGACATGGTCTAGTAAAAATGATGATTTGCTTTACTTTGAAAATGATGATTTAAAACATATGCAACTTTATTCAAATGGACTCTATGCATTTGTAGAAGGTATTTAGAAGTAGAAATACTTATGAATATATATATGTATATATACTAAAATATATTTAAAATCAAAGTAATAAACTAAAGTAAATATAATATTAAAATAGATTTTGAGGCTAAAATATCAAGGACAATTTTGAAATCAAAATATAACAAAATGATAAATATGATTTTGAGGCTAAAACATTTTTGGAAATGTGAACGAAGGTTTTTCTTTTGAAAAGGAATATTTGAAAATCATTTTATAAAACAAGAGATAATTTTGAAAATCATTTTGAATCAAAATTAGTGGATAACAAAATAGGGCTACTATCCGTTCCACTAGATATTTCGTGAGTTCCATCTCACTAGGGTTCCATCCCTTTAACAAGAACGAAGTGGATTCCATTCCACGAGTAAATTGGATAAAAAAGAATGATAGTGCTTTCAAGGAGTTTTAACAAATATCTAACCTAACTATATTATTTGTCTTGAACTCTTGAATATCTTGAATCTCATGAGTCTTTAATCTTGAACTCTTGATCTTTGTCTTCATCAATTTTGTCTTCTTTACTGTACAGTCTTCTTTTGTTGATACCTGCATATAGATTTCCTGCACATATATATTTTATAACACTTCTATAGTTGTTGTCATCAAAACCACTATCCTATGGACTAACATTATCCCCCTTTTTGATGATGACAACCTTTGTTTATAAAATATTTATATTCTCCTTATAACTCCCCCTAAATCTAATAACTCCCCCTTAATCTATGCCTAACTAACCTATTTTATACTTCTCCCCCTTTGTCATCAACAAAAAAATGACATTAACTCCCCCTAAATCTATGATATTAATGATAGTGTTATCATTAATAATACTGAAACTAGATATAACAATGCTAAATATTGTATACTCAGAATGATATATAAGTAATATAAGAATGAGAATAATAAGTGTAACCACAAATTATTTTATTCATATCACTATATACATAACTGTTAAATGAAAAGAAAATGCATACAATAAGTAGACAAATCAATCAAACATAAGCACACCTATTTATGTCTTATTACATAATCAATATAGTAAGTTATCATAAATCAACCATGTTTAAAACCAAATCAAGTATTTCAAATCAAATCAATTTTTAAACCAAATCAAACAAGTTAAATGTTACGTGGAACTTCAACCCATCCCTCTTTTCCAAAGATGGGATCCGCTTTGATTACTTCCCAATCTTCATCGTCCTGGAGCAATGTCTTCGGTGGATTTACTTGGAGATCCTCTTTGTTGAGAGCGGAGATCATCCATCGTAGTGCATCGAAATGCCTTTCTTGTTCCTTTATCATCTGCATTTGACTCAGTTCTAAGTGCCTCTGATTTAATAGAATAAAAGTAAGAATGTCTTTGAAGGATTTGAGAGTCTCTTCAAGATTATCACTTAGATTTGAAGAGGATGAAGCCATTTTGACGATAAGTAAGAAGGAAATAAGTAGATAAGAGTAGAGAGAAGTTATGAGAAGTTTTCTGGAAGAAAATAGGACTTAAATAGACAGGAAAGTCGTTTGAAATGAATAGACATAAGGAGTTATTTTGAATTTCAAATTGAAATGTCCATTCAGAATATTACCAGTATATGTCGACATGACCTCTATACAGTATGTCGACATACATAGCAGATTTTGCACATCTTATTTTTGAATTTTCAGTATATATACATATGATTTATATATATATTACTTGATATAAATAAGAGTAACAGTAAGATAAACAGAGAATAAGCTTCATTTCATACTAGAACAGAGAAGTACATGAATTTCATAGAGAAAACATAAAGATACAGCTTTCAATATACCAAATTTCATTGATATACAAAAAGTAAACTCTAGAAACTAGTAGATGAGGATGAAGATGATGAGATATTGAGCTTCTTGTTGACTTTGGAGAAGAACTTGTTCATAGTATTGGACATTTTGTCCAATTTTTTGTTTACGGAGTGTTTGAGAGCTTTTTGATTTTTCACAATCACTCGTTGATTGTGAAGTAGAATCTTGTTTGATGGTCGTGTGGGAAAATCAATACTCTCTAAGGAAGTTTCTTCACTTTCTTCCTCTTCTTCTTCCTCACCTTCTTCTTCTTCACCTTCTTCTTCCTCCTCTTCCTCTTCTTCTTCTTCCTCCTCATCTTCTTGCATTTCCTCATACCCCAATCGTGCTTCTTTTTCCGTTAGTGTTTCGTATGGTTGAAACACGTGCGGAATTTTCATAAGTGAAATATTGGAATGATTAAAAACCTTTCTTGGAAAGAATTCTTCACCTCTCATATCCACTCCAAAGTAATTAAAAATTCTAGTGAGGTATATTCCATGATATAATGCATTCTCTCCCGAATCCAAGTTTTTGTGACGAAATTCATCCAAGATAACTTGTGCCCAATTAATATCATAATTTCCAAAAATTGCAAAAAGAGCCTTACACACTTTTTGAGTCGGGTTATTGTAATTTCCCGATCTCGGAGTAATAGTGCGTTGAAGGAGAAGATTATACGAGCTTTTGGTCGAAAAAATTTGTTTTTGAAATCCATTTCTTCCTCAAAAATATTGTGAAAAGTTTCACGATCGGTTTCCTCGATTTCAAAAGACGAAAGATTGGAACCGGTACTTTTACACTCAAGTATGGTTCCTAAAACATCGGTATCCAAAACAATTTGTGTCCCCTTGACACTACTCCACACTTCATCATCCCTTCCATTATAAAAACCACGATTTAAATTTGCATAAAACATTTTGACAAGGTTTGGATAGCAAACAAAATCATTTTGGTTATTGTCAACCAAGCTTAGAATACCATTGTTTTGAAAGAGAGCATCAATTTCATAAGAAGCGAAGTCATTAAAAATAGCAAAACTACCCGAATGAACTTTTCCATAAGTTGCATAATTAATGTATGCAAGTATGGCATCTCTATTATTGTAGAGATGATCTTTGGTGGCTTTTGACAGCCTCATTCCGGCTACGTTGCTAGTGGATGCCATTTTTGAAGAGATAAGAGTGTTTGAAGATAAAAGTTGTTTTGAATTTGAATTGAAGATGGAGATAAGTGTTGATAGAAGATAGATATAAAGAGGTTGAATATGTGGATTCTCTGGTCAAAGAGTCATAACTATTCAGAACATAGGAGTTAGTGAAAAGGTGGAGGGAAATTTGAATTTTGAATTCAAATTTAGAAATCTGATTTGCTACAGGTATGTCGACATTACCAATAAGTGCCATGTCGACATGCACATCAGATTTTGCAAAAATGATTTCAAGCATGTACAAGATTTATATATATATATATATATATATATACTTATATATATTATGATTATTGTCTGAATATATTTTGAAAATATATTATACAGAAAATATATAAAAATAATATTTTATAAATTTTTAAAAGATATTTAAAAAATTTTAAGTTAATAAAATCAATTATATACTTAATTAATAAACTATTCTAAGCAACCAATTTTCAACCAATTAAAATAGTAAACGTGTACCTTGTTTGAGTTCCATATCATCCTGATTATCTGAATTCTGAGTTGTCATAAAACACATATTTGCCAATTCTGTTTTCTGTTCATCATCACTTGAGGACGTATCTGAATCATCCAGTGTTGCTGCAAATGCTTCTTTCTTTTCTTTGAATATTCTTTGTTTGATTGAGGAGTTTGCTTTTCTTGATGTGGACAGTCTCTTTGATAATGACCAAACTCATTGCAATTGAAGCATTTGATGTTGTTGAGTGATTCAGTGTTATTTCCAAAACTTTTTCTCTTGTGATTATTCATTTTTCTATACTTCAAGAATTTCCGAAAGTTTCTTGTCATGAAGGCTATTTCTTCATCATCATCACTAGAGTCTGATTCACCAGTTAGTGCATTGAAGGCAATGGACTTTTTTTCTGATGACTTATTCTCCCTTCTTCCCTGAATTTGAACTTCATATGACATCAGATTTCCAATTAATTCATCAATCTTCAAGGTACTGATGTTATTTGCTTCTTCAATCGCCAATGTCTTCAGATCCCATTCTGGAGTGAGTGAATTCAGAATTTTCCTGACTTGATCTTCTTCGGAGATTGCTTTTCCCAGAGATACTAGTGAATGAACAATATCCTGAAAACGACTATACATATCTGGAATAGATTCACTAATCAACATCTTAAATAATTGAAATTGATTAGTAAGAATAGAAATTTTGGTCTGTTTAACTTTGCTTGTTCCTTCATGAGTAACTTGCAGAGTTTTCCAGATTTCATATGCAGTTTTACAAACAGATACCCTATTAAATTCATTTCTATCTAGTGAACAAAATAAAATATTCATGGCTTTTGAATTGTTTTGAGCCACTTCTCTTTGAACGGTCGTCCATTGAGCAAAATCAGTTGTGGGCTCAGTGTATTCAGTTTGTGTCATATTCCATGTTTCTAAACTAATGGATTGTAAATATATCTTCATTCTACATGCCCAATATGCATAGTTACTGCCATTAAAAAGTGGTGGTCTGGCAGTGGACTGACCCTCTACAAATGAACTAGAAATACCAGTGTTGGTAGCCATTGTTACTTTTCAAAAATCAGGTTATGAATACTTTGAAAAACTTGCTCTGATACCAAATGAAAGGGACGCGGAAGATGATCTTAAGGCTATTTAACACTAGAGGGGGGGTGAATAGTGTTTTAAGAATTTCTTTAAAACTTCTTTGATTTAAATTGATTTAACTAACTTAATGCAAATACACAATCACAGATCAAATCACAGAATCACAAACAGATGCAAATATAAATAAAAAGCAAGTAAAGGAAAGAACACACCAGGAATTTTATACTGGTTCGGTGTTACCCTACATCCAGTCCCGCACAAGTTGTACGGCTTTCTATTCAATAATAATCTAGATTACAATCCCTCGATTCCAAGGCAACGAGGTACACCCTCCAGATTCTCAGGTCTCTGGGTAGAACCACTTGATTCACAGGACACAAGTTCACCCGATCGATTTCCAAGGACACGATCACACCTTTATAACCCTACACAAGTTTCTTTGAGTACAAATGTATCTATAACTCTGATAAGCACTGAGATTCTTTGAAGAGAGTGGCAGAGAATCAAACTAGAGATATTCTGGTTTGATTCACTTAAGATTTCGGCAGAATATGGATAGGATGATTAGAAAATAAGATAAGAGAATAAAGAGGAGAGAAACTAATGAAAGTAGTTACAGGAAAACGTCCATAACAGTCTCTATTTATAGAGAATGAATGGATGTGTCCATTCAAAGAGGTTTAAGCGAATAGACACTTCTTTTGAAAACAACCTTTGCTATAACGGGAAGCATGTCGACATGACGAGTAAATAGGATGTCGACATGGTCTAGTAAAAATGATGATTTGCTTTACTTTGAAAATGATGATTTAAAACATATGCAACTTTATTCAAATGGACTCTATGCATTTGTAGAAGGTATTTAGAAGTAGAAATACTTATGAATATATATATGTATATATACTAAAATATATTTAAAATCAAAGTAAATAAACTAAAGTAAATATAATATTAAAATAGATTTTGAGGCTAAAATATCAAGGACAATTTTGAAATCAAAATATAACAAAATGATAAATATGATTTTGAGGCTAAAACATTTTTGGAAATGTGAACGAAGGTTTTTCTTTTGAAAAGGAATATTTGAAAATCATTTTATAAAACAAGAGATAATTTTGAAAATCATTTTGAATCAAAATTAGTGGATAACAAAATAGGGCTACTATCCGTTCCACTAGATATTTAGTGAGTTCCATCTCATTAGGGTTCCATCCCTTTAACAAGAACGAAGTGGATTCCATTCCACGAGTAAATTGGATAAAAAAGAATGATAGTGCTTTCAAGGAGTTTTAACAAATATCTAACCTAACTATATTATTTGTCTTGAACTCTTGAATATCTTGAATCTCATGAGTCTTTAATCTTGAACTCTTGATCTTTGTCTTCATCAATTTTGTCTTCTTTACTGTACAGTCTTCTTTTGTTGATACCTGCATATAGATTTCCTGCACATATATATTTTATAACACTTCTATAGTTGTTGTCATCAAAACCACTATCCTATGGACTAACAGATCAGACGCCAGCATCTTCCCATCAATGCGAAGTCGTAACAAGAGACGAATTGAAAAAATGGTTGACAAAATCAACCAAAAAATGGAAAGCAGTCAGAGATCTCTGATGGATAAGCTCAATTCTCACTTAACCTTACAGTTAAACCCTTCTCCAAGAACTTGCTTGAACACACAGCTGCAATAGATCAAAAAAATTCATCTATTTCTGGCTTAAATAAGAGAAACGGGAAGCAGCCATAGAAAAGGGTGACAGGAACTATGGGAATCAATGCAGAAGGGAATACAAGTACCCTACTCACTGCAAGGCAACCAACTTTGAACTTGAACCAAGGGGTGAAAACCCCGCGAGAAGATATAGCCATGGATCTCTCTGGTTCAAAGGATGGAGAACAATTTAATGACGATAAGTTGGAAGAGAATGCTAATGTGTTCGATAATGTTGAAAATGTCAAAACTACCCCAGTTAGAACAACCGCAAGCCAACGGGACCCCGAGGTAGTGGTTCTCCCAAAGACAGGAAAGCCTGGGCTTTAGCCCACTCCCCAAGATCATTTACAAAGTCAGACACTTGGTGCAGTGACTGACAGCCATATCCCAAAAAATTTACGATGCCAACTATCCCATCCTATAACGGGAATAAGGACCCAAAACCCCATTTGTACACGTATAGTTGGTACATGGATGGAGCAAACACTTCAGAACCTGTTCGGTATAAGTGTTTTCCCATTTTCTTGGAAGGAATCGCTTCGATGTGGTTCATTAGGCTTCCGCCGAAATCCATCTTTACTTTCAATCAACTAGCCACAAGGTTCCTTGATCAATTGAGGCTCTATACCGCGTAACCCAAGGATGTGATGTCCCTGTCTGGATTATTCCAAGGACGAACAAATCACCAAATCCTTTCATGAATCAGTTCAATACCGCAGTGACATAGGTCGGTAATCCAAATGAGGACATGGTGTTCATGGCTTTGGTCCGAACCATTCATCCCGAAATTGAGTTCGAAAAATGGATCAAGATGAAGCAACCCACTACAATGGAGGATTTCAATCGCAAAGCAAGTCAATGCTTGAGATTGGAGGAGGTGCAGGAGCTAGATAGGAACTCAACTGGCATGCAACCGTTGAACATCGAACTGAGTAATGCTGCAATGAATTAGAATACGAAACACTTTCGAAACTACCGAAGGAACCATGGGGAAAGATGGAAATCAGAAAAAGCAAGAATCAAAATTCCAATAATAAAAATGGAAACAATAAACGCCTTAAAGGCTGTAGGCCTAAAGATTACACCCCTCTCAATGAAACTCCGAAAAATATTTATCCTGCAACACAAGGGACCGAATATAAAAAAGCCCCCTAAAAAGGAAACAACCGAGCAATAAAAGTGCTCAGGGAAGTTCTGCCGCTTCCACGATACGCACGGTCACAATACAAACGAATGCCGCCATCTAAAGAACTTGATTGAAGAACTAATTCGGGAGAACAAGCTCCAGCACACGTAATAAAACCACGGAATCCTAACTAGTCCGCGGATCCTCAAGTCCTTAGGAATCAGAGAAACTAAGCCAAAACCAGTGAAGAGGGATCAAAGCGAATTGACCAAAGACTTGTTATCGAGACGGTATCCAGAAGCCCACATTCTACACAGATAAGTTAGGGAGAGATGGAGCGGTATGCAAGTTCATTAAAGCAAGCTCCAAAGGAATCATGTCTCACAATAGAAGATGTGGCTCCAACCAAGCAACATAAAGCTTTGAATGATGATATTGTATTTAGAAACTAAGATACTGAAGGGATCGAAGCTCCAACTCTCAACCCGATGGTGGTGACGGTAGAAATCGGACCTGTTGTGGTCCAATGAGTGTTGGTCGATAGCGACAATTCTGTCAATATACTCTTCAAACGTACCTTTGACCAAATGAAGATCAGTATGAAAAGCATGTCTACATGCCAAACAAAATTGCAAGGGTTTACATGGACGCATTCCGATATGTGTGGGGGTGGGTGTCACCAGAAATCGTATGCCACGCGCTCAATATTGACCCCAAGTTCACACCATTAAAGCAAAAGACGCGTAGCTTGGGTCTTGAACGGTCCAAGGTGTTATGGGAAGAGGTGGATAAGTTAATGGCCGATGGCTTTATCCGTGATGCAACTTATCCTAAATGGGTATCTAACCCGATCTTAGTCAAAAATTCCAACGGGAAGTGGCGAACATATATCGACTACTCGGACTTAAACAAAGCTTGCCTAAAAGATAGCTTTCCTCTACCCAGAATAGACTAGCTTGTGAAAGGAACGACTGGACATGAACTACTATCATCCATGGATGCATACTCCGGGTATAACCAAATCAGATGCACGAGGCTGATCAAGAAAACATTAGCTTCATCACCGATCTGAGACTGTATTGCTATAGGGTAATGCCATTCGGTTTAAAGAACGCTGGGGCAACTTATCAAAGGTTGGTAAATACATGTTCAAGCGCCAAATCGGGAAAACCGTGGAGGTTTGCGTGAATGACATGTTGGTCAAATCGTGAGTAGCTGCCAACCACCTAGATAATCTCACTGAAATGTTCAAAATACTTCGAAAGTATGGAGTGAAACTCAATTCACTTAAAATGTCACTACGGAGTAGCCTTCGGAAAGTTCCTAGGAATCATCGTAAGTGCTAGGGGCACTGAAGAAAATCCAAAGCAGATAATGACCCTGCGTGAAGTCCAAGCCCTGAAGAATAAGAGAGAATTGCAAAGCTTAAATAGGAAGGTCGCAGCTTTATGTCAATTTCTCTCGAAAGCCACCGACAAGTGCATACCATTTTTTAATGCGTTAAAGAAAGGAAAGAAAAAATTTGAATGGAATGCACCATGTCAAAATGCATTTGAAGAATTGCCACGACACATGGAAGCTCCGCCAATCCCGTCAAAGCCAGTGGATGGAGAGGACCTATTTATTTACCTAGTAGTCTCACCTCATGCATTAAGCGCTGCCCTTGTGCGTGAAGAAGCGAAAATCCAATGACCCGTATACTACATTAGCAAGCGGTTTACCGAAGCCAAGAAAAATTACCCAAAGTTGAAAAAACTAGCATATTGCCTCCTAATCACGTCTAGAAAGATACGACCATATTTCCAAGCGTGCCCAATCAAAATACTGACTAATCAACCTCTGAAACAAGTATTGTACCAACCTGAAACTTCCGGATGACTTATCAAGTGGAACATCAAATTGAGCTAATATGATATTACTTACTATCCAAGAAAAGCGATCAATGGGCAAGAGCTGGCAGACTTCATCGCAGAGTTCACCATACGGGATGACAAAGAAGAAACACCATCGGAAGTGGAGATGCAATGGAAACTCTTTGTTGATGGCACATCTAACAACCTCTGTTTGGGGGCGGGAGTAGTGCTTGAAACCTCCAAAGGACGACCCATTTGCACGCGCTACGCTTTGAATTTCTTGCAACAAATAATGAAGTAGAATACGAAGCATTAATAGCCAGGCTAAAAGTTGTGAAGGAACTCAGAATAAAATCCGTCCACATCTACAGTGACTCCCAGCCAGTTGTCTACCAAGTAAAAGGAGAGTACCGGGCTCGAGGGGAGAACCTTGCACCGTATATGTCTAGAGTACAAGAGTTGATGAGCGACATCGAACATTATACCATAACTCATATTCCACGGGAGCAGATCGCCAAGCTGACTACTTAGCTAAACTGGCAAGCTCTGGAGAAGCTCAATTGCTGGGACTAGTCTCGGTTGAGACCTTGACTGCCCCGAGCTTAGATGAAATGGACGTCAACTGGATCCTCAAGACCACCGCTAAACCGAAACATAAATGATGCCAATCAAGAACTATTTACTTACAGGGACTATTCAAACTGACCGAAATCAATGGAAAAAGGAGTCATTTCACCAGAAGGACAAACATTGCAGTCCAATTAATTTCTAGGACACGCATCTGAAATAATTACTTTCAAGGCCAAAGCCAGCAGAATAATTACGTTCAAGGATAAAGTCAGCTGTCCAAATACTTTCAAGGACATAATTTTATAGGTTTTTAGGCCCTAGAAACTAATTATTTTGCGTATTGTCCTTAAAAGTAATTATTTTAGTTGTATGTCCTAGAAATTAATTTCACTTGCTAAAGAGGCCCTTGTGGCTAATTCCCACTGGAAAAAGCTTCTCCGAAAAGCGCCGTGATTTGTAATATAGGATGGGATACATTACCGAAGAGGATTCTTAACCCCCCTTCTTAGATGTGTGATCGACGACGAAGCTCGACGAATCCTGAATGAAGTGCATGAAGGCGAATGCGGAGACCATACCGGGGGTCAAACCCTCGCAAAGAGAGTTCTTTGGTACGGATATTTCTAGCCGACAATAAACCACGATGCAGCGGACTACGCCAGGTGATGCGATTGTTGCCAAAGATTCAGCAAAATTAAAAGAACTCCCCTAAAAAAATTAACATAGGTGGTCAGCCCATGGCTATTCGCAATATGGGGAATCGACTTGATTGGCGTATTGCCAATAGCAAAAGGAGGAGCCAAATAAGTTATAGTTGTTGTTGACTATTTCAAGAAATGGGCCGAAGCGAAACCGCTGGCCATCACTACTACAAAGAAAGTCATTAATTTTTTTACTAAAAACATTATTTGCAGGTTTGGTGTGCCACAAAAAATCATCATTGATAACGGAACCCAGTTCAAAAGCGTTGAGTTCAAAGACTTATGCAAACGCTTTCGAATTGAGAAGAGCTTCTCCGCAGTTGCTCATCCGTAAGAAAAAGGGTAAGTGGAAGCAATAAACAAGATCATGAAGTCCACTATCAAAAAGCGACTAACTAAAGCAAAAGGAAACTAGGTTGATGAACTTCCACTCGCACTATGGGCTTACAAGACAACTCATAAAGCGGCAACTGGACACACTCCATTCGCCTTGGCATATGGCTCAAAAGCAATGATTCCCATCGAACTAGAAGTCCCCTGCCACCGAAGGAAAAAATTTAATTAGAAGCAAAACGATTAGCTCCTACTCAAATCATTGGATATGATTGATGAAAGGAGGAAAGAAGCCGAGTTAAGGACCGTCGCCCACTAAAAAAGGGTCGCATGATACTTCAACTCCAAGGTTCACAACCAAACCTTCGAAGTGGGAGACCTCGACCTCAAATGGATCTATCCCTTGTCGGTAACCTTCGAACAAAAATGGGAAGGGCCATATGTGATCAATCAAAAGCTAAGGGACGAACCTTTCAAATTGGAAACCGTCAACGAAGTCCAATTTCCCAGAGCATGGAACATCGAATTGCTTCTCTGCTACTTCACCTGAAAATTACCTTATGTACTTTCTCTTTTTCAGCAAATAAGCCGTCCCGGGATGCTGGAGGCATTGTAAATAGGCAAAAAATTGCCCAACTTCTACTAATAAAATTGATTCGCTTTTTGAACCAACAAAATTGTGTTCTTAATAGTAACCTGCTGGGTCGACGAGGTCAAATTGACTCAAAACCATACAAGGGCTACTTGAGAAAGTGGAATCATGCCCAAGTATGCTCCACTTACTCGTTGGTCGATGGAAGCAAATCAACTCAAATCGTTGGATTGGAGGAACCCGATCCCTGACTTCTAAGAACCAGTGTTGCCTCGACAACATTAAGAAGGCTCATATGAAAAAAAAGTGCATCCCGTAAGGCCGCACACTACTCTTAAAACACAAACTCCTCGTGTTGCCCGAAGATAGGCAATGCCGAGAAGTATCAAAAGCCTCGCACTTTATAAGCTCTACACTAACTCTTAAAACACTAACTCCTCCCGTTACTCAGAGATAGGCAACATTGAGAAGTATCAAAAGCCACACACTTCATAGACCATGCACTAACTCTCCGAGCCATGAAATCACGCTCCTAAAACATAAACTCCTCACGTTGCCCAAGGATTGGCAACATCGAGAAGCATTTTAGGTACCAGAATTGGCCCTGCAATACTGGGAAACTCATATATCATAAGAATTGCGAAGATCAACCCACTCCCATTATCAGTAGTAACGGGCGCGACTCCAACAAAATCGGAGTGCTACGAACCATCAAAAAACTCCAATTACTAACGCCTAATGGTGAACCGAAACATTTAACGTGAATAACATTTGCCTATCTATAGTTAACTCGTATGATGTGCACACCCTAAACAATGAAGTACATATTTGAGGATTACAAAAAGAAATGTGAAGACATGATACTCATAATTATCAACCCGTATTTCTAAGAAGTGATAAGTGATTTAACTTCCACAAATTTGTGAATATTATTCATTAAGTTAATCTTGTAACTGTATGTTTTGCACCAAGTTTACGTTTTTGTGCACATTCCAAACATGCATATGTTACATACTATCCAAAATCGCATGAAAACATAAGTTGCAAAACTTGTTAAAGGAAAAATCAAATTGTGACTTAGTCAAATTCCAAGTTTTGATATGAAAACTATTCAAACCATAAGTTGTCGGTCGTTTGTTAAGTGTTTGAAGTAAATATCCTTGTGAATTGGGGGGAATACACCGGCACTTAAATAAAAACGTAATGCTTAAAATAAAAAAAAATTCACAAGTTATGTTATTCCAAATAAAGAATTTTGACAGTAATCACAAGACTAGATAAAGTAAAATGGAAATAAACAAAATAGACATAATTGCACAAAATACATATGAGCAGATAAGTAAAGCTATAGTCAAAATATCAACAATCTATTACCTGTAACTTTCTTCTGTACAAGTTTAAAACGTGGGGGTCGTACCCACACAATATCAGCCAACAAATGAATAAGTACATAAAGCATAACAAAAAACTAACTGCAGACTCTGCACTTGAACAAAACAACACAAAATGAATCAACACCAGATCAGCTACCACCCAAGCTTCTCAGTGCTTCTTTCTACCACTCCCCTTTTGGCCTTTTGATCGAAGTTTTTGCTTCGCCTTGGGAGTGGTGTCACTGCTAGTGATGTCAATGATCTCCTCGGTGCTAAAGTCTTCTTCCTGCTCTGTAAATTTTTCAAAAGATTCTCCCTTCGTTTTGCGCTTCCGAGATCTGCAGGAGCTCTTAGAAGCCTTTATTGCTTCAACCTTCTTTCTGAATGGTAACCAGTTGTGCTTGAGATCTGCATGGCTGCTTAATCTGAATTTCTTTCTCCCGAGCTTCGTCCGCCCCGAAATCGGCCTCCAAATATACGGACGGGTCATCCAAACCATGTAGTGCGGCAATCTTCTCGGATTCCGGCCTCGGCTGCGAGCCAGACACAGATGCGACGACCGGAGCAGATACAAAAACAAGCATGGAAGCGGTGGAGATAACAATAGGCCCAGGAATCGGGAGAACCGACGGATCGACAGGTATAGAAAATGGACCTATAAGATCAAAAATGAAAGTGTTAAAATTTTCCTGCTCTTGCGGCATGAGATGAAAATTCTTAAACTCGGGAGAGGCAAGTAGATCACCTGCACCGGAAGAATGACCGAGAATGTCAACTTTGTATTCACCACCTTCACCCTCCTTCGACGGCTTCACAATCCAAGGGGAAGCTTCAAGCCCAAGACTTGCTGATGGACCACTGGGCTATCCCGTTGGTTCGCTGGCACTGGAAATAAAAGGCTCCAGAGGCGCTTCAGAAGTTGCTATCATGGTAGCATCGACAGCCTCCTTTTCTCTCTCAATCCACAAGATCTCTCGGCTCTCCAGTAATGTCTTATGTGATTCTTCATTGAGGTAGGCATTCTCTAACTCTCGCTCGGTATAAACATTGCCGCTATCATGAAAGTGATCCAAGATCTCCTCCCAAACCACATTGAGAGTGGGCAGGAATTTAGGGCCTAAGTAGTTGAGACTCCCTTGGTGCAACAGAGAGTTGACATAGAAATTCAAGATGGTCTCATCCATCTTCTCCATATTTCTTTCGAAAATACTCTGAAGCTCCATATAATCCACTTTAACGGTGGCCTTCTCAACTTCGACATGAGTTTTATCGGTGCTAAGCTGCGCGACTCGGTCCTGGAGCGTGGCAATCATCTCAGCCTGAACAGAGATTGTCTTATCGCATGACTTCACGACGTATTCACATTCAGTGATCATTTTATTGTGGTTTTCTACAATCTTATCGTGGTCAAAAATAGCCTTCCTTTGGGCTTCAATGGTCGTGCCTGGGGCTTTAAGTTCCGCTTGTAGCTTAACTTCTTCGGCATGCGCTTTTTTAATTTCGTCTCTCAGAACGATCTCGATCTTCGCAGTGCCTCTTTTAGCTCCTTCAGCAAGCCAGCGTTGTTCTTGCTTTCTCGAAGTGCCGCATCCTTTTCTTCTTCTTATAACTCGTTCTGGATTGTCTAGAGGACGGGCATACATGCATCTCTATGAAATCGATGAAGATCACAATCAAACTTAACCTCCTTAAGAACCACCCGAGGAGCGATGCCTCAAGCCTGGGAGGACCAGATGGAAGGACATAGGCTGATCTCCGGGTGGGGCATGAAGAACCATGGGCAAGAGCCATATGAGACGACGGGGCTTGAGTTGAAGATGGAATATGTACAGAAGAAGCCGGGACTTCAGAACCAATCGAGACAGGGGCCGGAGCGAAGGCCTGTTTTTCTGAAGAATGCGGACCACAATCAAATTTTGACTTTTTTGGCGGCTCCTCTCTCTCATCAAAAGTCTTCCTTTTTTCGTACCCACCTTTATATACTCAACCCCGCTAACTCTCATCTCGACGGCTAGCCACAACCTCCAAATCTTTTATTTTCAATATTCCTCCTCCATTTCGCGGGGCTGGTGACGGTAGGAAGACCGCTTTGACCAGCATTAAGAGTCGGTGAATTCTTTGAAATCATCATAGAGACCGCGTCCTCTCATGGTACTCGACATGGAAGATAGATAAATAAGTCTTAGAAACAGAGAACATGCATGAAAAATATATGTGTGAGTGAGTGTAACCCTAGTGAAACGTGCAATGTGTTTTGGGGGAGGGCTTAAAGCGACGTCATGAACTGGAGCAGGCAGACGTCATGGAAGGAATTGGGCTAATTTCGGGTGCAATATGGCTCGGACGAGGAGACATCTCTTCGAATTTGAAGTCTTCCCCCATGAGCACGACGTAAACATTGCTCAAATCTCCAAAGTCCATGCCAACTTCTTTATTCGAAGAATCTCGATGTCGTTTGATTTTTAGGGCACCCTTTTTACCACTCATGCCTGGAGGAGGTGAGCTCGGAACAACGGGACTCATCCCCGGAGTCTCAACGCATGATTCAGAATCCTCATCGTCGGACTCTGCATAGAAATCATCACTAGAACCGGACTCATCACTACTACTCCTGATCTCTACCTCCTCTTTCTTTATATCTATCATGTCCTTGCCTTCCCTTGGATTAAACCCCTCCTCCTTTTCTTCCAGAATCAGAGCCATTCTGACTGGGCAACTGGCTTCGGTCGTGGCAACGTCCTTTTCCTTGTGAGTCTCTTCAGCCGACTCGCCGGATGGGCTTTCCCGTTCTTGAAAATGCCCTCTTCAAAACTGTAAGATGAGAAGGTGGATCGCGTGTGCACCCTGGATCAAGAAGGGGACAAGACCTCAACTGGAACTGCGGATCTCCCCCGATGCAGCAGTCCATATCGAAGCAAACGTTCATCAGTCAACAAGGCTTTAACAGATCTTTCTCGAACATCGATAGCCTTCAAGGTTCGTAAAATCCTATTAAGAAACAAGTCTCTATTCGGCCTTGGAATAACTGTAAGAAGTATTCGACTTGTTTTAAATCTCACAGTAATACATTAGAATTCAATGAGAAAGAAAGGGAACTTACCCTCGGTTGTCCAAAGACGGTTGAACCGCTCAGGACCTCTGACAAAGGAGTATTGAGTCTTAAATTAGGACAACTTGCTCTGTAGTCGCAATACGATTTTAAGATTCCTCTGAGCCTCAGTTACAACCAAGGAAGGATACTCATCTCTTCTTTTGAATGAAAGAAATTATCTCAACTCATTAAAGGTCGGGGCACGGTCGAATGTTCGCATGAAAAGGACGCGCAGATGAGTTAAGATGGCATAGCCGTTGGGATGAATCTGAAATGGAGCAATCCCTAAGTTCAAGAGGGTCTTTTCAAGAAATCGTTAAAAGGGGGTGCAGCTCCGTTCAAGCACATATACCGATGATAAGCGATATATCCGGGGGGTGGCATATGAGCAAACTCATCCTTCTCTAGGAGGCGCACATCTTCTTCCGAGATGCCATGTTTCAGCCAGATATTGTGCAAGACTTCGGCAGAGATCATGGAAGAAGCTCTCTCAGGTGGATTTAGAAGAACTCTGACATTAGGAGGATTTTGGTCCATGATCGGACCAACCGGAACTAGCTGGCCATACTTAGCCTGTGAAGTAGAAGGAGGAGGGGCGATGGATGACGAGTTTGCCCCCGAAAGCACAAGACTTCCTTCGCTAGACTTGCGATGAGAAGACATGTACTAAATTCTAAGCAACATAACTTGCATATAAAACGGTCAGGTGATTCAACTCTAAAATAAGAACTCCGTGCACTACACTTGAATTCCAAAGAAATATCGACTCGTACTAATGTGTCGGACTTCAAGTATGTACAGAGGCAAGTGCGATGTGTTATCTATCGGTGGTGGGCTCGATGTCTTGAACACTAAAAACACTCTACCCTGTGTAGATAGTACACTCATAGCTGAGAGTTGAATGACTTCCTATATCACTTTCTCTTTGAAATTACTTCTCCTACACTTACTCGTTATCGATCGACGATCGATAACGGATCTGTTGTTCAAAACGATGTGGAAAGTCCCTTCTAGTACAGGTACACCAGGCATGCAAAAGAAAGCAAAATCAATCCACGATGTGTCGTGCGGTATTGGTTAGGGGACTTGGTATAACTTAATTCTGGCTTAATGGATGAAGACAGCAAAACATGTCAAGCACCGGGGCAAGGCCCGAATGTCATTCCGTGAAGAACTTAGGACTTGATTTACTATCTTCCTCCATTATGCCACAATCGACTCAGACTCTTCACGACTAGCACGACGAATATAACTTAGCCGCCAAAATGACAAACCAACGTCATAATCAGTGAAACCACCTCGAATTGACGATCTAAACACGAAGACGGTCAAAGCTTCAAGATCAATGGGCCAAGTAAGGTGGATCGACGGCGGTCCTATAGAGCGAACGAAAAGGGAAAGGGTTTAGCGTGGTAGAAATTGAGGAGATGGTCGGAGATCTGGAGTCGACGGCAATGCAGTTTCAACGACGTTGAGGAGATCGCGATGGAAACGTGCATGGGGATGGATCAGATCACTGAGGAAGATGGATTAAGTCGCGGGAGGAAGCTCGAATCGCTGCAGGAGATGGCAAGCTCGTGTCATGAAATAGGCATGGGTGAGGTCGGCTCGAGTGTTTAAATAAGTAAAGAAAAACACGTAGGAAAAAAAGCTAAGTACTTAGGTCGTTAGCGATCCATTAGCTACGGATCGCTAATGATCCATGGGGTTGCATACCTGCAACCTTAAATTTTCCTGGCGATGTTTACCCAGTACTTCGAGACACTTCGGAAAGCTACAGAGCAAAATTTGGTCTTCTCTAGCAAGCAATGGCAATCCAGGGCAAAACTCAGCAAGCAACAGTCCAGTCTAATTCAAATTCGTGCAACTCTAGCATGACTACTTAAAATTCAACAGACACGGACTAAAAGTTGATTGCTTTTAGAGCACACCTTGTTTTCAATGAAGACATACTCCAAGAGGAAAATGTTATCCGGATTTTCAACCCAGCAGGATCCAAGATATGTCGGAATAACTTAGTTAAGTCAAAACAACCCAGCAGTCAACTAAAAGAACTAGAGTAACATGCCAGAGAAAGCCAGGAAAAAAGAACAGGAAAATCCACTAAGGACATTGATCGTTAGCGATCCATGGCCTTGGATCACTAGCGATCCTTGTGATTAACCCATGAGTTCATCGTTTCTCTTGCACCACGATCCAAACACATATTCAAGAAGCAACGACTGAGTTTGAGGAGATTCCGAGTTAGTTAAATCAAGAGACAAGCATTTGCCTCATCCAATCAGCAGCTAAATACAACCAGCAAGTAAACCGTCATCAAACAAGGCGTCATGCAATAAGACTACATGAACAACATTGATATAAGACGACAAAGACATTCCAGACACCAAAGTCTAGAAAAAAAGCTAAGTGTATGGATCGCCAGCGATCCATTCACTATGGATCGCCAACCATCCATGCACTATGGATCGCCAGCGATCCATGCATCGTCATTGGGTCGCTGCGGCTCAAATGAAATAAAGCAATTGAAAGTGCTATGGAGTTGGCTCGCCTTCAAACATACTCTATGGATCGCTAGCGATCCATAGATCATGGATTGCCAGCGTTCCATGCTTTTTGCTCGACTCGCTGCAGAACTCCCACTACTCCTTCCCGTGATCATCTGCCAGTGTCTGGTGAACAGGCTTGGCCCAATGACTCTCCAATCTCTATAAGTACTATTCTACCTGCAACACAAATTGGATCTTCTTTGGACTGGTTGCTGAAACTCTGCTGGAAGCTTTCTTCACCCCTCACCTCCCTCACAACGGTCTTCAAAGGAATTCACTATGATCCTCCAGTGAATTTTAATCTTGAAGATTCAATCTACCTAAGGATGAAGAGCTTTGTAATCAAATACAACTTGTAACAACAATCAATCAATAATAAAACTATAAAGTGGGTGTAGGTTTCGTTGATAGCCGAACCACTATAAAAATTCTCTTGTCTTCTTTCTATTTCAGCTCCTTTTCATTTACTCTCTATATTATTGTTCTGTACGAACAAGGCTAGTGCTTTCTCACTCAAACCAGGGGTTACAACCTCGCATTTTGGGATAACATCTTATTGTATTACTATCTATTGATCGATTTTTGATTGAGGAACTTATGATTTGTGGGATTATGTACACGGTCGGACATTAGGGGTTACAACCAGCCAGAAAAGTTAAACTGGGTAGTATCCTTCCTTGGGCATTACCTCGCGTGTTTTTCATAGGTGTATTCCCTATGCGAGACCGCTATCACTTTGTTTTGTATTGTATCTATACAGGATTTGTTGGTTACCAACCTTATTGGTTGTGTTACAGGACCGACATAGACTATGTGCTTAAAAATGTGTTAAGGGGGATCAATGTAAAGCCTTAACACTATTTTAATACTTTATATTACTGATAGAAAATACATATATGGTCTATCTTACTACATATAGATAGTTTAACAGATCCTTCGGAGATGGAAAATCCTGTAACATCACTAAAGTTATTGTACTGATATTTTTTGATTTTGAATTTAAATTAATTAGAATTATTAGTTTCGACTCAAGTATATTCCTTTTTTATGCTAGGGCCAGACTTAGTTGTTTCAGTGTTTCAAAGACATTTATTTATTCTCAAAGATGAAGATAGAGTTTTGAAGACTGTATTTATTAGTATCATTCCGCTGTATTATTTTGTTGTGTTTGATAACTGTATAGTTGTGATTATATTATAAAAGGAAATCAAAAGTATATTGTAAAATAGCTTCATGAACTATTCATGTAATTATCATATTTTGTCATTCCGTTGTGAGATTTTTGTGTATTGTTCTCTTCTCTTCTTATATTCTTAAACTAACTCCATTGATAATCCGTCTTTTGAACGGTTTGGGTTGGACATATGTGGTTTATTATTTACGTGAATCATTTGAAATGGCTGGTTATCACAATTGGTATCTGGGATTTGGTTAAGCAAACACCTAAGTCTGTAAGGGTAATCTCATTAAGTGATAGGGTAATCGAATGCCCTATTATGAGTTGAGCATATTATATACATGAGAGCATACTTGTTATTTCTTGTATAATAGTTTTAAAAGTTATAAACAATTTTATAACGATTTATATATATATATATATTAGATTCGAAACTGTTTTGAAATATAAAGAGGGAAATATTTCTTTTGTATATGATTTACAAAAAACAAAAGAGGTAGCTTATATAGATTTAGTTAATACATACAAATAGAAAGTGCGAACTTAAAAATAAAATAAACATCAAACTTAAAAGTGCAAAGTTAAAAGAAAATAAAATCTAAAGTATAAATTTAAAAAGTGAAATTAAAGTGTAACCTAACTAAGGTTCAAATATATGTAAAGAAAACTTAATTAAACCTGTATTTCGTTGAAGTTACTTTGTATGTTTATTTCTACTAATTTCTTAATGTATTGTAAGTCAATTTTATCTTAAATGAAAATAGGAAATATAAAAATATCCATAAAGAATAGTATTTATAATATGAAATTTTGAAATATATACGTGTATAGTAGTATTACTTATAAATATTTATAAGTAAAAATATTTTTAAAGAAAATTTTGCATTATATAGTTTGGGGGAAAGCGTCTTCATTGGTTTTGTTATAATCAAAATAGTCTTCTAAATGAAGATCAAATGATTACCTTGGCAAAGCGTTGTAGTGTGCTTAGTAAATTATTCTCATTTTCATTGTACGATCGAAAGAATTTCGAATCCGAGCGAACCTAAAGCAAGTGATAGTAGATAATTGTTAAGACTATTATATATTAATATATATTTACAATATTTCAAAAAAAAATTGGGTTTAATTATAAAATTTCTTAAAAAGAGAAATTGAAAGTAATTGATGTAATGAGTTTTATTTATAAACTATTTTAAAATAAATTATGTACAATCTCAAATTTAGAAAGAATAATTTAACTAGATTTAAAATATGTTAAATTAAACAAGAAGATTTTAATAATCATTATCTTATTAAAACCATGTATTTGTTTACATCAAAATTGTATAAACTATTAGATGTTATTGGGCCAACTAATATACATCTTTACCTTAGGGTTGTCTAAGGAAAAGTAGACTATAGTCTAGAGTTGGATACCAACAACCTACTCTTTCTAGCTACTTGCCAAACTTGGAGGTCGAAGAGGTCAATTCAATTATAAGACACGGATTTATATTGGACCTTCATCTGAATTTAAAAGAAGAAAAAATTTAAAACTGATAGTGGTATATACTCTCAGGACATAGTGGAGTATTATACGAGTTGGAATTTAAGTTATGTTCATGAAATATTTTCATAAATGATTTTAGTAGTAAAAGTGATACCTTTTGTATAGATAAATGTGAAAAAAAAGTTAGGATTAAGATTGAATAAATTAGTTAGCCCATAGGGATATGTACCGTAAGTGGACTTGAATTACTTTTAGCATAACCATCCTTGATCTATAGTTTGAGTATAGGGTATCTAGGTGATTTATATCAGTTTAGACTTCGCAATACCACTAGATCCTCAACGACAAGTACTTAATACGAGTTGTTGAATAAATATGAATATTTTCTATCTTAGTAACAACTATGTGAGGAAAATAGCGGTTTCAAATTGAGGAATCGAATCGAAGGTCGTACTAGAGAAGTTGTAACGACCCGTAAATTTATCAATTTTATAAATTTTATTTATTTTTAAAATATTCAAATATAAACTTTTAAAAAATAGATTATGATGTTTTGAACAATAAATAATAATGGTAATCTTATTTTGAATAAGTATTTATGAAAATATAAACTTTGAAGGAATATCGATAAAATGACAAAAAACCGTTTAATCAATAAACAGCTCTATAATCGTAAAATGATAAAATGCCTCTTAATGGTTTTGAAAATATAAAAAAGGTTGAAAATGAATATTATAATAATATAATATTATGAAATAATTTAAAAGTTAAAAAGAGATTTAATATAGAAAAATATTGGTTTAAATGAGTTTGAAACGTTTTATAAGCATATGAAAGTGTTTTGGTGAAGTTTGAAAGGTAATTGGAAACGTCAAATACAAGCCCGTTGTGTAACGGCAGTTCGCGATTTCGCGTCATAAAAGTCAAATGAGTATATAAAATGGAATATAGCTCAAAATTCTTCGAGATAAGAATTTCCAAAGTATTATATCCATAGTTTTCAAAAAAAGAAAGAAAATCAAGATTTCGATAAGTAGATTCCGAAATATGAGCAATTTTTTTTTTGAAAAATCACGGTTTTGCAGTTCGGAATCCATAAAAGCATTTCTTTGAAAATGATAATTTAGAATTGTTTAAAATTATGAAATAAACTCTAAAAACCCTTTAAAATGTTTTGAAATTGATTATGAATTTCCAAATGAAAAAAGTCATTTTGATCAATATAGCTTAAAAGGCACTTTCCGCAGCACTTTTATGTAGCCTTTGAAATATGGTTTTAAACGCAACCATTCTTTTCCAAATCTTTTGAAAATGTTTTCAAATGATTAATAAAGTATCTTAAAGGTGATTTGAAGGATTTATGGAATAGTTAACTGTTAAATGGTTTAGAGTCGATCAAATAACTTGGCCGCCTTATGGGTGTCAGAAAGATAGTGTCTAGGCTTGAGTTTTAAAAACCAATTTCCTACTATCCGGACTTGCCCGACGGATGGGATTGTAAATTTGGTTTACTCAGATCAAAATTTCTTAAATAACTTGGATTGCATAGAAATGGTTTGGAAATGTTTTCCTAAATAAAAGGTGAAACGATTTGGAATTTATTCCAAGATTAAAAAGGTGCTAAAATTAACCAAATGGTTTGATAATTGAGGCTTAACGATTCCATATACTCTGAAAAAGCTGATGGAATATTTGATAAATATATCTATAAAAGAAATCTGATTTAAATAAAAAGGTTAGTAAATTGAATGATGTGTGATAATCACCTATATACCTAAATTACTTTTTATCGATGATTGGTTTGGAGGAACCAGGATCAGATCTTATCTGGCACTTAACCCTCATGTTAGGGTATGCTCCATCAGTTGGAGTGTGCAGCATGATAGGGGGTTCTCGCTTTCTGTTTGGTGGCGAGCAAGAGACTCTTATCCCTACATCTCCCTAACAAAAGGGTTGGTTGTTAGAAGCAAGGCTGGCCACAAAATCAGATTCGTGGTACCAATGTATGCCACGGTGGTGCTAGGATGGTTGAAAAGCCTACCGATCGTCGCTGTCGATGCTTGAAAATCCTAGACTGTTACATTTGGTATCAGAGCTTAGGTTGAGCGAACACCTTGGCTTTGTTATGGTAAGTCTCATTATAGATAGGGCTAGTAATACCCTAGAATGAGCGACTCGTTAGAGATAGTGTTAGTAACACCCTAGAATGAGTTTGAGAGTAATATATATATATATATATATATATATATATATATGAGCGTGTATTTGTTATTTGATATAAAAATTGTTTTGTCTTGATTTATCTGTTGAGTGGTTTATAGATTCTAATCGATGCACCTGATCACCATTATCGATAGGGATTTCTAAACACTTAACAAGGCAAATTGCCACACCATTTTAAAAGGAGTATATTTTATATATACAAAAGTATAAACATTCGTGCGATATGGAAATTTATAAGATGATATCCCTTTGGAAAGTTCCAAGAGTAAGGTCTCGATCTGTTTGGTGATGAGGGGAATAATTTTCAAAGTATCGATTATATGTTGGCTTGGACGAATGGTATCAAACGCATGGTATATTATTCTTCTTATCATTGTACTATCAAGGCAAGTTCAAAGCCAAACAAGTTAAATCAAGTAATTTGGATTAATGGTATGAAACCTATGATAATAACGTAGTATATCATTTAGGTAAGGATGTCTTATTATATGTCGGGTGATGAGTTATGGGCTAATCCAAAGCAAGCACATAGAGTACGTGCACGGAAATAAGCCGAAGAAAATGAAAAACTAGGACCCTATGTTGACATCGGCTGTTACTATTGTGGTAAGAAAGGACATTATGCAATTATGTGTGAAATTAAGCAAAGGAAGAAGTAGAGGAGGGATAACAAATATTCTTATCGGGATGATATAATCTGTTTCAAGTGTAAAGAGAGAGGACATTTTCTACATAAATGTCCTAGAATAAAGAAGAAACCGAGGATTAAAAAGAAGACAATGGGCTGCCACCGATGCAAGAACCTAAGACATGAAGTCGAAGATTGTCCTAAATGAACTTGCATTTGGTGTTTCCAAGGGAAACACTTAATGAAGGACTGTCAAAAATGAAAATGGTTAACTTAGGCCTCCGAGATAAAGTATTGTCTACCTCAAAAGGAAACCAAAAATAGCATATATGGCAGTTCAAGTATCTATATAATGGTAGTGTGTGATATGTTGTATTCCCAAGGGAGTTATCTCTAAAAGTTTGTAACAGAGGCTAGGGTTTGTAATGAATGTATAAAAATAATGTAAATTAATAAATCTCTTTTGATCATTCTCTCTATGCATTTCTTTTATCTTCCATCAAATCAACTTAATAAGATATTTAGAAATAAAAAGTTTAAAGAAATATTAGAAATGGATTTTTTTTAAAAGTATTTAATTTAAGAAAATATTTTATAGAATAAAGTGTAAAAATAAAACATGTTTGAGAAAGACGAATTTGAGAATTTATATCCTAATGCTTTGAAAAAGTATAAAAGAGAAAGTTATGCACTATAAAATAAATTTGGAATTAAATTTATTAACCAAGAAATTTCAAAGGAATTTTGAAATAATAATTATAATGGTATTATTCCAAATAAAGGATAATTGATTTCTTTTGAAAAGAGGTAGAAATATTTTTGGAAATAATATTTTGAAGAAAGGGTTTATAAAGGCATTTAAATGAAAAATAAAAGATTTATGAATATTTGAAAAAGTTAAATAAGTTGTAAGTAGATTATTTCGTCACACGATTCTGATCCAAGATTCGAGTACAGAACTTAGAGGTGTTTACACAAGTCCGAAAAAGGATTTATCACTTGATTTTTGACGACGAACATTGATTAGGGTTTTTGTTGATATACTTACGTTTTATATCATAGTTTAGAGCTATGCACCGAAAGTTCTGATCGGAAAGCCTGATCAAAGTCCACATTAGAGGATTAGGAGGATCAATACTACTTCGGAAATAAAGTTGTAGATTCACATAGTAGACCGAATCAGATATTTTGTATGGATGATAAATGTACATCATATGGGTGTAAGTTTAATAATAAATATTTTTTTTGGGTTTTGTTTTGGTGTAATTTCGGGAATGAAATTCTTTCAAGGCGAAGTTTGTAATGACTCGTAAATTTATCAATTTGATAAATTTTATTTATTTTTAAAATATTCAAATGTAAGCTTTTAAAAAAAATAGATTATGATATTTTGAACAATAAATAATAATGGTAATCTTATTTTGAATAAGTATTTATGAAAATATAAACTTTGAAGGAATATCGATAAAATGGATAAAAAACAGTTTTATTGATGAACAGCTCTATAATCGTAAAACGTCGCGCACGGAGCTGGATACATACGCTTTTTTTTATAATTGAACAAGTATACGAAATAAAATTATTTATTTTATTTCTGGAAATTAAAAGTATGTATGACATTCTCAGTGATGCCCTTATATTTAATAATTTATTTTTGATTTTAAATAGAGAGTTAATGATTAAATAATTATTATAATTGTTTAAATAATTGTTTTTAAATGATTTTAATTCATTTTAAATAGTTATAAAGTGATAATAAATAATTTATAATGGTTTTATAAAGATATATAATCAGTTTGAAAACATGAAAAAACTTGTATCGCTTTATCGGTATAATAGCAATTTTTTGTAAATAATTGTTAATATTGATTTATATGATTTTATAATTCAAACGAGATCATTTTAATTAATTAATAATGATAACAAATTTATTTTCAAATTTTGTTCACATATATATGTAATTTAAATTATAAGTAAAAATATGACCGAGAATGGGTTTCCCGATTTTCAATGGTTTAACAAACGAAAATTGTTCGAAAGCTGTTGCAACCTTGCTTATATGTCATGTGCACATACATAATATACAAATACATCCAGTAACATATACATGAACATACACACACACACACACAGACACACACATATATAAAATACATATATGTATAAATACATATACCTTAAAAATATCATGATATTTTCACCTTTCTTCATCTTTAAGCAACCTAAAGTCAATGCACATGGAGGGGGGAGAATTAACATGTAAGGTGATGGGATGGGAGGGGAGTGGGCTAAGCATAGTTTTGTCCATTCACTTTTAAATATTTCCTTCCATTTTTTCCCTACAAAAAACCAATCCATATCCTCCTTCATTCTGCACAAATTCATTCTTCTTCTTCTTCACCATTCTTGAGCTCGTTAATGCTCTTTAATGGATTCTCCTCTTTAAGAGAGGTAGGAGGGTTAAAAATAGTGGAGTGCTTAAGCACCAGTCTGCTAATTACTCTCTAACCTCTTCTTAATCCACTTCTTCCTCTTCTCTTCTTTAATGGCGCTTGGCCGTGAGCAATATGGAGGTGGGGAGACATGGCCGTGAGCATTGGAAGGTGGTTGGAGGTGATGGCATAAGAATGAGGTAATGATGAGGGCATGACCGAGAGCAAAGCAAGTGGAGGTGAAGATGGCCGAGCATTTGGAAGAGAATTATAGTTGTTTGGTGATGTTAAGATGAAGTTTAAATGATTTAATGAAGTGTTGTAGTGATTTGAATGTTGGTATGAAATTTGATTTTGATAATGGTGAGTACTCGATATACTGACATTAAGAAAATAATTATATGAATGTTTAAATTATAAATTTAAATGCTTGTTTGATAACTTGAATGATTACTTGGTCGATTATATGGATGTTGATATGATTAATAATTTGGTTGTGTAAAATTATGAGAAATCATAATAAAAATGGTTAAGAAATTAGCCATGAACAATAACTGAAAACAAATCCATATGGAAGTGTATATAGAGTTTACTTAGCCTCTTAATGGTTTTGAAAATATAAAAAAATTGAAAATGAAAATTAAAATATTGTAATATTGTGAAATAATTTAAAAGCAAAAAAGAGATTTAATGTGGAAAAATGTTGGTTTAAATGAGTTTGAAATGTTTTATAAACATATGAAAGTGTTTTGGTGAAGTTTGAAAGGTAAATGGAAACTTAGTCAAAAACAGGCGCGTCGTGTAATGGCAGTTCGCAATTTCGTGTCATAAAAATCAAACGAGTATACATAATGGAATATAGCTCGGAATTCTTCGAGATAATAATTTTTCAAACTATTATATCCATAGTTTTCAGACAGAGAAAGAAAGTCAATATTTCGATAAGAAGATTTTAAAATGTGAGTAAAACAAGTTTTTGGAAAAATCGTGGTTTTGCAGTTGGAATCCATAAAAAGGATTTCTTTGAAAATGATAATTTAAAATTACTTAAAATTATGAAATAAATTCTTAAAATGCTTTAAAATGTTTTAAAAGTGATTATGAATTTCCAAATGAAAAAAAGTCGTTTTGATCAATATAGCTAAAAATGCACTTTCCGCAGCACTTTTTCGCAGCACTTTTCTGTAACTTTTGAAATTTAGTTTTAAATGCAACCATTCTTTTCCAAATCTTTTGAAAATGTTTTCAAATGATTAATAAAGTATTTTAAAGGTGATTTGAAGGATTTATGGAATGGTAAAATGTTCAATGTCTTGGAGTCGGTCAAATAACTTGACTGCCTTTTGGATGTCAGAGAGATAGTCTAAGCTTGAGTTTGGAAAATCGGTTTCCTGCTCTCCCTGACTATCCGGACTGGCCCAATGGATGGGATGGTAAATTTGGTTTACTCGGTTCAAAATTTCTTAAATAACTAGGATTGCATAGAAATAGTTTAGAAATGTTTTCCTAAATAGAAGGTGAAACGATTTAGAATTTATTCCAAGATTAAAAAGGTTTTAAAATTAATCAGATGATTTGAGAAATAAAGCTTAATGATTCCATATACTCTAAAAAATCTAAGGGAATGATTTAATGAATATATCTCTAAGAGAAATCTAATTTAAATAAACAGATTAATAAATTGAATTATGTGTGATAATCACCTATATACCTAAATGGCTTTTTATCAGTGATTAGTTTGAAGGAACCAGAGTAGGATTAGGGTAACTCCTATCCGAAAACCACTTCAAACCAATGTATACATTCGAAAGTGAAGACATGTTTAAGATGATGATTAGTGAAGATCGTGGATCTTTAAAATGTAGAGATTGCTGTCATGAGTTCCAGGGGTTTACCCCATATTATATTTATATGACGGTGATGACTACATTTTGAAAATCTTCATTGTATTGAAGATTTGAGATCTTAATAGCGGAAGGGCTACTTGTTGATATTCTCTGGGTAGCTCCCAACATAGAGACATTTATTATAGCAGTGGTCCTATCATGTTTTGAAATCTTCAGATTCCAAGGACTACTCGCTACTAATGGTAGTAGGAGTAGTGCCTTTGGTTTCATTCAGTCCCAGAATGAACTTGTATGGACGAATGTCTGGTAGTGCATTTATGATCATATTAATTAATCTCTATCAATGTATTATCTGCTTAGTGGTGGAGAAGGCAACTTCTCTTAGCTTAACAACTTTCCTACGACGTACGAGCTCAGGAGTTATATGTTGGTAGAAATCAATTGTGTGATTAAGAAATAGCAATGTGGCATTCTAACTGGAATAAGATTTATGGAAGAATAAAGCATGGCTTTGTGAAAAGCAAAGCGTGGATTTGTTTAAATTGAGCGTAGCCTTATGAAGCTCACATCCCAGAGATGATACGGGTAATTATGTGGCCTGAAGAACATTTATTTCAGGCTATCGGTTGTATGAGTATAAAGGAGTCCAGTGGAATCTGGATCCTCAAGCAATTTATTTCACTACAAGAAAAAACGTCATTGACAGCAGATATTCTCAGCGTTTGTGCCTTGAATGCGGTGGACAATAATACTGGAGGGAAACTTTTACGTCCGAACGCTGAGAAAACGTAAATAATATAACTTTGCCGCCTCATTTTTTCACTTCTCCAAATTACTTTTCTTAGCCTTTCATCTCGTTAACACCTTCACCACCTAAAACCAAATTAAATCTCTCTTCCAATCACCAAAATTTGCCTTCATCACCCCCGCTCTGTCGTTCAGACATCTCCCTTCACCATTCTTTCGTTTTCGAATCTGAATCATCACCGCTAGTTGCTCCCTCTGTAGGTACCTGTTTCCAGCGATTTGTCGATTTTATTTAGGTTTAAAATGGGTTCTTCGATTAGTTTAATCAACGTCTATTTCGATTTTGTTTTTTCAGTATGTGTTTCTTTATTCATACATCAATTTCGATTTTGTTATTTAGGTTTAAAATGTACTTTTATATGTGATCTAGTTACTGTGATTAGCCGTGCTTGGTCAAGTATTATACTGGAAAATATGAGTAATATAATCATGCTCTTGATTATTTCCCTTCTAAGCTTTGTTTACACTTTCCACCTGCTTGATTATTTCCCTTCTATATTTAGTTTTACGTTGGCAAATCCTTATTTCATGCTCTTGAATTAAATCATAATATCTTACCAGTACAACACATTGTAAACTTTGGTTCTAATCTAGTTACTAGGGTATATGGGTTCATGTCATATATCTGATTTTTTTTGTTTTAATTTGTTGTGGTTTTGCTAAGTATACACAAATCTTTAACATTGTTTTATCTTCAGGCCTAGTGACATCGCATTTTCCTGATCCATACCCACATATTTTACCAAAAGTCTAGGTAAAAAATAGCAGAAGTTGCTTATTTTTCCACCTGGAGAGATGAATATGTAATAAATTTCTATAAACTTTTTTTTTCTCAAACGAAGGATACACTGAAATCACCACCAGTAGAAAACAAAACAACGAAGAGAACGTCAATGATATATATTTTTATTACTACTTTTTTTATCTTTGTTATGGAGGTTTTCGGTATGTAGATTTTGGAGATAAAACACCTGGCAATCTACTCCAATGTCACACTTCGGTATGCAGACTTTCGATATTCATAAAGAATGAATAACTATAATTTAAATTGGGATTTCATAGTGATAAGTTATAAAAGTAAAACTTATTAGGTGAAATTATTAGAGTAATATAGAATATATTTATGATATTTGAATAGATAATATATTAGCATTGAATTATGATAAATACAAATGCACGACATTGCTGAATAAATAAATGGGTATTTATTTGTTATAATTGGCGTCCCCCCTCATAACTCATATGACATTGATGAATAAATAAATGACATGAATTTGTTTTTAATACCGAATTTCCTTCGAGTCCCTTATAAACCATATGCTAGTGCATTTACAAAATTCTTATATCACCCTTGTTTACTAATTGTTTCACTCATAAGATATCAAATAAAATGCCTAATGTGGCTATTAATCAAGCATGTCTATTTGAGCTTTTGAGATACATTCAACTGTTTTTTCTTCTTCTTGTATTGATTAATTACAAAGCTAATGGATGCGTGAACTAAACACTATAGTTTTATATAAATAGGAATCATAAAAGATGAAAGTTCATATATTAGTCAACGATGTAATATCAGTTAACACCGCTTCACATAAATATCTAATTGTATTACGGTCTAGGCTGGGAGAAATTATATCAATTAAATGTAAGATGCATCGATTCATTTTTTATACAAATTGCATATAATTCTTCAAAGTAGTGCACAAGGGACAAAATAATATGATAAATATGACCATGTATAAATCAGACATAGTTTGAAGAGGCATTAGGGCATTTAGAAAATATCCACGAGTAGATTGAAGTTTAATTCCATGATACAAAAGTAGCATTGTTCATTGAATAAATAAACAAACTGTATAAGGCACTGTTTTACTAGGCATGTTTGTTTTACGGCAACATAGTCTTTAAAACAAGTCATTATAACTTATAGGGCCTGGAAACAGTTTCCCTTTTGTTATCATACACCAGTAATTCTTTTCGTGGAATCCCGACTTAATATAATTCTAAATACAATGTTTAGGTTTAAGAGAAAATTTGCAAATTTGCCAAGGATCGACTCCATCTCAAATTGTTGCATTCTTCATGATTCTTTTGGTATCCCTCAGGTTAAGAGCATCACCAAAAGCAAGATTCTGTGTATTCTCAAGGCTCAAGGTATTTTGTAGTTTAATATGACATATTGGTTTATATACAGTTTTGTTATCTATTCTCTTTGACATGATTATGTTGAAAAAAATGCATTTGCGCAAATAATAAATGAGACACATTTGATTTTTTCGTTCCTTTAATTTTTACAATTTATCACATCTCATGTCTAACTTACAAAAGATATTATCTATGAAGATGTGTATTTAGCGTATTGGTTACTGCTAGATTCAAAAACCAAAGTGTATCGAGCTACATTCAGGTATTTACGCAAGTGCAGAATACATGCCTTTTTTCTCCTTTTCTTTTTTAGATTTTTACTCATATCCTATGAATGTGTGTTTCCAGTGCCTAATATTCCAAATAATTATTTGGTATAAATGATGATGCATGATGTTCATATACAAAACTTGCATTATAATATGCATATCATTCTTGATAATGGATTCTTAAAACATTTTCATGGTTCTGATTGGGAGTATTTGTTATGGTAATTTAACACGGTTACTTTGTAAACTGTTATATTGAAGTAACTATTTCGTTAACAGTGTTAGTATCATCTCTCTGCATGGAAGCTTTTTGTTGTTCAGTTCATACTTCTGCCTTACACTTTATGCAAGGTATTTTATTGATAAATTTCATTTTAAGTATTTGACCGTATAGCTAAATTCATTGCTAATTAATTTTCAGGTGCAGCCTTATGTCCTACATCAATATTTAATGCAATGTTTGTTTCGGGTTAATATTTTTTTAGATTGGAGACTAAATCTTCTTCAAATGTCACGGTAAACCTTTATATAAACTTAATTACATGTATGGTTGAATTAAAAAAAATCAAACATAGAAAATCTTTCTAGTTAAACATGTGCCTACGAGATAACACACTGTTATAAAACTTTAAGCACAATAAACAAAAATGGAAAGATATATTTAACATACATTTTTATTGGATTTTTTTTCGTATTTTTTATTTGAATCGTATTGCATCAAATTGTTCATTTCTTAAGGATAGACAAAAGCTTGCAGCTCTATCTTCTAAAAATAGAGGATTGCTAAGTGGAAATAGAAATCAATTCAATATACTCTGATGGACCCATGTATTGCAAAGTGAAAACAGAAATTAATTCAGTACACTAATGGACCCAGTACATTATATTACCATGTCCATCAGGTTAAAATGGATATAGCAACTGGAATAGATATAGCACAGACAGGCTCTAGGCTACAGCTCTGGCTAAAGTCATAACTTCAAATACTAGTTATATAATTTATTGTCTGGCCCAAACATTGTTATAGCCTATGCTCTTTTGCATCTCAAAGTTTTTTAACCAATGTTTTACTAGTCGTCAATGCCTTGATTTTTTTTTCAAAGTTTGTCATTTTTTGTATGATGCACATGTATATGCAAGTTATAACAAAATTGAATGCATGCCCCATAAGTTCACATGCTAAGATATATACAGACATTATTTTTTCCACGCTTCATCTAAAAAACTCTATAAAATCATGTTTGAGTTATTGCATGATGGTTTCCGAATCAAACCAAAGAAATGGTTGGTTGTATGTGGGCGTGGACAAAACAACATGGTATCAAACTATATCTTTGTAATGGTTATTTTCATGATGGCATAGTTTTCACATATTTTTTTGTATCTATTTAATAAAATCATGTTTCATTTATTGCACGATTGTATCAAAGTGAACAAATGCCTATTTTACAGTCTACGCGAATTATCAGCAGCAAGGAGTTAAATATTGCACTGCTAAGGAAAATTAATACCTTAAACTAGTCTCCATCTTGTTTTACAGTGCAGAGCAGTTACCTGGACTGTCCAAAGTTAAAAACTAGAGTTGAGCTTATGCAGCGTTCCCAGAGTTGGCATCAGCAATGAACCTTAAAGTTAATAATACGATGTTTTTTCCTAACTGAATTTGTAATATCAGAAATTTACTTGGTGAGGACCACGGCCAACCCAACACTAATGAGCTCAATCAAATCGAGAATCAAATAAATCCCTTAAGGCATGGGAGAGACTGCTGGAGCTTGTAAGATGATGGATTTTGTACAGCAACAACCAAAACAACAGACGCAACAGCAAAGTATCAAGGTGAAATGTAATACACCCAATTCACATGGTGAGTTTTTCCCTTTCTTCTGTGGTTGTTATAGTTTAGTATCGATTTAACATGATACTGTATTAATGCCATTTATCTTCAACAACCAAATGAACCTTTTGGAAAAAAACTGCAGTTGTGTTCAATTTTCGATCTGAGATAGTTTAATTTTGAAATTCTTAGTTGTAATGAATAAGAGTGCATTTAATAATGAATGAGAAGCTTTGAGACAAAATTAGTGGTGAATTAGAGAGCATGAACTCATGTTTCGGGAAGGAAAATATGATTTACCCTTTTTCCCTAATCAGTGTTTAACTCACATTTCTCAAAAGTGAATAAATTAGAGCTTAAATATAAACTATCTGTCACTTAATAAATTGATTTGTTTTGAAATTGCCAGTGAGGACGCATATCACTGTTGTTTCTCTTACCAGCTTCCTGGCTAACATATTAAGAGTAGACTAAGGATGGTAATGAATATTGCAAGCTTATATAAACAGAGAGTACAAAAAGAAGATAACTATACTCAAAATAGAGAAGTTCTCACTGCACCTTAGTAGCAATAGCCTTAGTAACAGTATACTCAGCTTTGTAGTAAAACACGATTAGTCAACTTCCATATAAACTAAAAAAAGAAAAATAAAATCCTACATTTACTATATATATAGAAGCCAAGAGAGGAGTTTCCCCCACTTAGCTTTGTAGAAATAAATATATAGAAAAAGTTGCAAAAATAATTGATTGATGTAGTGATTTTAGACCCTAAAAAGAGAAAAAGAAGAAGGTTACAACTCAATTGTAATATATGGACATTATAATAAGCGTCTTGCGAGCTGTGGCATTCAAGTTTTACCAATTTTCCTTCTCTAGCAAAATTGTTCAATCATAACAAAAAGTAAAGAATATCTGAGTTTCACATTAAAAAATATATCTTTGAATCTAAATCATGAACAAAAACACTAATAAGTGATTTTCTAAAAATTCTAAAAATGAATTGTTCCACTTTCTATAAGAGTAGAAAAATATGTTAATCTTAATTTCCTCTAAGATTATAACAATACTAGAAAAATAACCTGTTATGTAAATTGGATTTAATTTTTTGATACTAATTACTTTCATTTCTATGAGATATTGCAAGAATTCAGTTTAACTCGCAAGGTTACATTCAACTTGAAGTAAATACTAACCTTGTACAAATTTTAAAACACTCAAGAGAAATTCACCCAAGAGATCAAACAACCATTGATTTGTTCAATGTCTTAGACTTGAGACTAAAGTATACGTAATTAATATATATATATACACAAACACATATTTGGTATTTGGCGATTTGCAGTTTGATTGTAAGGTCAGCGGTTCAGGTCAGTAACAGGGAGGAAGCAGTTTGCTTGGTATGTTGGTTGATATTGATAGGAAGATGGCAGTGGAGATGAGATGCACGGAGACTGTTAGTGTGTATGTCAGGGGAAGAAATATGCTGATGGTGGCAAGAGTTTTGTGAAGATGTCTGAAGTGGTGAGAATGCAATGATGAAGTATAGGGGTGCAGTTCAGTGATGGGTTAAGTGGAAAGAAGTGGTGTGACTGCTAGCAGTTATGGTGTTTGGAGAGGGATGGGTTTGCAGTGTGAAGTAGAGGTGATAATGAAGTAATGGGGGAATTTCTGGTTGCATATTTGTATTGCAGTTATGACTGGGGGTAGCAATGAAGGGGAAGGCAGTTTGTTGACAGGTGATGTAGATGGTGGTGGTATAAATGTATGCAGAAGTGAGTTTGTTTGTGCTTTGGTATATGGTCGGAGCAACTGCTGTAGGGGATGGGTCGGAAGTATGTATGCGGTTGAAGAAGGTGGTGATCAAGTTTGGTTTATAGATATTGTGCATTTGTCTAATTTTGTATGGAGTTGGTTTATAAATTTTATCTCTCTTTACGGGTTTATGTAAACTTTGTTCATGGATATTGTGTTCAACTTATTTTATGGAAGTGATTAATAGTTATGCTTTTATTTTACAATTTTTAGTTTGATTTGTTTATGTTATGTACATTAACTGATTAAAATATAATTAAATGTAGTTTATATTAATGATATGTGTGAATATTGCAATGGCACAACATTGCTGTCAATTCTTTGGAAAAAAAATGCATATCTCTACGACAGCGTTTATACATTGCTGTCAATTCATTGGAAAAAAATGCATATCCCTACGACAGCGTTTATACATTGCTGTCAATTCATTGGGAAAAAAAATGCATATCCCTACGACAGCGTTTATACCTTGCAGTAGGAAACTATTAACAGCGTTTATACCTTGCAGTAGAAAAATTATTAACAGCGTTTAAAAAACGCTGTAGAAAGTGGGTTTTTGACAGCGTTTATATTTTGCAGTTAAAAATTTAGGGTCAACGACCGCATGTCGTTATACAGCGTTTTTAAAAACGCTGTGAAAACTTTTAACAGCGTTTTTCAAACGCTGTGAAAAGTCTTTTTTGTTGTAGTGTTTTAATATAGTGGCTTGCTTTAAAATGAGGTAAGGCTACTGGATATTGGTAGTGTAGCAAGTGCAGTTCCAAGTGACTTGCTTGAGAAAAGCGAATAAGGCACCGCAAGAACTATGTTGCTATACGTGGATCGAAGGAAAAGGCCACTAGTTCCCTATCATGTTGGAAATCCAATTCCAATACGAGCTTTATGGTTTTAGTTGTATCCCCAAAATAGCTGTAATGCTTTGCAAACATTTTAGCTACCCCTTTGGTATCACATATTCTGTCCAGGTATATTTCGTTGACCTAGTCCAGATATATTATCATAGACTTACTCCGGATATTGATACTTTCATTGTGTATATATTTATTTGAAAAGTGTTTTCAAACCAATGTCATTAAGAATAATATCAAATGTTTTGATATAAAGTATTTTAGTTATCATAAGATAAAAACCCTTCCGTATTTATGTGTAGGCGTGGTCTTATGAGATACCCTTATTTTCAAAGGTTTTTAACTGGCATCAATATTTTAAATCGAGTATCTCACGCTGGTTTATCAAACCTGATCCGGGTATTTTTAATATTTGGATCAGATCCGAGTAGTTTTGGGTGTAGTTGAAGACGCTTGGGGTTTCCAGAGGAGAGCTGGAGATCTTCATCTACCTATGGAAATATTCTATTATCCGTTGTATCTATTGCATTTTTTTTATTTTTCAGCATTTATAAGGACAGAGGATTTATAACTGTCCCGGCTGAATCTAGGTTAGACTCTGATATTGTATTCAAAATTTTCCACTGTAAAGATTATTGTTGAAATAATATATGTTATTCCATTCGTGTGAGATTCTATTCTATCTTTATTTTCTTTTTCTCCTAACAATCGGGCTTTTCGGCACTTGGATTTGCGGCACGTGAATACCAAGATTGTATTAGTGTTGATTTTTGAGGGTCGAAAATCCTCGGTCGTTACAGAAGTTAAAATGATCCATACTAGTTTGGATAAGAAATGTATGTATCTGAGCAAGTGATTGGATTAGATATTGTGAACAGATGATTCATCACATCGTATGGCTTAAGAAATTATTAAGGTTTGTTGTCTTAGGAAATTTTATGGATAACTTTCAATTTTGTTCTTACTTGAAATTTTACTGTTTTGGCTTTGGAATAGAAAATCTAAATTAAGCACTATTTTGTCCTTACTTGAAATGATATTTTAATAATCGGTATTTTGAATAGGATAGTCTAAAATTGGGTAGGAAGTTTACATGTAGATTTTTCTGAATAAAATATTTAATTAAATACGAATAAATAGGTGATTTGTAAAATGTGTCAGTAAACTTGAAATTTTTTGTAACTCCATTACAGCAAAAGAAAAATATTTTATAAAGAAACCTTTACCAAATTTTGTCATATAATAATTTCTATATGTTATTCTTTGAAAATAGGTTTAATTAGGATTCTGAAATTTTATAAAGACACTAAAATAATCTTAAACTTTTTCTATAGCACCTACATATTATTTGGAGAATATTTAATGAAGGGACATATTTTTTATTCAGCCGCCTAATAATTTTAATGATTTAATCTTTGTAATTACTCGTATGGAAATTAGGGAAAGTTATTAAATTTAAAAAAAAAACTGAGCTTTTACTAAAAAATCTATAAAAATGTTTCAGAATCTCTGAAATTTAAATTGGTAATTTTCTGCAAATTTTTAGGCCTTTAATAATTTATTTAATGTAAAAACTAATGTATTTTGGCTACTAAAAATATTAAATATTTCTAGAAATATTTAAAACTTGTTTAGTAGATTTCTGAAGTAATATAGAGAACCTTTCATTTTAACACTTTATGAAATTCCTATCCAATTTTGCTGTAAAAATTGATATGGACAAAATGGCATTCGTTTATAAAATGAACGATAGCTTATTAAAGAGATCGTTGCCGGATAATGACACACTCTCTATCATTTACTAAAACGACTTTAATAACCTATACGCGGAGGATGTTTTCAGAATGTAGAGGTTGAGTTGGCTAACATTTGCTGGAATGAAGTGAGATAATGATGATGGGTGGCCCTGACACTTGTGTCAATTTGAAATGACTAAACCGGGATCCTATACCTAGCCAAGTAGGTTAGCTACCTCTAGCGGACAACATCTTATCATATTACTATCTATTGATTGATTTTGGGCTGAGGTGCCTCTGATTTGTGGGATGATGGATGCGGTCGGCCATTAGGGGTTACGACCATCCAAGAAAGGCAAACTGGTGGTATCCTACCTTGAGCGTTGCCTCATGTGCCTTGTTATACGTTTATTCCCAATGCGAGACCAGTGCCACTTTGTTTTAGTATTGTACCTATACGGGACTCACTGATTACTGACGTTAATGGTTGTATTACAAGACCAGCATAGACTACATGCTTAAAAATGTGTTAAGGAGGATCATTGTAATGCCTTTACACTATTTTAATACTTTATATTACTAATAGACATTACATATATAGCCCATCTTACTATACATAGTTACTCTATTGGATCCTTAAGAGATGGAAAATCTCGTAACCTCTCTTAAGTTATTGAACTGATATTATTTGATTTTGAATTTAATTTCATTAGAATTTTTATTTCTAACTCGAGTATATTCTTTTTCTTTATGCTTGGGTCAACCTGAGTTATTTCACTTTTCCAAAGGCACTTGTTTCTTGAAGATGAATATGGATTTTTGTAGATCGTATTTACTAGTATTATTCTGCTACATTATTTTGTTGTGTTTGCTAAGTGTATAACTCTGATTATATTATAAAAGGAAATCAATTGTATAATGTAAAACAGCTTCATGAACTGTTTATGTAGTAGTTATATTTTTTCATTTCGCTTGAGATTTTGTGTATTATTCTCTTCTCTTCTTATGTTCTTAAACAAACCCCATCGACGATCTGTCTTTTAAAAGGTCTCGGTTGGACATATGTGGTTTATTGTTAATTTAAATCATTTGAAATGGCTGTCATCACATTATATATATATTACTCGTCACGATATGAGATTTTGTTTTCCTTTTCTTTCTTTCATCCCAATAATCTGTATTTCAGGTACTTGGATGCTTGGCATGTGAATATCGTGGTTGTATTAGTGTTGACTTTTTGAGAGTCGAAAAGGCGGGTTGTTACACTTGGTATCAAAGCTTAGGTTGAGCGAACACCTGGGGTAGACTCGTTAGAGATAGGATTGGTATCACCCTAGAATGAGTTGAGTGCATATATATATATACACGAGAGCATAATTGTTAGTGTTATAAAAATGTTTTTTATTTTGTTGATTGGTCTATTGAGTGGCTTATGGATTTTGGTTAATACGAATAGCTAATGTATTGATGGGGATCTCTAAACACTTGAATAAGGCAAACTGACATGGTATCGTTTTTGAAATTAGTAAATGAAATAATTTTACGTATATTTTATATATAAAGAATAATTTTCATAAATTGATAAAGTTATTTATGATGTGTTTGTTTGTTAGAAAATAATGATATTTCGTTATTATAATTTATTGTTTGATTTGTTGTGCTCTACTAGTTTGTGAGCATTGACCATTGTTTATTGATGATACAAGAAAGTGAAATTACATGAGTATGGTTTATAAGTATGGTCTGTAAATAAAAAGGATTTAAAACTGAGAATTTGAGAACTTAAATTTCGGTGTTTTTGAAAATTGTTTTTCAAGTTTTTGTGAAAATAGTAATAGTAATATTTGAAAGTATTATGACTAGAAATATTTTGAGAAGGATTTTATAAAGGAGATAAAAAGCACTGAACTCATTTCTGATGCTAGAAAATAACTATAGTGATGACAACACCGTCATCAGCGTTCATTTTCGAGTTTCTAAGTGACGGATTGCTACCATAGTAGCCTTGCTCCTGAGTTGTTTTGGTAAAAAAGATTATGATTTAATCCTAAAGGTATGATTTGATATACTAAAGTTATAAGTATATATTATTATTTCAAATAGAGTTGAAATAAAACCCAGGTTTTTAATTATGATGTTTTTAGTTAAGTTTTTATATGGACTTATGTATCCTATGCATTAGGGTAGTTTAGTTTGTGTATATCATTATGATATATTGTTTGGTAGTTTTCATTTATCGAAATGAAATGGAATTTTGGGTAAATTTGGATAGTAGAAAACTTCTGAATTAATTGGGAACTTGAAGCTAAGTGATTTTGTGAAATTTTAAGAAAATAAGTTTTTGTAACTTATAAATTTGAGGAGATATATAGCAATTTTATATTTATTGAATATTCTAGATAAGTAATATAAATCTAATAGTGCATATATACTCTTAGAATGTAGAAGAGTGTTATACGAATATGAACTTCAATTATTAAATGAAATTTAAGTTAAGTTGTTATTTTTTAAGTTTGGTTGTTATTTTTGTGGGAGAAACCCGTTCCGCATTAGAGGCATGGTCCCACATGCTATGTTGATCTACACCTATTGTATAAATTTTACTCATACTAGACATATCGTCTGACCCGGGTTATTTGTTTTCTCTAAACTCTAGGGTACTAATCTTATTTGAGTAGTTCGAGAGTAGCAGGTCTTGTTAGGCTCTTTGAAGATGGCGTTCGAGCAGGAGGCTTCCATCTTCTTAGTTATATATTCCGCTATATTATCTAGTTTGTGTAAATGTATTTTGTTTTCGCATATTTAAAGGTAGGTTATTATAACTGCCTAAGATGATTTGTAGTACATTTGTGTTACTTTGATAACTCCCTATTAAGGAGTAAACTGATGTACTATTGACTATTATATTTTATTTACCAGTTTCGTTGTGAGGTTTCCTATTCTGTTCTTTATTTCACCCCATGACGATTCATCTTTCTTATGCTTAGTGTAACAACCCGACTTTTCAATCCTCGAAAATCGACATATATACGTTCATTGTATAGCATGTCAAACAATCGAGTGCCGGAAAGATAGATAGTTATGGGTAAAGAAAGAAGGTAGAAAATAGAAGAAACTAAACAAATACAGAATCTCACAGCGGACTGAATAATATATAATATCAATAGCTCTTTACACAAATGAAGCTGTAATATACATACCTCAAATCAGAGTATATATATCAACAATTATCAGTCTGGACAGTTATAACAGCTTGTCCTCACAATTGCTGATAATTTCAAACAAACACTGCAGCAGAATAAACAAGTACGAGAATACGTCTCAGTCTCCAGCTCGTCTCCTGAGCTCCAAAGCAATCCAAATCTATATCTGTAATATGCTCAGTATGACCTAAGCATTATTATAAAATAATAACACACGGGTCAGTCTAGTAAACCAGCGTGAGAAAAATACATCCCATTTCATTTCTAAAGTTATAAAACCTTTCCAAAATAAAGGTATCGTAAGACCATGCCGCATATAAACACGGATGAGTTTTTACCTTACGATCGCCAAAACTTTTCTATAGAAAATCCAGTGATATTATAATAATGTCTAAGGGTCAAAATAATAATAATCAAGTAGCTGTGATGCTCGTGATGTGTACATCACAACAAAATACTATATATATAAAATCAAAACTCGCTAAGGCTCGTTCGCTAATTGTTTAGGTTTCCACGGAGGTGCCCTTAGTACTTCGAGAATGGTCCTCCTGCACAAGTGATGTAGCTCAAGCTGGAGATGAAGGCATAAGTCGTAGGCGACTTATGGAAGGAGCTATGAGTCATCTACGAGTTAAGTGCATGAGTCGTGACCGACTCAACTGGGGTGAAGGCATAAGTCGTAACCGACTTAAGAAAGCAATGATGAGTCGTCAAAGCGTAAGTCGTACGCGACTTAAGGAGGCGGTGATGAGTCGTCCACGACTCAACTGGAAAAACAAAGGGGAAGTTGCTTTGAGGTTGCAACTTAACGAAGCGGATATAAGTCGTCTTCGACTTAAGGAAGATGCTATAAGTCGTCCACGACTTAACAAGAAAGATACAGAAGGAGCAGTTCAAAGGAAGAATGCACAAGTGTTAAGTCGGCCACGACTTAAGGAAGGTGATGAGTCGGCACCGAGTTACGACTTAGTTAAGTCGAACTATATTGAGGTGCTGGAACCTGAAACCGTGGAATCTCCTGCCGCTTTAATCTGACCCGTTGATGTCTTAAGTCGCTGATAAGGATAAGTCGACTGATTGTAAGTCGTGAGTCGTCTGTACAGATACATTGAGTCGTATGTTTTGATTTAAGTCGTTCAGTTATGAGTCGTATGTCGTCAAACTGTGTTGTAATAAGTCGTCTGTCTTCTGCTGAGTTGAAAGTGGTGTACGACTTATGTTGAGTCGGACACTTTGATAAGTCGGAACCGACTTAAGTACTTGTAATATTTTTAAGTTTTCTGTACTTTGTGTTGTAAGTCGTATACGACTTATGTTAAGTCGGAGACATTGATAAGTCGGAACCGACTTAGGAGTTAGGAAATTTTGTTGTTTTTGTGTGAGTTGTAAACGCCTATAAATAGGCCGGGTCTATCATTTGTAAAGGTGGTTGAATATTGAATAAAATTCTCTTTTGATTGCTTTGTGCTTTCATTCCAAATTGGTAGTTGAGTGTAATCTCCTATCTCCTCTTTCGGTTAATCGAGTGCGCTCGATTCAACGATTGTAGAAGCCGATTCGCGGAATCAAGTGCGCTTGATCAACGCTTGAAGAATTGAAGATCTTTGAACCCGGTATCGTGCGCGATCAACGAGTTCGAGATAGCTAGAGTTCGGTATCTTCGGATCAACGAATTCGGGCAATTCAGCATTCATCAATCCATCGACTGCTACTTTCACTGATCTACATTGTTTTGATTAATCCGCTGCGTCAGTTTTGGTATCAGAGCTTGTTCTAGCCAATCATAGCTAGATCGAGACTTGGAGCCTAATCATTTTGAAGTTGGGCCGTGGTAAGCAATTGAGGGCGAGAGTAAGAAGAAGAAGAGTCATCATTGTTCGAAGATTGTTTGATCGGATTTGCATTGGAGGCCGAAACTTTGTCCATCGTGTTCATCGCGATTTGCTACAAAGTGGAAGTTTTCGATCCGTTTCATTTTGGATCAAAATCCAGAAAGTGTTTGAATTTGAAGTGTTGAAGAATTTGTGAAGTTTTCAAGTATGCCGCCAAGAAGAGCTAATCGCCACCAAAACGTAGAAGCTTTATATCAAAGAGAAGAAGCTGATGAGATGGAACAAAGAATCAATGAGAATTTTAGTGAGAAGCTTAATGAAGGAATTGGCCGGTTAGAAAAAGTTAATGACGGAGATGAATCAAAATCGGAGAAGGGTTTCACCAGAATCTAATCATGGAGGTAGTAGAGTCTCACCACATTCCAATCGAGACCGAAGTGTTGAAAATGACCAAGGGCGTGGGAGGAACGTGAATGGTCGTGAACGGAGGAATGTAGATAGAAGGGATGATGGTGGAAGGCGTAATGGTAGTAGAGATGTTGGTGGTCAGAATCGACATCGTTATGCATCTGATTTTGAAGAGGAGTATGATGGTGGTAGTATTCAAGGAAGAGGTCAAGGAAGAAACTATTCTGAGTATGATCACAAGTGGGAATCGGGAATGAAGACAGAAATTCCTGAATTCAAAGGTGGTATGCAAGCGGAGGAGTTTCTAGATTGGGTGGCTAATGTTGAAGAGATTTTTGACTTCAAAGAAGTTCCAGAACATCGTAGAGTGAAGTTGGTTGCTACGAGGCTGAGGGGTAGAGCTTTGGCATGGTGGCAGCAAACCAAGCTTACACGTGAACGTATGGGGAAGTCAAAGATTGAATCTTGGGAGAAGATGAAGAAATTGATGAAAGCAACGTTCTTACCTTACAATTATCAATCTTTGATGTATCAACGTTTGCAAAACTTGAGACAAGGGTCGAAAACTGTGAATGACTATGCTGATGAATTCTATCAACTCATTGCAAGGAATGATATTATGGAAACAGAAGAGCAGCTGACATCTAGGTTCATTGGTGGATTGATAATGTAGATTCAGGATATGGTTAATATGTTCGATCCAAGATCTGTGGCAGAAGCACATCAGAAAGCGTTGGCTTGGGAAAAACAAGGGAGACGAGGAAGTGGTGTGTTTACTAATTCTAACAATCAAGCAAAGGGTGTTGGAGGAAGTTCTAATGTTTCTAAACCTATCAGTAGACCAGTGGTGAAGGAGGTTGAGAAGACAAGGGTTAACAATGGTTTCAAATGTTACAATTGTCAGGAATTGGGTCATAAAAGCAGTGAGTGTCCAAAGCCAAAGAAGAGAACCATGATTGCAGAAGTTGACGATGAGGATGTTGATGAAGATTGTTCTAGCCCAGTTGAGGAGGACGAGCAGGATATTGCGTCAGGAGATGAAGGTTGTAATCTAATGCTGAGGAGATCGTGTTTAACACCGAAACTGGAAGAAGCTAGTTGGTTGAGAAGTAACATCTTTCAGTCAACATGTACTATTCTGGGGAAGGTGTGTAAGTTTGTGATCGACGCAGGAAGCTGTGATAATATTATTTCAACCGAAGCTGTGACAAAGTTGAAATTGAAGACAGAGAAACATCCGAGTCCATACAAGTTAGCATGGTTGAGAAAAGGAGGAGAAGTGAAAGTGGATAGACGAGTTCGTGTTCCATTCTCTATTGGGAAGAAATACAAAGATGAAATATGGTGTGATGTAGTAGAGATGGATGTTTGCCACTTATTATTGGGAAGACCATGGCAATATGATCGAGCAGTACTACATGACGGTCGGACCAATAGCTACAGTTTTATGTTTAAAGGCACGAAGATTATCTTAGTTCCGAAGAAGAGATCACAAGAAGAAAGTAAGTCAGAAGAAATTGAAGAACTGAAAACTTTATTGACTTTAAAGGAGTTTGTTAAAGAAGTTGAAGAAGAGCCGGAAGTATTCTTGTTGATTGGGCGTGAGAGCAGTGAAGAAGTTGAAATTCCAGAAGAAGTTAAACCAGTTTTGAAAGAATTTGACGATGTATTTCCAGAGGAATTACCAACGGAGTTGCCACCGTTGAGGGATATACAACATCAGATAGATCTTGTTCCAGGTGCTGTGTTGCCACACAAACCACATTATCGAATGAGTCTGAAGGAACATGAAGAGTTGCGAAGGCAGGTAGAGGAATTGCTTGAGCAAGGACGTGTGCAGGCGAGTCTGAGTCCTTGTGCTGTACCATCTTTATTGGTACCCAAGAAGGATGGGACGTGGAGGATGTGCACTGACAGTCGAGCATTGAATAAGATCACTGTGAGATATAGATTTCCAATGCCGAGGTTGGATGACTTGTTAGATCAAATAAGTGGAGCTACTATCTTTTCGAAGATTGATTTGAAGAGTGGATATCATCAAATTCGTATCAGACCAGGAGATGAGTGGAAGACTGCTTTTAAAACCAGGGAGGGTCTATACGAGTGGTTGGTCATGCCGTTTGGCTTATCAAATGCACCAAGTACTTTCATGAGGGTGATGAATCAGATTTTTAGACCGTTCATTGGGAAATTTGTGGTGGTGTATTTCGATGATATACTTATTTACAGTGGGAGCCCAGAAGAACATTTGAATCATCTTAGAGAAGTGCTGATGGTGTTACGACAAGAACAGTTTTATGCTGCAATGAAGAAATGCGTGTTCATGACGCATAGTGTTTTATTCTTGGGATATGTTGTCTCGAAGGAAGGTATACAGGTTGACCAAAGAAAAGTTGAAGCTATCAGAGAATGGCCGCAGCCCAAGACGATAACAGAAGTTCGTAGTTTTCATGGGTTGGCTTCATTCTATCGAAGGTTTATACCACACTTCAGTAGTGTGATGGCACCTGTTACTGATTGTATGAAGGGTAAACAATTTACATGGTCAGAGGAAGCAGGGAGTGCTTTTGAGAAGATCAAGGAATTGCTGACGTCTGCACCAATCCTAGTGCTACCTGATTTTCAGTTGGTGTTTGAACTACATACTGATGCATCCAAGGTTGGGATTGGAGGGGTGTTGAGTCAGAAAGGGCGTCCTATTGCATATTTCAGTGAGAAGTTGTCAGGAGCGAAGATGCGATACAGTACATATGATGTGGAGTTTTATGCTGTTGTACAATCTATTAAACACTGGAGACACTATCTATTTCAGAAGGAGTTTGTTCTTTACACTGATCATGAAGCATTGAAGCATTTGCAAGGGCAAGACAAGATTTCAGCGAGACATGCATCGTGGATTGCATATCTACAACAGTTTACTTTTGTTGTTAAACACAAGTCAGGGGTGACAAATCGTGTGGCTGATGCTTTGAGTAGGAGGAGTCATTTGTTGACAACGATGAAAGTTGAGGTGACTGGTTTTGAATTATTGCCGGAGCAGATTTCAGAAGACTCTTATTTTAAGAAATTTGTTGAAAGGGACAATGAAGGGAAGACTGATGAGTTTGTTGGGGATGAAGAGTGTGCAAATTCGAGGTCGAATTTCTCTCAACATGGGGAGGATGATGTAGCTCAAGCTGGAGATGAAGGCATAAGTCGTAGGCGACTTATGGAAGGAGCTATGAGTCATCTACGAGTTAAGTGCATGAGTCGTGACCGACTCAACTGGGGTGAAGGCATAAGTCGTAACCGACTTAAGAAAGCAATGATGAGTCGTCAAAGCGTAAGTCGTACGCGACTTAAGGAGGCGGTGATGAGTCGTCCACGACTCAACTGGAAAAACAAAGGGGAAGTTGCTTCGAGGTTGCAACTTAACGAAGCGGATATAAGTCGTCTTCGACTTAAGGAAGATGCTATAAGTCGTCCACGACTTAACAAGAAAGATACAGAAGGAGCAGTTCAAAGGAAGAATGCACAAGTGTTAAGTCGGCCACGACTTAAGGAAGGTGATGAGTCGGCACCGAGTTACGACTTAGTTAAGTCGAACTATATTGAGGCGCTGGAACCTGAAACCGTGGAATCTCCTGCCGCTTTAATCTAACCCGTTGATGTCTTAAGTCGCTGATAAGGATGAGTCGACTGATTGTAAGTCGTGAGTCGTCTGTACAGATACATTGAGTCGTATGTTTTGATTTAAGTCGTTCAGTTATGAGTCGTATGTCGTCAAACTGTGTTGTAATAAGTCGTCTGTCTTCTGCTGAGTTGAAAGTGGTGTACGACTTATGTTGAGTCGGAGACTTTGATAAGTCGAAACCGACTTAAGTACTTGTAATATTTTTAAGTTTTCTGTACTTTGTGTTGTAGGTCGTATACGACTTATGTTAAGTCGGAGACATTGATAAGTCGGAACCGACTTAGGAGTTAGGAAATTTTGTTGTTTTTGTGTGAATTGTAAACGCCTATAAATAGGCCGGGTCTATCATTTGCAAAGGTGGTTGAATATTGAATAAAATTCTCTTTTGATTGCTTTGTGCTTTCATTCCAAATTGGTAGTTGAGTGTAATCTCCTATCTCCTCTTTCGGTTAATCGAGTGCGCTCGATTCAACGATTGTAGAAGCCGATTCGCGGAATCAAGTGCGCTTGATCAACGCTTGAAGAATTGAAGATCTTTGAACCCGGTATCGTGCGCGATCAACGAGTTCGAGATAGCTAGAGTTCGGTATCTTCGGATCAACGAATTCGGGCAATTCAGCATTCATCAATCCATCGACTGCTACTTTCACCGATCTACATTGTTTTGATTAATCCGCTGCGTCAACAAGGATCAGAGTTATCCTTCCGAAGCATCATACACGTCCAGCCTGGGTATTATAGGAAAAACAGAACTGGTATTCCTAAGACTGAGTGTGTAACACCCCTGATTTTTGTTTAACATTATTCAAGATATTTAATTAGATAAATTAAATAGAATAATGTGATTGATTAGGGAGATGAGATTAATAAATCCATTGGCTGTGTCTTAATGAATGAACAAAATGAGACTTAACTAAATTAAGAAGGTGAATTTTCTAAGGGGTAAACTAGGAAATGGGACTACATTCCTTAATATAAATCCCTCCCTCCACCTTAACAAACTTTTACTCTCTCATTCATAACTCCTCACTATATTTCGGCCAGGCATTAAAAGCTTAAGGAAGATTAGAAATTGAAGATAAAAGCTAAGGAATTAAAGCTAGAAAATTATCTCATTCTCCAATTAACTAATCAAGGTGAATAATAGTGTAATCATCTCATTTTTACTCTTTTTGGTTCGGTTGTAGATAGTAACCGAAAGTATTTTGCTGTTTTGATCATGTTTGGATCTAATAATCATTGTTTAGGTAGAATAATGATTTATGGTGATTTATTGGAATTTTTATGGAATTAAAATGCTTGGTTTTAGAGAAAAAGCATTAGTGAACAACCTCCAATCGGCTTGATTTTTGGATATGTTGTGTAAAATGAAATTTTGGAGTTGTTTTTTTAATTTCATAATTTTTTGAATTAATAGGAATATTTTATAAATTTCCTAAGGTGAAAAAGGTATTTATTTCGGATTTTAATTATTAAAAATAATAAAATAAAGAATTTTGCCTCAAAAGTTTTATATGATGAAGAAAATGTTATTTCAGTTTTTTGGTGAATTTTTGAGATTTTTCCCAAGTAATTTCGATTTATTATGATTTTTCTAAGTTAAAAAGGCTTAATAATTATATTAAAATATTAATATAATTAATTATTTTCAAAATAAATTCAGAAATAATAATTCTGATTTGTAGCAGATTCTCTGCAAAGAAATGTCTTTAACCAATAGAATTTGACAAAGAATTGCTAAAGTATGTTTTTAACCAATAGGAATTTGACAAATCATAAGTGTGACAGTTTTTAGGTTATTTACGACTCTGCCACTGAACCTTCCGCCTTAAAACCTTCTGCATAGGCAATCGTCATAGAACTTTCTGTAGCATTTTTGCAGCTTTCTGCAGCGTTTTTGACGAACCTTTCATCATAAAACCTTCCGCATAGGTAACCTTTCTTCATAGAACCTTCTGCAGCATTTCTGCAGCTTTCTACAGCGTTTTTGACGAACCTTTCATCATAATTCGTCATAAAACCTTTCGCATAGGTAACTTTTCGTCATAAAACCTTACGCAACATTTCTAGCATTTTTTATGAACCTTTCGTCATAAAACCTTCCGCATAGGCAACCTTTCGTCATTAAACCATCCGCAGCATTTCTGGACCTTTCGGCAGCGTTTTTGATGAACCTTCCGACCTTGCCGAAAGCAACCTTTCGACCTTGCCAAAAGCAACCTTTCGACCTTGTCGTAAGCTTCCTTTCGGCAGCAGTTGTAAACGTTGCGGAAGCTCTTTTGTAGCAGTTTTCTCCAGCTTTGTTTTAAAAACTTCAAATAGGCATAACTTTCTAACCGTAAGCCCATTTTTCTATTGTGACCATCCTACGGAAAGGCAATCCATCATTTGAACACGATGGAATAGGTTAGAGGCATTAATTATATGCCTATAAAAATTTATGGCTAAAACAAAGTTTTATATTTCTGAAAGGGGTTGTTTTCTTTGCTTTCGAATAGGTTTGCTTGGTTTTCTTTGCCTTCGAAGGAGATACTTTTGAAGAGGTTGTAAATTTTTTTTGTTTTGACCAAGTTTTATATTTTTGAAAGGTTGAATTTAAAGTATTATAAGGCAGGAGCCTAATGTTTTTAAGAGCTTTCGAAGGAGGTTACCCTATAAAGTCGAGAGTTAGGTTTCGAAGCTATCGAAAGGTTTTATGACCAAAACTCTATTTTTAAAGGAAAAACCATGGCTATATTAAAGGAGTTTTTATAATGGTTTAAGAAGAATCCATCTTTGATAAATTAAACCCACGGGAGTGGTATTTCTATATTGTTATATTGCTTCTTCTAATATGAACATATTCACTTTATAATAGACCCATAACTGTATTTTGGGAAAAAGGGTAGGAGAACCAGTTAGGTTAACCCAGTAGCAAGGTTTTAAATCTCGGATTTCGGTCGCGTTTCGTCTCGGAAATTTTACACACATTATCTCGTATCGGACGAGATCTCGGGTGAGATGAGTGTATCTCGGGTGTACATCTCGGATTGACATCTCGGAATTTAAAGTCCATCTCGGGACTATCTCGGAGTAACTTAAGTCTAAATTTGATTTTTTTAAGATTATTTTAATAACTGTTATCTATATATATATAAAAGTTTTTAACATACATAATTTATATAAAATGATAATATTAGTTTTACATTTTAGATCAGAATGATAACACGATTGATTTGGTATTAACTAAATAATTCCCTAATCATCTGAATATTAAAAGTTAAAAAATAAATAAAAAGTATTTTTTGCTCATTCATTAAACGGTAAAAGAAGAATTAGAGTGTAAGTAAAAAGTCATTAGAGTGCAATTTATTGTGCCCTACATAAGAAGTAAAAAAAATGTAAATGAAAAAACATACTTTCTATGGGAGCTTCTATTGAGATCTCACCTCAAATTTCACTATCTTGGATGAGATGAGCGTCAAATAATATATTTAAAAAAATTAATGTCTCGTTTCGCTAAATCTCGTCTCGCTCAAGTTCGAAAATGAGATCTCGAGCGAGATCTCGGACGAGATGAACGAGATCTGAAACAATGCCCAGTAGTGAATATAAATTGAATAAACTCCTGAATGAGTAAAATATAAAGGAAAGATATTGGCAGGGGCCGATAGGTTTCCAGTAAGCCCATGAAAACTGTATGATCTATGTGTAAATTAAGATGTCAAATAGACAGATTCATAGTTAGCCCATGAAAACTATGTGTAAATGAAGATGTTAGATGGACAAGTTCACAGTAAGCCCATGAAAACCATGTAATTAGACAGGGAGTCCTTAAATGTTTAGCCGGTTATTAGTTAGCCCATGAAAACTATTAGGTTAAAGTAATCCTAGAAACTATAATTAAGACAGATAGTCAGAATGAATGGGGATGAGTAATCCAGATTTGATTTGATTGTTTTGCATATCATCATAATGTTTTGAAATACTACGTTTTTAACCATTGTGGATGCAGCAGCACAGCATATAGTTTTATAAAGATTTTACGATACTAGTGAGGGGAAAATCCGTTCTGCTAAGCGGCGTGGTCTCACTAGATATCTATTTAGTTTGAGATGATAGACTATTATTCATACCAGGCTTTATGTCTGACTCGAAGTTTTTGTTTTCCTCTTAAACTCTCGGGTACTCAATTGATTTTGAGTAGTTTGTGGTTTAGGCTTTTTAGGTTTTTCTTAGACGAATAAAGCTTCCGGAGGCGTGCAGGAGGCAGATAGTTATTTAGAGTTTCTTTTCCGCTGTGTATTTGGATGTAAAGGCAGATTTATTAGCCTTACTATATACTCTGATCAACCAAGGGGGCATCTTCATATGTCGCTCTTGGCATATGTATAATAATTATATTTTGCTAAACGTGGTTAACGTTTTGGGATTATGTAATGAACATGAAATGTTTTAATTTGAATGTGGAAACATGTTTTTAAATTGTTAAACTTTTTTCATATTCTTGTGATCTGTGTATCAATGTATCTAGCACAGCCGTATTTGGCCGCCGAAGATTAATAATTATGGATGACTTCAGCATCCGTAGCCATTAGTTTTGGGCCTCCAAGTAGGGGGATGTTACAGAGTGCATCGTTCCGGCATGCCAAAAACAACTGAAAGTGTCGGTATTGCTAGAAAAAGGAGCCGATTACACCCTATGGGTTTTCCAACCTTACTGGACATGCCTCCTATCTCTGGTTTTAGTCATTTCCTCTGATGAGGCTACGTCTGGCGTTCCAGCTTACGCATCGCTCCAAAATAGATCATAGAATCCCATATGAATTCCCACACCACAATGGCCTTGGAATCACATACAGATTCCCACATCTTAAATAGATCTTGGAATCACACATGGATTCCCATACCCTAACAGTTCTCGTAACCACATATGGATTCTAACATCTCAAAATAAATCACGAAACTCCTCCATAGACCGTATATGGTTTTGGAGTGGTAACGGTTTTGAGTCATCTCTTACGAGTACACCCTCCCGCTTTACGGGCGCTCCATAAACCAATCGTCCATTTTCCGAAATACTCAATATCGGTTCTTTAGGAATTAATCAAACAATACATAAGAGCGAGGATCACCCCCTAACTGTTTAAGTGGATGGATCTCCTTATCATTTATCCTAGAAGAACCACGAGTTTATACGTACAGTATAGCACCGCTGATGGTAACTGTACCATATAATTCATGTGTTTCGCCTAGATATTTCCAAAGTCAAAACCCTTCGGTGTTAAGTTGGAAATCGTTTCCCTACCACCTAAAGTAAAAAAGGATTACATATTTAAGCTAAGATTTGATAGTCGGTTATTTAACTATCAAATAAACAAACATTCAACCAAAGATTATTTTTCCCACTGAAATCACGAAGACTCATTTAATTTGATTTCGATAAATCGAATCTCCTTATTAAAACATTCATATACTTATTTCATTTGAATAAGTATATTCACAAACCATCCCTTTCAAATACTTGAAAATAATTTGTAAAAATAGATATCAAAGTGCCATTCGGTATCGACCATGGATCACAGCTCAATGGTTGCGTCTCTATCCTAGAAAAACAAAACTTAACTTAGGCAATCTCTGCCTCCTGGTTTATGCCATGAATCAATCATAGATCGTAGTTTGCACAATGGTTACGTCGCTATCCCAGTGAAACTTCCCAAACTGTAGGCAATCGCTGCCCCTTGAATTACGCCATGAAACTATAACGCTTCTTCCAAAATCTCTTTATTTTGTAAATATTTCAAATACTTAAAATTTCTTTTTATTATTTAAAAATAGATTTGGAAAGTATTGTTCCTTACACATGGATCGAAGTCTACTTAGCGGTTACGCCCTTTGGATACGTTGCTTTCTCGACAAAGCCAAGAGTAAACTCTGGACATTCTACAGCCCAATCGAATTTCGCATATGTAGATCGTGGTTTACGTAAGCGATTACGCCCCTGGGTTACGCTGCCTTCATCAGTAGAAACCATCGTAAACCTAGGTATTCTATAGCCTTTTTGAATTACGCCAATTGAACAATCACCAAATTCTTCCCATAATCTTTTATTTCAAAATAAATTTCCAAAATTCATTTGTAACTACAAATCTTTGCATGATATTAACTTCTGAACTATCTGACTTTGAATAACATCATTAAATTACAAATGGGCTTTAAACAATAACTAACTTTTAAACAAGAATTTACTTTTAAAATAGATTATTAATAAAGGACTTTGAAAATGATCAAGGAAGAATTTAAAACAATTAAGATATCAATAATAATATCATTTGGAACCTTTTAAAGAATTTTTAATAATATATTATAATAACTTCCAAAAACAACTTTTAACATACACTTAAGTAATTAATTTTAAATAATATATTTCAAATAAAGTAATCGATATTTATATGATCATTTAATAAATAATTATATTATCATAAATAAATAATTCGACTTTCAAATCTCGAAATAATTTCTAAAAAAACATTTAAGTGAAATAACTAACATTACTATAGGAATCATTTACAAAACATTTGTAAATGATAAATTTTAATTAAAACCTTTGTATATATTTTCTAATAAAACATTTCACTTCAAATTATACAATGTGAAGTTAAACCAAAAACCTGTAACTTTACAATGTTATACCGAGGCTCGGAAATACCAATGGTACTTATCAACTACCATCCAATTAATTTTAACTATCAAAGTTAAATTACATGCGTTTACATAACAGTCATAAATGTAAATCAAATCCACACTTAACAATCGATCGTTAACACATCAATTATCCAATATAAATCCATTTGCACTGAACAGTGTCCAAATTAATCAAATAGTAGAATAAAAATTGATTCTGCTAACCAATTATCATTCAAAATCAAACTATTTCATTTACTATCCAACGGTGTTTATTTGGCCAAATAGATAACACCAATATTTTCCGATTTAATTTACGTTATTATTTGACAACGTAATTTAAACAATCATTTATCAATTCCATCTATGTTCAATTACTGGGAATAAGTTTAAAAATAAACTCTAACATTTTAATAGCAATTCGAGATGCTATATCATGATCCTAGATCCGGTTTAACCAATCTAATAGCATTTCAAGATGCTATATCGTCATCCTGAATTAATTTCACAACCACCAACAACAATCCAAACACCATAATAAATTTTATTTTCTATAAAACATTACTGATTAACCAAATGAGTGAGTTTAACTTACCTTGAGTTTTCAATTTTCCAAACGTTCCAATTTTAAATTAAATCGAACGACGTTCGATTTAACCTAAAATTTTTGCTATTTCCAATCGTCTCCGAATCAATTCCATAATTCAGTATTCGTTGACACGAACCCAACGCAACTTGTTTCTTCTGATTTCGACCTCGTATGACAAAGATATGCTATTAATAAGATTACACAATTATTTACAATAATAAAATTTAATATTTCTTTTTTTATTAAACCTTAACGAATCCGGGCCGCACATTTTTTTCCAAAGTAGATCTAGGCCGCCCACACTTTATTCCTTCATCTTCATTCGAATGCAAGCAAAACCCATAGCCGCCCACCATCCATTGATTTATGCTCCTCCATCTCGTCGCTTTAGCCCGATCAACCACTGCCATTCGAACGCCTTAGCTCCATCGCACCGGCGCCTAGAGGTCGCACGCCATATTCGCAGCCCACGCCTCGAAAATCCCCTTCGAATGACCAATGAACGTGAGTCGTTTGTGCCTACCATCATCGACGATACATGATCTCCACCGTTGAACTTATAGATCTCGATGCCCTCTATGTTTTTTGTTTTATAATTTGTTGGCTATTATTGCGTGGATGGAGAGAAGTTGGGATGTTTTCTGGCCATTGTTTTTAGGTGGCGACTGGAGATAGCTTTTATGGTTAGATGATTTGGGGGGGTGTGTGTGTGTGTATATAATTTACTATTTAAAAATCTTGTTCACACTTGACTTTTCCCGATCTCCAAACGAAGCGTGCCGCCTGGCGTTTTATAGGTTATACCCCTATTTTCCCGATCTCCAAACGAAGCGTGCCGCCTAGTGTTTTATAGGTTATACCCCTATTCCAAACTCAATGGAACATGTGTCAAAAGCCAATTCCAAAGTATACGGAAGTAACGCCTTTAAACGACTGATTTTAAATTAAATTTCTTAAATTAATTTTTGCGCGTTTTCAGCTCCCACGAGCAAACGATAAATCCAATTGCTATGAAATTTGAAAACTTACAATAATACACTATTACTGATCCAATGAAACTAGTTTCGTCTAATTCTGAGACCATGTCCTGGATCGCTATTTTTCACAATTAAATTAATATATATAATTTCAAATTTTAATTTATCGACTTTTAGTTCCATTCAAAAGTCCATTATCATCACACTAATTCAAATAGAGTTTAAATCAACTTTAGAAATCATTACCATTCACATTTAACTCCATATTCACATATTTACCCAATTTCAAATATTTAGTTTACTATTCACCAAATCCATTTAATCGCTATATTTAAAATTTTAAACCATTTCACTAATTCAACCAAAATTCCCATATTTAAAATCCATTAGATATTTCAAACGACTACAATTCTGGGTCGTTACATTCCTCCCTCCTAAAAGAATTTCGTCCCTGAAATTGTCAAGGCAAGAAGAATGGCCCAAAACCCATTAACTTCCCAAAACCAATTTAGTTAAAACTCGATTTTACACTCCTCTAAATCTTTCCAATCCAACTATACTAAGTAATTGCTATCATTTCATAATTTTATTTATTCCAAATTATAGTTCAAAAGTCATCGATATCATTTCAAATTATAATTCCAAAATTTAAATTGTTGCTATCCAAAAATTTTCAAAATTTTTCTAGCACCTTAAATTTCCAAAATTTTTTGGCATAGTCTCCCCGGTATGGAGGGCCTTTTGCAATATCACAAATATAATAAACATAGTATACATCGGCTCATATGCCGAAACCATATTATATAATAATACATATATTTTTCTTCTACGCTAAATTCGTAAGCGTACCTTATTTTAGCATTATTAAGCGAGTTCGCTTAATTTATATGCAATTACTTATCCAAAATTTATCCATATAGCTCTTTTGTACCTGTACTTTCTCAATAAAGCACATAAGTCCCCAAAAATAGGAAATTTAATCTCATCACATTCATTTAACTCATTAAACACACATGTTTTATAATGTATAACAAGTTCCAGATTCACATAGTCGATATTCACTTTCATTGATTCATATATCATTTATTCAATTTCAAATGATTCATATTTAATCCACATGCATTCAATTCATCCATTTTATTTAGCTTCAATTTATAACACATCTTTTCCATCCACTTCCATTCAATTTCCTCATTTTGTTCACTTCATTTTATATTAAAGGATATTTTATTCCATGCTAATTAATTTATGAACCAATTCATAAAAACCATTCATTTAACTTACTTAAGTTAAATTCTTACCTCATATTCAAAATTGTATCCAACCATTAAGGTTTTATTCCATTTCAAAGTTTAAGCTTACTTTCCCTTAGCTCGTTCTAGATTACCTTCAATTTGATTTCCATACTCAAGTTTATATTCATTTTATTAAGCTATTACAAATTCAAATCCAATTCCATTTAACACATCCTGAATTCATTTTAATTTCCTTTACTTGAGTTAAGTTCAATTCGGAAATCATTCCATCAAAATTATTTCTTAAGTCTTATTATAAACATTTTATACCATTACTTAAGTTTATATACAACTTTAAAACTTAAGTTCATATTCACTTTAATCATTCAATATTTCCAATTCAAATCCAATTCACTACTAATTAGTTCACTTTATTACCATCAAATTCCATTCCATTTTTGGATCAAATCCAATTTCATTAAACTTACCAGTTAATCTCATTTATAATTCAATTCTAGCTTTGCTCATCTCAACCAATTACTTAATCACTTTAAAACTGGGTTTTATTTCAAATTATTCTGAAATCATATATATAACTCCTTTTTGTAGCCCAAATCACCCTTTTAAATTTTTAAATCAAGCTTTGGTTTTACCAAAATAAACTCCTTCGGGATTTCTCAAATCAAACTAGTTTTATCAACAATTCCAAAACAAGCAAACATGGTAGCAATCCGTCAATTAGAAACTTGAAAATGAACACTGATGATGCTGCAGTCATCATTAGAATTATTTTCCAGCTATCGTGTGAGTTCAGTGCTTTCAATTTCTTTTAAATCCCATTTTAAAACATTTCTCTTCAAAAACAATTTCAACCCAATACCATTATATTTTTCCAAAATACCTTTTGAAACCAATTTCAAAACCACCAGGATTTTAAATTCTCAAGTTTTAAATCCATTTCTATCCATAATCTCATTCACGAATTTCATTTATACCATTCCACTTTGGTTATATAAACTATTTCTTAATTGATTATCCTGATTTACATCATTTTAATGTTCTTATTAGAACAAAAACAGATGATGATAACCAAATATCATCATCCTCTATCATCCAACCAAACCAAATATAATTATAACAATTTCTGGGAATTTTTTTTATCAAAATAGAGTTTGGGTAAAATTATTTCATTTACCCGCTTTCAAAACAATATTGTGTCGGTTTGCCTTGTTTAAGTGTTTAGAAACTCCTATCGATACCGTGGCGTCCCACGTACCGACCAGAATTCACAAGCCACTCAACAGATAAGTTAACACAATACAAAACATTTTATAGCACTAACAAATCGCACTCTCATACACACACACTCAAACTCATTCTAGGGTACTACTGACCCTATCTCTAATGAGTATCCCCACCAAAGCCTAGGTATGTCGCTCAACCTAAGCACTGATACCACGTGCGACGACCCAATTTTTTGACCCTCGAAAATCGACATCAATATGTTCATTGTATAGCATGTCGAACAATCGAGTGCCAGAAAGACAGATAGTTATGGGGAAAAAAAGAATGTAGAAAATAGAAGAAACTAAACAAATACAGAATCTCACAACAGACTGAATAATATATAATATCAATAGCTCTTTACACAAATGAAGCTGTAATATACATATCTCAAATCAGAGTATATAAATCAATAATTATCAGCCTGGACAGTTATAACAGCATGTCGTCACAATTGCTGATATCAAACAAACACTGCAGTGGAATAAACAAGTACGAGAATACATCTCAGTCTCCAGCTTATCTCTTGAGCTCCAAAGCAATCCAAATCTATATCTATAATATGCTCGGTCTGACCCAAGCATTATTATAAAATAATAACACACGGATCAGTCTAGTAAACCAGCGTGAGAAAAACATACCCAATTCGATTTCTAAAGTTATAAAACCTTTCCAAAATAAAGGTATCGTAAGACCATGCCGCACATAAACACGGACGGGTTTTTACCTTACGATCACCAAAACTTTTCTATAGAAAATCCAGTGATATTATAATAATGTCTATGGGTCAAAATAATAATAATCAAGTAGCTGTGATGCTCATGTTGTGTACATCACAACACAATACTATATATACAAATCAAAACTCGATAAGGCTCGTTTGCTAATTATGTAGGATTTCCACGGAGGTGCCCTTAGTACTTCAAGAACGGTCCTCCTGCACAAGGATCAGAGTTATCCTTCCGAAGCATCATACCCATCTAGCCGGGGTATTATAGGAAAAACATAACTGGTCTTGCTAAGACCGAATGCATCACTCCAGCATGCCAAAAACAACTTAAGGTATCGGTATTGCTAGAAAAAGGAGCCGATTACACCGTATGGATTTACCAACCCTACTGGCCATGCCTCCTATCTCTGGTTTTAGTCATTTTTGCAGATGAGGCTACATTTGGCATTCTAGCTTACACACCGCTCCAAAATAGATCACAAAATCCTATATGGATTTCCACACCACAATGGCCTTGGAATCGCATACAGATTCCCACATCTCAAATAGATCTTGGAATCACACACAGATTCCCATACCCTAATAGGTCTCGGAACCACACATGGATTTTAACATCCTAAAATAAATCATGAAACTCCTCCATAGATTGTATATGGTTTTGGAGTGGTAACGGTTCTGAGTCATCTCTTACGAGTACACCCTCCCACTTCCCGGGCGCTCCATAAACCAATCGTCGATTTTCTGGAATGCTCAATACCGGTTCTTTAGGAAATAATCAGACAATACATAAGAGCGAGGATCACCCCCTAACCATTTAAGTGGACGGATCTCCTTATCATTTATCCTAGAAGAACCACGAGTTTATACGTACAGTATAACACCGCGATGGTAACTGTACCGTATAATTCCCATGTTTCCCCTACATATTTCCAAAGTCAAAACCCTTCGGTGTTAAGTAGGAAATCATTTCCCTACCACCTAAATTAAGAAGGATTACATATTTAAGCCATGATTTGATAGTCGGTTATTTTACTATCAAATAAACAAACATTCAACCAAAGATTATATTTCCCACTGAAATCATGAAGCCTCATTTAATTTGATTTCGATAAATCGAATCTCCTTATTAAAACAATCATATACTTATTTCATTTGAATAAGTATATTCACAAACCATCCTTTTCAAATACTTGAAAACTATTTGTAAAAATAGATATGGAAGTGCTATTCGGTATCGACCATGGATCGCAGTTCAATGGTTGCGTCTCTATCCCAGAAAAACCAAACTTAACTTAGGCAATCTCTGCCTCCCGATTTACGCCATGAATGAATCATAGATCGCAGTTTGCGCAATAGTTACGTCATATCCTAGCGAAACATCCCAAACTGTAGGCAATCGCTGTCGTTTGAATTACGCTATGAAAATATACCAATTCTTCCAAAATCTCTTTATTTGTAAATATTTCAAATACTTAATATTTCTTTTTATTATTTAAAAATAGATTTGGAAACCATTGTTCCTCACTCATGGATCGAAGTCTACTTAGCGGTTACGCCCTTTGGATACATTGCTCTCTCAGCAAAGCCAAGAGTAAACTCTGGACATTCTACATCCCAATCGAATTTCGCACATGTGGATCACGGTTTACATAAGCAGTTACACCCCTAGGTTATGCTGCCTTCACTAGCAAAAACCATCGTAAACCTAGGCATTCTACAGCCTTCTCGAATTACGCCAATTGAATAATCACCACATTCTTCCCATAATCTTTTGTTTGAAAATAAATTTCCAAAATTCATTTGTAACTACAAGTCTTTACACGATATTAACTTCTAGACTATCTGACTTTGATAAATTACAAATGGGCTTTAAACAATAACTAACTTTTAAACAAGAATTTACTTTTAAAATATATTATTAATAAATGTGATGACGCGGATTTTTAATGGTAATTAATCGGTAATTAACTGAATTAGATTATTGGAATATTATTTTTAATTAGTCAAATAAATAAATGTCTGAAAAAAATATACTGGATTATAAAAATCTCTGGATATGATGAATCTCACAGGAAATGAATATAAACTCTACCATTTAAGAGTTTAATATAAGATATCACTAAATATATAAGTATAGGTGAAAATTGGTATAGTAGGAGAACATACATGTATAAGGACAAAATGCACATAAGTAAAATACATGAAGAATATGTATAAAATGTAATAATGTGTATATGGAAATTAAGAAATATACAAGTTTATGAAATTTAATATATGAACAAGTATATAAGTTATATATATATATATACATATTTTCCATAGGTGAACATGTAACTTTGTGTATATTTGTTTGTATAAAAGAAGTAAGATAAACTTTGCTCTTATATATGTAGTGTATATATGTACATTTAAAGATGGATATATATATATATACACACACTTGTATACAACTAAGGAGACAAGCATTTAATGCACAGTTCAACTCAAGCATATAATACATCATTTCAAGTTACAAAATATAAAATCAATGAAATCATCTCAGGTCGAAACATTTTTCAAAGCAATCTGAAAAAAAAATCAAAAGAAGATATTTGCTGTGGAAGGCAGCAGTATACTATCTGATATATATCTCCACCTTGTCTTCTTTTATTTCATTCATTCGAAACTAAGCAAATAAAACAAAAAGTAAACACTTCGGCATTTTTTATAACTTGAAAATAAATCAAAAAACAATCCAACTCAAACAAAAGAATCAAAGAAATTCAACAACAATCAATACTTTCGAATTGTTCCAAACCTGAGGCAAGCTAAGCTAGATCAGCTCAACAAATTCAAGCAAATTCAAAGTTTTAAGCTTCCAGTTTCTATATCAACATCTAGTTCCAAAGCAAATCAACATTGTTCTCTGTTTTTAAGTTGAACAGGTGAGTAAACCAACCCAGTTTCTTCTTTCTTTTATACCAGTGAGTAACATCACATTTTTAAAGTTTAAGTATCCTTAAATCCGGTATGTGTGCATTGTTGTTGAATCTGTATATTCCTGTTCTTAGTTTCAAGCTCAAGACTTGATCAAAAATCATATTCTCTTGAACCAATTGCTGTTAGGACTTAGTCTATAAACAAAAGTTGTTTGTTTCATCCTAGATTAGAGTTTAAAAATTTATTTAAGTTAAACAATTTTGAATTGCTTTGGGAAAAACCAAAATGAACAGAAGTTTGGGTTATGTTTAAAATCCAAACATCCTAATTTCTTGTTTCAGGCATATGAACTGAAACATTGTCCAAAATCATGATTTTGGAAGAGAAATCATAATTTTTAATTAAGTTTTGAGTATGCAAATCTGGGTTGAACAGAAATTGGAATTTAGGTGGTTACTGATGATCTAGGAGATTGGGTTAGTCACAGTCTTCTCTGGAGGGGGATGGATGATCGGAGATGGTGGGAAAATGTCTGGAAGGTGATTAATCCATCGTGGTATTGGGGATTGAACGATCATGTTTTAAACACTAATTGGGTTGTGGTTGGAATTTGGAGGACGGCGTCAACTAGGGTGTATCGAGTGGCATGGAATTCTGGGAAATGGAAGTAGGTGGGTTGACGAAGGTTTGGCCGGAGTCTCAGACGTGATGGTGGTCGGAGGCGCAAGAATGAGGCGGTTTCAGGTTTGATGTGGTGGTTCCAGGCTTTGTTCCAGGTTTGTTTTTGAACACTCGAATTCGATTTCGAGTTTGGGGTGGTGATCTGATGATCGTAATCAAGTTCGAAGGTGATCGACGACTTGAGGGGATCATCGTTGATGATCGAAGTTGGACGGCGCCACCGTGCATGTGCACGTTGCATTCTTATTTCTAGTGATGTTGTGTTGAAGCAGAGGATTTGTACTCGAGTATTTCTCGAGTAATTCGAGTGTTTAGCTCGAAGTGATGAGTGTGTTGGCTTGAAGTAATTGAAGGGTGGCTCGGGTAATGTTAGTGTTACAGGTTTTTTAAAAAACCTGTCTGTTTCAAATTTTAAATGATTTTAAAATTTGAAAGCAAAAGATTTAAACTAAGTTTTAAATCTGGATTCAAAATCTAATTTGTATCCTAGTTTTAAAATGATTAAAGTTTTTAAAATTTAAATGTTTTAAACAACTTTGAAATGTTAAAGTATATTTATAAAGGATTGTTAATAGTTAATGAAGATCATTAACTTGAGATTATAAATAATTAATTAATGTGATTAATTTTAATAATTAATTATATTAATTAATTAAAGATAATTAATTGTGGAAATTGTTTAAGTATAATTACTTAATGAAAGTAATTAAGGGATTAATTACTTATTGTAATTAGTTAAGTTTAATGTGATTAGTTTAAGTTAATTAATTTTGTTTAATTAATTTAAGATAATCACTGGATGATTGGTTAAATTACTCAATGTAGTTAATGAAGAATAATTTCTTAGTGAAGTAATTAAGATGGGTAATTACTGGTTATAATTAATTGAAGAATGGAAGCGATTTGGGATTAATTACTTTGTGTAGTTGATATAAAGGATAATCACTTAGTGAAAGTAATTATCATTCCTAATTGTGATTAATCAAGGAGGATTAATTAGATGGATGATTATTGGATGATCAATTAATTGGTTTGTAATCAATTAATAAGCAGGAATAGAAGTAATTTAAAGTAATTTATTTAATTCGATAATGGTTAATTAAATTAATTAGAGATGGTATGGTTAATTTATCTTGCTTATGAATGATTAAATGGTATTGTGTGCCTTAGATTAGATGATATCTCTGGTATGTGATGTGTGATGTTATGTGATAATGTTGGGTTAAAACAGTGACACCCTGTATTTAAAGTTTGAATCGTATTTCATTTGAATAACTTGGGTTAAGATGATATTGTATTTGAAGAAACCGGGATCGGGTATTAGTAATACCCGAACCCACTTCGATTGGTTACATATAATGATTCTTTATGGGTTGACTTGTGAAATCAACAGGCTGAAATGGAATAATTTAAATGACTAGACTATTTAAAACTAAATAAAGGTACTTAGGGTTGATTGTGGAAGTAAGTGTTGAGCATAACAAGTAATGAACTCGTAGTGAAGTATGAGTTACCCTGGTTTTCTTTATGGTTTGAATTTAGTATTTCATGTTATATGAGTTTACTCACGCTGGTTTCTAGCCTGACCCGGGTGTTGCTTTGATGTAATGCTCGGGTAAGACCGAGTATTACAGAATTTCAAGTAAGGACATTCTGGAGCTCAGAAGACGAGCTGGATGGCAGGAACGTATGGAGTGTTTCCGCTGTGATATATTTCTGTTTATCTGAGACATGTTGATTTGTATATGTCCAGTGTTTGTGTATGTGTGTAACTCTGATGTATTAATATGTAATTAACAGATTTAGTATTCTTTTGTATAACTGTTATTATTTGATATTATATTTCATCTGCTGCGAATGTGAGATTCTGTGACTTGTTTTCTGTTTCTTCTTCTATCTCTTTTCTTTTTTTCCTAACTATCTGGAATTTTCGGGATCGAAAATTTCAGGTCGTTACAATAAAGAACTTTGAAAATGATTAAGGAAGAATTTAAAATAATTTAGATATCAATAATAATATCATTTGGAACCTTTTACAGAATTTTTAATCATTAATAACTTCCAAAAACAACTTTTAAGATACACTTAAGTAATTAATTTTAAACAATATATTTCAAATAAAGTAATTGATATTCAAATAATCATTTATTAAATAATTATATTACCATAAATAAATAATTCGACTTTCAAATCTCGAAATAATTTTGAAAAAAACATTTAAGTGAAATAACTAACATTACTATAGGAATCATTTACAAAACATTTGTAAATGATAAATTTTAAACAAAACCTTTGTATATATTTTCTAATAAAACATTTCATTTCAAATTATACAATCTGAAGTTAAACCAAAAACCTGTAACTTTCCAATGTTATACCGAGGCTCGGAAATCCCAATGGTACTTATCAACTACCATCCAATTCATTTTAACTATCAAAGTTAAATTACATGCGTTTACATAATAGTCATATATGTAAATAAAATCCACACTTAACAATCGATTGTTAACACATCAGTTATCCAATATAAATCCATTTGCACTGGAAAATGTCCAAATTAATCAAATAGCAGAATAAAAATTGATTCTGCTAACTAATTATCATTCAAAATCAAACTCTTTCATTTATTATCCAACGGTGTTTATTTAGCCAAATAGATAACACCAATATTTTTCGATTCAATTTACGTTATTATTTAACAATGTAATTTAAATAATCATTTATCAATTCCATCCATGATCAATTACTGGGAATAAGTTTGAAAATAAACTCAAACATTTTAATAGCAGTTCGAGGTGCTATATCGTGATCCTAGATCCGGTCCAACCAATCTAATAGCATTTCAAGATGCTATATCATCATCCTAATATGATTTCACAACCTCCAATTTTCAACAATCCAAATAGCATAATAAATTTTATTTGCTATAAAACATTACCGATTAACCTAGTGAGTGAGTTTAACTCACCTTTAGTTTTCAATTTTACAAACGTTCCAATTTTAAATTAAATCGAACGACGTTCGATTTAACCTAAAATTTTAGCTATTTACAATCGTCTCCAAATCAATTCCATAATGTAATATTCGCTGACACGAACCTAATGCAACTTGTTTCGTCTGATTTCGACCTTGTGTGACAAAGATATGCTATTAATAAGGTTACACAATTATTTACAATAATAAAATTTAATATTTCTTTTTTTATTAAACCTTAATGAATCTGGGCCGCACATTTTTTCCCAGAGCAGATCTAGGCCGCCCACCCTTTCTTCCTTCATCTTCGTTCGAATGCGAGCAAAACCCATAGCCGCCCACCATCCATCGATTTATGCTCCTCCATCTCATTGCTTTAGCCCGATCAACCACTGCCATTCGAACGCCTTAGCTCCGCCGCACCAGCGCCTAGAGGTCGCATGCCATATTCGCAGCCCATGCCTCGAAAATCCCCTTCGAACGACCAATGAACGTGAGCCGTTTGCGCCTCCGATCGTCGACGATATATGATCTCCACCGTTGAACCTATAGATCACGATGCCCTCTATGTTTTTGCTTTAGAAGTCGTTGGCTATTATTGCGTGGATGGAGAGATCAGAGGGAGAGAAGTTGGGATGTTTTCTGGCCATTTTTTTAGGTGGCGGCTGGAGATAGCTTTTAAGGTTAGATGATTTAGTGGGGTGTGTGTGTGTGTGTATAATTTACTATTTAAAAATCCTGTTCACACTTGACTTTTCCCGATCTCCAAACGAAGCGTGCCGCTAGGCATTTTACAGGTTATACTCCTATTTTGAACTCAATGGAACATGTTTCAAAAGCCAATTCCAAAGTATACGGGATTTACAGCTTTAAACGACTGATTTTAAATTAAATTCCTTCAATTATTTTCTGCGCGTTTTTAGCTCCCACGAGCAAACGATAAATCTTATTGCTATAAAATCTGAAAACCTACAATAATACACTATTACAGATCCAATGAAACTGGTTTCATCCAATTCTGAGACTGTCCCCGGATCGCTATTTTTCACTATTAAATTAATATATATATTTTCAAATTTTAATTTATTGACTTTTAATTCCATTCAAAAGTCCACTATCGTCACTCTAATTCAAATAGAGTTTAAATCAACTTTAGAAATTATTTCTATTCACATTTAACTCCAGATTCACATATTTACCCAATTTCAAATATTAAATTTACTATTCACCAAATCCATTTAATCGCTATATTTGAAATTTTAAACCATTTCATTAATTCAACCAAAATTCCCATATTTAAAATCCATTAAATATTTCAAATTCAAACGACTGAAATTCTAGGTCGTTACACTTAGGTAATGGTGCATGAATACTGAAGATGTGTTAAGTGTAGTTCCTAGGGGCCAGAAAGATTGGTTGTCACAAATTAATTAATTTAATATATAAATCTTATAAATTGAATATCTCTCTCATACGAGATCCAATCAAGCCGCAGTATTTTGCATTACGCTTGTAGGAGCATAATCTATGCATCGGGGTTGAGTTCGTTGAGTTTGGGGCAAGCCAAATTGTAACAACCTAGATTTTCGACTCTTGAAAATCGACACTAATACGTCAACTGTATTGTGTGCCGATCAATTGAATGCCGGCAAATCCAATTGTTAGGGGAAAAAAAAGAAAAAGACGACAAGAAGAAACTAAACAACAGAATCTCAGAGCGGAATGAATAATCTATGATATGCAACAATTCTTTACACAAAGCAAACTATAATATATACATATATATATATGTATGTATGTATGTGTATATATATATATGATTACATTGGCACGTGCGATACACATGCGCAGGAGAAACTGGTATTAATAAATGCTATTTGCAAGGTTTTTTGGATTTTACAAAATGACTTTAATTTATACATAATGTTGCATTTTTTTGGATACTGACTTTCATTACGCAGCCACGTCCGATGGATGTGCGCATGGAATTTTTGTATCAAATATGGAAATAAATTCTAAATTAGACCGACCTTACTTAGCCAAAAAGAACAATAATAAACCTGTAGAATTATGAAGTTTTTTCATGCATACCCAAGACAACACCTTTGATTCCTAAGAAAAAGAAAATTTTCTTCATTAGATATAGTAGTTATTCTTTGGAATACAAATGCAAGTATAGTAGTTTTGTGCACCAGTTCAGCTTATGCTTCTTCTTCCATCTCTTTCCATGCATTGTTGAAAACTTGGAATATAATTAAATTCATTGCTAAGACATTTCCATGCGTAAAGAAATAGGTATATCTAGTAAGCAAAAAGTATCAACTATTTTCTCAGTTGACTGTAACATAGAGTATATATTGTTATATACATATAGAATATTCATTATCTATATTTAACTGTTTGAGAACCGAAACATTTTAGTATATTTTGAATTAAATTCAGGCACTATTGGTTATAATGCATAGTATTTATTGTCATGTAATTGTAAATCAATATACAATTGTAATAAGATATAATTAGATAATACAATATGTATAGCTAAAACTGTATAGCTATAAATCTAGTTTACAATATAATATGCCTAATATAACTGGATAATATAATATGTATAGCTAAAACTATAACAAATAGAACTGGTAATGCAATATGTACCCTATTTTCTTAGCATACTCAGCAACTGTATAGCTATAAATCAGAATACAATTGTAACAAAATATAACTGGATAATAAAATTAAAAAAGTCAAGAACATAACTATATATATATAAATAGATCATCACTTCTATCTATTTTGATAATAAAATTTAGATCAATTTTATTAATGTTATTTTTATATACAGATGTACAAAAAAAATTCAAAGGAAGTGGCACTCCAAAGGCATGAAATAAAACCTGAAGAAGAAGTAGTGCAAGACTTTACTTGCTCTATGTCGTCCAGTTTCTTATTTCTATGCATCTGATTTACGGAACAGAATATCAATTAATGTCCTGGATAAAAACTTGAGCAACATCCCAATTTCAAGATATATGAAAGAACTAAATTACCTTGAAGTAACTCTTGACGTGAGAAATACTAAGTCCCCGGAGATTCACCATCTCAAGTACTAACTTTTGAGTTGCTCCTATTGAATATGCGAGTATATGATTTTTGTTTGATGATAATAAACATATATATATATATATATTCATTTAAATGTATTTGTTAATGTACTATTTTATTTTTCACATAATTAATAAATATTTGCTGAATAAAATAAATAACATAGAATTTAAATTCAAATGGATATTTTATTCAATCAAATATTTATTACAATTTTGAATAGTACAAACCTGAGCTCTCACTATATATATACACAATTTCAATTACATCACAATTTTTCATTTACAAATGCACCTCACTACATATCACTCATTCACTCGTATTTATTTTCAACTCTATTCCAGATTGAATCCAGCATCTGAGCTATCTGCAAAACTACACACTGACGTAGTAAAATTGAAAAGGAAATATTTTTATAGTGTAAAATAAAATGTATTTTGAAAATATTATTTGCCTCAGTTATTTGGATTGTTCGTCATCATTTAATTTTGAATTCATCAAACACGAACAACTTGTGACATGCATAATGTATCACTGTACATGCCACAAGGCCGCGCACACCGATATACACTTGATAAAATTGCAGGGACAGGTGAGCACAAGGTCAAACCCAATTAAAAGCCGGGTTCAACTCAAGTGAAATAAAAATTAAGTCACAACACGAGCACAAGATCAAACCCGAGCTATAAGCTAGATTCAACACAGGTGCAATCCAAATATAAGTTCAAATTCAACAGGAAATGAAGGCATAAGCACATGCACCAGTGAAACAAAGAACATACCCAACATTTCACGAATACTACAAGACAATGCAACAATACCAAGTGAAGACACCAATGGAACCTGACTCGAAGCAATGCAAAAGTGACATGCACAGGTGAAGATAGCAAGTGCACCAGTACAAAACAGTGAAACAACAATGTCTGGACCAAATGCCATCAAATGAACAAGACCAAAACATCAACTCAATTCACAACCAAAGGCAAGGCCAGACCTCATATATACTATCAATATGAACCGGCTCACAAATCAGACTCAAGTACAAAATGTACGAAATCAATGCAACAGTGGTAAACTGCAAACAAGTCAGAGACATGTACTCAAATACCAAAGGCAGCAAACAAGAACAAAACTGCAAACCAGTCTTGAAATCAGATTCAAGAAAATCTCAACCAGACTATATGTAAACAAGATGCATACACACTTGACTACATGATGAACAAAGCTACAAGACCAATATTAAACTGCAACTAACCTCTACATCAAATAACAAACCCACATCACAACACATACATATGTATGTACATATATGATTCAGCAACTAAAACACGAAGTGCGGATACAAGAAAACGACAACTAGACGAAGCTGAAGAGTTCATCACAAAAATCTATGATATAGAGAGCATTCAAGTATACAAGAAAATGCAGTGCAACAGTTCAAAATGGCAAGCAATCAAATATACAAAATAGTGACTCATGGAAATGCAGATACAAAAATATAGGAATTCGAACAAAGTCAAGTTAAATGACGAAGTCATGGAACAACATCCTCAACATCAAAGACCAGACCCAAAGTGCATAAAGCAGTGAACTATATATGCTGTGTTCAAGGCTGAGACAAAATGAAAGCTAGTAGCTCATACTACAGACACAAGTCCAAGTCAACTACAAGTTTAGAGTTCAAGTGAACTAGTAAATGACACAGGTACAAGATGAAATCACATACATACATACATAAATGTATGTACACAAGTGGATGAATACATATGCATCAGATAGCAAATGCCACTATGATTTCAACATCAAACCAAGACAAGTTGATATGCACATATATACACGCAGTCAGACAAGTAGCAGTTTCAAAATAACCAAGGCAGAATCAAATTTATCAAAAAATCAAATTCGAAAAATCACATGAAGCCATAAGCAATGGACGAAGTCACAGAGACCAAAATCACCAAGTCGTGGTTATCAAGAAATCAAACAGTTCAAAATCAAAGCCGTGTCAACCAAGTAACATAAAAATATACGAAGTGACAAAGTCAGAGAAATCATCAACATCCAAGCATAATCAAACGGCCAAGTCGAAAATTATCATACGAATATACGAACGGAATTATAGGGGTTCGAACCCTATTTAAACCTGGTAACATCATAGGCCAAAGATCATCGAGTTCAAGCAAACTAACGAGTAAAGCATAAGGGATAAATTACATACCGAAGTAAAAATCGAACTCGATCAATACTGGGAGCAGCCGCAAGTGAAAAAGAACTGAGCATATCATAGCCATCGATTCATTACACGAAGGAACCAGAGGGAAATTCAATTCCAACATCAATTTCAAGCGGCGCCTCATTTATCAGCAAAGCCTTAATTTTGTTTAAAGAGGAAACGAACGAGCAACGAATGAGCATCGAATTACAAGGAGTTGGGCCGAAGATATAAAAAGAATAGGGAATTCTCCTTTAGTTGTTTATTGGGCCGGTTTCCGCTATATTATTATTTATCATAATTTTGGCTTACAATTATATAAGGCTTTGTATTTTTAAATTGCTTTAATTCTGTATTTCTTTTAAACTTTGGTAATTTACTAGTCGTGTGACTAGGGGACAAACTACAGTGGTGTAGTTCGAGAATTCACAACTCAGTGGCTGAGTTGTGGTAGGGTTTTGAGCGTAGAGTTAAGGTTAGTCGATAGCGGGTGTCGCGAGTTTATGTGTGTAAGCGTCTGACTACTTAATTTCTAGTAGAAACCTTGGGGGCAGCACGTAGGCAAGGTTTTGCCGAAGCTGGGTAAATCTGTGTGTTATATTGCCTGTTTTTATATTCTGCTATTATCTATGCTGCTATTATTCTGCTGTGATCTGTGTTAAAATTATTTTATATACTTCCACAGTAAATTTTTATAATTAATAGTATCTCCCTATTCACCCCCCATCTAGGGTGAAATTGATCCTACAAGTGGTATCAGAGCTAGGAACAAAAGCTATTTTTGTTTTAAAATTTTGATTTTTCAAAAACCAAATTTTGTTTTAAAAATTTGAATTTTTAAAATGGCTTCTTTTCTGAATGCTTTTGCTGAGGGTCAGTCCATAGTTAGACCACCAATGTTCAATGGTGAATATGATTACTGGAAAAATAGAATGAAATTTTTTCTAAAAACCATTGATGCTTGGAATATTGTTGAGACAGGTTATAGAGCGCCAACGATAGTTGTAGATAATCAAGAAATAGGAAAACTGATGGATCAATGGACGGACCTAGAAAATAAACTGCAGAATACTAATGCTAAAGCTATGAATTCTATTATCTGTTCATTGGATCAAATTGAATTTAATCGTGTCTCACATTGTCTAACTGCGCAGGAAATATGGCACACACTCGAAGTGACTCATGAAGGAACATCTCAAGTCAAAGAATCTCGCCTTTCCATGCTTAGTAGCGAATACGAGAACTTCACAATAGCCAAGGATGAAAATGTTAAAGAGATGCATGGATGACTTTCCAATATCGTATACAAGTCAAAAGCTTTTGGGAAATCATACACAGAATTGGAAACAGTTCGAAAAATCCTCAGAGTCCTTCCACGAAGTTTTGAAGCAAAAGTAACTGCTATTCAAGAATCAAAAGATTTGAAACAGATTAAAGTTGAAGAACTCATCGAAAATCTCACCACTTATGAGCTAGAAATGAAATTCAAGGAAGAGTGTGAAGGAGGAGATACTCGAAAGAAATCGATGGCTCTCAAAGGAACAACATAAAGTGATGACGACGACGACGATAGAGCAGCTGAATTGGCACTATTAATAAAGAAATTCAAAAGATGGAATCACAAGTACAAAAATCTAGCTCTAAATCAAAAATTGAAAAGCAGAATAGCCAAAGCACTAGACAACCCAGAAGAGCAAGAGATTATTTGTCACAAGTGCAACAAACCCGGTCATATCAAGCCCAATTGTCCACAGAATCGATTCAGCCATGGAAAGAAACAAAAAAGAAGTTTTGTAGCCACTTGGGATGAAACAGATGAGGATGATAAAAGCACTGGCAGTGAGAGCGAAAAAGTAGATCTGTGCTTTCGAGGTGATATAACTGACAGTGACGACGACGACGAGCCAAGCGAGTTATCAAAACTTACTCATTCAGAGTTGCTTATATATTTTCATGAAGTAAATGGTTGTTTTGAACGACTTAGGAAAAAATACGCTAAAATTGAATCACAAAGAGATACTTTGATATATTTAAATAAACAGCTTGATCAATTGGTTAAAAACTATCAAAGCAAGAACCCTAAGTGTGAAAAGTGTCCAATATTTAAAGAAGAGATTAAAAAATCAGAAATTAAAATTAAATCGCTTGAAAATGAAATTCTGATTTTGAAAGAGGGTGAAAACACTAGAAGAGAAAATTCTATTAAAAGATGCACTCAATTATTGAATGAAAACGAATCACTCAAAACACAAGTCCAACAACTGTCGATGACTTTAGGAAAATTTTCCAAAAGTGAAAGATCGTTGAATATGCTATTAGGGAAACAAACGCTAATACAGATAGACAAGGACTTGGGTATAATCAATCAGAACGTGATAGAGGTGAAATTAAACAAGTTCATTCCATGTGCACAATTTGTAGAAAATTGGGACACAATCAAAATAATTGTTGGTATAGACCCAAACACGTGAAAACTATTCCAATTTGGGTTTCAAAAGGCACAAATATAAAATACCTCAAAGTCAAACAAATCTGGGTGCCGAAAGGGACATATATAAATAGTTTTGGGTCTCCACAAACTTATTTTTTAAAATCATTTGCCACTAACAACCATGGACCTATAAAAACAAATAGGACACAGAAATCTTTTCTCGAGTAGGTGTGGTGGCAGGCTAAGGAACAACAACAGTGTTATCTAGATTCTGCCTGTTCCAGACACACAACGGGCGACAAATCAAAGTTTCTTAGCCTAGTATAAAGGTGGCAGAATCACAATGGGCAACAAACAAAAAATTATCATAAAGGTAAAATAGGTAGTGGTATATTTATCTTGAACGGTTTATTAAATGTGATAATCTGCACCATAATTTAATTCAACCAGTTATTGATAAAGAAAAAAATGCTGATTTTGATTTTGACTTATTCAAAATGTTGACCAATCATCTTTGAACTATTTCATATAGATTTTCTTGGACTAATGATGATGTTTTAATGATTGATGATTACTCACGATACACATGGATATATTTGCTTATCTTATTGCTACGGGATCTGACACTTGATTATTTACGCGGCTTCAATTCAAATTCAGAAGAATTTCATTTAAAAGCTGAAAAAATGATTTTAAGATATTTTGTTGCGACATAACGGTCTGGTCTATAACATTCAACTAATGATAAATCTGAGTCAATAAGAAATTTAGATGCAGATTACACTGATAATCTAGTTGATAGAAAAATTTCTAGTGGAACGTGATTTATGTTGAGATATTCAGTAACTGCATCGTTTTTTTAAAGAAAATATCTGAATATTTTTTACTTGAAATAATTTTTCAAATAGCAGACATTTTTCTTATAAAAAACCCCTTCTAGGAAATCATTTTTGTTGACCTTGTTTTAGATCATTCATTTTGGAAAATTTGATTTTATAATTATTTTTGGATTTGATTTTAAATGACTGCATTAACTAATCTGACTCCCTACTGATTATCAAAAGGATAAATAATGATTGAAAAAGTGATGAGTGTTGATATTAATCGTATATTATAACTTGAGATAGTATAATTGGTAAATTTCTTTAGAAATTTAAACAAGAGTTATGAAAACTTTTGTTTGGTAAAAATTCCATGACCATTTCTATTTCTATCATATTTCTATCGACCATCACTCATCAAAATTCAATATAGTATGTCAATATGTGGTATTTTAAATGGGAATTCATTCGTTTTTCAATTGATTATATTTTTAAGAAATAAAAACATCCGAAGTATTCACTCTCATTTAAAAGTCCTCACGGTTATGCATGTGTGAATTACTTAGAATTTTTTATTATGTGCTTCCATGCTCATTTAAAAGTCCTCACGGTTATGCATGTATGGAAAGCATATCAAAATTGATTGATTAAATAGACAAGTTGATTCTAATCCCATTTAAAAGTCCTCACGGTTATGCGTGGTTAGAAGATACTTGAATTCATTTTATAAAAAAAAACTGGAATATTACTAATCTCATTTAAAAGTCCTAACGGTTATGCATGGTTAGTAGATATTCAAATTCCTGAAATAAATATTCCACAAATAGACACAACTATATGGTTTTATATGATGACATCATCCCTATCATTCTAAAGTGGAATATGCATCAAACAGAGTATTTATGATTTTTGTTCGATTTTTTATTGAAATTTAATATTTATACCCGATTAAGTATTAATGTTGTATTAATGCCTATCACTTTATCTCTATTTTTCTAACACTATTACTCTTTTGCTGATAATAAAGGGGGGAGAGAAAAGTTAAGGTTTTGGAAAATAAAGGTCAAATATTTTATTTTGTATTTTCTATTTGCATCTAGGCTCATTTGCATATTTTTATTTATTTTCATGCATATATGAAGGGGGAGCTTTGTGTAGAGAGGGAGCATTCAAATAGGGGGAGCAAATTGAATGACCAAATACGTTTAATAAATTCAAAATCTTAAATATATGTTTGTTATCATCAAAATGGAGAGATTGTTGAATATGCGAGTATATGATTTTTGTTTGATGATAATAAACATATATATATTCATTTAAATGTATTTGTTAATGTACTATTTTACTTTTCACATAATTAATAAATATTTGCTGAATAAAATAAATAACATAGAATTTAAATTCAAATGGATATTTTATTCAAATAAATATTTATTACAATTTTGAATAGTACAAATCTGAGCTCTCACTATATATATACACAATTTCAATTACATCACAAATTTTCATTTACAAATGCATCTCACTACATACCACTCATTCACTCGTATTTATCTTCAACTCTATTCCAGATTGAATCCAGCATCTAAGCTATCTGCAAAAATACACACTGACGCAGTAAAATTGAAAAGGAAATATTTTTGCAGTGTAAAATAAAATGTATTTTGAAAATATTATTTGCCTCAGTTATTTGGGTTGTTCGTCATCATTTAATTTTGAATTCATCAAACACGAAAAACTTGTGACATGCATAGTGTATCACTGTACATGCCACTAGGCCGTGCACACCGATGTACACTTGATAAAATTGCAGGGACAGGTGAGCACGAGGTCAAACCCAATTAAAAGCCGGGTTCAACTTAAGTAAAACAAAAATTAAGTCACGACACGAGCACAAGATCAAACCCGAGCTATAAGCTGGATTCAACACAGGTGCAATCCAAATATAAGTTCAAATTCAACTGGAAATGAAGGCATAAGAACATGCACCAGTGAAACAAAGAACAGACCCAACATTTCACAAATACTACAAGACAATGCAACAATACCAAAGTGAAGACACCAATGGAACCTGACTCGAAGCAATGCAAAAGTGACATGCACAGGTGAAGATAGCAAGTGCACCAGTACAAAACAGTGAAACAACAATGTTTGGACCAAATGCCATCAAATGAACAAGGCCAAAATATCAACTCAATTCACAACCAAAGGCAAGGCCAGACCTCATATATACTATCAACATGAACCGGCTCACAAATCAGACTCAAGTACAAAATGTACGAAATCAGTGCAATAGTGGTAAACTGCAAACAAGTCAGAGACATGTACTCAAATACCAAAGGCAACAAACAAGAACAAAACTGCAAACCAGTCTTGAAATCAGATTCAAGAAAATATCAACCAGACTATATGTAAACAAGATGCATACACACTTGACTACATGATGAACAAAGCTGCAAGACCAATATTAAACTGCAACTGACCTCTACATCAAATAACAAACCCACATCATAACACATACATACACACATACATATGTATGTGCATATATGATTCAGCAACTAAAACATGAAGTGCGGATACAAGAAAACAACAACTAGACGAAGCCGAAGAGTTCATCACAAAAATCTATGATACAGAGAGCATTCAAGTATACAAGCAAATGCAGTGCAACAGTTCAAAATGGCAAGCAATCAAATATACAAAACAATGACTCATGGAAATGCAGACACAAAAATATAGGAATTCGAACAAAGTCAAGTTAAATGACGAAGTCATGGAACAACAGCCTCAACATCAAAGACCAGACCCAAAGTACATAAAGCAGTGAACTATATATGCAGTGTTCAAGGCTGAGACAAAAATGCAAGCTAGCAGCTCATACTACAGACACAAGTCCAAGTCAACTACAAGTTTAGAGTTCAAGTGAACCAGTGAATGACACAGGTACAAGATGAAATCACATACATATATACATAAATGTATGTACACAAGTGGATGAATACATATGCATCAGATAGCAAATGCCACTATGATTTCAACATCAAACCAAGACAAGTTGATATGCACATATATACACGCAGTCAGACAAGTACAGGATCAAAGTGTACATGTAACCAGAACCAAGGGAAGTTCAAAAAGACTTCAACATATGATCAGACAACTACAAGTATCAAGTCAAGTCAAAGCCAGAGCTACAGAACGTATAAACAATTTGATATGTCAAGGCTAAAATCAAACAAGTTCAAATTTTAACAATATCAAGTTAGGCCGAAGTCAAGGTCGAATATTTTTAACAGTAGCAGTTTCAAAATAATCAAGGCAGAATCAAATTTATCAAAAAATCAAATTCGAAAAATCACATGAAGCTGCAAGCAATGGACGAAGTCACAGAGACCAAAATCACCAAGTCGTGGTTATCAAGAAATCAAACAGTTCAAAATCAAAGCCGTGTCAACCAAGTAACATAAAAATATACGAAGTGACAAAGTAAGAGAAATCATCAACATCCAAGCATAATCAAACGGCCAAGTCGAAAATTATCAGACGAATATACAAACGGAATTATAGGGGTTCGAACCCTATTTAAACCTGGTAACATCATAGGCAAAAGATCATCGAGTTCAAGCAAACTAACGAGTAAAGCATAAGGGATAAATTACATACCGAATTAAAAGTCAAACTTCATCAATACTGGGAGCAGCCGCAAGCGAAAAAGAACTGAGCATATCATAGCCATCGATTCATTACACGAAGGAACCAGAGGGAAATTAATTTTGAACATCAATATCAAGCGGCGCCTCATTTATCAACAAAGCCCTAATTTTGTTTAAAGAGGAAACGAACGAGCAACTAACGAGCATCGAATTACAAGGAGTTGGGCTGAAGATATAAAAAGAAAAGGGAATTCTCCTTTAGTTGTTTATTGGGCCGATTTCCACTATATTATTATTTATCATAATTTTTGCTGACAATTATATAGGGCTTTGTACTTTTAAATTGCTTTAATTCTGTATTTCTTTTAAACTTTGGTAATTTACTAGTCGTGTGACTAGGGGACGAACTATGGCGGTGTAGTTCGAGAATTCGCAACTCAGTTGCTGAGTTGTGGCAGGGTTTTGAGCGTAGAGTTAAGGTTAGTCGATAGCGGGTGTCGCGAGTTTACGTGTGTAAGCGTCTGACTACTTAATTTCTAGTAGAAACCTTGGGGGCAGCACGTAGGCAAGGTTTTGCCGAAGCTGGGTAAATCTGTGTGTTCTATTGCCTGTTTTTTTATTCTGCTATTATCTGTGCTGTTATTATTCTACTGTGATCCGTGTTAAAATTATTTTATAAACTTCCACAATAAATTTTATAATTAATAGTATCACCCTATTCACCCCCCCCTCTAGGGTGAAATCAATCCTACAGCTCCTACGTAATTTATTCATAATTTGTATCTTTTAGTGTGTATGGTCACAATGATGTCAGATACATGCACCTCTTATACAAATAAAATACTGCTTATATTAACATTACCAAAGGCACAAATATTTCACAGTTAAAAGAGGAAAATCAAATATCAGGTAAATAAAAATTATAAAATCTTACATGAATATAAACTAATATTTTACATTGTAACGACCCCGAATTTTATATATATTTTAAATGGATAATTAATTAATTTTTGAATAGAAATTTGTTAAATTAATTGATAAAGTGTTGCGAGTTTCCCGAGTTCAAAGATATTCTGTATAAATCATTTAAAATTTAAATATTGTATACATATGTATATATGTGAATATATATGTATATGTGCATATATGAGTAAAAATTGAATATGTATGTATATTTTGATTTGAATTTAAATCTTAAATAAATGGTTTAATAATAATTGATAATAATAATAATTTATTCTTGATGGTTAATAATAATTTGAGTTTATGAAAATATATAAATATATAGAAAATACAAGACAATTTGTATGTAAGATAAAATAAATATTTAAAGTTAGAAATAATTTGATAAATTCTAACAACATAAACATATTCGAGTATAAAGTAAAACATATTAAACAAATTCTAACATCAAATTAAATATAGAACTTCATTTATATTTCATAGTAACAAGAACAAAACGAAAGAAAATACATTAACATATGAACACTTAGAAAAGAAAACATAACAACTTTATAATTATACATGAAGGAAAAGGCAACCTGGCAAAGGAAACAAGCTAATAATGACAAAGCAAAGTTCTAAATATAAAGTGATAAGGCAAAGCAAATATAATACAGTAGAAGTCAACAAGTATTGTAAAAGAAGAATAAATAAAAAAAAAACTATAAGTATGTAGACTTGTAAAGGAAGACATAAAAATATATTTGTATTGTACAGCCGAAGAGATAAGCATGAAGACACAAAGTACTTGGTAATTAATTCCATCATCCTCTCAGCCACCAAAGTGAACGAATAGTTTAGTCAAAGAAAACAAAGAAAAAATATCTCTGATATATTTGTACAAGCCAAAGTAATGTGTTACCCTATTGTACAAACAATATAAAATAACCTGTACAAAATGTTATCAACCTGTAAACCTTTTGTTATATACATCACTTTCTTCATCACAGTTTCGTATATTTAGAACTATGAAAACCTGTAAAAGAGTAATGCAAATAAAATACAATATCAAGCAATGATTCAAAGTTTTCAGATTAAAAACAAAAGCACAAGATCTAATTTAGTGTTTCCAGTTCAACAATTTTTCAAGCTTCTCTGCTCCAAACTTTTACCAGGTGAGCAACTCCTATTTTTTTTGAAGCTTAACTTGTTTTGATTTCTTGATTCTTGTGAGTAACCTCACTTTTAAATGGTTAAGTGTATATATATATCTGCTCAATTCTTAACCACTGTGAGTAACTTAAAAGTATGATACCTGTTGAATAATTTTTTGTGAGTAAATTCATTTTTTTTTACCTGAGTGTTTGAATCACTGGTTTGCATGTGAAAATCTGGAAAGTTATGAATTAAAATATGTTGAAATGGATATACATGTTTACCTGTATGTATGTATAATGGTGTGCATGCCAGAGAACAGACAGTTCTCTGCTCTAAACACTTCCAGGCTTCAAACCTGGTTAGGATTAGAAAACTCATTCCTTGATCTTCTATTCAACTTAATGTTTGAAGCAAATATGCAGAGTTTAGTAAGATCTTCACCCTAGAATAATTTCAAATATATATATTATTTTTTTTAAGAAAAGGGGATTTCTGGAAGATAAGAAAGTACAACCAAGTAAAATTCTATCAGAACAAATTTTATCAATAAAGATTTGAGTTGAATTGCTCGATCATGTTCAACTTCGCAAACTATGATTTTTAATAAGGAAGTTATGATTTTTTAACTTAGTAAGTTTTCGAGAATTTGGAGGGTGGACGTGAAAGAGTTCTGGGCAATTCAAGGTGATAGGGGTAATGATGAATCTCGTGATCGTGTTTGGAGCTCGGTGGATGATCTGGGATCATCATAAAATTGTTAATCGAATTTAAACAACATTGTGGCGTTCGAAAATCGCTGAACTAGGGTTTTAACCCACCATTGGTTGCAGCAGGAAAAGGGGTTCACCGCGTTTTCGTCAAGTCACCGGAATTGATCGCTTCGGTGGGGATAACGGCACGTGGTCAAGGCGAAGCTTCGGTCGAATTTTTGTGGCCTCTGATAGTCAGAGGTTGGGGGACGAGACAATTTTGTGGTGGTTGTTTTTGATGAAGTCTGGGTCGTATAGCTCGATTTCGAATACGACGTGGGTTCACGCTTCAGGGTGGTCTGGTGATTCGTGGTGGTTGTCTTTGACGTGATAACGGTCGTAGCACCGTCCAGGGTTGATCGGAGCGGTGTGCAACATGCACACGTTTGGGGTGATGTCAGTAGCCTGGAAATGGAGGAGAAGATGTTGTTTTGAGTTGGCTCGGGGAGAAGCTCGAGCAGTTGAAGGGATTCACGCGGTTGTACTCGGGTTCGAGGAGTGGGTATAAAACTAACAGTTTATACTTAAACTTTTTAGAGAAGAAAAAAAAAAGAAAAAAAAGAAGAGAAGTGAGGAAGGAGGGAACTCGGAAAATTTGGTGGGAAACTCGGGTTTCTCCCCAAGTAAAAAGGTAGGCAACTCGAAGTAGTATACTGTCTCGAGTTTATTTTAAAATCCGTTTTAAAAATCTGAAGATGTTTGAAAACAAGTTAAAATTTAATTTAAATTTGGTTAAGGTTTTTAAAAGGGTAAATCATTTTGAATCTTATATTCAAAGTGTGATTTAAATTTAAATTCAAAAGTGTAATGTTCTACACATTAATATTTATTAAATCGTTAATAAAGGAATAGATTATCTTAGAGATAATTAAGGTAATCAAAATGATTTAATAAATAAGGTAATTAAAGAATGATTTATTTTATTATAAATTAATAAATTAAATTAATTGGAAATGATTTATGATGATTTAAATCTAAGAGAATTTCTTAAGAAAGTGATTAAGAAATATCATTAGTAAATGAAGTTAATTAACTAAGGATTTATCACTTATAGTAATTAATTTGGGATATTTTGATTTTTTTAAAGTTAATTAATTATGTAATTGGTTTAAAAGGTTGATATAATTAATATGATTAATTAAGAATAATTTAATTTATTAAAGTGTTTGACAAATAAATTTAAATAAAATGATTTGTAATTAATTAATCAGAATATGATAATCAATTCATAAGTTATAAATTTAATTGGAAATAAATTGAATTAATTAGGATTAAACTATTAATTAAATCCAGCTTATAAATGTTTATTGAATGCTTGTTATGAATGATTGTATTATATGTGATGCCTTGAATTGATTGTCCTATCTGATCTATGATATTTTGTTCTGTGGATTTAGTTGTGTGTAATTTATTCATTTACTTATGATACATCTGTATATATATCTGTGATCTTTGAATGAGTGATAAGCGTTATAGCTTATATCGCTTATCAGCTATACTTCGGTATTTTAATCTGTAATGATTTGATGATGTTGCACTATTGTGTGTAAAACCCCTGGACTACACCATACACACACCAATATGGATTTCACGTGGAAATCGGTTAAGTCACAGATAATTTAAATTGGATGTATTTGAAATTGAAATAGAATTTCAAAGATAAAAGTTATTTTGAATAACTTAATCGAGTTTTGAAAATTTAAATAATTTGATTTAAATTTGAATTCAAGTTTGAAATTGAATCCTATGATTTGAAACTAGGGATTAAAGATGATATAAATGTGTTTATCTGAATTTAAACCATTTAAAAGTAAAATTTTGGGAATTTGAATTTAACCCAAGGATTTTGACTCGTATAAATGAATCAGATTTCCTGAAATGAAACTGTTTGTTTTTAAAAAGAATAAAAGCTTTCAGATAAGAAATGAAATTCCAGTTTAATTAAAGGAATTTCAATATTGAATTGAAAATGGTTTTCCAAGTTATGAATGAATTGTTTTGAAAAGCTATGATTTAAATCTGTTTATTTTTAACAGATTTAAAATGATGATTTGTTTAAACTAGTTGAAATGGAATTGTTTCGAAAGCTATAAGTTAAATCTTGATTTAAAGGTTTAACGAGTTAATCAAATTGAAATGGAAATTAATTTGGAAAATCTGTGAATGAATCTTTTGTTTAAAGGATTAAAGTGTGGAAACTGTTTAAACCGTAAAGATTGAATCTTTTTGTTTAAAGATTTGAAATGGTAATTTGTTAAACCATTTGAAAGAAAAGTTTTGGGTAATAAGTTGTGACGTAATTGAAATCCCAATATCCATACGTTTTTAAAGATTGCGCTCATTATTCGGTTTAGCCGGGAGAGGACCTTTGTGTCATATAACCCGTTCCGAATAATGATACGTCGTATATGGATCGCATTTGAAGACCGGTGGTGAAGACCGGATATTTTTGAAAACGAAAGGACAACTCGTCGAATGTCTCTGCACCGACTGGTCCCCGGTATAGAGATCTTAGCACCCTTTGTGATGGGAAGTCCGGACGTGATTGGAAATTATCCGGAATTGCAAGGGCTTCGTGAGAAGTGCCTTCGGTTCTGTTCGAACCCGGAACAGACTTGTATGGATTGTATGTCTGACATTACACTTTGAGATATAAAGCAGATTTCTTTCAAATACATTTCTGTTGGTGGCGAAGAATTTATTCTCTTAGCTTAACACCCTTCTCTGAGACGTACGAGCTCAGAGGTTATGTAGGTGAAGGTTATCAGCGATATATCCCAATTTGGTAATGTGACATGCTGAGTGTAGCTGTGTGATGATCATCGTTTGATCATTTGTGATATGATCATTTGTTTGATCATTTATCTTTGTGATCATAGGTTGATCATCTGTTGACCCAAAGCATGGCTTTGTGACAAAGCGTAGCTTTGTGGACGAGACTTCGTCAGGGCCTCACAACCCGGAAATGGTCGAAACAGGATCGTTGCGGCAAGGTTATGAGGGTCGCGCCCTTTAGGGTATGTCATTTCCTTCTGGAAAGGGGTGGTATTATGGTATGGAGCCCAGATACTTACTCATGTGGATACACTTATTATGTGTGATGTTGGATATTGAGCGCTCGGATAAAGGTCCCAAAGGACCGGGAGGTGGCATATTCGTGAGTTACCTGTTACAGGGGTAACCCGGCCTTGTTAGCAGAGAGCAGTTTGTCTCTCGGGGCGTCCCGCCAGAGGCGTTCCCATGCGGCGGAAGGAAGTTCCTTAGCCTGACCATTTGTTGGAAATCCAAAGAAACAATACGTGACGTGTACGGATTTAGTTGTATTACCTGCTATGGAATGTGGCGGTAACCTGCTATTGAACATAGTAGCTATAGTAGGCATACGATACTGGTCGTATGCTGGCTAAGATTTATATTCTACTTTCGAAATTGTTTTCTGCACTATGCACTAATAATAATATCAAGATGATTTTACGTAGTAAGCATGTTTGACTATCATAAGAAGAAATCTCCTCCAATTCTGCGTTTGCATTGTGTGTGTGGCGGGAGGTTTTATGGTAGTTTCATTTTCTAAAAGCATTGCGGATTTCAATGTTTAAAATTCTTTTGCTGTTGTTTAAAGTTAAATTGTTTTTGTTGCTCACACCAGTCCCATGACTGATCCGGAGTTTATTGTTCCCTTCCTAAACTCTGGGTGCCCACTATTTTCCACACGGGCAGTCTAGAGTTGGGGTTTTCAGATATTCAGGTTTAGTAGATTATCTGGAGCTAGTTCATTCATCGGGGTTGCTTATCTTGGAGTTGTGGATTCATTCTTGTCTGAAGATCATTTTGGAGTTATCAGTTCTATTGATATTGTTCCGCTGCTGTTGTTATCTTTTCTTTTCCGCTGCTATTTCTTGTATCATATCTCTGATGTATATTGATATTCATTGTATCACTCTGTTGTATCAGATATTGTATATCAATGTATTATTCTTTTCTTCCGCTGTGTTATTTACTTAATTGTGTTATAGCTCCGGCGAATCGGATTTGAACGGTCGAATCTGCGGCATTCTAGTACAATGTGAAGTACGGATGTTGATTTTCGAGCGGGCAAAACCCGATACGTTACATTTGGTATCAGAGCTAAGGTTGAACTTTAGCTCAGGAGTATAACACGTTAAGTAGCTCATTAGAGATAGAGTGAAGTAAACTCTAGAATGAGTAATCTCTAAGATATCCGTCTGAACGTCTCAGTAAATTCTCTTACTATCCACTGATAGTGAGTATGAGTGCAAGAAGAAGACGAGATAGGGGACAGGAAATACGACTATAAATGGTCAATACCTTGCAACAGTGGAAACAATATTTCTCTATCAATTTTCTTTGATTCGATTCCAAATTCTTTTGATTGCTTCGTATCAACTACAAGAAGTAGTTTCGGTGTAATGGTGGCCCTACAAATCGTTGTAGAAGATCTTACTTCGTATCTTCATCAATTTCTTATCAGCCTTTTTGATTTATATCTTAATGAATTTGAAATTGAAAATTTTAAATTGAGTTAAATTGATTAATAGGATATGAAGCTAAAATTTGAATTTAATCAATAAAACGATTTCGTTTGAAAACCAAATTTTGAAATTCTATTGAAATTTCTTGTGAATACCAAAGTCCGAAGAGGGATAAATTGGTATGTATTCTGAGATATTCCTACTTGTATTCGGAATCCGTATCTTGTGTTCGAGGAGTTATAGGAGATCGAATTTGTCTATCTTTGTTGTTTTCGTGCCTGCGAATTTCGAGGACGAAATTCTTTTAAGGGGGGAAGTCTGTAACGACCCCGAATTTTATATATATTTTAAATGGATAATTAATTAATTTTTGAATAGAAATTTGTTAAATTAATTGATAAAGTGTTGCGAGTTTCCCGAGTTCAAAGATATTCTGTATAAATCATTTAAAATTTAAATATTGTATACATATGTATATATGTGAATATATATGTATATGTGCATATATATGTATATGTGCATATATGAGTAAAAATTGAATATGTATGTATATTTTGATTTGAATTTAAATCTTAAATAAATGGTTTAATAATAATTGATAATAATAATAATTTATTCTTGATGGTTAATAATAATTTGAGTTTATGAAAATATATAAATATATAGAAAATACAAGACAATTTGTATGTAAGATAAAATAAATATTTAAAGTTAGAAATAATTTGATAAATTCTAACAACATAAACATATTCGAGTATAAAGTAAAACATATTAAACAAATTCTAACATCAAATTAAATATAGAACTTCATTTATATTTCATAGTAACAAGAACAAAACGAAAGAAAATACATTAACATATGAACACTTAGAAAAGAAAACATAACAACTTTATAATTATACATGAAGGAAAAGGCAACCTGGCAAAGGAAACAAGCTAATAATGACAAAGCAAAGTTCTAAATATAAAGTGATAAGGCAAAGCAAATATAATACAGTAGAAGTCAACAAGTATTGTAAAAGAAGAATAAATAAAAAAAAACTATAAGTATGTAGACTTGTAAAGGAAGACATAAAAATATATTTGTATTGTACAGCCGAAGAGATAAGAATGAAGACACAAAGTACTTGGCAATTAATGCCATCATCCTCTCAGCCACCAAAGTGAACGAATAGTTTAGTCAAAGAACACAAAGAAAAAATATCTCTGATATATTTGTACAAGCCAAAGTAATGTGTTACCCTATTGTACAAACAATATAAAATAACCTGTACAAAATGTTATCAACCTGTAAACCTTTTGTTATATACATCACTTTCTTCATCACAGTTTCGTATATTTAGAACTATGAAAACCTGTAAAAGAGTAATGCAAATAAAATACAATATCAAGCAATGATTCAAAGTTTTCAGATTAAAAACAAAAGCACAAGATCTAATTTAGTGTTTCCAGTTCAACAATTTTTCAAACTTCTCTGCTCCAAACTTTTACCAGGTGAGCAACTCCTATTTTTTTTGAAGCTTAACTTGTTTTGATTTCTTGATTCTTGTGAGTAACCTCACTTTTAAATGGTTAAGTGTATATATATATCTGCTCAATTCTTAACCACTGTGAGTAACTTAAAAGTATAATACCTGTTGAATAATTTTTTGTGAGTAAATTCATTTTTTTTACCTGAGTGTTTGAATCACTGGTTTGCATGTGAAAATCTGGAAAGTTATGAATTAAAATATGTTGAAATGGATATACATGTTTGCCTGTATGTATGTATAATGGTGTGCATGCCAGAGAACAGACAGTTCTCTGCTCTAAACACTTCCAGGCTTCAAACCTGGTTAGGATTAGAAAACTCATTCCTTGATCTTCTATTCAACTTAATGTTTGAAGCAAATATGCAGAGTTTAGTAAGATCTTCACCCTAGAATAATTTCAAATATATATATTATTATTTTTTTTAAGAAAAGGGGATTTCTGGAAGATAAGAAAGTACAACCAAGTAAAATTCTATCAGAACAAATTTTATCAATAAAGATTTGAGTTGAATTGCTCGATCATGTTCAACTTCGCAAACTATGATTTTTAATAAGGAAGTTATGATTTTTTAACTTAGTAAGTTTTCGAGAATTTGGAGGGTGGACGTGAAAGAGTTCTGGGCAATTCAAGGTGATAGGGGTAATGATGAATCTCGTGATCGTGTTTGGAGCTCGGTGGATGATCTGGGATCATCATAAAATTGTTAATCGAATTTAAACAACATTGTGGCGTTCGAAAATCGCTGAACTAGGGTTTTAACCCACCATTGGTTGCAGCAGGAAAAGGGGTTCACCGCGTTTTCGTCAAGTCACCGGAATTGATCGCTTCGGTGGGGATAACGGCACGTGGTCAAGGCGAAGCTTCGGTCGAATTTTTGTGGCCTCTGATAGTCAGAGGTTGGGGGACGAGACAATTTTGTGGTGGTTGTTTTTGATGAAGTCTGGGTCGTATAGCTCGATTTCGAATACGACGTGGGTTCACGCTTCAGGGTGGTCTGGTGATTCGTGGTGGTTGTCTTTGACGTGATAACGGTCGTAGCACCGTCCAGGGTTGATCGGAGCGGTGTGCAACATGCACACGTTTGGGGTGATGTCAGTAGCCTGGAAATGGAGGAGAAGATGTTGTTTTGAGTTGGCTCGGGGAGAAGCTCGAGCAGTTGAAGGGATTCACGCGGTTGTACTCGGGTTCGAGGAGTGGGTATAAAACTAACAGTTTATACTTAAACTTTTTAGAGAAGAAAAAAAAAAAAAGAAGTGAGGAAGGAGGGAACTCGGGAAATTTGGTGGGAAACTCGGGTTTCTCCCCAAGTAAAAAGGTAGGAAACTCGAAGTAGTATACTGTCTCGAGTTTATTTTAAAATCCGTTTTAAAAATCTGAAGATGTTTTAAAACAAGTTAAAATTTAATTTAAATTTGGTTAAGGTTTTTAAAAGGGTAAATCATTTTGAATCTTATATTCAAAGTGTGATTTAAATTTAAATTCAAAAGTGTAATGTTCTACACATTAATATTTATTAAATCGTTAATAAAGGAATAGATTATCTTAGAGATAATTAAGGTAATCAAAATGATTTGATAAATAAGGTAATTAAAGAATGATTTATTTTATTATAAATTAATAAATTAAATTAATTGGAAATGATTTATGATGATTTAAATCTAAGAGAATTTCTTAAGAAAGTGATTAAGAAATATCATTAGTAAATGAAGTTAATTAACTAAGGATTTATCACTTATAGTAATTAATTTGGGATATTTTGATTTTTTTAAAGTTAATTAATTATGTAATTGGTTTAAAAGGTTGATATAATTAATATGATTAATTAAGAATAATTTAATTTATTAAAGTGTTTGACAAATAAATTTAAATAAAATGATTTGTAATTAATTAATCAGAATATGATAATCAATTCATAAGTTATAAATTTAATTGGAAATAAATTGAATTAATTAGGATTAAACTATTAATTAAATCCAGCTTATAAATGTTTATTGAATGCTTGTTATGAATGATTGTATTATATGTGATGCCTTGAATTGATTGTCCTATCTGATCTATGATATTTTGTTCTGTGGATTTAGTTGTGTGTAATTTATTCATTTACTTATGATACATCTGTATATATATCTGTGATCTGTGAATGAGTGATAAGCGTTATAGCTTATATCGCTTATCAGCTATACTTCGGTATTTTAATCTGTAATGATTTGATGATGTTGCACTATTGTGTGTAAAACCCCTGGACTACACCATACACACACCAATATGGATTTCACGTGGAAATCGGTTAAGTCACAGATAATTTAAATTGGATGTATTTGAAATTGAAATAGAATTTCAAAGATAAAAGTTATTTTGAATAACTTAATCGAGTTTTGAAAATTTAAATAATTTGATTTAAATTTGAATTCAAGTTTGAAATTGAATCCTATGATTTGAAACTAGGGATTAAAGATGATATAAATGTGTTTATCTGAATTTAAACCATTTAAAAGTAAAATTTTGGGAATTTGAATTTAACCCAAGGATTTTGACTCGTATAAATGAATCAGATTTCCTGAAATGAAACTGTTTGTTTTTAAAAAGAATAAAAGCTTTCAGATAAGAAATGAAATTCCAGTTTAATTAAAGGAATTTCAATATTGAATTGAAAATGGTTTTCCAAGTTATGAATGAATTGTTTTGAAAAGCTATGATTTAAATCTGTTTATTTTTAACAGATTTAAAATGATGATTTGTTTAAACTAGTTGAAATGGAATTGTTTCGAAAGCTATAAGTTAAATCTTGATTTAAAGGTTTAACGAGTTAATCAAATTGAAATGGAAATTAATTTGGAAAATCTGTGAATGAATCTTTTGTTTAAAGGATTAAAGTGTGGAAACTGTTTAAACCGTAAAGATTGAATCTTTTTGTTTAAAGATTTGAAATGGTAATTTGTTAAACCATTTGAAAGAAAAGTTTTGGGTAATAAGTTGTGACGTAATTGAAATCCCAATATCCATACGTTTTTAAAGATTGCGCTCATTATTCGGTTTAGCCGGGAGAGGACCTTTGTGTCATATAACCCGTTCCGAATAATGATACGTCGTATATGGATCGCATTTGAAGACCGGTGGTGAAGACCGGATATTTTCGAAAACGAAAGGACAACTCGTCGAATGTCTCTGCACCGACTGGTCCCCGGTATAGAGATCTTAGCACCCTTTGTGATGGGAAGTCCGGACGTGATTGGAAATTATCCGGAATTGCAAGGGCTTCGTGAGAAGTGCCTTCGGTTCTGTTCGAACCCGGAACAGACTTGTATGGATTGTATGTCTGACATTACACTTTGAGATATAAAGCAGATTTCTTTCAAATACATTTCTGTTGGTGGCGGAGAATTTATTCTCTTAGCTTAACACCCTTCTCTGAGACGTACGAGCTCAGAGGTTATGTAGTTGAAGGTTATCAGCGATATATCCCAATTTGGTAATGTGACATGCTGAGTGTAGCTGTGTGATGATCATCGTTTGATCATTTGTGATATGATCATTTGTTTGATCATTTATCTTTGTGATCATAGGTTGATCATCTGTTGACCCAAAGCATGGCTTTGTGACAAAGCGTAGCTTTGTGGACGAGACTTCGTCAGGGCCTCACAACCCGGAAATGGTCGAAACAGGATCGTTGCGGCAAGGTTATGAGGGTCGCGCCCTTTAGGGTATGTCATTTCCTTCTGGAAAGGGGTGGTATTATGGTATGGAGCCCAGATACTTACTCATGTGGATACACTTATTATGTGTGATGTTGGATATCGAGCGTTCGGATAAAGGTCCCAAAGGACCGGGAGGTGGCATATTCGTGAGTTACCTGTTACAGGGGTAACCCGGCCTTGTTAGCAGAGAGCAGTTTGTCTCTCGGGGCGTCCCGCCAGAGGCATTCCCATGCGGCGGAAGGAAGTTCCTTAGCCTGACCATTTGTTGGAAATCCAAAGAAACAATACGTGACGTGTACGGATTTAGTTGTATTAGCTGCTATGGAATGTGGCGGTAACCTGCTATTGAACATAGTAGCTATAGTAGGCATACGATACTGGTCGTATGCTGGCTAAGATTTATATTCTACTTTCGAAATTGTTTTCTGCACTATGCACTAATAATAATATCAAGATGATTTTACGTAGTAAGCATGTTTGACTATCATAAGAAGAAATCTCCTCCAATTCTGCGTTTGCATTGTGTGTGTGGCGGGAGGTTTTATGGTAGTTTCATTTTCTAAAAGCATTGCGGATTTCAATGTTTAAAATTCTTTTGCTATTGTTTAAAGTTAAATTGTTTTTGTTGCTCACACCAGTCCCATGACTGATCCGGAGTTTATTGTTCCCTTCCTAAACTCTGGGTGCCCACTATTTTCCACACGGGCAGTCTAGAGTTGGGGTTTTCAGATATTCAGGTTTAGTAGATTATCTGGAGCTAGTTCATTCATCGGGGTTGCTTATCTTGGAGTTGTGGATTCATTCTTGTCTGAAGATCATTTTGGAGTTATCAGTTCTATTGATATTGTTCCGCTGCTGTTGTTATCTTTTCTTTTCCGCTGCTATTTCTTGTATCATATCTCTGATGTATATTGATATTCATTGTATCACTCTGTTGTATCAGATATTGTATATCAATGTATTATTCTTTTCTTCCGCTGTGTTATTTACTTAATTGTGTTATAGCTCCGGCGAATCGGATTTGAACGGTCGAATCTGCGGCATTCTAGTACAATGTGAAGTACGGATGTTGATTTTTGAGCGGGCAAAACCCGATACGTTACATACATTGTATAATCAAATCATGAAGATTCCTGTAAAATATTGAACAAGATAACTAACCTTACTTCTTGGTTAATGCATGTTGCGAACTATTTGCAATGCACAAATGCCAATTGCAATACCAACCGCACTAAGCAAAGGGTAAACCTTTTTTCATAGCAGAAATTGAATTATATGCTATAAGATTATATCATTTACGTAATAGGAAATGATTAGATATGAGCAGGGTAAACAAAATCAGCTTTGATCTTAAGCACCTGAAAGCCGTAGTAGAAACCATGTATCTTTGATGTTCTTTTTTTATCTATTGCAACAATAACTGAGAAAAGACCTATTCTCATTTTATACAGTTATACCGTAAAACTCATATGAGTGTGCTCCAAATCCCAAAATTTTCAAATATTGTACTCAAATTTTGCATTATGTCTGTAAAATTTCACACCTTTCATTAAACAATCAAAGTAGTGATGGAGGTCTCATACTAATCTGATTCATAATCCACTTGATAGTGCTTCAGTATTCATCTCAGTAACTTCCCATCATGACGCTAGATTCAACAGACTTCAAATTAAAATATTCAGTATCGCGACTTAAATTCAAATTTGAACCCAAAGCTTTATGATCCTAAGATTTGAAGGAGAAAGAATTGCATAAGAATCTCACGATTGGAAGCTAAACGATGAACAATTCTGTATATAATTAAGAAAAATTGGGAAACTGCTTAATAAATCATGGGATAATGCTTGTATTGGTTAAGTGGCGAAACAAAATTACAAAAGGGACCCTACATTATATATTTCGAATTTCTAAGAAGGACAATTTGGGTATTCCAAAAAAGGCTTCACTTTGACTTGGTTGATCAAATATAATGCACCTAACCATAACTCTTTTAAGTATATTGTAAATAAATGACTAAAAAGAATACATCTAATCATTGGTTTCCTTCCACTAAAGAATACATATTTAAATATAGTTTCTGTAAGGGTTTTAATAAGTCAATGACCAAACAAAGAAATATTTCAACAAATGATATCCAAAACCCTTACATGGAAGGGAAAATGTAGAAAACCTGCTTTGATAAGTTTCCAAGAGTACCAAAATGTAGCCAAATCTAAAATCCACATCATGTTTATCTGATTATAATTATACTATCAAATACAAAATCTACATCATGCTTATAATTAGTTTTACACTTAAACAATAGAATATGCAGTGATTCATATCAGTAATCAATTTTTGGTACGTACAACATAAAATATTATAAGCACTCATGAACAAAAAAAAGATAACAGTAGTACTATATATTTTGTTTGATAGAATATTATAAAATCATTGAGGCTATAAGAAAATGATCAATAGATGTAAATTTCATTGTTGTATGAAAGTTTGGAAAACTAATTCAAAAATTCATATTGGAAATCAAATTAATATACCTTGAATGATAGCTAAATCGCCCACGCTTTTATAGTTATCCCAATGAAGTCGTCATTACCAACTCTAACCAATTCATACAAAGCAGCTCCTCCTATTCCATCTGCTACGGTTTAACCCAATATCTAAAAAAATATCAAACGAAATTCAAAGTTACATTCAAAACTTTAGACTATAATAAAACCGAACCATTTTTGACCGATTGCTACATACGTTCTGACGATGCTTTCCGTATAAAAAATGTTAAAAGCTTGAATGTCACAATTGCCGAACGCCTTTGGAAATTGAAGATCAGTGCAAAAACAAAAATTCATACTGGAAATCAAATTTACACCTTGAATGACAGCTATATCTCCCATGCTTTGATACTTTATCCAATGAAGTCATCATTGCCAACTCTAATCAAATCTTACAAAGCAGCTCCTCCCATTCCATCTGCTATGATAGCTTGACCCAATATCAACAAAAAAAAAATCAAACAAAATTCAAAGTTACATTCAAAACTTTAGATTATAATAAAATTGAACCATTTTGACTGATTGCTACATACGTTCTAATGATGCTTTCGTTATATTAAAAGATTGGATGTTGCGATGGTCGAATGCCTTTGAAAGTGAAGATCAATGTAAAAACTGTATTATTGCCATACGAAATTAGATTAGCTGTTTGATAGGATTTTTTTCTTCTGGTTTGATATATTAGATTTGATTTATAGAGCTTAATCCTTTTCTTGAGATTGGGAAGGTGGTGTGAGGAAGGTGAGAAAGAAGTGGGGTTGAGAAGCTAACGTAGAAAAGAAATAGGGCTACGGAATAGAAACGTGGAGGATAAAAAGTCATGTTGGTAGAAAAGACAAATACATCCTCTTAACCATATTATAGTGGAATTTTTGATAAGAACGAAAAAGATGGGTAATTTTGGCAATTCAAAAAAGGCTTCAGTTTTGAAGTATTTGCTTTATATATAAGATAAAGACATCAATCAGAGTATACTAATCCATTTCAGCCCAGACAGTTATAACACCATGTCCACACAGTTGCTGATAAGTACAACAATGGCTGCAGTGGAAAAGCAACCATATATGCGAATACATCTCTGGGCCTCCAGCTCGTCTCATGAAGTTTTGAGCATCCAAACTAATCTTTAATATGCTCGGTCTGACCTGAGTATTATCATAAAATAACACCAGAGTCAGTCTGGAAAACCAGCGTGAGATAAATACACCCTCGGTTAAATTTCAAAGTTATTAAAACTTATTGAAAATAAAGGTATCTCGTAAGACTACGCGACACATAAACACAAATGGATTTTTATCTTACGATAACCAAACCATTTCATATGAAATTATATGATAGTATAGTAGTGTCTAAGATATAAATACTTATTAATCGTAGCCGAAATTATTACATTGATTAAATTCCAGCATAATAGGTATATAACTAAAACCGTAAAGGCTCGTATTGGAAAATGGATTCCATACAACGACAGAGCCACTGGGGTATCGCTCGTTATGGTGCATCTCTAGATAAAATAAGACAAAGGACCTCGCCAGGATCCCCTACTAGCACAGGATCGACCTACCACTTGATAGTAGTATCGAATATGATTACTCTCCGTTAATGGGCCTCGGAGCATACGAATGAGAGATAATATCAACTCTAGATAAGGATGATCAAACCCTACTTGGAAGCAACCGACTTAGCCCAGCTACATCTTTCCTATTTTAGTCATTTCGGTCGATGAGGCTTGAGGCTACGTTTTATCTTTTATATAGCACTTTCCACTTGGAATGCTAACACTGCACTCCAGGAAACAATGCAATGCCATCATTCATCCATACAAGTTCGTTTTGGGACTGAATGAAACGCTTGAGAGATCCGTCTTCAATTCCATCATCTTCATGATACCTTCACTTTGAAACGCTTTAGCTACATCGAAGTGGTTTTCGGATAACATATATGATCCCGGTCTCTTCGAAACAACATTCAACAGTTTCCAGTAAACTCAACCCCGGTTCTTTAGGAAATAAACAGTCAAAGATAAGAGTGGAGATCACCTCTTAATCATGAGTGGATGGATTTTCTTATAATTTGTCCTAGAAGAACAAACGAGATTTATACGCACAATACAGCATCATCGGAGATGACTATGCTTTATAACTCACGTGTTTCTCATAGATATTTCCAAAGTTACTTTTGGATCTATATTTAGTAGTCGGTTATTTAAATATCAACAAATACACATCCAAATCAGGGATTTATTTCAAATGGGAAAACCAACATTGGTTAAGCACATAAGCGACCACTAACCTCCTTGCTTAATCTTTTCATTAATAAATATCACTTTGTAATAACTATATAATTACAAAAATATACCCACAAATCCCTATATTTTCAACACTTGGAAAAATATTCATCTACTGATCTCAACGGTATAAGTATATTCACAAAATGGAGGAAGATTTCCTTTTAACGTAATTCAAGAACCATTCATAAATTCCTTTATAAATTTCTAAACCCATTTACAACTAATTTATAAATCTCAAAAACCATTTATAAACATCCCTAAATCATTTCTCAACTCATTTATAAACTCTATAAAAATCCATAAAACTAATTATAAAACTCCTTTTATAGCTCTATAAACCCGTTTCTAAAATTCTTTTATAAATATCTAAAACCATTTATAAAACTCTTTCACCATTAACGAAACTTCCTTTAAGTTTCCAAACCATGTTATAAAACTCCTCTTATAAAGCCCAAGTCTATTTATAAAACTATGACGACCCACAATTCTGTACCCTTTGAGCCGATAATAAACCACACGTGTCTGATCCAAATTGCACAAAAGAATGGATTATCAAGAATAACAAAGAAAAATAAGACAGAACAAAATCTCACGTGAATGGAATAATATATAATATTGAACAATATCTTTACAGCGGAAAACTTTTAAAATACTTTTATCAGAGTCTACCTAGATTCAGCTTGGACAGTTATAAACATCTGTCCTTACAATTACTGACAAACATCAAACAAATGCAGAATATATAATATATAATATTGAACAATATCTTTACAGCGGAAAACTTTTAAAATACTTTTATCAGAGTCTACCTAGATTCAGCTTGGACAGTTATAAACATCTGTCCTTACAATTACTGACAAACATCAAACAAATGCAGAATATGCAGCGGATAATAGAATACGTCCATGTGTAGATGAATATCTCCAGCTCCTCTGGAAACTCCAATCGACTTCAACTAAACCTAAAACAACTCGGATTTGACCCGAGTATTGAAAATACCCGGATCAGGCTTGACAAACCAGCGTGAGAAAACTCAATAATAAATGACAGTGTCATATATCAGCCTTTGAATAAAATCCTTTAAAAAGAAAGAGTATCTCATAAGACCACGCCCATATATAAACACGGACGAGTTTTTACTTATGATAACTAAAACACTTTTATATCAAAACACTTGATATTATTTCTAATGACATTTTTTGAAAACATTTGCAAATAAACTTGTTAATCTTAGTCAATATTGTTACCATTATTAAATTCCAGCATACCAAGCTCTACAAACAAATCCGCAGGTTCTAATTAGAGAATGGATTTCTATACAAATGACCAGGTAAAGGGACTACCTTCCGATGGGTACACCTCTAGATGGATATCCCGAGGAACCATCACAAAGCTCCTCCACCAACACAAGACCGGCCTACCTCTATAACTAGATAGTACTGAATATGTCATCCCTCGGTCGTTATCGACCTTTATCCGAGCACGCTCTAGCATAAAAACCACATGAATTTACATCCCGAATGTCATAGCGGGAAGAAATATATCTAGAAGGGGAAGATCACACCCTAATGGGAATGACCCACTTAGCCTTGCTGCATTTACCTTGTTTCGGTCATTTCCGGTTGATGAGGCTTGAGGCAACGATTACCTTTTCACATAGCACATCATCTTTCACTTTGAATGCCACATTGTCATTCCATATTCACATGATTGGTCTCTACAAATATATAACTTCCTGAGCTCGTATGTCTCGAGAAAGGGTGTTAAGCTAAGAGAAGGTGTCTTCTCTACCACCGACTGATATACATTATATGGAGACCAATCATTGTGATTAAGAATGCAAGATCAGACACTCATCCATACAAGTTCGTTCTGGGACTGAACGAAACCAAAGGTACTTTCCTCGGCCATTACTAGGCGAGAAGTCCTTGTGGTTCTGAGATTTTTCATAACAAAGAGACCACTGCTAGAATAAGTAAATCGGGAGTTTATCCCCAATTAATCAAAAAGTAGCCCTTCGTTATTATTCATCTCAATATCTCTATCTTCAAACAGCTTCATTCTTCAAACAAATAAATTGGTTCGAAGTGGTTTTCGGATAGGAATCACCTAAATCCGACCAGGTTCCTTCGAAATCCAATTATTGATAAAATGATATTAATTTCATATATGATTATCAATCAATTACTTTATCTTTTTCCATTTAATCAAATATCTTTCTTAGATATATTCTTTTCAATTTATTTCATTTTCTTTTCATGAGTATATGGAATCCTTAAGCCTCATTTATCAAATTATTTGGTTATTTACCTTTCTTTTTATCTTGGAATAATTCCAAATTAGTTCATCATTTACTTAGGAAAACATTTCCAAATCATTCATTAAATCTTAATCAAAGATTTTTTATATTCAAGTTATAACTTTTAACTTAGGGAAAATATTCCCAAATCATTCACTAAATCTAAATCAAAGATTTCTTTCTTAACTTCAAATCATATTCTTGCAAATCGAAGATTTTCATAACAGAGCACTACTTCCACCCTAGATGTGGTAAATTTCACCTCGAGGGACTAGTGGCAAGTAATCCTACATCATGAAGATCTTTGTTTTCAATGATCTTTATCTGCATATGTTTTATTTCGAAAATTAGTTTGAAGGGGTTTTCAGATAGGAATCACTCAAATCTGATCCCGGTTCCTTCGTACCAATCATAGAATAAAAGATGTTAAGTGGTTTGTTTCTTTTCTTTTACCTTGGAAAAACTTAAATATGATCTTTTAGAGCATCTGGGCTTTCCTTTCGACCCGTTCCACTCCTCGTCTAAAAGATAAAGCGAAGGTTATGTAAGTTTAGGGCACTGGTTGCTCCATTCCTAAACTTAGTTACACATCTTGTTTTACTGTTTAGCTCTCACAGACGGGACAAATGTACTAGTCGTTTCCCATACTCAATTTCTTATTATATTCAATATTCTTCAATTATTGTTGAAGTGTTATAAACAATTTCTCTTAACCATTTATTCAAACTCTTATTAAAACTTCCAAATCATCTTTAAATTACTTAATTATTCTTTATAAATCATTCACAAAAGATTTAGGAAAGAATTATTAAGTTTAAAACTATATTTTAAAAGTTATTTAAAACTGCTGCGAAAAGTGTTTCAAATAGTGTTTTAAAAGCTATGTTCTTCAAAACGACTTTCATATCATTTTAGAAATACATTTTTTCAACTTAAATCTCTTTTAAGACATTTTAAAAGATTTTTAGAATTTATTCATATTTTAAAACATTTAAAATATCAATTTTAAACTTTGATCATTTTACTGCAAAAGCACGATTTTTTTGGAAAATTGTTTTGGACATATTTTAAAATATACAAGATGAAATATAGATTTTTCTTTTTTTATTCTTTAAAAATATTTAAATGTTTATAAAACATTTTTAACTCATTTCAAACTATTTCCAAAAGGTATAAGCATTCCATATACACCTTTCATTTTCAAAAGGAAAGTGATTTCTTTTGTGCTTATCGACATGTATTAACGTGACTTGATAAAACAATTTAACAATCATATCAAACAATCAATACTTGATGATCAAAACATATATAAGCATCCATAGCAATCATATCATATCATCAAACATGAATATATATATATATATACATATATATACAGTTATTAAATAGAGTTTTTCACCATAAATCAAAGTGATTAACTTCCTACCAACATTCTAATCAACCAACACTTCACTAATTAATCCATACTCTATTTAAACACTAGCAAACAACATTCTCATCCTTCCAATAGCTCGGTCAAGGCTTGAGATGGAGGTTGGCCGAAAGTATAGAGAAGAAGCGGCAGAGCTTCTCAAGATTTAGATCCGAAAAATAGGTTACCTTGTATCTGGTTTTAGGCCCTCTAAATCTCAAAATTTAGAAAAGTTGTTAACTAAAAAGTTGTTGAAAATTCTTTTCTCTTGAATTTTAAGAAAATAATCATTTGAATCCAAGTTGTTTTGAGGGATATATGATAGAATGAAGAAGAGGTATTGTCGGATTGACAAAAATGAAGCCCTAAAATGCACTTCAAAGAATTGAGTTTCAAGTATAGAAAACCTCAAAACTGGAATAAATGACCGGCATAAAAGTTGTATCCATTCAAATTTCATATGATTTGGAAAAAAAATTTCTTAATTTGGATCAGTTATGATCAAAACAAAATGGGCTATTCTCTGTCTCAAAAACTAGACCAGAGAATGCACTGGAAAGAAGTGGATTTTTGACATAGTTAAGATTATAATGAGACAAAATGGTCAACATAAAAGCCGTAGCCACTGGAAAAATACATTATCCGAATAAAATAATTTTGCATTTTGGTTCTGTTTTGAAGAAGTTATGACCAAGAGAAGAAGAGGTAAAATATGAAGAAAAGATGAGTTTGATTTGAAGAGAATGAACATTGATTTCTTTTGAATATTTTGTAAATATTTTGACATTATTTCTTTCTAATTTTTTTATTATGGATTGAAAGCCATTAAAGGGGAAAGGAATAGGGTGAAGAAGCTTGAGAAAAGAAGAAGAAGAAGTGTGAATGAAAGTGAAGAAGGAGGTGGGTATTTATAGAAAAAGAAAGAAGTGGTAAATTTATCAAAATAACCTCTTACCAAATTACCAAACTAACCTTACTTCAACATAAAGCAACCTCCACTTTTTCAACACTTAACATCATCTTTCACATCTTTACTTTATGTCTCAATCCCTTAAAAACTATGCTAATTAAAATAATAATTGTGTTGGCTTTTGATGTGATATTGATTTGAGGTTTACTTTTTCTTACTTTTGTTTATTCTTACTTACGTTTACTAATGACTTCTAGAGGTTTTCTAATTATATTTAGTAAAAGTAAATATGTTTAGTTATTAAAATGTGTAATATATATGTTTAAACATGTTAACAAAGGTGCGACAATGTTGCGGCTACTTATTTTGAACAAAACGTTGTTTTTCGACAAAACGTTTTCCGGTCACATTTTGACGTTTTTGTTAAACTATTTATTTATGTAAACCAAACTTCAAAATAAATTTCTTATTATCTTTAAATAATTAAAACAAGTATATTTAACTTATATAATAATATAAAACAATATCCAAATGTATTTGTAAAAATACGACATCGATATATCGATATGCGACAAAATTTGTCAAATTTTATAAAACAAGTTTTATAAATTTATCGAACCATTATAAATTAAATTACTATTATTGTCAATTGAGTTAGATATGGATTATATATATTTAAAAAGAATTATTTATCCTTTAAAACAAATATCTCGAATATTTATCCAACTTTTGTCAATTTTACAATGGAAATCCAAAACCTTTATTCAATATCAAAAATAAGTTTAACATTCTTATTTATCATATAAAACATGATTGTTTAATGTTTGAAAATTCTACATTTGAACATTTAAATAAATTAAATATTCCATTTCAAAGTGGTAAAATTATGGGTCGTTACATTCTCCCCTACTTAAAAGAGTTTCGTCCCCGAAATTACCCTGAATCTAGACCCACAATATTTTACCTAAATCATTATTTCACAAACTTAAACCCATAAGATGTACCCAAATCATCCTTATAAAATATTTGATTTGATCTTCTATTCGAATCCACAACTTTATTTCCAAAATAGTATTGATCCCGCGATCCTCTAGTGCGGACTCTGATTAAACTTCTACATCAGATACACTTGCTTTCCTTGCATAGCTCTCAATTATGGTAGAAAACTCGAGTAACTAACCACAAACCATCATCAATGCTCGCCATTAAGAAATCGAGCGATAAATCCTTTACCAGATCGGTGTAAACACCTCAAAGTTCCGTACTCGGATATTAGATCAAAATTTGTGTGACAAAATGATTTACGTATAAATTACATATTTATTCCAATTGGTTTTTCTGAGATATACAAAATTCTCTTTATTCACATCCTTTATTTTTCACATTCATCATTTTTTTAGTATATTTTCTTTAATACTAATATTGTTTATGAATCGTTTCGTAAAATTATTACTTAATTTTATTTTATCTTATAAACACAACTATGTAAATCCATCACTTTTAAAAAAACTTAAGTCCAAATCATTAATTAATGCTAGAATTCATTAATAAAACATTTTCCAGGTTATAATTACATTTCAAAGAGTCAAGATTTTACTTAAGTGTATAAATAGTTCATGACTTAAATCTATTTTTGTATAATACCCTTTTACATCCTAACAGTATATATACACATCCCAAATTCCCGATTGGTTTTATGTACGGGTGAATTATAGATTTAAAATTTGTTGTAGGTTACTATCATTTCAAATTCACAATTATAAAATTTATTTATGATTTAATGCTATTATAAATTCCTCACTTTTAAATCCTTTTTATTTATAATCACATTTATAAATTATACTAATCCAACTTCATTTACTCAAAACATTTCACAATTGTTTATCTTTTACCAAAAGTTTTCATAAATTCCTTAGCTCTAAGTTTGGTGTGATTCGGAAATTTTTGACTGTCCAAAATCGTCGAGAATCCCGGTTTATCTTATTAATTAGCGATTCCAAATTTATCTTTGGTTTAAACACTTTTATAAATATTACTAATCGATTTATCAATTAATGATTCACATTATCTCTATAACTTAAGAAAATTATATAGATCGAGCAACTCCAAAACAATACCAAGAAACTAGGTACTACCAATAGTATAATATACCCTCTTAGCAAGAAGAGTGATACTTAAGAGAAGTGTTTACCATCCGTACATATCTCTTGCCCATTTTTAGTTTATTTTCGAGCCAATCGAACTATTTATCATAAAATACCTCTTTTTATTTGAAATAATACCATTTTCAATATCCTTTATAGATTACTTTTGTTTATAAAACCTATTTTATAAAAAAAATTATAAATTCATCTTATATTAATTAACTTCATTTAATTTACCATAATTCTTTTAAATTACTCGAATTTAAATTCTCATTCCTTTTATATATTTTCCTTTTACATAATCATTTTCTATTATTTATCTTATATCATTTTTATCTTATATGTCCATTCCTTAAATAAATCTTATTATCAAACACCTTATAGTCAAATCGTGAAACTTAATTCACAAGGTATTTGTACTTAAACTTTTAAATCACACAATTGATCAATTTATGATAATAACTTAACGTTATCATTCTTTATTATTTTGGAATAAATATTAAGGATCTTAATTATCTTAAAACATCTTATAGTCAAATCTGTGAAATTCTAATCACAAGATGTTCATGTTTAACATTTCACTAATCCTGATTCCTAAATATATAACTCTTCAAAATATATACTTTATATTCAAAATATAATCCTAGATAAAATTATTTTATTTACTAATTTTTCAAAATCAGTGTGTCGGTTCGCCTTGTTTAAATGTTTAGGAACCCTCATCGGTAATGGTGATTGGGCGTATCGATTAGAACTCATAAATCACTCAACAGATAAATCAACACAAAATAATTTATTAGTCACTAACAAATATGCACTCATATATAATACACTCAAACTCATTCTAGGGTGTTACTAACCCTATCTCTAATGAGGCATTCATCCTAAGGTATTACTAACCCTATCTCTGATGAGTCTTACTCCTATCAGGCTTCGGTATTCGCTCAACCAAAAGCCCTGATACCAAATGTGACGACCCACAATTCTGTACCCTTTGAGCCGACAATAAACCACACATGTCTGACCAAAATTGCACGAAAGAATGGATTATCAAGGGTAGTAAAGAAAAATAAGATAGAACAGAATCTCACACGAATGGAATAATATATAATATTGAATAATATCTTTATAGCGGAAAACTTTTAAAATACATACATCAGAGTCTGCCTAGATTCAGCTTGGACAGTTATAAACATCTGTCCTTACAATTGCTAACAAACATCAAATAAATGCAGAATATGCAGCGGATAATAGAATACGTCCATACGTAGATGAATATCTCCAGCTCCTTTGGAAACTCCAATCGACTTCAACTAAACTTGAAACAACTCGAATTTAAACCGTGTATTGAAAATACCCGGATCAGGTTTGATAAACCAGCGTGAGAAAACTCAATAATAAATGACAGTGTCATATATCAACCTTTGAATAAAATCCTTTGAAAAGAAAGAGTATCTCATAAGACCACGCCCATACATAAACACGGACGGGTTTTTACCTTATGATAACTAAAACACTTTTATATCAAAACATTTGATATTATTTCTAATGAAATTCCTTGAGAACATTTGCAAATAAACTTATTAATCTCAGCCGAAATTGTTGCCATTATTAAATTCCAGCATACTAGGCTCTACAAAAAAAAAACTGCAGGTTCTTATAGGGGAATGGATTTCAATACAAATGACTAGGTGAAGGGACTACCTTCCGATAGGTACACTCTAGATGGAAGTCCCGAGGAACCATTACAAAGCTCCTCTACCAACACAAGACCGACCTACCTCTATAACTAGATAGTACCGAATATATTATCCCCCGATCATTACTGACCTTTATCCGCCTGCTCTAGCATACAAACCACATGAATTTACATCCCGAACGTCATAGTGGGAAGAAATATATCTAGAAGGGGATGATCATACCCTAATGGGAATGACACACTTAACCTTGCTGCATCTACCCTGTTTCGGTCATTTCTGGTTGATGAGGCTTAAGGCAACGATTACCTTTTCACATAGCATATCTTCATTCACTTTTAATGCCACATTGCCATTCCATATTCACATGACTGGTCTCTACAAATATATAACTTCCTGAGCTCGTATGTCTTGGGAAAAGGTGTTAAGCTAAGAGAAGGTGTCTTCTTCACCATCGACTGATATACATTATATAGAGACCACTCATTGTGATTTAGAATTCAAGGTCAGACACTCGTCCATACAAGTTTGTTCTGGGTCTAAACGAAACTGAAGGTACTTTCCTCGGCCATTACTAGGCGAGAAGTCCTTGTGGTTCTGAGATTTTTCATAACAAAGAGACCACTGCTACAATAAGTTAATCGGGAGTTTATCCCTAATTAATCGACAAGCAGTCCTTCATTATTATTCGTCTCAATATCTCCTTCTTCAAATAGCTTCATTCTTCGAACATGTAAATTGGTTCGAAGTGGTTTTCAGATAGGAATCACCCAATTCCGACCCTGGTTCCTTCGAAACCCAATTATCGATAAAAAGATATTAAATTCATATACGATTATCAATAAATCAATTACTTTATCTTTCCATTTAATCAAATATCTTTCTTACATATATTCTTTTCAATTTATTTCATTTTCTTTTCATGGGTAAATGGAATCCTTAAGCCTCATTTATCAAATTATTTGCTATATTTACCTTTCTTTTTATCATGGAATGATTCCAAATCAGTTCATCTTTTACTTAGGAAAACATTTCCAAATCATTCGTTAAATCTTAATCTAAGATTTCTTATATTCAAGTTATAACTTTTAACTTAGGGAAAATATTCCCAAATCATTCATTAAATCTAAATCAAAGATTTCTTTCTTAACTTCAAATCATATTCTTGGAAATCGAAGATTTTCATAGCAGAGCACTACTGCCACCCTAGATGTGGTAAATTACACCGCAAGGGACCAGTGGCAAGTAATCCTACATCATGAAGATCTTTGTTTTCAATGATCTTTGTCCGCAATATGTTATATTTCGAAAATTAGTTTGAAGGGGCTTTCGGATAGAAATCACCCAAATCTGATTTCAGTTTTTCGGATAGGAATCACCCAAATCCGGTCCCAGTTCCTTCGTACCAATCATGGAATAAAAGATGTTAAGTGGTTAATTAATATTCAAAGAATTTGTTTCTTTTATTTTATCTTAGTGTTTGCGCCAAAAATGGTCACAAACCCCGAATGTTGTGAAAGCACCAGTGTATGAATACAAATCAGCAATATTCAAACACAAATCTCAGATCTAAACAAACAACAAACAGCAATCCAGAAATAATGAACAAAAACATGAGATTTATAGTGGTTCAGCTATCTCCGGCCTACGTCCACTCCAAAGTTTTTATCTTTTATTGATCGATGCTTGAAGATTACAATTTCCTATCGCGTAGTACAATGGATTTTATAATTATAATCTGAATCTAAGGCAGCAATGGTGATCTGGAGTAAATTTGGCAGAATCTGGGCGCTCTTTAGCTCTAAGAATTGTCCGACCTCTTTTTTGAATGACCAGGGGCTCTATTTATAGGTGTAGGAGGCTGATATTTTGCCTAAATTGAGGGGAGACCAGTTCTGGTACGTCAGGGGGCCCACATGCCCGCTTTATGGAAATCCGGGCCCACACTGGGATCGATTCGACCCTAGGTTCGAATCGATCAAGAAATTGTCCAATCAAGCTGAAATTCGGTGTGGACATTCTTCAACATGTGCTCAAGCTTCTGCGAAAATTTCATAGCATTTGGATGTGTAGATCTCAAGTTATGATCGATTCAATGTTGCATATCTGGTGAATTTGGACACTTCGAATCGATCCTTTGACTTGATTGGGTCGAATCGATGCTTGCTGTGACGTGGCGCGCGTGCTTCTCGCATCGATCCGCTTTTCACTCCGGGTTGACTGGGTCGACTCCACGTTCTTCGTTGCTTTGACTGGGTGGACTCGAGACGTTGGATTTGAAGGTTCGCTTCCTTCGAATCGATGGAACTGGAGCTGGTTCGAATCGATCAAGACGCGCTGCTGTGGATCGATTCGGAGTTGTCTTATCCTGGGGATTCGAAGGTTATGGAGTCGAGGCACCCTTATTTGCATGGATTCGAAGTAACGGTTCCAGATGGATACGAAGTGACCAGCCTTTGTGGATTCGAGAGAGTGTTCACCCAAGGGTACGAAGTAGATGCAGTCGAACCTGATGGAGTCGAGCGTGATGGATTCGAAGCTGGGTGATCGATACGAACAACTCCACCCTAATCGATACGAAGTCCCATCGATTCGAACTGTGCTCTGTGCATTTTGGTCCATTCATATCTTGTGCGTACGGACTCCGATTGGCCTGAAAATTGAAACATAGCCTCTCCTAGTCCTCATCATCATCTCCAATCGATTTCGTCTCGATCGGAGACCGGTCAAATTTTGACGTTATCCATTGCAGCCTTGTTTCCAATTGCACTCCAATCCTGATATCCATCCTTTCTTGTCGATTTGTTTGATATTCCGGCTTTGACCAAAAAGCGGGATAACATTTGCCCCCCAAAACATGCCTTGTGATAAGAAGACGTGTTTTGAATAGTTTCCAAATCCAATGTCCAAAGTCCATAGCCAATTCCGTGCCCATCCAAACTCGAAGGCTGAGTTATTAGTCCATCCTTATCCAACAACCGAATCCTAGACCTCTCCGGGTCGATATCCAAATCCATAACCTCTCTGGGCTCTTGCCAAGCGCAATCCACTCCCGACGACCGTGGTCCAGTGTCCCTGGATGTGGAGCTAACCTCTCTGGGTTCTTGTCAAGCGCAATCCACACCTGACGACCGTGGTCCAGTGTCCCTGGACGTTGAGCTAACCTCTCTGGGTTCTTGCCAAGCGCAGTCCACACCTGACGACCGTGGTCCAGTGTCCCTAGACGTGAAGCTAACCTCTCCGGGTTCTTGCCAAGCGCAATCCACACCTGACGACCGTGGTCCAGTGTCCCTGGACGTTGAGCTAACCTCTCTGGGTTAAATATGATCGTATAGAGCATGCAGGCTTTCCTTTCGATCTGTTTCACCCCTCGTTTAAAAGATAAAGTGAAGGCCAAGTAAGTTTAGGGCACTGGTTGCTCCATTCTTAACCTTAGTTACACACCTTATTTTATCGTTTAGATCTCATAGGCAGGACAAATGTACTAGTCGTTTCTGCATACTCTATTTGTTATTATATTCAATATTCTTCAATTATTGTTTAAGTGTTATAAACAATTCCTCCTAACCATTTATTCAAACTCTTATTAAAACTTCCAAATCATCTTTAAATTACTTAATTATTCTTTTAAAATCATTCACAAAAGATTTAGGAGATAATTGTTAAGTTTAAAACTAAATTTCAAAAGTTATTTAAAACTGTTGCAAAAAGAGTTGCGAAAAATGTTGCAAATAGTGTTTTAAAAGCTATATTCTTCAAAACGACTTTCATATCATTTTAGAAATCCAGCTTTTCAACTTAAATCTATTTTAAGACATTTTAAAATATTTTTAGAATTTATTTTAAATTTTAAAAAAATTTAAAATATCAATTTTAAACTTTGGTCACTTTACTACAAAAGCGCGATTTTTCTGGAAAATTGTTTTGGACATATTTTAAAATATACAAGATGAAATCTTGATTTTTCTTTTTTTATTTCTTTAAACATATTTAAATGTTTATAAAACATTTTTAACTTATTTTAAAATAATTTTCAAAAGGTTTAAGCATTCCACATACACCATTTCATTTTCAAAAGGAAAGTGATTTCCTTTGTGCTTATCGACGTGTATTAACGTGGCTTGGTAAAACAATTTAACAATCATAACAAACAATCAATACTCGATGATCAAAGCATATATAAGCATCCATAACAATCATATCATATCATCAAACATGAATATATATATATATATATATTAAATAGAGTTTCTCACCATAAACCAAAGCGATTAACTTCCTACCAACATTCTAATCAACTAACACTTCACTAATTAATCCATACTCCATTTAAACACTAGAAAACAACATCATCTTCCTTCCAATAGCTCAGTCAAGGCTTGAGATGGAGGTTGGCCAAAAGTATATAGAAGAAGCGGTAGAGCTTTGAACTTGAATTCTCAAGATTTAGATCCGAAAAATAGGTTATCTTGTATCTGGTTTTAGGCCCTCTGAATCTCAAAATTTTGAAAAGTTATTAACTAAAAAGTTGTTGAAAATTCTTTTCTCTTGAATTTGAAAAAAATAATCATTTGAATCCTGTCACGACCTGCCCTTCTCGACCCTCGAAAATTGACATAAATACGCTCATCGTATAACATGCCGAACGATCGAGTGCCGGAAAGACAAATTGTTGGGTGAAAAGAAAGTAGGTAGAAGAGAGAGGAAACTAAACAAAACAGAATCTCACAGCGGACTGAACAATATATAATATCAATAGCTCTTCACACAAATCAAAACAGTAATATACATATTTCACATCAGAGTACACAAATCAATAATTACTAGCCTGGACAGTTATAACAACCCGCCCTCACAATTGCTGGTAATTTCAAATAAAACACTACAGTGGAATAAAACAAGTTCGAGTAATACGTCTGGGTCTCCAGCTCGTCTCCTGAGCTCCATAGCATCCTAACCTGAACCTGAAATACTCGGTCTGACCCGAGCATTATAATAAAATAACACCGGAGTCAGTCTGGAAAACCAGCATGAGAAAATACACTCAATTTGAATTATTAAAGTTTCAAAATCCTTTGAAAATAAAAGGTATCTCGTAAGACTACGCCACAAATAAACACGATGGGTTTTTACGTTACGATAACCAAAACATTTCATATCAAAATCCTCTTATATTATAATAGTGTCTAAGTACAAATACTTATTCAAATAGCTGAAATTGTTACATTAATTAAATTCCAGCATACTAGGCTTTACAATCAAAACTGTAAAGGCACGTATTGGAGAATGGGTTCCAACTGAATGACTAGGCACTGGGGTACCACCTGTCACAGTACATGTCTAGAAACACTGTACCGAGGACCACACCAAGATCCCCTACCACACAAGACCGGTATACCCCTAACCTGGATAGACCGAATATGCTATCACCCCGGTTGTTTCCACCCTCTTTCGAGCTCCTTCCATACATCGTAGTAATAAAATAATATCCGAGGTTATCTAGAAAGGTGATAGACATACCCTACTTGGGTGCGACCCACTTAGCCTTGCTACATCTTCCCTGATTTTCAGTCATTCCCGGTTGATGAGGCTTAGAGGCTACGATTATCTTTTCAAGGAAATATCACTTAGAATGCTCATTGTCCTCCAATGACAATGTTCTGATAGCATTCATCCATACAAGTCCATTCCGGGTCCGAACGGAACCGAAGGCACTATTCCTACTACATCCATTTTGGAATCACCCTCAGGATTAGTAGCGATTAGCCCTTGCACTTCACTGCTCCATCTTCGACTCCATGCTCTTGTCTTCATTTCGAAAACTTACTCGTTGGATCGAAGTGGTTTTCGGATCACAACTCTAATCCCGGTCTCTTCAAAACAACGTTCGCTATTTCCGGTAAACTCAACCCCGGTTCTTTAGGAAATAAACAGACGAAAATAAGATTGGAGATCACCTTCTAACCGTTTTGTGGATGGATTTCCTTATCAACGTCCTAGAAGAACCAAAAGAGTTTACACATACTGTATATCACCTCGAACGGTAATTGTACCATATAACCCCCGTACTTCTTCTAGATATTTCCAAAGTTATATTTGGGTCTAGATTTGATAGTCGGTTATTTAACTATCAAATAAACAATCAATTCAACCAAATATCTCATTTTCACTGAAAAACACCAAGTCTTATTTTATTTAAATTTTAAATAAATTAAATCTCTTTATCAAAGATCATGTACTTATCTTATCGAATGCAGTATATTCACAAAGTATCCTTTTCAAAAAACTATTTGAAAACCCTTTAAATAATATGGAAAGTACCACTGCGGTGTCAAACCATGGATCATAGCTCAATGGTTACATCTCTATCCCAGAGAAATCCAAAACTTAACTACAGGCACTCACTGCCTCTGATTTACGCCACAAGAGTATACCGTTACTTTCCGAAAACTTTATTCGATAATTTTCTCAAAATAATACTTGTAAGCTTTAAAAAAAAATTTAAATTTCCAGGTTTAATCTAGGTAAAAATATACTTAATTAAAAGTTATTATACAAAGCCATATTAAAATTTAATAATTATCTTTTAAAAAAACAAAAATACCGACCATTTCTTACATAATACTAAATCTTTAAAAACCATTATAAAGTAACTATTAGTAATTAAATATGCTTTAACAATTTAAAATAATTAATAACTAATTTTCAAAATATTTTTAACACTTTTAAAACTTCCGTATTAATAATTAAAAATCATCTTTTTAAAAGAACAAGCCCAATTCTCGATTTTAACTTCACTTCGTAAATTTGGAAACCTTACCTTACACCAGTATAACCAATTTTATACTTATTTCCAAATTCACTTCTATCTTCCAAAATATTTAAATCTCGATTTTAAAACCTCCTTTTATTTTTAAACCAGTACCACTTAAGAATTTATTGTTTAAAAATTCTTTTATAAATTTTATTCCATAATCTCTTTTCATAATAACCCGATTTAGCTAAGTACAATTTCAAAGCCATTTATTTTATCCAATTTATTAACCCAAAACTCTTTATAAACATTTTACTTCAAAATCCCTTTTAAAATTCTTCCAAATTCAAAACATATTTTTAAATGGTATTTAAAAGCACCAAAAATCCAGGTTAACTACCATAACATCCAATCAATTTAAATCACACAATAACCTGTCGTAGATTATTCAACAAAAACATATATCACTATATATGCAATTAAATTCAACATTTTTAAGGAATCCAGTTGGATCCTCCCAATCTGTTTTTCCTGCATCTACAGATGTTAGCACAACATAAAAATACCAATTCCACTTCGAGGTGGAATATCGCGGTATATAGGGTCATCCGCTATTATGCGGGCGCATAGGGTCTCATCCACTATATATATGCGAGAATATCAATCACTCCAATATATATATATATACACTACTATATATATAATATCACATTCATTGACAAAAATTTATCAATTCAACCAACCAACCATTTATTTAATTTTAACTATTTAAAATTAAAGCCAGCAGTCCAAAATTGAGTGAGATTAACTCACCTTGAGTTTTTACATTGCCAACGTTCCAATTTTAAATTAAATTGAACACGTTCGATTTAACCTAAAAATTTTACTAGCTCCGATCGACTCCAGATTTGCACCACAGCGTAGTGCTCGTCGCTGCGATTCCGGCGCCGCTTGTTTCATCCGATTCCAACCTCGTATGACCAAGATACGGATTTTATAAGTTTGAATATATATTATATAAATTAATTTGATTTTTATTATACCCTAATCAATCTCAGCCGTCCATTTCCCCATAGCAGATCTTGGCCGAATGTTCTTCCACTTCCATCTCCTGGTAATCACGTATGCAAAGGAACCCACGGCCGCCATCAACTTCGATCGCCGCCTCCTCGTCGACGTCATATATGATGATCAAAACCCACCACAACGAAGCCTTCCCCATCCTCCACCATCGGCCGAAAAGTGGGCAAGCTTGGTCACCTCTTGTCTTTGGAAAACGCGCTCGAACTCGCGACCTTCTTGAGCCGATTCCGGCGAATCTACACCCCCATCGACGATCTCGACCGTTGGATCTCTAGAGCTTGTCGAGCTCTACCATTTCCTAGTTGGAAGTTTTGGCTAATAGCGTGTGGATGGGAAAAAAATTGAGGGGGAAGAGGATTGCTTTTCGGTCATTGAAAGGTGGTAATGGCGGCTGTGAACGTATGAAGCTAGGGTTTCTCTTGGAACAGTATATATACGCGTATATACTATTATTTTAATAATATTTTCACTTTTAACGTAGTTTTCAAATGAACTCCAAACGAGACGTGCCGCCAGGCGTTTATAATATTTTACCCCTATTACGAACATAATGGAACGTGTTTCAAGGCCTAATTCGATCGTATGTGGACGATAGCTTTTTGAAACGAATTAAAATATTAAATTTTCGATATTTATTTCAACGCGTTTCTACCCCGTACGACCAAACGGTAACTTCAAACGCTACAAAATTTGAAATGGAAATATTTCGTCGAATTTTGAGACTGTGCCCCGGAAGGCTATTTTAACGTGTCGATTAAATCGAGCAATTTTCTAAGTCGTCGAAATCATTTAAATTTTCAATTTGTAAAACTTACTAATTCCTTTATAATTCAAATAGAATTTATATTCATCTTAGAAATCATTTTGATTCATTTTAAATCAAAATTTCAACTATTTACATTATTTCCATATATTAATTTCCACTAATAAATTAATATATAAATTTCAAATTTAAACCTATCGGCTTTTTATCCCATTCCAAAGTCCATATTATAATTCCAATCTAAATAGAATTTAAATAAATTTTAGAAATCATTTTTCACTCCCTTTTAACTTCAGATTCACATATTATCCCAATTTTAAATATTAAATTTATATTTACCAAATCCATTAAATTTCCGTATTTGAAATTATAAACTATTTCACTAATTCAACCTAATTCTTCATATTCAAAATCAATTAATAATTCAAATTAAACATTTAAAAATAAATTAAATGTTTAAAACTAACGACCAAAATTCCGGGTCGTTACAAATCCAAGTTGTTTTGAGGGAGATACGATAGAATGAAGAAGAGGTATTATCAGATTGACAAAAATGAAGCTCTAAAATGCACTTCAAAGAATTGAGTTTCAGATATAGAAAACCTCAAAACTGGAATAAGCAATCAACATAAAAGTTGTAGCCACTTGAATTTCATATGATTTGAAGAAAAAAATTTCTTAATTTGGATCAGTTATGATCAAAACAAAATGAGCTATTCTTTGTCTCAAAAACCGGGCCAGAGAATGCACTGGAAAGAAGTGGATTTTTGACATAGTTAAGATTAGAATGAGACAAAGTGGTCAACATGAAAGTTGTAGCCACTGGAAAAATACATGACTGAGAAAAATAATTTTGCCTTTTGGTTCTGTTTTAAAGAAGTTATGGCCGAGAGAAGAAGAAGTAAAATATGAAGAAAAGATGAGTTTGATTTGAAGAGAATGAACATTGATTTCTTTTGAATATTTTGTAAATATTTTGACTTTATTTCTTTCTATTTTTTCTATGGCTTGGAGGCCATTAAAGAGGAGAGGAAGAAGGTGAAGAAGCTTAAGAAAAGAAAAAGAATAAGCTTGAATGAAAGTGAAGAAGGAGACGGGTATTTATAGAAAAAGAAAGAAGTGGTAAATTTATCAAAATAACGTCTTACCAAATTACCAAACTAGCATTATTTCAACCTAAAGCAACCTCCACCTTTTCAACACTTAACATCATCTTTCACATCCTTACTTTATGTCTTAATCCCTTAAGGACTAAGCTAAGTAAAATAATAATTATGTTGGTTTTTGATGTGATATTGATTTGATGTTTACTTTTTCTTACTTTTGTTAATTCTTACTTACTTTTACTAATGACTTCTAGAAGTTTTCTAATAATATTTAGTAAAATTAAACATATTTAGTTATTAAAATGTGTAATATATATGTTAAAACATGTTAACAAAAGCGACAATGCTGCGACAACTTATTTTGAACAAAACGTTAATTTTCGACAAAATGTTTTCCAATCACATTTTGACGTTTTTGTTAAACTATTTATTCATGTAAACCAAAATTCAAAATGAATTTATTATTATCTTTAAATAATTAAAACAAGTATATTAGACTTATAAAATAATATAAAACAATATCCAAATCTATTTATAAAAATACGACATCGATTTATCGATATGCGACGAAATTTGTCAACTTTTATAAAACAAGTTTTATATATTTATCGAACCATTATAAATTAAATTACTATTATTGTCAAATGAGTTTGATATGGATTATATATATTTAAAAAAAATTATTTATCTTTTAAAACAAATTTACGGAATATTTATCCTACTTTATCGGAATCCAACTTTTGTCAATTTTAAAATGGAAATCCAAAACCTTTATTCAATATCAAAAATAAGTTTACCATTCTTATTTATCGTGTAAAACATGATTTTTTAATGTTTGAAAATTCTACATTTAAAATAAATTAATTATTCCATTTTCAAAGTGGTAAAATTACGGGTCATTACAAAACCCCTATTTGTAAATCTCGAAAACATTTATAAATAAACTATAATCATCTATTTCAACACTATTATATAATAATAATTATTAATAATAAACACTATAAATAAATAATAATTTTTAACTTTAAAACTTCTTAGATAATAATTAAAATTTCAAAGACATTATTAATAAAACACTAATAATTAATTTTCAACATTAATATAAATAATAATAATTTACTTTCAAAATAGCATTAGTAAATCAATATTATTAATTTCGATCCATATTAATTACTTAAATGATTAACCCTTCAAAATATTAAAATATTGATAAATAACTTTAAAAATAACATTGTGTATAAATAAATAATATATTAATAATATTAAATATAAATAAAATAAATAAATAAAATCTTAAAAAAATATTAAATATAAATAAATAATCTTGGAAAAAGATAGAGAAAAATGTTGGAATAAAATAGAAATTAAATCCTTTAAACAGAAAATTTTCGAAAACCAATTTCGGATTTAAAATCATTTCCTGTCTCAAAAACCAATTCCAACTCAAATGACAATTTATAGTATTTTAAAATACTAATTTGAGGCCAATAGCTACCCAACGTTTAACCAATATCAATATTGATTTTCTACCACTACAGGGTTTGAGTTAAACATAAAACAATGTCATAACCCATAGGGTTAACATAAAAGTTTGATATTCCATAATCATTCAACAAAAATATTATTGAAATTTTTTCAACAGATTGCGAGGAATCTCGTTGGATTCCTCCATCATATTTCCACCTGCATCACAGCTCTATCACACACACACACACACACACACACACACACACACACACACACACACACACACACACATATATATATATATATATATATATGTAAATAAAATCAACTATGGTAAGAAATCTTGTTGGATCCCTCCAACTTCTTTTCCTGCATCACATACAGTACATAATTATATAATATGGATCATCCGCTACTAGGCGGGTATATATAAAAGTTCATTCGCTCGAGGGGTGGAAATAAATCCAAAACCACTAATAAAACAGTAAATCATCTAAACATCCAATCAATAAATTTTTTTATCAATTATATAATATTACTAGTTAACCAAAAAGACGAGTTTAACTCATCGAAAGTCTTGTTATCGCCGAGGCGTTCTGTTTCCGACCGAATCCGAACAACGTTCGAATTCAGCGTAAAATTCAACAAGCTCCAATTGTCACCAATTCAATTTCATAGCCTAGATCTCGTCAATACGAACCTAACATCAAAGACCGTGGATTAAACAGACTTCATATGGAAAACTTAACTAATCTAATTAATAAACTAACTAATTTAAACTAAAATAAAATTTAACTTTAATATAATAAATCCCACACAACCATTATATGCAAAAGCCCACAAGGCCCAAGCCACTTTATAGATCTGTTTCTTCCTCCCCTCTTCACGCGCCTATATACATGCCCCTCTCCTTTCTCCCTCATCTTCCCATACCCACGCACATATATAACTTCCTCCTTGCTTCTTCCTTCATGCGTCCATGCCCAAGCCCAAAGCGCACTCATGCCTGGCCAAGCACACGTTCATGTACACGTCTCACCTTGCTCACGCATGCTCCATTTACATGCACACGTCCCTTTCCACTACCAAGCTTGCCAAATTTCACGTGTGCATTTCTTTTTAACATTATTTGGTAGAAAGGGAAAAAAAGAATGCTCCGTTGCCTTCTTTCCTCCCAATATTTACTGTGTGTGTATGTATAAATGTATGCGTGTATGTAAAATAAAATGTCCTCCCTGATGTCTGTTAGTGCACATTATATATAGTATATAAGCACAAATATTTCTAGGCTAGACAAAACTTATGTTAAATAAAATCATGGGTAGGTGTAAGCAAGGACAAGGAGGCATGGAGAACGTGTGTGCATACAAAGGTAAGGTGCTGTGTAAAATTGAATTTGCAGAGGGGAAAATTTTGTGTTCATATTTGGTTCATGCGTTCATGCATATATGAAAATATATCTCAATTAATCATAGTCAATTGGAAGTACAACACAGGATATGGAGCACGTGTATGGGAAGGTATGAGAGAAAGACAGTGTGCGTGCTTATATATATATATATATATATATATATATATATATATATATATATATATATATATATATATATATATATATTTGCTTTTGAAAAGTTAGATTTGTGGTACCCTTCACACAATAACATATTAGCGTATATGAGCCGCGAACGACAGAAATAAAAAAACGACCATGCACAACAACATGAGATGATCATAACACAACAATAAAATAGACAAGTTAACTTATTCTTTTAAGTTTCAAAAGTACGGACGTTTGCCGAAAAAAGCATCAAACGAAAATTAAATTATTTTTCAAATTGAAAATTGTGGAAAAATTCTATAAATTAAGTTAAAAATATGTCATTAAAAATTAGGTCTAAGTTTGAAACATATATTTTATTATAATTCAATTCAAATCTTAATATTTAAATATTTGACTCAAAAATTATGGATCATTACATTCTTCCTCCCTTGAAAGAATTCCTTCCCCGAAATTTTCAAGGTAAGAAAAATGCCACAAGCCCATTAACCTTTCAAAACCAATTTGTTGTAATAGATTTTCAAATTTTTTTAAGTCTTTTAGTTCGTTTACCGATACCAACTAATATCATTCCAGTTTATAACATAAAAATCAAACTTTAATTATCAAAAATTTCTTCAAAATTTACAAAAAATTTCTAACGTCTTAAATTTATGGGAAATTTCGCCAGCATCTCCTTTGCGTGGTTCGATCGGAATAATTTACAATATATATATATATTATATAAATATAATCATAAATATACATCTTATCTTCAAAGATGAGGCATCCCATAGGTAAAAATATTAAAATACGGTATGTAATCCGAGATATGTACTTTTTACTAGTATTAGCGAACATATTCAATCAATATAATGCGAAAGCGAGCTCCAAATGTGAAGCATACGCCATTCACACCTACTAATCGCTCAACAACAAATAAGAACAAGTATAGGGAAAGTAATATCAACATATAATATGTACTAATACAATAACCATATACAAATGTAACCAAAGAACCATCAAACAAATAATATCCAACCAATCAATTCATAACCATATCAATTTTGCATTTTCCAATGTCAATATTTAATTTATTAAAGCCCGTACGATGTACATATATCATCCGTAAGCAAAATCTAATCTGATTGCTCGCTCGATCACACAATTTCACTTCCAAACTAGTATCGTCCAATCGACCACTCTAGTGCGGGCTCAGATCCGGTTCCTTGATTAGAAACCATTATTCTCCTTGCATAGCCATATACTATGATAAAGAATTCCATAATCAGTCAAAAATCTATATCCAGTGTTCGCTGTCGAGAATTGAGTGAATAATTCTACCTCGTACCAATGTAAATCATTATGAAATTATGCTCGAAACTGGATCAAATAGTTATGCGAATAAAATAATATACGTACAACTTACGTATTTATTTCAATTGGTTAGAATTTGACCACGAAGGCATTGCATTTATGGTGAAGTTCTGATCCGTTTCCATATATAATATTAACCTTGGCATGCAACCTTAATGAAATTGAGGACTTCCGACTATTAAGCAGTAAAAGATGAACCAAGAGATGGAAAATCCCAAATAAATAATCAAAGCATAAAATCTCGACTTACAGCCCTAATGGAAGTGATAACATCCGACTGCTAAACCATTAAAAAAAGGAAATTTGAAACCCAAATTGAACGAAATCCAAATCAAATACAGAAATCAATATCCAAGAATATTATCTTAGCTTACAGTCCTGATAGAAGTTAAATATTTCGACCACCGGTCCTAGGAGATAACATGAAGTACAAATCCCTACAAAAGCACAACTCATATAAAATATCAAATGCAATATTCAAATTATTATCTCAACCTACAATCCTAATGGAAAAGATAACTTCCGATTGTTAGGCCTTCAGAGATATTAAAGAAATACAAACTCATAACAATATCAATGCCAATCAAAAACTCAATGTACAAAATCATATATCTTGACTCATCGTCCTTAGATATGCGAAACTCTCAACTGAAATGGTCCTAGGAGACAAACAATAAATCATAAAAAGGGACATAACTTAAATAAAGAACTGCAAATTGAATGGAATTTGAATATTTCCATTGCTTAAACATATTTATTAATATGGCATAAAAAGCATATGGTTGTTACAACGATATAGTATATTTCTTACATACCGCAAACTATCCTCCAAAAATTGTAATGTTCCACAACAAAATTAAAATAAATATACTACACATTAAACAAAATAAAAATAAAAATGACATGTCATAGTATTTTTTTGCTATAGTACAAATTATCAATAAAAAAAGAGAAAAAACTACAAATACTACAAAATAAAATAAAACTACTATAGAATAAAAAGAATACTATCATAAAACTTATACGTATGAAAAATAAATAAAAGCTTCAATCTGTGTTGAAATAAAAATAAAACATACATTGATTTCCATTTTTAGTTGTAGCATCCGAGTACAATTTTGTTCACACTTTTTTTAAAGTGTGAACAAAACACTTTCCTCCAATTGGAGGAATTTGAGGGGTCACGTATGGGACCCCCTGAATTCCTCTAATAGGAATCGGGTGTTTTGTTCACACTTTAAAGAAAAGTGTGAACAAAATCACTCTCGTAGCATCCATCTAAACATCTAGATGCAGTTTCAAGTGACTAGCATTAAAAAATTATCAAAGGACGACAATGCTCAAAACCAAATATACAGGCCCCAAAACCAATAAAAATACCTTCAAATTGATTGCCGGATGTTTAGGAATCGGGTGTTTTGTTCACACTTTAAAGAAAAGTGTGAACAAAATCACTCTCGTAGCATCCATCTAAACATCTAGATGCAGTTTCAAGTGACTAGCATTAAAAAAATATCAAAGGACGACAATGCTCAAAACCAAATATACAGGCCCCAAAACCAATAAAAATACATTCAAATTGATTGCTGGAAGAATCCACATCCATTGCAACATAACCACCCCGGATTAAATCTTTTAACTGATCCAAATACCAATTTAGATCATTATAAAACATAACGTCATCACCATACAACTCTTCCAAAACAAGTTGTTTCCCTCGATAACCATAATAATAAGATGAGTTGAAATTGTACTCTCTTCTAAACTCAATTGTGATTTCTTTAGGTGTCATAGTTTGACAACCATGAATTTCATCAATAATTAAAGATTTAACAAACTTACTAGAAATATTTAGATATATATCTGAACCAGCTCCACAGGAATGATCCTTAATTAATGCTCTAATGGAAAACTGATTGTGTTGACTAGAATCACAAGTATCATGGACTTTAAAAGGACAACCTTCTTAAAATAAATACAAGTAGCACTAATACATTCAGTTGAACTTTTTTAGAAAAACCAACTCATATTCTTTATAAATTTGATATGCCATCAAGAATTCCCTAAAAGCTTCAGCTCCTCCAAAATAAAACCTAGTAAAATCTAAAATACACAGCAATGAACCTTTCCTCAACACATCCTTCAAATAACAACTGCTAATACCATTACTATCTGAAGATAACGAACCACTACAAGTTGACTGAGTACAATGACTAGAAAGAAACCAAAACAGCACTATCAACCTCATATTCCAATTAACAATCCTTAATTAACATTAACATTAAAACCAAACTACTTTCTTAACAATTATAACTGATAACATAAAATACTTTCAAGATCAGAATTTGTGTCCACAACAATTTTGTTCTAAAGCACATATGATACAACAATAGATAAAAGAGTAAGTTGAGTCCAATAACGATGAATTTCACTCTTCATTGAATGAACAATCAATGGAATGTCATATATTAAAAAAATTATCTTTGTAGTCAAGAACGAGTAGAAGAGAATTATAGTAATTGGAAAAAACTACTAAAAATAAATAACTGATGGTATTGTGCAGTATCATAAAATAGAAAAGTACAAATCATAAAACAAACCTGCTGTTATCCCCAACTCCAAACATCGATATTAATCAATAGTAGAAAAAACAAGGAAATCTTGAAAATCACCGTAATAGAAGAACTAGCAACCACTTGCATCAATAATCAACACCGAAAATGAATAGACTCATCCTGATCAATGTAAATCGATCGAATATAAATCGATGAAAAAAATATAGAAGATTGACCTAATCGAGTACGAAGTAATGATCGAAGAATAAGTCGAGATGAAATAGACGATTAGAAGATTAAAGTAGATTGAGTTCACATAGTAAAGCGAGATTTAGGACTTGGAACAAAATTTAGGTCCAAAGTTAAAAAAATGCGTTAATTTTGGCCTAGAAATTAAAAAAAATGACGGCCTGTTTTTTCCTAAAAAGAGCCTATAAACTTGACCTCCGCACTATTTTCCGATTAAAAGGTACTTGTCACGCACTTATTGTTGTTGGAATTCCTTTTAGATGGTGAATGAGATATATCCCACATCACCAAAAATATGCCCGGTTATATTTTTGGTAAATAAAAGTGAACAGTTTTACTGTTTGAATATGAATAGATGCGATGAAGAGACGCGACTGTTGCAAACAGCAATGGTTCTGGAGCGTTGCAACTGAACAGACGCGACTGTTGCAAACAGCGACAGTTCTGGAGCGTTGCAACTGAACGGACGCGACTGTTGCAAACAGCAACGATTCTGGAGCGTTGCAACTGAACGGACGCGACTGTTGCAAACAGCAACAGTTCTGGAGCGTTGCAAATGAAAAGAAGTGACTGTTGCGAACAGTAACGCTTTTTTGACGTTGCAAATGAAGAGGTGTGACTTTTCTCAACGGATGCAGCCGTTGGGAATTCGGTTATAAATAAGGAGGAAACCTACTCACTTTCCTCACTCATTTTTCAAACCGAATTATCTCTTCTATCTCTTCATCTCTTAAATCATATTCAGTCCTATCACACAGAAGATCATACACATCACAATCTCGTGCAGATTACGTCTGTTGTATCTTGAGAGAATTTTGAAATAAATTTCTTAAGGAAATCGTTACGACGAGCCTCAGACAAAATCGGGTTACAACTTTTATTCTACATTCTACCCTTTAATTTTGTTATACTATTTATTCAAAATAGTATAACGCTGTTGTTGTAATTTATTTACAACATTCATATTGTTATTATAATTAATACAGAATTCCAGTGTAGTGGAAATATGAGTTATAAACTTGTGCGACGAGTTTATATTTGATTATTCTCTGTTTTGGTATACTAGACAAATAACTTCTTAAGAATTTTACTGTTTTAACTAAAACAGAGATGACAATAGTTGAACTATCAACAAAAGCTGAGGTAGAAAATCAGTTAAATAAAAAGATCAAGATATTGAGATCTGATCGAGGTGGAGAATATGAATCACCATTTGAACAGTTCTGTGCCGAAAATGGTATAATTCATCAAACAACAGCTCCATATTCACCACAATAAAATGGTGTAGCCGAGAGGAAGAACAGAACGTTAAAAGACATGATTAATGCCATGCTTTTAACCTCTGGTCTACCGACGAACTTGTGGGGGGAAGCCTTAAATATGTCTAATCACATATTAAACAAAGTTCCTCATAATAAAATAGGAACAATTCCATATGAGATATGGAAAGGACACAAACCAAGTTTTAAATACCTCAAAGTGTGGGGGTGCTTGGCAAAAGTTCCAGTTCCGCCTCCCAAGAAAGTCAAACTTGGACCAAAAACAGTAGATTGTTACTATTTAGGGCCAGCCCAAAATAGTAGTGCCTATAGATTTTTGGTATTCAAGTCTGATGTAGCTGATATTCATGTAAATACAATCATGGAATCTAGAGATGCCTCATTCTTTGAAGATGTGTTTCCGCACAAAAGGAATGAAGGGAATAATGTCCCAAAAAGGATAAGAGAAGAATCAAGCAATTCACATGAAGATGAAACTCATCATGAGATTGAGGAAGTTGAACCAAGAAGAAGCATAAGGGCTAGGACTTCCAAGACATTTGGTTCGGATTTTTTCACATATGTGTTAGAAAACGAACCTCAAACGTACAAGGAAGCAATGTCATCTTCTGAATCTTCATGTTGGAAAGAAGCAATCCAAAGTGAGATTGATTCAATTCTAAGTAATAAAACTTGGGAAATTGTTAATATTCCACCAGGAATAAAACCTATTGGCTGCAAATGGATTTTCAAGAAGAAAATGAAAGCAGATGGCTCTATCGATAAGTATAAAGCCAGATTAGTAGCCAAAGGATATCGTCAAAAAGAAGGAGTAGACTTCTTTGATACATATTCGCCAGTAACACGAATAACCTCTATAAGAATGCTAATAGCAATTGCATCAATTTATGGTCTAGAAATTCATCAAATGGATGTAAAGACGGCATTATTAAATGGAGATCTCAATGAGGAGATCTACATGGAGCAACCTGAAGGTTTTGTTTCCAAAAGAAATGAAAACAAAGTCTGTAGATTAGTAAAATCATTATACGGACTAAAATAAGCTCCAAAACAATGGCACGCAAAATTTGATAGTGTCATGATGAGAAATGGTTTTCGTATAAATGAATGCGATAAGTGTGTTTATTATAAACAAATTGGAAAATCATATGTGATGATTTGTTTATATGTAGACGATATGTTAATATTTGGTCAAAATACTCAGGTAATAGAGACCATAAAGAAGATGTTAACTAGCAATTTCGATATGAAAGATTTAGGAGTTGCAGACGTTATTTTGGGAATCAAAATAATAAGAACTCCTAATGGAATTGAATTGTCTCAGTCACACTATGTAGACAAAGTGATTGAAAAATTCCAAGACTATGGAATTAAAGGAGTGAGAACACCTTTTAATCCATTAGAAGTACTACATAAAAACACTAATGAGAGTGTAATGCAACTGGAATTACTCTCGTGTAATAGGATGTCTCATGTATCTCATGAATTGCACAAGACCAGATATAGCTTATGCAGTAAGTCGACTGAGCAGGTATACAAGCAATCCAGGAAAGGAACACTGGAAAGCACTAATGAGAGTGCTTGGATATTTAAAAAATACCACAAATTATTCCTTACATTATGGAAAATATCTTGCCGTCTTAGAAGGATATAGTGATGCAAACTGGATTGCAGATTCAGAGGAATCAAAATCGACAAGTGGTTATGTCTTTACCCTAGCAGGGGCAGCAGTGTCATGAAAATCTACTAAACAAACATGCATAGTTCGATCCACTATGGAATCAGAGTTCATCGCTTTAGATAAAGCAGGCGAAGAAGCAGAATGGCTTCGTCACATTTTAGAAGATATTCCATTTTGGCATAAACCTGTACCGGCCATATGCATACACTGTGATAACCAAGCTGTGCTAAGTAGAGCGCACAACTTTGTGTATAATGGAAAGTCACGACATATTCGTCGACGCCATAACACAGTTAGGCAGTTACTCTCAAATGGAACTATTTCCATAGATTATGTGAGAACAAATGATAACCTAGCGGATCCATTTACTAAAGGTTTATCAAGAGAGAAACTTGACTGCGCATCGAGGGGAATGGGTTTAAAAGCCTAAACCAAAAAGAGTTATCTTATACGGAAACCTATCCTAGCGACTGGAGATCCCACAGACTAGGATCAATAGGCAAACCAGTTCTGAATAACTCAAGACGTAATGCATTTGCGTGGACATAGTCCAACTCCATTCCTATGGTGCACAATATAAATGAATGCCTACAGAAGTATTTAAAGGTTAAAACTATGTTTTTTTAATGATGATCATATCTTGGAAATAACAAGTGGGGTATATGTAGGATACTCTTAATGGTTGCGATCACCTATGTTAGTGTGAGCTGGGTCGGCTCTATGAGAATATTAAAAGGCTTTTATTCTCTAAAAACACTCGTAGAACCAAAAATTGTTCAGGACCAAAATGAACACAACCAAGAGATTTGATGTGAAGGGAAATAATGCTTTGTAAAGCTTATTGTCTGGTTATACAATAACGGCTGACGGTTCAAGATGAAATAATTCACCGATTAGCCAAGTATATCCGATAAGTTTTAACTAGGGAAAGTTCAAAGTGAAATATCTGCTTATCCTCGATATAGCATTATTTTCATATGAACTGTGTGATATTACACTTTGTGTGGGGGAGAGATATATCATCATTCATGTGGGGGATTGTTGGAATTCCTTTTAGATGGTGAATGAGATATATCCCACATCACCAAAAATATGCCCGGTTATATTTTTGGTAAATAAAAGTGAACAGTTTTACTGTTTGAATATGAATAGATGCGATGAAGAGACGCGACGTTTTAAACAGCAACGGTTCTGGAGTGTTGCAACTGAACAGGCGCGACTGTTGCAAACAGCAACAGTTCTGGAGCGTTGCAACTGAACGGACGCGACTGTTGCAAACAACAACGGTTCTGGAGTGTTGCAACTGAACGGACGCGACTGTTGCAAACAGCAACAGTTCTGAAGCGTTGCAACTGAATGGACGCGACTGTTGCAAACAGCAACAGTTCTGGAGCGTTGCAAATGAAAGGAAGTGACTGTTGCGAACAGTAACGCTTTTTTGACGTTGCAAATGAAGAGGTGTGACTTTTCTCAACGGATGCAGCCGTTGGAAATTCGGCTATAAATAAGGAGGAAACTTGATCACTTTCCTCACTCATTTTTCAAACCGAATTATCTCTTCTATCTCTTCATCTCTTAAATCATATTCAGTCCTATCACACAGAAGATCATACACATCACAATCTCGTGCAGATTACGTCTGTTGTATCTTGGGAGAATTTTGAATTAAAATTCTTAAGGAAATCGTTACGACGAGCCTCAGACAAAATCGGGTTAGAACTTTTATTCTACATTCTACCCTTTAATTTTGTTATACTATTTATTCAAAATAACATAACGTTGTTGTTGTAATTTATTTACAACATTCATATTGTTATTATAACTAATACAGAATTCCAGTGTAGTGGAAATCTGAGTTATAAACTTGTGCGACGAGTTTATATTTGATTATTCTCTGTTTTGATATACTGGACAAATAACAATTGTAGCTGCCCAATATCAACCCAAAATATCAAGCTAACTCAAATGTTCAATGCTTATATATGCATGCTAATAACTAATTTGCTATACAACTGTCAACATAACTTGTATTAATAACCATACTGGCTACATATCAAACAACAAGTAAAATATATGTGCATTACCTAGTAAGAATCGACATGTTTATGTTGCAAGTTGTACAGCGTAAATATTTGCATGTAATTTTCCTTTATTGGTTCCGTACCTCTCTGTTCCTCCTACCATAATTGGACTTTAGCTAAGATGCATGTCATTAAGAACTTGTTTCCGATTGTTTCTTTTTTAATTCTGAAGTTGAAACTCTGATTTGTATACCTTCAAGAAACTAAGTTGGCATAGGAAGAATCAAGTCCATAGAGATTAACCATATGGATGCTAAAATGGCTACAAAAGGGCAAAAAGTCACCATAAATGTAATAAAGAAAGAGTAATGTGTGCACATGTGTATATTTAAGAAAAGAAAATGGTTCTGTAAGTGGTCGCATGTGCATTCTCTTATTATGGCCTTTCCTAGTTTTATCCTTGACAGATTATTGGAAGCAATCCTGAAGAAAAAGTGAGAGCTTTTGGTCGACATTTTGACATTAACGATGAGCATGGTAGTCGCATCACGAGAAAGTCCATTGATATAATAAAAGCTCATTACATGGTAAATATCATATATGCTAATCCTTTTGATTTAGAGAAGACTGATCGAAAGTCTTTTTGCTAAAAGTTTTTTACTTCTACTTGTCAACTTAAGTATAGAACCTACTCGAATAGACAAACTTATTACATTATAGGGAAGGGAAAAGGATCGCTTTCACATCATTATTGTTCGTTATTGTTAATTTGCTATATATGTTTTGAACCTTCATGCAGTCAAATCTTAAGCAGACATGGTTATGACATTGGTAGTTATTTGAAGTGACGTTTTGGAGAAAAGTTTAAAAGAAGAATAATAGGTTCGGTTTTCTGAAAAACAGCTAGCAGCTTTGTTACTAGATTAAAAAGATGAATGTTGTCTATCCTCACTAGATTAAGTTGGATATTTACTGGTGTTATTCCTTCCTGCACGCAATCAGCAAATATAAAGGTTACCCCTTTTCACTTGCATCATCTTAAAGAATGACTTGTCTTGTTTATGTTTATTTTTGCAATCGAGGTGTCGGATGACCTATCTATGGAGGAATGGAAACCGCTTGTGAACAAAAGTAAATTTTCAAGATATTATGAGACGAAAGTTACAGATAAATATTTGTTGTGAAACTTCGCTGAGGTTGTCACAAATGGTATGGGCTACTACCTAAAATGAAAAGTGGAATATGTCATATTGTCCTACTTAACATGATTATGTTATGCATTAAAGGTTCAAACTTTTTCTAGTAGACAACTACTTTGATTGTTGATTCTCTTATGTCAGTCTAAAATGTATATAAAAGAAATTATTAAATTATGAAATAATTACATTAGCTTCTTGGGTTTTTCTCTTTATAGATTAACCTATTATGCCGCCACTGAGCATGCTTTTCTTTATTATTTATAGATTAACTACTTTTGTTCATATTTTTTACACGGCTTTTTTTAATTTTATTTTTAGTTTGTTTTTGTCATTATTGTGCAATTAGCAAGAGAAAAATGGAATGAAAATACTGGATGAAATGGTGGTATATTGTCCCTTCAAACTTTATTAACAATTATAAGCACTTTGCGTTTGGAATTTTTATCTTTTATTTTCTAAAAATGCATGTAATTATGACGTTAAATGCATGAAGTTCCTAATTAAATGGATATGAAAGATTAGCTAATGTGAGGAACTAAAATGTTATGGGATGTGATGCAGACTCCTTTCATACTTAATTTTAATAGTGTCCTCACTGTTCAAACACTTCCTAAATGTAAATGCTATACTCAAAAGTAAATGAAATGTAGAATGATTTTTGATATGAATTGAAATTCCAAAACTATATGCAAAAATGGATTGTAGAGAGAATGAGATTTATGATAATTATGAAGGAACAATGAAGAAGAGGACGACTTTCCAAATCCTAGTTCTGTCTATTAGGCAACTGAGATCCTTATACTTAACCGAGGATAGATTCGAAATTTTTGAGCTAAAGTCTAAAATTAAAAATGCAATTTAAGGTATATTGTTTGCAACGTAGCAAAATAAATATATAACTATGCCTTCTATTTCACCTTCACATCTTTATACATCTTTAACATAACAATTTGTCTAATCACATAGGCCCAACCTACTCAAATGGGTATCTGTGAGTTTATGGGTAATACGAAAATAAATACACGAGCTAGACATAAGCCTAGTATGAGTATACTACTCCCTAAAACATACAATGTAGCAAGACCACATTGCCATGCATAATAGGTTTTCCTCTCACTAATTCATCAACAGCATCGGCATCATAACATGCAAACTATCATAGCATCATAATAAGATCAATATCACATATCACCATATAACATATCCTCTTATTTTAGTGTAAATTTTCGATTTTATTTGTTTATAATTTATGGTCACCACACAAGGTTTATCTATCACATATTCAACTCATGCAATGTCACCAATGAATGGATACTCATTCACCTTGTGGGTTAACCTAACCAAGGAAACTCTAAACATCCTAGGAGATTTAATGTAACAACTTGAATATATTCTAGAAAGCATCCTTACTAATCATCATTAACCTTTTCTAGTCCTAGAATCTATTTTTTCACATGTTGATCTATTGTGTTTTTAAATCCACGTTAGATACAAAGTTATTTAAAGACATGCAGATCAAAAACTAGTGATAAGCCTAATACTAACTGATCAAATGGACAGGATAGAGAAGTTGTAAGATCGAAATTAGCTCGAGAAAAACAATATTGTATTTGTAATTCCCTTTGTACGATGGATGGTGAATTTGTAACATCCCTCATTTTGAGGCCTGAAAATAAGCACTATTGATACTGTTATCCATAGTATTATTTCTCGATGACAAAATAAGATCAGTGAATTGTATATACAACATCAAGAGCACAGGAATATAAAAAATGTCAAAACACATTTCATTAATAAACTTTCACATTCATTACATATTCCCATTAATTCCACATTCAGAGAAAAATATAGTAGATATAATCATATTCCAAGAGCGACATAGGAAGATACCCCCTTGGATGATCTTAGTTTAACTACATGACAATTATAAATTCTATTGTTACATCCATTCAAACAAAGCATAAACTTCAAACAAGAGCGACATAGGAAGATACCCCCTTGGATGATCTTAGTTTAACTACATGACAATTATAAATTCTATTGTTACATCCATTCAAACAAAGCATAAACTTCAAACAACATAGCGGAAATAAACTCATAATATTAGCTTATCACCTGCACGTCTCAGGAAGTTTATTCGTCTAACCTGAAAACCCTACTCTCGCTCTACTTAAATGAGTACCCAAGAATTTAGGAGGAAAATATAGACTTCAGATCAAATAAAAAGTCTAGTGTGAATAATATTATTAAACATCAAACAAAAAACAAATGTCTAGTGTAACCACGCCGTAGAACAGAATGAGTTTTCCCCTCGCAGTATCTTATCAAAATATGTCAATCTTAGCATAATCATGCACCTGCAACCACAATGGTTTTCCAATAAACCATCGTTAATCTAGTAATGATATTATCCATCTAAGCATGAAATATTATCACAACCAATTCGGAAATCAATCCTAAATCTGAAAACAAACATAAACTAATGAGGTGGTTAACTATTATTCACTTGGATTGGATAAAATAGATTGAGATTTGATGTAGATTAATTCCCTTAAGTTGTCCCCTTTGAATTCCTTAGATTTCCTCTTCTTTTTCTCTAGGTGGTGGTCGGCCTCCTTTTAGGTTTTATTTTGATTTTTGGAAATGAAATGAGAATGAATGAGAGAGAAAGAGTTTAGGGAATGAATTAAGGAATTATTCTCATTATGCTCCTCTCATTAATCCATTTATATTTTATGTTTAAAACAATCTTAGGAATTGATTACTTAAGGACTGACCCATTTAGTTACCAAATCTCATTCTCCTTATCACATCACATTATTCTATTTAATTTATCTAATTAAATTCCCTGAATAATGTTAGACAAAAATTAGGGGTGTTAGGACTCCTCTCCTTAAAGAATTTTGTCCTTAAAATTACAATAAGGAAAACAACAAGCATAACGATCTTGCAAATATGTGTGAGAAACACATAACAATAATACTAGTATATCATACTAGCTAAAAGTCTATATGATAGATATAGAACATCCCATCAAAACAACTCAAGATAAGTATCTATGATCATGTCTTTTGTCCTCCAAGTTCAATCTTTCTCATTGTCATTCCACTGGACTTTCACTAACTTGACGGTCCTGTTTCATAATTTCCTCTCATCTCTTGCGACAACACAAACTAGTTGTCTAACAAAAGTATACCTTGTTCCACTACTAAATCTTCCAATGCAGCCGGTGCAATAGTAGTCTCTGGATCATGCACACACTTTCTAAGATGAGAAACAAGAAAACATTATGGACTCTTTCCAAACTATTCGGTAACTCTATTTGATAAGTGAGTTTCCTGATCCTTTTAATGATAGAAAAAGGACCAACAAATCTCGGTTATAATTTTCCTGACAACTGTACCACACCCTTCATCGGTGATACTTTAACAAAAGCATGGTCTCCAATTGAGAACTCTAAATCCTTATGCCATATCTGCGTAACATTTCTACCTCTACTAAGCTTCCTTCATCTTTGCTCGGATCAACTCAATCTTTGTTGTATCTTCTCTCACCATATTTGGGCCAAGAATCAATCTATCTTCGGACTCTAACCAACATGCTGGTGATTTGCACGACCATCTGTAAAGAGCCTCGAAAGGCAACATTCCTATACTAGTTTGATAACTGTTGTTATAGGAAAACTTGACCAAGTACAAATGGTCTTCCCATGACCCTCCAAAGTCCAGTACACAAGCCCTTAACAAACCTTCAAGAACTTTGTTAACTCTTTCCGTTTGCCCATCCGTTTGTGTATGGTAAGCGATATTCATCTTTAGCTTGGTACCCAACACTTCTTGCAGACTCTTTAAGATTTCAGTAGTAAACAAAGTATCTCTATCACTGACTATACTACTAGGAATCCCATGCATTCTTACAATATTCTTCATAAACAATTTTGCCAAGGTAGTTGCCGTCCTTGTCGAGTTAATGGGAATAAAGTTGCACTCCTGGTTAGTCTATCTACCATGACCCTAACACTTTCATTTCCCTTACACGACATTGGCAACTCATCAATAAATTCCATGGATATAGAATCTCATTTCCAAAGTGGCACGTCTAATGGTTGAAGATATCCGCTTGGTTTCTAATGCTCGGCTTTCACTGTTGGTAATTCAAACATTTCATTAGCCATAAGCCTACATCTCTTTTCATTCCTTCCCAGAAAAAATCCTCTTCATATCCTGATACATTTTAGTTCTTCCAGATGAATAGTAAACCTCGATCGATGACATTCCCTAAGAACTTCCTTTCTTAAGTTACAAACATTTGGAGCACACAACCATCCCTTCTTCCCCAACCATCTGTTTTGGTCAACTAAAATCATTTAAATAATCAATCTTAGTTCCATCTCTAAGTCTTCTAATTCGTTCAGCAAGTAATGGTTCATCTCTCTACTTAGAAACAATGCTTTCGATCACTACCAGTCATACTTCCAAACATGACAACATCGTAGTATTCCAACTAGAACTAGTCATCGACCTTAACCATACACCCCGCATAGTCAATGCCTCTAAATCATTCCATTCCACTAATATACCACACTACACTTTGATGTTTCCGGCTAAGTGCATCTGCAAATTTATTTCCTTTTCCTAGTGTATACTCAATACCAAAAACACTAGCCACCTTTGCTGTCTCACGTTCAACTCCTTTTGGTAGAATAAATAATTCAAAGACTTACAATCAATACATAACTCGAATCATTCTCCCAAAAGATAGTGTCTCCAACTTTCAAACCAAATATCACCGCTGCCAATTCTAAATCATGAGTTGGATATCAACTTCATGTAGTCGAAGCTATCGAGAAACATAGGAAATTACTTTACCTTTTTGCATTAACACAACTCCTAACCTATTCCACATGCATCGATATACATCACTAAATCTTGATTTCCATTCAGAAAAACTAACATGGGTGCATTGGTCAATAAATGCTTTTGCTTTAAGAATGCTTATTCTCATTTATTGGCCCAAACATACTTTACATCCTTTCTTGTTTGTTTAGTTATAAGTGTCGCTATACAAGAGAAATCCTTGATGAATCTCCAATAATAGACATCTAACCCCAGAAAACTCCTTATCTCGGTCACAGTCTCTAGTCTCTTCCAATTATTAGCAGCTTCAATCTTAGCTAGGTCTACTGATAACCCATCCTCTGAACTCATGACCTAGGAACTTCACTTCTTTCTTCCAAAAATGACATTTTGGTAACTTTGCTTTTAGTCGATGCTGCCTCAACGTCCCTAGCACTATTCTGAGATGAATCTTATGATTTCATTCATTTTTAGAATATATTGGAATGTCATCTATAAACACTAATACGAATCTGTCCAAATGTCCTTAGGAAATTAGGTTCATCAAATCTATAAAGAAAGTAGGCACATTGGTCAGTCCAAAACGCGTGATTAACCATTTATACGAACCCTATCTTGTTCTTATCCTCCACCGCTCTCAATTGATGGAACCATGTTGCTAAATCCAATTGAGAAAATGTTTTGGATCCACTCAACTAATCAAATAAATCACCTATTCTCGGTAAAGGATATAGATTCTTTATCGTGTTCTCATTTAGCTTATGATAATCAATAAACATCCTTAATGACACATCCAGTTTCTTTGTGAACACACTACGCCATAAATGACCTACTGCAACACAAAAAAAATGTTGGCTCAGGCCCAAAAAATGTTGCCATAGGTCTATGGCAACACTTTTAGGGTGATGCAATTTTTGTCGTTGCCTTAGACCTCAAAGGCAACATTTTGACTATCTAAGGCAACATAAGTAATATTGTTGCAATAGAACCCTATTTGGGTCTATGGCAACACCCATAGGTGCCTGTAGCAACATTCAAAAATGTTGCTATAGATATTGATTTTCTGAATTTGTGGGGCCCACAATATAGAGCATATTTGATTTTTTAATAGAAATAAATATTTATTTAATAAAATGCTATTTGCATAGAATTTGATATTCAAACAGTAATTTATTTAAATAAATATTTTATTTCAACATTTGAAATAGTACAAATTCCTGACTCCACTATTTTACAATTCAATGATATATAACACTGATATTCACATATACAGATATTCCTCACTATATCACTCAATTCACTCATTACATATGCAGTTTCAATTTATACAGACACCGACACTAACAAATATATGACGAGCCGAAGGCGAGCCGAGTGCCGAGCCGAAGGCGAGGCGAGAAGCGGGTCCGGGCGCAGCGCCGGCGGGGGTCCGGGGCACCGCAGTCCCGGCGGGGATCGACCACCAACATTCTTTGAAACGACGTAAAATGATGCACAAATGAACACCTCCTGCGAATTTGAACACCTCCTCGATGATTGACTTTTGCAACTCTTTCATGGCTTCTTCTGAATCATCCGACCTTTTTCCAGCCATCATTCTTAGCTCTGCCTTGGTAAAAGACCTGAAACCATGATAAATAAAAATTGACATTTCATCGAACATGTTGCGTGTTAATAAGTAATACATTACCCTTCATCGAACATGTTGCCTAATCACCTAATCACAATCGCTGGCATAACCACCCATTCCTTCCTTCCACAAAACAATAACAGCAACCTACCATTCCACCACCAACTTCCTTTCACCAATCCAAACTGCCTTAACCCAAACTCCTCCCTACTACATTTCAAGCAACAACAACCTTCTCAAGCAACCACTGCATACTTCATTATCGAAACCCCTACCAGCAAACTGCATTTTCTTCCAAACTACCATCTCACAACCAAAACATCCCAAACGCGCAACAACAAACAAAGCTCTAACCTATCACTTCATATACTTCAACCTCCATCACACCTTCATATCCAACTTCTACAAACTGCGACAACCAGATTCACCATTTAGCTACAATCAGCCACAAACTCCTGCCCCTATCACCTAACGAACTCGAACCATTTCTGCACATAGCACAACAAATCCCTTCCTCTATAATCTATCACAACCAATTTGCATCTCCTCACTAACCCTATGCCTTCACCATCACAACAACCACCTACCTGCCTTCTCCGACAACCCGAACTACCCCTACACCCTAACTTCCTCACCAATCAAACTGAAAACCAACCTGTTAAAAACTCCTCCAAATCGCGAACCCACCAGCGCCTCCCATATCAAATTCACCAACCGCAATTTCAGCAACCCATCGACCAGAACTACCTTAAATCACCATTGGCCTCACCTCCATCGCTTGAAATTTCAATCGCAATCACCCACTGCCGTAACCCAGTCCAATCATGACCTAACTCCAACAACAATCGCCGATTCACAAGTCGAACAGACATTTCCAGATCTCGACAACAAAGCAAACGGGGCTCGACATGTAGGCAAACAGCAGCGAAATTGGAGGTGAGAACGAAATGGGGAACGAAGCTTGTCTGAGATCACTACCAACCTTTGAAAAAAGGACGAGATTTTGTTTTTGGAAGAAAAAAAAGAAACGAAAATATTATTTGGAAATTAGGGATTTGGAAATTGGGGGTGAGAACGAAAATGATATGAAAAGTAAAGCGAGAAAACGAAAATTTGGAGCAAATTGTAGCGGTGATCCAGTTTAACAATCGGATTAAATGTAGACCGTTGGATCGTATTCACGCGGATTGCTAATTTTATTAATTTTTTAATCTGAATACATCTATAGCAACACTATATAAAAATGTTTCATCGTGTTACACTTTTTTAGCTAGAGCAACACATTTTTATGGCTAAGGTAACACCATAAATACAACGTTGCAATAGGACCAAAATTTTATATCTATCGCAACATTTTAGCTGGCAACACCTTGCAAAAATGTTGCAGAAGGTCATTTATGGCGTAGTGACACTGTGGCCGCTCCCTAAGACGAACTTCTTGGTCTGATAAAATTATTTCCTTCTAGGTCCACCAGCTGCACCTTTAACTCTTTTATCTCAGTATGCGTTATTCTGCTAGGAGATCTACTAACGAGTTCAACTCCAGTTACAAGATCTATTCGAAATCGATAGCTCGTCTCGGTGGTAGTCCTTTAACTGGTTGAAAAACATCTACATACTCTCTTAAAATAAAAACCTAATTCATATCATATTCTACTTCCATTGCATCTAATAAAGCACATACATCTAGACTCGAATTTTCTACTGAGTATATAATATGATTAGGCTATTAGGGTGTCTTAAAGATATCTTCCTACCTTAGGAAAATATCCTAGCATCATATTTGCTTAACCAATCCATACCCAAAATAATCCCAAAACCCATAAAATTAAATACATGTAAATTGCAGGTAAATGCATGACCTAACAGCTTAAATTCTAAATGGTCACATCTTATCCCAAGAGTTGCATAACCTCCTATCAGATTTATAACCCTTAGGGAAGTAATAAGGTATGATGGTTCTAGATTTAACTTAACTACCAAACATTGCAAAATAAAAGAATTTGATGCACCAGTATCAAATAATACATGCCATGAATCAAAAGCATAACTCCAATCACATATTTTCCTTTCCCTTCTGTAGTCGGTCCAGAAGCTGATGGTTCCAAAGCAAAAGGTTTCCCTTTATCAGCCTTGGTCGGTTCTACACATTCATTCTTGTAATGCTCCATCTAATTCCAGCTGTAACACTTCACACCTTTCTTTCCCACAACCTTCTTTCCATCACCAGATCGACACTCATTAGCAAAGTGCATTTTCTTATCATATTTGTAGAAAACAACATTAGCCTTCCCTTTTATAGTAGCTCCACCCTTTTGAATTCCGTTCTTCTTAAAGTACTTCCTTTTATTGCCTTGAAACCTTGAGTCTCCACATGTTTGTCACTTCCAAATGTCAAAAGCATTTCCTCATTTCTTAACACCATTTCCACCACCACATCGCATGGATCCTTGAAATGCGGCATGGTTGCCCTGGCAATCTCTAGATTCAACCCACAACTGAACTTCTCATTCCTTTTTTATCATAGTATCAATAGTATCAAATCTGTATCTGGCCAACCGATCAAACTTGGTTGCATACTCCAGTATAGACATCTCTTCCCTCTCCAATTCAGCAAACCTCTTGAGTAAAGTTGACTTAGTTGTCATAAATAAGAAACTTTCCTTAAATCTCCTTCTAAATTCATCTCTCCTCTAGTATTCCTATAGTTACACTGTTCCACTAATACAAAGCAGCTCCTTGCAACTGTCTAGAGGCCAACCTCCTCCTATGCTCATCATTCAAGCCTAAGTCGGCAAAGATCCTTTAAAAGTGCAACAACCAATTCTCAACTTCAATGGCACTTCCCATTCCATGAAAATGCTTTCCTCCAAAACTGGTATAATCAAGGATCAACGCGACATAATTATTGTGAGCAAGTATCTCGGGATTAGCGGCTCCCGCATTACCAGCATTTCCTCCAACCAAAACATTTGCGACTCCAGCTCGCATCATATTCATGAAGATTTGATACATAGTCCCCATATCTACTTGTGAGGTTTTGGCACTCACATTAGCATTTGTTGGTCAATCCTTATTCCTTCTAGTATTGGGTCAAACGTTTACATTAGTTGTGGTGCTTCCTCCATCTAGATTCACTATTCCATTTTCTGCTTCCATATCTTGCTTTCTCGTAATCTGCATACAGGTCTTCGTAAGATATAGAAGAATGTTCTAAGATAGAGGGGAGAATAAAGATCTTACTTATATATGGCAATAACAAGTACATTACTATAGCATTATCTATACCTCATCCTTATTCTTTGATTTATTTGGATTATGTTTTCAAAAATTCTTTTAAGTTTTAAATAAATCTGGACTCTAATAACAAGTTGTAACATCCCCCATTTTGAGGTCCGAAAATATGCATTATTGATGCTGTAGCCATCCACGGTATTATTTCTCGATGACAAAATGAGATCTATTAATTGTATCTATAACATCAAGAGCATAGGAATATAAAAAATTTCAAAATACATTTCATTAATAAACTTTCATATTCATTACATAATCCTATCGATTCCACGTTTATAGAAAAATATAATAAATACAATTATATTCCAAGAGGGATATATGAAGATGCCTCCTTTGATGATCAGAGTTTAACTACTTGAAAGTTATAAATTATGTCATTACATCCATTCAAACAAAGCATAAACTTCAAACAACACAATGAAAATAAACTCATAATATTAACTTGCCTCCTTCAAGTCTCCGAAAGCTTATTCGGCTAACCTGAAAACCATACTCCATGTCTACTCAAAAGAGTACCTGAGAGTTTAGGGGGAAAATAGAAACTTTGGGTCAGACAAAATGTCTAGGATTATACCATCTCAAATCAATAAACATATATTCAGTAAGACTACGCCGCAAAACGTAACGGGTGTTCCCCTCACTAATATCTTATCAAAATATGTCCTTCTTAGCATAAATCATGCACCTACAACAACAATGGTTAAAACAAAACATAATATGATCATATGCACGCAATATGGGCAAGCATGGCTAGTCTGCCAATAAAGGGTTATGCATTTCCAAAGTTTACCTATGCCATACAATTGACTGTCTGTCTCAAATCATAGTTTTTCTAGGATCACTATGAATCTTTTAGTTTTCATAGGCCAATTGATAACCTATCAGGGTGACTCATGCAAAAATGCAATCGGATTTCCCAAAATCCCCAAACACGGTTAGGAGGAAAATAAATTAAACAATATTTTAAGCATATAGAGGTACGAGTTCCTTGCGGTCCATGTACATCTTTTAATCTCACTATTGACAAAGTCCTACGCACTGGAATCGCAGAACTTTACCAACCGGGGGTTACCAACTAAAGCATAAGGCGCGATCCTACACCAGTCCCACCTAAATCTTATCTAGTTTTAAATCCATGAGTCATATCTTTTTTATCAGTTCAAGGCAACCTAACATAATCGTTCTATATGATCTCTGAGATGCAACTCTACTTACTTAGGAGTTTAGTCTGACCATACTCATTGTCAGAATAACCTAAATGATAATCATGTTCCTAGATCCTAAGGTACAATGTTGGTTAATGAAGATGTGAGTATGAAAAATGATAAAATATGTAAATTTAAATGATTAAATGATAATAAGAACATATAACATCATTAATTAAAGTATGTTTAATAAATAGTCATATACGTAACAAAATTACTTAAGTTTAAGAAATAATTTCCTTTGGCAAAATCCATATAAAATTGGGCTAAATCTCTATTCCATTTCCTTGAAAACATTTAACTTTAGGAATGATTAACCACTTGAAACCATTTGTAAAACAAGGAAAACATAGCCCAAATACTTAGCTAAAATCTTATGCCAAAGCACTATCATCCTTATATAGCATTTAAAACACTTGTTATCAAAATAGGGTTATCGAGCCTGTAACGACCCGTAAATTTCAGTGGTTTTATTTATTTAATTAATTGAAATTTTGCGAAATTTTAAACAATAAAATTTGGAAATAAAAATTTATTATTTGAGATGCATCTAATTAAACATAGCAAATGGTAAATTTTCATCAGATAATATTGAAGTCTATTTTCTAGTGTAATTTTATTCCAATTTATATCAATTAAAATTAATGATAATAAAAGTGTTCCGAAACCTAAATATGTCAACATGAGAAAATTTATTTAGAACACTCTGAATAAGACTGCGTAATCCATTTCGCGAAATTCGGACGTTTCTAGCTCCGTTTGGATTTTTCCGTACGAGATAGCAACGTATATCAGTGTTTGTATCGACTTTTGAACGGATGATCGTACCATCGATATCTGTATACCATTTGGTCGTATCGTCATGCTGATCTCTGTGGTATATTTAATTCTGTGTTTTGAAAGTCCGATACGCGGTGAAACCTGTGAAAACGGTAAACTATATCGGTACCACTTTTACACTTTTGATAGTTGTGTCCATTCAAATTTCAAACGGCCGGAATAAAACAGCCACTGGCTTTCATTTTTAACATTTATTTCATCATTTACAAAATTTCGACCGTTGCAATCCCATCTCGTTCGAAATCTGAACGTATAAACACTCGTATACGTTTTGTATTAATAAAGTGAAGGGTTCATTTTTCTTTATAATTTCGTTCTTTTAGAATGCAAACTTTATTTTTGCTGTCACCCTTCTTCTCTTCACCCTCTCCCCTTCGAACCCATGCAGCCTTCCACCCAGGGCCACGTCTCCCCACCTCATCTTCCTCTACAACACACGCAAGAACCCTGAAGCACGAAGCAACCTCCTCCGACCTTGCACACGTGAATAAGTCCTCCCCTCTCCAAATTCCCACGTTCACAGCCTAACACCCAGATCGGCCCGTGCTTCCAACTTCCACCCGAGCATCACCCTCCCTGACCTCGTCTCCTCCTCCGCGTGTGAACCCATTGCCGGTCTTGCTTGCCAAAATCGCCATCAACCCTCTCTACACCCGCCACTTGCATGCGCAGCACCAGGTTGTCCTTTCCTCTATCCGCCTATATATGTATTTGATATTCCATTTCGAGCTGTATGTGTACTATATATATTATATGTTTGAAGTGGTATAATGTATAAAATTTATATATAAGCTTATATAAGCCTGTTTAAAAATATGTACGTGTATATATATATATATGGGTATCGAATATAGGTTGAATACATTTTAGTTTTCATGTTATATAAGTTTTGACTAATTAGTGTATTATATAATTTATATTATATAGTGTTTGCGTACAATATATTTTATATATATGTGCTTGTTTTAAAGTTTATATCGGATTTGTATATATCTAGCAATGTGTGTATTTGAAAAGAATAGTAAAGTATATTTTGATTTTAAGTTAAATGTAATGTGTAGATATCGTGTGTAATATATATATATATATATATATCAGTGTTTAAGGTAGACATATGTTTTATGTATATGGTCTGTTGATGGGCTAGTTTATATATACGTGTATATATTTTATGTAAGTTCGTATATAACCCGTTGGTTTACTCAATATTTTACTGTATATTTTTTTACGTGTTTAAATTTTATATATATGCAAGTTATATGTAAGTTCTATATATATCAATATGTTATGCCTGTTCCTATGTTTACAGTTTATATTTGTATCTAAAAATATTAGTAATATTGCATGTTGAAAATGAAGCCCATTAAGATTTTGAATTGATCAGCTTATATATATGTTTTGTTAGTTATATATGTTACGGCATATATAACAGTTGTTAAGTGTGTATATTTGTATATTTCACATAGTTCTGATTTCAAAAGAGGAATATTTTCACATAAGGTATGTCATTGGCAATGTGTATATATATATTGTTTCAGTGAAGTGGTTCATATAAAACATTTGTTTATATTTATAAGTTATTATATATTAAAATAAAGTGTCTGTATTGGTTTATAATATATGTTGATGTCTAGATTTTTCTTTAGGAATATATATATGTTATTTTAAAATTTAATTTAAATTTTTTATTAATTATTAGAGAAGATGTATATGGATATAATGTTTATACTATTTCATTTATATCAAGATGATTCTTATTCATTTCCATCAAACTCTATTTATCAGCTTGGTCATCAAATTTGTGCCCATCTCACCTTGCTTTGGATTCGTAACTCATCGTATTTTCATTCATCTCTAGCCTCGAAAGGTGAGCAATCACTCACGATTAATGTTCTTATATTTATTAAATTTGATTTCAATTGAAACGTCAATTGAAATATGCTGCTGTTAGTTATTTACATTGCTATATATATGCTATTATCTGTAACTGTTCACCTGTGACAACTGACACCATTATCTGTTATTTATATTGATGATATATGCATGTTATGTTATTATCATATCTGTTATCACTCTGCAAGTTCCCTGTTAGTATAGAATTCACTATGGGTTGAAATGATACATACCCGAACGATCTTGTAGAATAGGAGAAAATCGTTATGGGTTGAAATGATAAGCCCAAGCGATTTTCATTGACATTGAATTGAGATTTGCGGGTTGAAATGATATATACCCATATATATTTAAATTGCGGATTGAAATGATAAATATCTGTATCACTTGACCATAGAGTAGAAAATTATATACAGACATTGTTGGTCTATATATATAAACATTTGAAAATGATTTCTATGGTTTTGAAAAGGAATATATGGTTTTAACAAATATTGATTTTTAAGATTTATTAAAGTTGATTTAATAAAGTTGATAAATAATATGTTTAAGTATTTATTTAATATCTATATTTTCAAATATAGAGTTTATAATGATTTGTAATTGATTTGAAATTATATTTATTTAAGAATTTTACTTAAATAAGTTTGATTTGAAATTTATTAAATTTGAAATTTTAAAGCTTTGATTTTATAACTTGAATTTGATCAAAAGTGACTTAAATGAATATTTCAAATTTATATAAATTTAAATGGGATATTTTGTTTATTTAAATTTGTAAATTTAAGCTGTATTTAGATATTATCGAAATGATTAAGTAAATTTTTCAAAACTAATAATAGTAAAGTGAATTTAATATATAAAATTATCGACTTTAGTTTTGAAATGTTGAATATATTGACTTTGATGCATATTGAAATTTGAATGGATTATTTTATGGTTCAAATATGTATTTGAAAATCGATAATTTGAAATGATTTATTGAGAAACTGAATTGAGTTGAAATTTGAGGATTTGAGATTGGATTAAATTTGAATTTTTGAATTCGAGTTGAGTTTAATCGATTTGTGAAATTTGAGGAAACTATTTTATTATATAAAGTATTTTAAATTATATTTAAAACTATTTTATATTATTTTATAAACTATTTTTAATATAAACTATTTCTAATATAACTATTTTTAATATAAACTATTTTAAATATACTAATTATTTTAATATAAATTGTTTTACTTATAACTATTTTATATAAATTATTTTATTTTATAAACTATTTTATTTTATATACTATTATTATATCTAAACTGTTTGAAGGAAAGTGTTATGATTTCAAAGTGTTATGATTTCCAAAGTTATGAATTTCAAAGTATTAAAATTTCCAAAGTATTATTATTTCAAATTATTTTGGTTTCGAAAGTATTATATCTTTGAAAGTACTATGATTTTGGAAGTGAATATATTTGAAATGGAAATGATCATTTTGATTTGTTTTTTTTTGAAATGAAAATGATATTTTGGTTTTGAAGTATAAATTATTTTGAAATGACCGCGGTGTTATAATAACGTTAGGTTGTTAAAGAGACCGGGATCAGATATGGGCATACTCTCTGTCGATACCGAAAACCACTTTAACAACTGTGTACGCGGTGGAGATTCCAGAATGAAGTAGGATGGTGGCGACGATCCTAAAGGTATATACGTGGACCCGACTCCTGTGAGTTGGCATAAGGTGGCTAAAACAAGAGCGATTCTCAGGCCAATGAGGTAGCACCTCTGATCGAATGCATTTCTTCGATACATTTCTATTACTTTGTGATTGATTTGGTGGCCACCCTTCTATTTTGATTGGGAGTGTGTTCCGAGGTGGGCGGTAGTGGCTGCTATGCGTTTCCACCAGCCCGGATGCGTAATTGGTATATCTACCCTGGCATTGCCTTGTTGTGCCGTGTCACCTACCATATCGAGCTTTACTACGAGTTTGGATTTGTGTCATAACCTGTAGAGTATTGAGGGTAGCTCCCGATCTGGGGGTATGCTGGTACTGGATAGACTACTGGGACTATTATGTGTTAAGGGGAATATTGGGTCACTCCTTAACGCTATTTAAAAGTAAGTTTATTTTATTATAGACATTATTATAATAGCGAATATTACTACATAGTAGATAGTTTAACGAATCCTTAGAGAATGGTTATCCCAAACATCCTTTGAGTTACTTGTATTTCAGTTGAAATTTCACTTGAGTTGGATTTATTGATATAAGAATGTTAATCCTAACTCGAGTGTTTTGGTGTTTTGCTTTACGCTCGGGTCAGACTGAGTGATACGGCATTTGAGACTCACCTTTGGAGTTGGAGCTTCGTTTGGAGATCCAGCTATCTATCGATTCTGCTATCAGTTATTCAGTTGATTCCACTAATGTATTCAGATCTTGTATTTGACTATTTTATTGAGACATATATATATTCGAGACTTCTGTTGTATCTTGTTTAACTCTGTTGTATCTTGTTTAACTCTGTTATATTTATATAGTAGCTTCATGAACTACTATTCTTTTATTTTCGCTGCATTATTGTTATATTACTCTGTGTCTGTGATTTTGTGATTATTTATTTACTGTATATGCTGAGTTTTGCCAAATTTAAATTAACAATCTGATAATTTGAGCAATTCAAATCCGACATGTATGGATGCGAATGGATGAAAATTTCAGGTCGTTACATGTGGTATCAGAGCTCTGGTTTTAGGCAAAACAGCATATAAAGTAAAATTCAATTACAGAATCACTTTCGTTCGAGCTTGAATTCTTTCTTCTTTGTCTCGGTTCCTTTGAATTTTGGAACGTTCCCTTCGGTTCCAAAGTCCATTCGTGTCTCCCCTATTCATGTCTTTTGATTCTGGAGTATCACATAACTTCACTTCGAATAATCTCAATAATAAATCGGCGGTCTTGCCAATCTTTGAATGATCGTAAAGGGGTGAAACTTCTTTACAATAAGCTTCGATTCACCAGAGATTTCTGTATTCTCGGTTTATGATGCTGCTATCTTCTGCTATACCTGAATTCTTCCTCTGGCGATCGAATGTCTATTTGTTCCAGAATGCTACCTTGATCTTATTTTGAAGTCACGGTCGACCCGGTTAAGGTTTCCCGCGATTTATATGAACTTATCAATCTTCCTATTTTATTATTTAATCATCTTATCTTTGTTTTGAACCTATCTTCGAATCAAAATTCTCTTTGATTTGAGTCCATCAAATTTGAATCTCTATCTTTTCTTTGAAACCCATTTTGGAATCTTCGAGTGAGGGAGTGTATTTGTATTGCTATTAAATTGTTTTATATACTGTGTGGTTTGAGTTGTTAATGTTGATTTGGGTTTCGATCGATTCGTCTAATCAACGCTATCGATAGGATTTCCAAAGCACTTGCACAGAGCAAACTGACACAATCTTATTTTTCAAATTTGATAATGAAATAAATTTGTATGATTAAATTATAAGTATATAAGTAAAAATTTTGGAATTTAATAAGTTAATTGGTTATTGAAATGATAATAATTGACTATCATTTATGTTCTATAAATGAATTTATAAACATGGTTATAAATTAATTTGGAAATTTAAACGAATTTAAAACAAGAATTGAGAATTTAATTTCCGAAGATTTTGAACTTTGGGTTTTAAGGTTTTAAAAGGATATATTATTTAAAGTATTTTCGAGTAGAAATTGTTTCCAAAGAGTTTTAAATGTTTAAATCAGTGCTCTTTTCTTTGTCGTTGGAAAATAATTTCGGTGATGACTGTAGCATCATCGACATTCATTTTCGAGTTTCGAAGTGGAGAGACCATTCTGTAGCTTTGCTACATTTTTGTTTGGAAAATTAATTTGATTTGAATTTCCGAAGTATGACTTGATTTATAATATACATATTGGTATATCGTATATGATCAAAGATTTGATTTGATATATATAGTATATATATTTATCTCTAAATGGTTTGAATTGAAACCGAAAATTTTAAATTTTGATAAGGTGATTTCAAGTATAAAATAAAGCTAAAATTTTGATTACATATTTAAACTTGAAATAATTTGAATGAGAAAATTTTACTTGTATAATACTCAATTACATTTCAATATAACTTACCTAAATTATTCAGAAGTTAAAGATGTAATTGGATAATATACAATATAAAATGACTTTATAAGGAAAGATTTGAGTGTTACAATAAATGTTATACACTTAAATTTTACTATAAGGATGTTAATGGAGATAAATAGAATAATAAGTTAATTAAATAATAGATGAGACAAATTAATTTTTTTTGAAGGAATTAATAAATTGAAATTAGATCAACTTATGGAAATACCTTGAATTTAAAAATCAATTATTGAATATAAATTAATTTAAATTGAAATTTATATGGTTTAAATTTATTTATATTGTTTAAATATACGTGATAAGATATATTAAGTGGAATAAAGTTAATAATAATTTGGAATAAAAGAATCAAATTTGTTGAATAAAATATGAGTATAATAAATTATTATACAAATTGATTGATTTAGAAATTGTTAATTGAGGATGACTAGATAATAAGATAATGAATTTAGAAATAGATAGATTGATTTAACTTAAGTGAACTCGAATGGATTAAACCAAAATGTCGAATATTAATTAGTTTAATTTGAAATTTATATGGTTAATTTAATTGTTTTATTTGTATTTTAATCTAATTTCTTTATGGTTATTTCTATTCTCATACCTCCTTCCTTTTTGGGGACGAAAAGTTTTGAGTGGGGGAAAGTGTAATGACCCGTAAATTTTAGTGGTTTTATTTATTTAATTAATTGAAATTTTGTGAAATTTTAAACAATAAAATTTTGAAATAAAAAATTATTATTTGAGATGCGTCAAATTAAACATAGCAAATGGTAAATTTTCATCAGATAATATTGAAGTCTATTTTCTAGTGTAATTTTATTTCAATTTATATTAGTTAAAATTAATGATAATAAAAGTGTTCCAAAACCTAAATATGTCAACATGAGAAAATTTATTTAGAACACTCTGAATAAGACTGCGTAATCCATTTTGCGAAATTCAGACGTTTCTAGCTCCGTTTGGATTTTTCCATACGAGATAGCAACGTATATCAGTGTCCGTATCGACTTTTGAACGGATGATCGTACCATCGATATCTGTATACCGTTTTGGTCGTATCGTCATGCTGATCTCTGTGGTATATTTAATTTTGTGTTTTGAAAGTCCGATACGCGGTGAAACCCGTGAAAACGGTATACTGTACCGGTACCACTTTTACACTTTTGATAGTTGTGTCCATTCAAATTTCAAACGGCCGAAATAAAACAGCCACTGGCTTTCATTTTTAACATTTATTTCATCATTTACAAAATTTCGACCGTTGCAATGCCATCTCGTTCGAAATCTGAACGTATAAACACTCGTATACGTTTTGTATTAATAAAGTGAACGGTTCATTTTTCTTTATAATTTTGTTCTTTTAGAATGCGAACTTTATTTTTGCTGTCACCCTTCTTCTCTTCACCCTCTCCCCTTCGAACCCACGCAGCTAGCCTTCCACCTAGGGCCACGTCTCCCCACCTCATCTTCCTCTACAACACACGCAAGAACCCTGAAGCACGAAGCAACCTCCTCCGACCTTGCATACGTGAACAAGTCCTCCCCTCTCCAAATTCCCACGTTCACAGTCTAACACCCAGATCGGCCCGTGCTTCCACCTTCCACCCGAGCATCACCCTCCCTGACCTAGTCTCCTCCTCCACGTGTGAAGCCATTACCGGCCTTGCTTGCCGAAATCGCCATCAACCCTCTCCGCACCCGTTACTTGCATGCGCAGCACTAGGTTGTCCTTTCCACTATCCGCCTATATATGTATTTGATATTCCATTTCGAGCTGTATGTGTACTATATATATTATATGTTTGAATTGGTATAATGTATAAAATTTATATATAAGCTTATATAAGCATGTTTAAAAATCTGTACGTGTATATATATATATGGGTATCGAATATAGGTTGAATACATTTTAGTTTTCATGTTATATAAGTTTTGACTAATTAGTGTTTTATATAATTTATATTATATAGTGTTTGCGTACAATATATTTTATATATGTGTGCTTGCTTTAAAGTTTATATTGGATTTGTATATATCTAGCAGTGTGTGTATTTGAAAAGAACAGTAAAGTATATTTTGATTTTAAGTTAAATGTAATGTGTAGATATCGTATGTAATATATATATATATATATATCGGTGTTTAAGGTAGATATATGTTTTATGTATATGGTATGTTGATGGGCTAGTTTATATATATATATGTATATATTTTATGTAAGTTCGTATATAACCCGTTGGTTTACTCAATATTTTACTGTATATTTTTTTACGTGTTTAAATTATATATATATATATATATATGTAAGTTATATGTAAGTTCTATATATATCAACATGTTATACCTGTTCCTATGTTTACAGTTTATATTTGTATCTAAAGATATTAGGAATATTGCATGTTGAAAATAAAGCCCATTAAGATTTTGAACTGATCAGCATATATATATATATGTTTTGTTAGTTATATATGTTAAGGTATATATAACAGTTGTTAAGTGTGTATATTTGTATATTTCACATAGTTCTGATTTCAAAAGAAAGGAATATTTTCACATAAGGTATGTCGTTGGCAATGTGTATATATATATTGTTTCAGTGAAGTGGTTCATATAAAACATTTGTTTATATTTATAAGTTATTATATATTAAAATAAAGTGTCTGTATTGGTTTATAATATATGTTGATGTCTAGATTTTTCTTTAGGAATATATATATGTTATTTTAAAATTTAGTTTAAATTTTTTATTAATTATTAGAGAAGATGTATATGGATATAATGTTTATACTGTTTCATTTATATCAGGATGATTCTTATTCATTTCCATCAAACTCTATTTATCAGCTTGGTCATCAAATTCATGCCCATCTCACCTTGCTTTGGATTCATAACTCATCGTATTTTCATTCATCTCTAGCCTCGAAAGGTGAGCAATCACTCACGATTAATGTTCTTATATTTATTAAATTTGATTTCAATTGAAACGTCAATTGAAATATGTTGCTGTTAGTTATTTACATTGCTATATATATGCTATTATCTATAACTGTTCACCTGTGACATCTGACACCATTATCTGTTATTTATATTGATGATATATGCATGTTATGTTATTATCATATCTGTTATCACTCTGCAAGTTTCCTGTTAGTATGGAATTAACTATGGGTTGAAATGATAGATACCCGAACGATCTTGTAGAATAAGATAAAATCGTTATGGGTTGAAATGATAAACCCAAGCGATTTTCATTGACATTGAATTGGGATTTGCGGGTTGAAATGATATATACCCGTATATATTTAAATTGCGAATTGAAATGATAAATATCCGTATCACTTGACCATAGGGTAGAAAATTATATACAGACACCGTTGGTCTATATATATAAACATTTGAAAATGATTTCTATGGTTTTGAAAAGAAATATATAGTTTTAATAAATATTGATTTTTAAGATTTATTAAAGTTGATTTAATAAAGTTGATAAATAATATGTCTAAGTATTTATTTAATATCTATATTTTCAAATATAGAGTTTATAATGATTTGAATTTGATTTGAAATTATATTTATTTAAGAATTTTACTTAAATAAGTTTGATTTGAAATTTATTAAATTTGAAATTTTAAAGCTATGATTTTATAACTTGAATTTGATCAAAAGTGACTTAAATGAATATTTCAAATTTATATAAATTTAAATGAGATATTTTGTTTATTTAAATTTGTAAATTTAAGCTGTATTTAGATATTATCGAAATGATTAAGTAAATTTTTCAAAACTAATAATAGTAAAGTGAATTTGATATATAAAATTATCGAATTTAGTTTTGAAATGTTGAATATATTGACTTTGATGCATGTTGAAATTTGAATGGACTATTTTATGGTTCAAATATGTATTTGAAAATCGATAATTTGAAATGATTTATTGAGAAACTAAATTGAATTGAAATTTGATGATTTGAGATTGGATTAAATTTGAATTTTTGAATCCGAGTTGAGTTTAATCGATTTGTGAAAATTGAGGAAACTATTTTATTATATAAAGTATTTTAAATTATATTTAAAACTATTTTATATTATTTTATAAACTATTTTTAATATAAACTATTTCTAATATAACTATTTTTAATATAAACTATTTTAAATATACTAATTATTTTAATATAAATTGTTTTAACTTATAACTATTTTATATAAATTATTTTATTTTATAAACTATTTTATTTTATATACTATTATTAATATCTAAACTGTTTGAAGGAAAGTGTTATGATTTCAAAGTGTTATGATTTCCAAAGTTATGAATTTCAAAGTATTAAAATTTCCAAAGTATTATTATTTCAAATTATTTTGGTTTCGAAAGTATTATATCTTTGAAAGTACTATGATTTTGGAAGTGAATATATTTGAAATGGAAATGATCATATTGATTTGTTTTTTTTGAAATGAAAATGATATTTTGGTTTTGAAGTATAAATTATTTTGAAATGACCGCGGTGTTATAATAACGTTGGGTTGTTAAAGAGACCGGATCAGATATGGGCATACTCTCTGTCGATATCGAAAACCACTTTAACAACTATGTACGCGGTGGAGATTCCAGAATGAAGTAGGATGGTGGCGACGATCCTAAAGGTATATACGTGGACCCAACTCCCGTGAGTTGGCATAAGGTGGCTAAAACAGGAGCGATTCTCGGGCCATTGAGGTAGCACCTCTAATCGGACGCATTTCTTCGATACATTTCTATTACTTTGTGATTGATTTGGTGGCCACCCTTCGATTTTGATTGGGAGTGTGTTCCGAGGTGGGCGGTAGTGGCTGCTATGCGTTTCCACCAGCCCGGATGCGTAATTGGTATATCTACCCTGGCATTGCCTTGTTGTGTCATGTCACCTACCATATCGAGCTTTACTACGAGTTTGGATTTGTGCCGTAGCCTATGGAGTATTGAGGGTAGCTCCCGATCTGGGGGTATGTTGGTACTGGATAGACTACTGGGACAATTATGTGTTAAGGGGAATATTGGGTCACTCCGTAATGTTATTTAAAAGTAAGTTTATTTTATTATAGACATTATTATAATAGCGAATATTACTACATAGTAGATAGTTTAACGAATCCTTAGAGGATGGTTATCCCAAACATCCTTTGAGTTACTTGTATTTCAGTTGATATTTCACTTGAGTTGGATTTATTGATATAAGAATGTTAATCCTGACTCGAGTGTTTTGGTGTTTTGCTTTACGCTCGGGTTCAGACTGAGTGATACAGCATTTGAGACTCACCTTTGGAGTTGGAGCTTCGCTTGGAGATCCTGCTATCTATCGATTCTACTATCAGTTATTCAGTTGATTCCGGTGATGTATTCAGATCTTGTATTTGACTATTTTATTGAGACATCTATATATTCGAGACTTCTATTGTATCTTGTTTAACTCTGTTGTATCTTGTTTAACTCTGTTATTTTTATATAGTAGCTTCATGAACTACTATTCTTTTGTTTCCGCTGCATTATTGTTATATTACTCTGTGTCTGTGATTATGATTATTTATTTACTGTATATGCTGAGTTTTGCCAAATTTAAATTAAAAATCTGATATTTTGAGCAATTCAAATCCGACATGTATGGATGCGAATGGTTGAAAATTTCAGGTCGTTACAGAGCCTCTAAAAAAGGGGCCATCGAGCCTCTAAAACATAGCTACCAGGTTATTAAAACATACGTGTATTGAGCCGCTAAAAATATAGTTGTCAAGTAGCTACACGGAAGCTCTCGAGTCACTATAAGACATGAGGTATTGAGTCCTTAAAAACACATAGGGTTGTCGAGCCTCTATACTTGAGGGTGTCGAGCCCTTTAAATTTTAAAGGTGTTGAGCCTAAAAAAGAAAGTTGTCGAGTCTCTAAACCATGGGGTTATCAAACCTCTACAAATCATAAGATATCGAACCCCTAAAAACACAAGGTGTCGAGACCCTTTGAGAGTTGATACACCACATAGCTATCACGTAGCTATCCAATGCATCAGCCCTTATAGTTGTCGAGTCTCTATGATTTTAGAAGTATTGAACCTTAAATTTTTGTACTGATGATATTTCTATAAATAGGTTAAAAACTTATTTGCTTCCTTTTAAAATATATAACTTTCCACTATCTCTTGCCTCTTGTCCGATTATTACTGGATAACAAAATATTTTTCATATTCTTTACAGAATTACTGGTAGATCACGTTCTACCTTCTCAATTAAATCTACAAAACCCATATAATTAATATTATTAACTCATATTAATTAAAAACATTTCTTGAATAGAATATCATAACCATTAGGGAAAATTCCTCAAAAATCACTAAAAATTTGAATTTCCTTCTACTTCCGTATACAAAAATTTCAAGATTAAAATATTAATTTAATTATCTTTAATAATTAAAAAATCAAAAATATACACATTTTTCTTTTAGGAAATTCATTAAATATTCATATAAATTTGAAAAATTATGAAATTAAAACCCCATCTCCAAAACAATGTTTTCCACAACCTATTCAAATTTCAAATTAATAAGAGATCAAAAATTAGGTTTTGAATTTAAAACCCATTAGAACAATTCCATAAAATTCCAACAAACCATCATTCGATCTAATAATGATATTATCAATCTAAGCATGAAATATTACCATAATCAATTCAGAAATCAATACTAAATCAAAAACAAACATAAACAAATGAGATGGTTAATTATCATTCACCTTAGATTGGATAAGATAGATTGAGATTTGATGTAGACTAATGCCCCTAAGCTTTCCCTTTTGAATTCCTTAGATTTCATCTTCTATTTCTTTAGGTGACTGTTGGCCTCCTTTTAGGTTCTATTTTGATTTTCTGAAAATGAAATGAGAATGAATGAGAGAGGAAGGATTTGTGAAATGAATTAAGGAATTATTCCCATTACGCCCCTCTCATTAATCCCTTTTTATTCTATGTTTAAAACATTCTTAGCAATTGATTACTTAAGGCCTGATCCAATTCATTACCAAATTCCATTCTTCTTATCACATCACATTATTTTATTTTATTTATCTAATTAAATTCCTTGGAAAATGTTAAACAAAAATTAGGGATGTTATAGAATTACTCATGGTCGTTAGGGGCACCATAGGAGTTATGTATTTGTGGTTATTAGAGAGTACATTGATCTTAATTATCTAGACTATACTCTGATTATTGTTGATCACATGACATGAAGATCATGTTGCATCCATAGTTGGGTATATGTTGAACCACTTAAAGCGAAACACTACTTAAGAGAGTATTCTTCTTCTTCATTGTAGAATGTTAGTATCACCATAATTGGTGGTATTTAAAAACAAAATCTTCGTATATAGTAAATCGGTTAATCGATAAATGTTATCAAATTGAACCAAGGGCTTTAAAGTGGTGCTATGCAATTTACTACAAATATATTGGAGTTTTTAATCATTGAATAAACCCTGGATATCTTAGGGATAATGAGGCAAGGAAAATAGAATATGCATAAAATATCATTGAATAAACTCTAGATATCTTAAGGATAATGAGGTGAGGAAAATAAAATATGCACAAAATATCGTTAACCATGGCGTAGCTTAATAAAGAGTAGAAATTGAATTTCGCTTAAATGATTTATGATGGACTGAACTTGTTCCCAATACCGTGCTTCCACAAAAGTCCATATGGGCTTCAGTATTTAAGTTGTTTATATATATACTAAGGGCCGAGTTCAAACCAAGGAGTCAATTTAATAGTACTTGACATAATTTTCCCATGTTCAACTTGATTCAATTATTTATAAATGTTATAAATTAATGGAAAAACTGATATTAACTTTATACTAGTTTTCTACATTTTAAGGCCCTATAAATAGTTATACAAATATTATATATTAATTTAGTTAAATTAGTAGGAAAGAATAAATATATTCAAATAATTAATATTTGATATTAATTAGGTCCATGATTTAAAAATTAGATTAAATAAATAGGACTGACTAAGGGGAAGGAAGAAGGGAGTTTGAACCAAAACCTTAACCAGATAAGAGAAAAATGAGAAAAAATTTTGAATGTATTGTGAATACAAATACCAACTCTCTTTATCATTTCTTATAACACTTTGTAACTTTCTGAAGCCCTTATTACCTACAAGTTAAAACATATTACCAAGATTGGAAAATCAGGCAAAAAGAAGAAAGAAGCCATACTCCATAGAGGGGAAAACTAATAAAATGATGTGTCAACAGCTAGCTAGATCAAAAGGTAAACATTTATAGTTAAATTTAATCATATATATTATTATGTTAAATAATTTTCAACCACCATTTATAAAAAAATATTCTTCTTTTTTGAATTAAATTATAATATATGAGCATATATACATATAGATATACATATACATAAGTACATATATACATATATTTATACATACATATATATATATATAAGTATGTATGTATGTATATAGTGTTTTCACCCATGGGAGGGTAAGTGCAAAGAGTTCATGCTAGGGATAGAAGTAGTTAAAAAGTACATGGCATATTGGGTATGATGTGTTCACGGGTCTCAATCAAGAAGGTAAGAAGTTCACAAAGTAAAACAAAGGGAAACATAAGGCCAAAAAAAGGAAAATAAAGAAAGACACCCAATCTTGATATGTTCGGCAGGACAACTACCGGATATAAATTTGTGTTCGGTAAAAATAGAAATTTTTGTCTGATAGCATGAAAGCCGAATGAGATTCGTTGTCCGATAGTGGAACTACCGACATGAATTCTTGTTTGGTAGTTGAAGATTGTCGACCAAGGAAGCTTAAAACTGAATGAAGCCAAGAACATGGCCTGATCCAACTACTGTATCAACCACCACAAGAACATTCACTCTTTGTACAACTGAAGAGGGTATTTAAGGAAATGTTGCATATTGTAGTTGCCATTCGGGCCTTAACTAATACTTTCGTGTCTTAGTTGCCACTCAGGTCTTACACCTTCGCTTTTGTGTCTTGGTTACCACTCATGCCTTACACCAATGCTTTCGTGTCTTGGTGCCACTCAAGCCTAACACCAAAGCTTTCATGTCTTGGTATCCATTTAGGCCTTACACTAACACTTTTATGTCCTAGTTACTGCTCAATCCTTACAACAACGCTTTTGTGTCTCGATTGCCACTCGGGCCATAAAACAATATTTTTCTATTACTCCACCCAATCGATCATCTATTAGGTTTCTTTTAATTATTCATTTATTAGGTCTCTTCTCCATATAGTTATTCATTTATTAGATCTTGCATTGATCCCTATGAAATTCTTAGTTCCACCCTCAGACATCATAAGCCTTAGATCTCGGTATTAACTCTTTCCTGAAAGTCAATGGGTCTCAGTATTAACTGTCATCTGAAAGTCAATGGGTAACAACATTAACTTTCCTTTAAAAGTCAATGGATAACGACATTAACTTTCATATGAAATTCAATGGGTCACGACATTGTAACAAATTGCATTTTTGATCCTCAGAAGTCGACACTAATACATCCATGGTATTCACATACCAAGTATCCAAGTGTCGAAAAGACAGCTTGTTGGGGAAAAAGAAAAGAAGAAGGAAGACAGAATCCCACAAAAAATGTGACAAGCAATATATAATACTAAAAAGAATTTTAAAAAGCAAGAAACTTTAATATACATACATAAATTAGAGTACAACACTAACCCATCATCGGTCTGGATGGTTATAACAACTTATCCTTACAATTGCTAATAACTACAACAAGAACAAATAGTGGAAGATAAAAGAAAATACGAAAGTATGTCTTGGAGGCTTCCAACTCATCTTCTAAAAGCTCAAAAGTGTTCAACTAAATCTGGAAAAATATGGTGTGGCTTACCTGCATTATAAAAAATAACACCCAGGTCAGTCTAGTAAAACCAACGTAAGAAACATAAACAAATAGATTACTTAATGTGACTTATTATATTTTGTTATTCCGCTATAAGTTAAATTGTTAGTGCTCTTATATGCATTCTTTTGTCTTATTTGCAAGATACCAAATGAACGATCCATATTTTAGTGGACTTGAGTTTTCGATTTAGTGAAAATTCAGGCACATTTAGGTGCGGGTTGTTGCATTTGCTATCAGAGCTTAGGTAAGTCGATCTTGAAAATTAAGAAATGACGAGTGAATATGTTTATATATAAATATAATATATGTTAAATTCTAAGGATTCCAACTATAAAGTAGTGGCATGTGGAAAGTCCCTGAAGCTGGATGGTACATGACTCCCTAGTCGGTCCAGGATAGCCCAATAATTATAGATCCTCGTATGATTGTCGATTGGTAATGTACACTAGGTCCAAATAAGGGGAAGTTAGAATCCATATGTTGTAGGTATCTAGAAGCAGATGGTTTCTCGAAGGATGGTGTGAAGTAGTCACTCCAAGTAAATAGTCAGATTCCTAATATTGGAAAGAAGATAAGTTAGTTGAAGAGCAGAAGTTCTACAAAGAATAAATAGAAATCCACTTTGAGTCCAACCTAGTATAAAATAGTTTTAAAAGTTAAAAAAATTAATGTATTTGAAATTTTTAATAAATATTAGGTTTTAGGATATATATATATATTAGTTAAATTGAAAAAATGGGTTTTACGGATGCCAATGGGGTTGACAAATTTATGGAGCGTATATAGCTTGCTAGTTTCTTTATAAACAAAGAAAAGTGTAAATATAAAGTTCTACTATAAATTAAAATTTGTTAATCTAAAATTTTAGTAAAGGAAATTTTGTAAAATGTTATTTTCTTTTGAAAAGAAATGGTAGAGCAATATAGCTGATGAATTTTTCTACGTAATAAGGATTTTGAACTGTAAAAACATTTTTATATGTGGACAATAAGAAGTGGAACAAGTTTATAATAGGTTAAATAGTATAGAAAAGAAGATTTAGAACTCTAAAACAGAGCTGTAGGCGAATGCATTACAATGGTTCAAGTGAGAAGACAGCAAAATTAAGAGAAAACCAATTGGAATTAGTATAGTTTAGGTAAAGGAAAGTTGTGTAGTTATAGCATTGTAAATATAAAAACAATATTAGGAATATATTAAAAACAATGCTAATTACTCTAATTAGAAGCAACATAGGAAACTAAAGTCGGAACAAAGGAAAATGAACATTTTCTTTGTTGTATGCATTTATTACAAGTATCATTGAAAAGTCCCATTTACATGATATTAGATATTCGCCAAGGATTGGAAGTGGAGATAGTATGAGTGGTAAGAAAATATTGGAATGAGAGTTGTCCTTGTCTTCTCAAGTTTTGTAACAACCCATCCTAAAATAGGCCTAAATTTCGACGTAGAAAAGACCCATTGAAACTTAACCCATCTCAGGGCTATTGGTTGGTAAAAAAATCAATAAAAAGTTATTTATCAACACATTTAGAATCTCACAGCGAAAGAATAAAATATAATAATAACAACAATACCCATTTATCAAATTTGGAAATGTCATTAAAAACAGTACAATACCACCAAATATTTGGACTACAATATTCCAAAATTACAACATCATTTTTATTTCATGGGTACATCGGAAAATACATAAAATAATTAGTAGATAAAAGACTACTGCCACAAGTCTCATTAGCATCCCCACCTTCAGCATCGCCCTTCCTAACCTTTATTGTAATGAGGAGCAAGTCAGAACAACATATGTCTAGTGAATAAAAATCTTAATCCTTACTACATTTGTACTTGGGCAGTATTTAAATAGGAATATGTCTTACATATTCTGCCTACATATAAGTCTTTCCAAATATAAGCCTAAAGGCTTTTCTCCAACTTGAAAAAGGCTTTTCCAAATGTAAGCCCATAGCTTTCCTAATAACCCATATCTATTGTCCATAATATCCTATTAATTTAAAAGATAGTACTTAAGTCACTTAATGCCTTTAATGGAAATTAGGAAGACTCCGACCATAAAATACCATATTTAAAGTACGTCCACGTCACTTACTACTATAATCCCAAAGTGGACTCCTCACTGGTAACTATCTAGCTGACATTGCACGGAATCTTCAACCACTTAATACTTCCTATTGAAGCGGGCACTTTCCCGAGATATCCTCTACCGTGCCTAACTTATAACCCCAACCATTTACTACTTTTTACATAGAGAAGAGGCGGGCCCCCACAGAGCCACTTATTACCTTCAATCTCTAAAACAAGTCCTTCATATTATGACATGTATCCAATGGTGACATCTCACATTAGTCTGATTATTCGTAGGGACTAGCGGCCAAATTAGCTAGGCAGATTTAACCAATAGAATTTAAGACTAACCTCACATTATCGTAGTTACTTATAATAGGCAATATCTCACATCAACCCTAAAATAACACTGTAGGTAGCTAGATTAGCCGGGCAGACTTCCATGTGCTTTTGACTGACCTTGCATCCCCATAACTTAGTCGTAATCTACATCACACTCTATATATATTTTCACACATCTCACCATTTCCATAATCAAGGCCTTATAATAAATTTTTCTTATTTTTCATTTAACATTAATTATCTTCCTAAGGGGGATTTAATAAAATTAATAACCTATTCAACTATGCCATTATATTTTTTAATTATACGTTAATTATGCATATATATATATATATATATATCTATGTGTGTGTATACACGTGCCTAATAATTTCAAAGCGTGCGGAATATACGCCCTAAACTAGTGTTGAAAGTCAACTCTTTAAACAATTATACAAGTCTCATTCCATATTACCGACAATACTAAAATTCCAATATTCATAAGAAAAATCCCAATCAATAGACTTGTGTAACGACCCGCTTTTTGACCCTCAAAAGTCGACACTAATACACCCACTGTGATATCCCGGGTTTTTGAGCAATATAAATTTAATAATCTGTATTGATAATTTAATTGGATTGATAAATTTTCTTTATAATTTTAATTTAATTTGGTAATTTAATCTTTTAAAGGTTAATAAATATTTAATCTGGCAATATTGATAAGACTTGTTTGTTAAAGCTAATAAAATTTTAATCTATTTATAATATATATATTTTGCTATATATATTGTGAATAGAAATCTTTTGTTTAAATAAAAGATGAATTTTTCAAATTGTAATATATATATAGATATATGTTATAATTTGGATTGTTTGAAATTTAATTAAATCTATTGATAAATATATATGTATGAATTGTGATTTAAAGCTTTGTTTTAAAATTTATATTTTTCAAAAAAATAATTTAAGTTTAATTCAATTGTTTTCAAAATATAAGATAATTGTTTATTTTAAATATGATAGTTTAAAAAAAAAGGGGTTTAATCAAAGTTTTATTCTAGTTTTCTTTAAAGTGTTAAATTTTAAATGGTTATATAAATGTTCTAGATTTTAAAATACATGTATAAGGAATTTATTTATATTTATAATTAGTTTTAACATATATTCTTTTAAAGGTAAACTAACATTTATTAATTAAGTAACTTAAAAAGTAAGTTTATATTTACATTTAAATTAAATAAAATTTATTTAAAAACACTTAAGTAATATGTGTAAACATATTAACATGATTAAAGACACTTGTAAGCTAAATGGATGTACATGGACATTTGTCCAATTTATAAAATAAACAAGTGGCAAGATTTTATTTTCTTTAATATTGAATTAAATTAATTTAATGATACAAAATATCATGTGTTAGAGAGAGATCTGGTTTTCTTCATTTCTCAGTTCGAACATCTTCTTCCTCACAATCTTTTCTATCTTCCTCTAAAAAGAAAAATCACACAAATCCTGAAAACAATAATAATCAAACCTGGAAATCAAATGAAACCTGAATTAAGCTACAGCAAAACAAAGATTTAAGCTTCATCAAGTAATTTCAATTTCAAGCTATAGACTCAAATTGAAGGCATGCAAAGGATTTCAACAACAAAGTGAAATTAAAAGCTTTTTTGCCAGAATTCAAAAATTTAAAGCCTGGAAAATATGCTCTGTTTTGGTCTCTGGAATTAAAAGGTGAGTAAATATTTATTTTAAAAACAGTTTTTAAATTTTGATGCATGTGATAAATATATGGAAATTGTTGTATGATGGATTGCATGACTGATCTGGATACATATATGCTTTGAAATTGCTCTGTTGAAATGTGTATATCTGTTTATATATATATATATATATATATACATTACCTGTCTCTCTGTTTTAAATAAAAAGGTGAGTAAACTTTATTTAAAAATAGTTTAAAAATCTGATACTATGTTGATATAAATGTTGCAGTAACATGATATATAATGTTTACATGAATGGTAGATGTGAATCCATGTTACAAAAGAGATTTGCCTGTGAAATAATCTGTGAATATGTATATACATCTCTGTTTTTGTTCCAGACTAGAATTTTCATTTAAATTTTTATATCTACCTATATAATCATCTTCAAGCTATGATTCCTGATAAGGAAATAAATGTAACAATGTAAAATAAATTTTAAGAATGGTTACAAGTAATTAAATTTAGAAATTATATTAAAAAAAATAGAAAATTTCAGTGGAAAATTTATTTAGTCAGAAATCAAACTTTTAAATTCTCCGGTTTGATTATCCTAACTGATTCGTATTTGTAAATGGTGAATTTTAAGGGTAATATTATGATTTTTAGATTAGAAACTGTCGTGCTTTTCATAGTTGATCGGAATTGGTATTTTCGCCAAATTCCAATGAACGTAGTCGAGATCGACGTTGGGCTTCGGTCTGGAGAAGGGTGGTAGCTTGGAGATCACTGGAAAAATTGTAGTTGATTTTATTTTTGGCTGTGGTGATCGGAACGAGATGAACTAGGGTTTAAGTTCGTATTTTGTTCTTCTGGACTATCGAGGCAGTGGCGAGGGATAAGGGAATCGGAGATGTTCGCGATAGGGGGTAAAGCTTCGTTGATGTGTGACGATGCTTCAGTGAAGGGGCCCAGTGATCTCTTGGTCAGAGGTGATGGGGAGAAGTGAAATTCCGACAATGGCGTTTCCAGTTTTGATCGAGAATGGTCGAATTTCGATTCGTGATTGGATATTGGATTCTGGGTTGGTGGTTGGGATGTCGAGGTCATATGGGACTGGTCGGCGTTCAGGTGGTAGGTCGGAGCGACGTCGAACAATTGTGCACGTGCACGGTGCACGTTGGAGTGCTGGAATTCGAAACTTTGGAGAAGATGAAGACTCATCGGGTTGAGCTCGTGCGATTTGCTTTTTGTCTCGAAGCAGGTAGGTATTCGTGTGGACTCGGGGTGGACTCGGGAAGAAAGTGTTGTGGCTCGGGTTGTTTTATTTAACCTGGTTTGAAATTTTAAAAGAAAATTTTATCTTGGTTTTAAAATTTAAAACATGAACAAGTTTATTTATAAAACTAAATTTGTTTAAAGTTAAGTTTTAAACAAAGTTCTTGTATTGGGAAATATAAAAGTTTTAAAAATAAGTAAGTAGATTTTAATAATAAGTTGTATTAAATTTATTTAAATAACTTTGGGAAGTTCAAAGATTTAAAAAGTTATAATTAGCATGTTTAAATTATTTTAAATTATGATTGATTTATAAAGTGTTTATTTTAAATAAGTTAAATAATTAAGATTTAGAAATCAATTAAACAAGGATTATCTTTAGTAATTTAGAATTTTGATTTAATTAAAGATAGTTAATAAGTAAAATAAATTAAAGATTATTACTTATTTATAATTAAGAATAATTACTAAATGAAGTAATTAGTGGAAATGAATGTAATTAAGAAAGAGAAATTACTTATAGAAGTAATTAGTGGATAATTACTAATGGAAGTAATTAAATGGAAGTGATTAAGGGTTAATCACTTGATGTTATTAATTAAAGTATTAATTAATATAATTGATTTGAAATTAATTAATTAAAGAGTAATTAATTAATTAAAGGATTTTTAAAGGAATTAATTAAGTTAATTGTTTGAAGTTAATTAATTATGGAATGATTAATTAATAAATTAATTAAAGAATTATTTAACGGGATTAATTACTTGTTAAGGTAATTAGTTAAGAGAGATCATTCAATGAAGTAATTAGAAGATAATTACTTATGTAAGTAATTAAGAGTTAATTACTTAATTATTTTAGTTAATTAATTAATGTGATTAAATAATTGTTTTTAATTTAAGATTAATTACTAAGTGTAATTAATTAAAGGTAATTAATTAATAAAGTAATTAATTAAGGATTATTTGTTAAATTTAAATTGATTAATAATTACTTAATGAAGTAATTAAAGATTAATTAATTAGATTAATTAATCAAGGTTAATATAATTAATTAAGAAGAAATTAATTAAGGTTAAGTAATTAAAGGATGGTTAATTACTGTTTATAATTAATTAAGGTTAATTAAGGAATGAAGTTAATTAAAGATTAATTATTTAATTAACTAGAAGGTAATTAATTAATAAAGTAATTAGAGGATTATTAATTAATCAAGGTTGATTAATAAAAGTAATTAATTAATGAAGGTTCATTAATTATTGTAATTAATGATAGTAATTAAAGGTTAATTACTGTATATGGTTAAGAATAATTACTTGAATGTAATTAAAGTAAAATTAATCAAGGAAGATTAATTAAGGAAGATCATTAAGAGATGATTAATAAATTGATTTGTAATTAATCAATGATAGTAAGCAGGATTAAGATAATCCAAGTAATTAAAGGATAGTAATTAATTTAATTAAAGGTTAATTAAATTGATTAGAGTAAATCAATTCTGTTTAGATAATTGATTAATACTGGATGTTTGATATTGGGTGATTGGTTGATATTGGATGATTTGAATATCTCTGATATATATATGATATATGCTGCTTTGTGAAATGAATGTTGATATGAATTATCAATTGTGATAATATGATTTATCTATCTGTTTATATCATCCTGAATAAGTTTAACTGTTTAAACCTTTAAACAACTTGGCCTTAAAAGATACGTTTTGGATTTCGATGAGACCGGGATCGGGTTTCCGTATACCGGTATTCCAGGTCTGGAGACCCGAATACCACATCGATCCAAACTTACGATAGGTCGTGAATCTCAAGTGAAGATGAAGATTCAGAGTGCAAGGGTTATTGTCGTTAACTCTGAGGGTGATTCCAAAACGAGTGTAACGAGATAATGCCTTCGGTTTCGTTCGAACCCGGAACGAACTTATATGGATTGAATGCTTTCAGCACATCGTCAGGCGGACGATGAGCATTCTAAGTGATATGTTCTGATTAAAGGTAATCGTAGCCTCAAGCCTCATCAACCGGGAATGGCTAAAACAGGGGAGGTGCAGCAAGGCTTCGTGGGTAGCACCCACTGAGAGCAAGATAGATCCCTGTCTAGAGGTCCCTTTCTTTTATTCGGCTTAGTGTGTGGTTGGTCGCGCCAACTACGGGATTGTCTTGTTCGGGATTATCCAGTAAGGGATGGTTCCGGCTTTGTGTTGCAGGGGAGCGGGCGTACTCCTCGGTACGGTGATCTAGGCCACGTACTGTGACGGGCGGTACCCCAGTAGCCCTGCCATTGTATGGAATCCAAACTCAAATAAGTGCCGTACGTATTAGTTGTGCCCAACTATGTTGGAATGTGAGATGTAAGCATTTCAACTATTTCTGTATTTTACTTGAAAACCCTAGACCCTATTATAATATAACTGGATTTCCTATCAAATGTTTTGGTTAGTGTAAGGTAAAAACTTTTCCACGTTTATGTGTGGGAAGTCTTACGTGATACCTTTGTTTTCAAAAGGTTTTGAAGTTAAACAATTTTAACCCGTTTACTCACACCAGACCCATGTCTGACCCAAGTGTTTATTTTCTGTTTTATTAAACCTTGGGTACTCAATTTTTACGAGTAGCCAAGGGATTCAGGTTTAGCTTTGACGAATTGTGGAGGAGCAATGGAGCAGGAGGCTTCGGCGTTCATAGATATAGTATTCCGCTGTGTTGATATCTGTGTTGGAGTCTTGTATTGTATTTGAGTTGTAATATCTAGACAGATGTTTATAACTGTCTAGTATGTGTTGTATAGTTGTGTAAACTCTGATAAGTGTTGTATACTATGTAACTGTTTATGTTATTAATATAATTTATTCGTTCCGCTGTGAGATCGTTGTTGTTGTTTCTTTCTTTCTTCTCTTCTTTTCTATTTTCTACCCCTTTCTTTCTTCATAATGATGCGATTTTCTGGGCATAGGAAGTCGGGTCGTTACATTTGGTATCAGAGCAGTAGGTTGAGTGAATACCTAGGCTCTGAAGTGGTGTCTATCTTGAGAGCGCGTAATTGTTAGTTATATAAAAATGGTTTTATATTGTGTTAATTGATCGGTTGAGTGGTATATGGATTCTGGTCAATACGAGTAGCTAACGTTATTGATAGGGATCTCTAAACACTTGAACCAGGTCAACGGACACAATATTGTTTTAAAGAGGTAAATGAAATAATTTTACCCAGAAATAATTTCTATATAAAAAGTATCATTTTGAAATATATATTTATGTATTTCTACCTATTTATTGGGTTACCTGTTCGGGTTTTCCAATATAAGTTATAAAGGTAGATAAGGTGGTAGTGTGTGTAACACAATTACCAATAGTTGGATTTGAATGTCTGAGGTTGGAAGAGTATCTGTCGAGACTGTAAACCTAATACCGTCTCGAGGAAGTTTGGCAGTATGGAGTAAGGATGTCTTGGATCTCTGAAGGAAATCTTTTTCAAGATTCGGAGTCCATTATTGGAGTGTAAGATTGGTTGAGTTTGGGTGAGCAGATTTTCTAGAGTTAAATCTGTCGATTGTGCAGAAGTAAGTGATGGTAGCTTGGCGACTTCAGGAAGGAGCAGCTGTGTGATGAAACGCAGTATCTATGGATGTTCCCGAAGAAGATGTTCTTTTTGGAGCAAGATCAAGAAGGTATTGGAGGAACAGTTGATGTCTACCGCAGGAAAGACTCGGCTGTATAGGAATTCTCTGATATCGAGTAAGAGAGTTTTATCTATTTTGAAGTATGGGACTAAGGTCGATTAGTTGTTTCTTCGGACATGGTCTCATTGTTTCCCTTAAGATGAGTAAGTTGTTGGCGTTTGGTTTGGAGCCCGAGTTTCTTTTGGGATGTCTGCCATCTCGGAAGTCCGTTGTGAGATTAGTTGATGGTTTTAGTTTTGAGAAGCCTTTGGATTAGAAGTTCATGGTTAGCTGTGATAGCAGTGCAGCTCGGAGTGTTCGGTGTGCTGTCGAGATAGAGTTTGGAAGCAGCAGTGTGGTTCGTTTCTTAGATGGTTCAGGAATCTTTGTGGTTCTTCTATCAGCAGTCCGGGTAGATGATGAAAGCTTTCTTGAAAGGGTTAAGCTTGTTTGGAAAAGCTTAAGACTCTTTTTAATTAGTAAGAGAGAACAGTTTCTTTGGAATCTGAACTAGGTAGGATCGCAAAAGTAACTTGCGATTAGTTTGGGAATTTATCTTGGGTAATCTTTTGTGTGAGATGGAGGTTTCTCATGTGGAAGTAGGAGCTACTGAAGTAGTCAGAGATTTTCCGGATGTCTTCGAGGAAGTAGAAGTTTGTTTGCATCTAGAGTTTGAGTTCCGTATCGACTTGGTTCCAGAAGCGATACCGGTGGTTATTCTGGTAGTAGGATGGTTCCTAGAAAAAAGAGTTGGTGTAGCAGCTCAGAAATTTTTAAAATGGATTGGTCATATCTATTTTTCAAGTTTGGATTTCAACAGATTTTGGAAAGATCATCTTGTTGATAGGATCTAGAGATCATTTTATTCTTGGTCCAGAATTGTTTCAAGAAGCATCAGCGAAGGTTAAGCTGATCAGGAAGAGATGAGGTAGCCAGGAATCATCTGGTGAGTTATGCAGATATGAGACAAGGAGTTTGGAATTCGGAGTTGGAGATTGGGAAGTTGTTTAAGTTTTCTCCGATTAAAGAGCTATAAGATTTGGTAAGTCGGGAAGCTAGCTCCGAAATATTTTGGATTTTCCTGTGTTCTCGAGAGAAGTAATTCTTTGTCTACAGAAATGAATGGCCAGTTTGGATAGCTGGAATTCATTGTATTTCACGTATCTCTGAGGGAGTACGTGTATGATTCATCGCTGGTTGTGGAATCAACAGTTCAGATAGATTTAGTAGTTGAGCTAGACTTGAGTGTGGTCTGATATGTTGTTCAGATTAGTAGATCTAGAGAAGAGAGGTGCTCTGGATCATAGTGGTATTGTTAGATTCTGTAGAGCGAGTATTCCAGTGATTTATACCTGGGAAACTCGAGATAGTATTATGAAGTCTATTCTGATTTGTATCAGAATAGTTAGTTAAGTTTGTTTGTTTGATTGGTTGCTTTGATTGATAGGAATTGGATGATAGGTTTGTGTTTGAAATTAAAATCTTTGCTGGATTATTAAATTAACTTTGCTTTTAATTTCGGGGACGAAATTATTTTAAGGGGGGAGGAATGTGATATCCCAGGTTTTTGAGCAATATAAATTTAATAATCTGTATTGATAATTTAATTGGATTGATAAATTTTCTTTATAATTTTAATTTAATTTGGTAATTTAATCTTTTAAAGGTTAATAAATATTTAATCTGGCAATATTGATAAGACTTGTTTGTTAAAGCTAATAAAATTTTAATCTATTTATAATATATATATTTTGCTATATATATTGTGAATAGAAATCTTTTGTTTAAATAAAAGATGAATTTTTCAAATTGTAATATATATATAGATATATGTTATAATTTGGATTGTTTGAAATTTAATTAAATCTATTGATAAATATATATGTATGAATTGTGATTTAAAGCTTTGTTTTAAAATTTATATTTTTCAAAAAAATAATTTAAGTTTAATTCAATTGTTTTCAAAATATAAGATAATTGTTTATTTTAAATATGATAGTTTAAAAAAAAAGGGGTTTAATCAAAGTTTTATTCTAGTTTTCTTTAAAGTGTTAAATTTTAAATGGTTATATAAATGTTCTAGATTTTAAAATACATGTATAAGGAATTTATTTATATTTATAATTAGTTTTAACATATATTCTTTTAAAGGTAAACTAACATTTATTAATTAAGTAACTTAAAAAGTAAGTTTATATTTACATTTAAATTAAATAAAATTTATTTAAAAACACTTAAGTAATATGTGTAAACATATTAACATGATTAAAGACACTTGTAAGCTAAATGGATGTACATGGACATTTGTCCAATTTATAAAATAAACAAGTGGCAAGATTTTATTTTCTTTAATATTGAATTAAATTAATTTAATGATACAAAATATCATGTGTTAGAGAGAGATCTGGTTTTCTTCATTTCTCAGTTCGAACATCTTCTTCCTCACAATCTTTTCTATCTTCCTCTAAAAAGAAAAATCACACAAATCCTGAAAACAATAATAATCAAACCTGGAAATCAAATGAAACCTGAATTAAGCTACAGCAAAACAAAGATTTAAGCTTCATCAAGTAATTTCAATTTCAAGCTATAGACTCAAATTGAAGGCATGCAAAGGATTTCAACAACAAAGTGAAATTAAAAGCTTTTTTGCCAGAATTCAAAAATTTAAAGCCTGGAAAATATGCTCTGTTTTGGTCTCTGGAATTAAAAGGTGAGTAAATATTTATTTTAAAAACAGTTTTTAAATTTTGATGCATGTGATAAATATATGGAAATTGTTGTATGATGGATTGCATGACTGATCTGGATACATATATGCTTTGAAATTGCTCTGTTGAAATGTGTATATCTGTTTATATATATATATATACATTACCTGTCTCTCTGTTTTAAATAAAAAGGTGAGTAAACTTTATTTAAAAATAGTTTAAAAATCTGATACTATGTTGATATAAATGTTGCAGTAACATGATATATAATGTTTACATGAATGGTAGATGTGAATCCATGTTACAAAAGAGATTTGCCTGTGAAATAATCTGTGAATATGTATATAAATCTCTGTTTTTGTTCCAGACTAGAATTTTCATTTAAATTTTTATATCTACCTATATAATCATCTTCAAGCTATGATTCCTGATAAGGAAATAAATGTAACAATGTAAAATAAATTTTAAGAATGGTTACAAGTAATTAAATTTAGAAATTATATTAAAAAAAATAGAAAATTTCAGTGGAAAATTTATTTAGTCAGAAATCAAACTTTTAAATTCTCCGGTTTGATTATCCTAACTGATTCGTATTTGTAAATGGTGAATTTTAAGGGTAATATTATGATTTTTAGATTAGAAACTGTCGTGCTTTTCATAGTTGATCGGAATTGGTATTTTCGCCAAATTCCAATGAACGTAGTCGAGATCGACGTTGGGCTTCGGTCTGGAGAAGGGTGGTAGCTTGGAGATCACTGGAAAAATTGTAGTTGATTTTATTTTTGGCTGTGGTGATCGGAACGAGATGAACTAGGGTTTAAGTTCGTATTTTGTTCTTCTGGACTATCGAGGCAGTGGCGAGGGATAAGGGAATCGGAGATGTTCGCGATAGGGGGTAAAGCTTCGTTGATGTGTGACGATGCTTCAGTGAAGGGGCCCAGTGATCTCTTGGTCAGAGGTGATGGGGAGAAGTGAAATTCCGACAATGGCGTTTCCAGTTTTGATCGAGAATGGTCGAATTTCGATTCGTGATTGGATATTGGATTCTGGGTTGGTGGTTGGGATGTCGAGGTCATATGGGACTGGTCGGCGTTCAGGTGGTAGGTCGGAGCGACGTCGAACAATTGTGCACGTGCACGGTGCACGTTGGAGTGCTGGAATTCGAAACTTTGGAGAAGATGAAGACTCATCGGGTTGAGCTCGTGCGATTTGCTTTTTGTCTCGAAGCAGGTAGGTATTCGTGTGGACTCGGGGTGGACTCGGGAAGAAAGTGTTGTGGCTCGGGTTGTTTTATTTAACCTGGTTTGAAATTTTAAAAGAAAATTTTATCTTGGTTTTAAAATTTAAAACATGAACAAGTTTATTTATAAAACTAAATTTGTTTAAAGTTAAGTTTTAAACAAAGTTCTTGTATTGGGAAATATAAAAGTTTTAAAAATAAGTAAGTAGATTTTAATAATAAGTTGTATTAAATTTATTTAAATAACTTTGGGAAGTTCAAAGATTTAAAAAGTTATAATTAGCATGTTTAAATTATTTTAAATTATGATTGATTTATAAAGTGTTTATTTTAAATAAGTTAAATAATTAAGATTTAGAAATCAATTAAACAAGGATTATCTTTAGTAATTTAGAATTTTGATTTAATTAAAGATAGTTAATAAGTAAAATAAATTAAAGATTATTACTTATTTATAATTAAGAATAATTACTAAATGAAGTAATTAGTGGAAATGAATGTAATTAAGAAAGAGAAATTACTTATAGAAGTAATTAGTGGATAATTACTAATGGAAGTAATTAAATGGAAGTGATTAAGGGTTAATCACTTGATGTTATTAATTAAAGTATTAATTAATATAATTGATTTGAAATTAATTAATTAAAGAGTAATTAATTAATTAAAGGATTTTTAAAGGAATTAATTAAGTTAATTGTTTGAAGTTAATTAATTATGGAATGATTAATTAATAAATTAATTAAAGAATTATTTAACGGGATTAATTACTTGTTAAGGTAATTAGTTAAGAGAGATCATTCAATGAAGTAATTAGAAGATAATTACTTATGTAAGTAATTAAGAGTTAATTACTTAATTATTTTAGTTAATTAATTAATGTGATTAAATAATTGTTTTTAATTTAAGATTAATTACTAAGTGTAATTAATTAAAGGTAATTAATTAATAAAGTAATTAATTAAGGATTATTTGTTAAATTTAAATTGATTAATAATTACTTAATGAAGTAATTAAAGATTAATTAATTAGATTAATTAATCAAGGTTAATATAATTAATTAAGAAGAAATTAATTAAGGTTAAGTAATTAAAGGATGGTTAATTACTGTTTATAATTAATTAAGGTTAATTAAGGAATGAAGTTAATTAAAGATTAATTATTTAATTAACTAGAAGGTAATTAATTAATAAAGTAATTAGAGGATTATTAATTAATCAAGGTTGATTAATAAAAGTAATTAATTAATGAAGGTTCATTAATTATTGTAATTAATGATAGTAATTAAAGGTTAATTACTGTATATGGTTAAGAATAATTACTTGAATGTAATTAAAGTAAAATTAATCAAGGAAGATTAATTAAGGAAGATCATTAAGAGATGATTAATAAATTGATTTGTAATTAATCAATGATAGTAAGCAGGATTAAGATAATCCAAGTAATTAAAGGATAGTAATTAATTTAATTAAAGGTTAATTAAATTGATTAGAGTAAATCAATTCTGTTTAGATAATTGATTAATACTGGATGTTTGATATTGGGTGATTGGTTGATATTGGATGATTTGAATATCTCTGATATATATGATATATGCTGCTTTGTGAAATGAATGTTGATATGAATTATCAATTGTGATAATATGATTTATCTATCTGTTTATATCATCCTGAATAAGTTTAACTGTTTAAACCTTTAAACAACTTGGCCTTAAAAGATACGTTTTGGATTTCGATGAGACCGGGATCGGGTTTCCGTATACCGGTATTCCAGGTCTGGAGACCCGAATACCACATCGATCCAAACTTACGATAGGTCGTGAATCTCAAGTGAAGATGAAGATTCAGAGTGCAAGGGTTATTGTCGTTAACTCTGAGGGTGATTCCAAAACGAGTGTAACGAGATAATGCCTTCGGTTTCGTTCGAACCCGGAACGAACTTATATGGATTGAATGCTTTCAGCACATCGTCAGGCGGACGATGAGCATTCTAAGTGATATGTTCTGATTAAAGGTAATCGTAGCCTCAAGCCTCATCAACCGGGAATGGCTAAAACAGGGGAGGTGCAGCAAGGCTTCGTGGGTAGCACCCACTGAGAGCAAGATAGATCCCTGTCTAGAGGTCCCTTTCTTTTATTCGGCTTAGTGTGTGGTTGGTCGCGCCAACTACGGGATTGTCTTGTTCGGGATTATCCAGTAAGGGATGGTTCCGGCTTTGTGTTGCAGGGGAGCGGGCGTACTCCTCGGTACGGTGATCTAGGCCACGTACTGTGACGGGCGGTACCCCAGTAGCCCTGCCATTGTATGGAATCCAAACTCAAATAAGTGCCGTACGTATTAGTTGTGCCCAACTATGTTGGAATGTGAGATGTAAGCATTTCAACTATTTCTGTATTTTACTTGAA